>CAWUFW010009846.1:0-748256 GCA_963921515.1 Calotriton arnoldi
GCAGCAGTGAAGTACACATGCACTGGTGACATTGCACATGCACCCATGACTATTCCAGGGTGGTGGGTGGGAACCAAGGTGCAGAAACACATCACACATGGACACTCAACAAGACTCCTGAATGTCTGACACACTGCACACTACGCTGTACATGGACATGACGGCGATACCACACCGACCAATGGGATCCCAGCCACAGTCACACACCAATGAAGAAGCCAAGGTCACCCACAAAGAACACACATAGACAACAACCAACATTGCAGCCCGGACCCTGAGGAGTGCCAGCAGTCACACACACAACGTGTCACAATCACTGAAAGATAACACGAACTGGAAATCACATGACAGGGGCAAACAACAAGTGCCAAGGGGAAACCTGACTGTGACCCATCTGCGTCTGCACACAAACTCAGCCCTGACCGAAAACACACCTATGGGTGACACCCTGATGACCAGTAATGTGCCATGCACCCACATCACAGAGAACACAGGGAGAAGACTTTGGGGGAACATAGCTCAAGTCAGCAAGCATCACAAACAGGTACAACACTAGGGATCACAGCATGCGCAGATGAATGGAAGTGAACACACAGACATGCACATACAACACACACCTTGGGCGCAGGCAATGTCACACGTGTACACACTGCCATGAGGGGACTCCACTCCTGTGTGAGGAAAGCTGTGCCATATGTTGCCTCAGTAGGGCCCCATCATGTCAGCTGAGCACTTGGTCACACAATCAACAATTAGCACCAAATGAGGGCTCCCATCACATCAGCCTGGTCATGGATGTGCCAACGGAATCATCAGCACAGATCCAACACACTTGTATAGCAATGTTGCACTGACTACACGGATGAGTCCTTCCCCATTGATGCCCAAACCTGCATGTCCACTGGAGATGGCAACACGGTCAGGGAAGTAGACAAATGCAACGATGGCAGGCACAACAGATGTGCAGGGGTGGAAGCCACAGATATGAAATTGCCAATGTAAGTAGGAAACCCATTGCCAAATACTGAACACATGACACCCTCAGATGCTGCTATTGATGACATGGATACACCACATGATAGGACACATTCCCCCTGGACCACATGGGTTCCTGCACAGTAACACTTCATAATCATGAGACCAGATATCACCATCACTGCAGCAAGGGCATGGTTAGCAGCACCAACAACATGTACATCTGAAGCATGAGCACTAGAGAAAAGAAAGTTGCTTTATTCAGCATATGTGTTGTTTGAAAACGACGTCCAGAAAAAATAGAGCAAAGGCCAATGGCCAGTCCATTGTCAAAGTTCAAACAGGGTGACACTGGCAGATGTCACCCTACGCATGCCTGCACAAAACCAGGGACAATCCACTAGGAGGGGCAACCGGGGGGCAGGCCAGGCACCGCAGGGACAGGATCAGGGCTCACCAGGGGGAGTCAGGGAAGGGGTGGTGGGTGCTGGAGAGCCACTGACAACTGCAGTGGAGGTGTCTGACATGGTGTGTGCCGGCACAACTGGGGGGCATGACTCAGATGTCGTGGGTGCCGGCACAACTGCAGTGGACCCTGCAGATGGGGTGGACAGGTCCGCCACTGCAGTGCCCAAGTCAGACAGGGCGGTAGTGGACTCCACTGCAGTGCCTACCTCCAGGGGAGGAGAATGGGGAACAGGCAAGGTGGGTTGGACAGAGGGGGAGGACACCCTCACCACATCAGTGGCACAGACAAGCGCAGCGGGGGGTGTGGTGCTGGGAGAGCAAGTGGCAGGGGGAGAAGGCCTGATCCTCTTGGGGATGGTATATCTGTGGGTGGGGGAACCTGGGGCAGGGTGTGGTGGGGGCACCTGTGCAGTGGGGGCCTGAGGGATGGAGGACGGAGACCTTGTGCCTGAGCTGCAGGGCGGTGGCGGGGTCTTGCTCTTACCACTCCGGGGGACTTGCGGGTGGGGGCCTCAGTCCGTCTGCGCCTGGGGGAGGGTGTCCGGGGGCGAGGGGCACTCTGCTCCGTGTGGGTGGGCTTCCTCTTCCCCCGGGATGCTGGAGCAGCTTCATCGGTGGGGAAGAGGCCGAGGTCACAGAGGAAGAGCTGCTGTGACTTTGGGGTTGCATGTGAGGCAAGGGAGGGTGCTTTGGAGGGAGAGGGAACTGAGGACTGCGCAGTGCATGTGGATGCGTGTGTGTGTTCCAGGGCCCCATCCCCTGTGAGTCTGGCTTCAGTCCCCTGAATGTGCGTGCGTGTGCGTTTTGTCATTGGCGTGTGTGTCAGTGTGCTGGATGTGTGTGTGCTGGTGTGTGCCTGTGCCGGTGTGTGTGTGCTTGGGACGGGTAAGGTGCTGGGGAGTGTGGATGGAGCAGAGGCAGGAGGGGTGAGGGACCGTTTGAGGAGGGACACTGCTGCCGTCAGGGAGGAGTCCATGGACCTATTGCCCCTCTGTAGGTCAGACATGCCCGATGAGATGCCCTCCATGAACGACACCAGCTGAGTCAACAGCGCGGTGTGCGCATGGAGGACACTCAGCATGGCTGTCTGCCCTACATGGAGCTGGCGAAGGAGGTACACAGACTCCTCACTCAGGGCAGCAGGGGACACAGGGGCAGGGGGTGCGGTGCCTGGCCCAAAGGAAACACGCTCCCGGACATGGGAGCCTCCACGGACCTGGGGAATGGGAGCCGATGGGAGGGCGGTGGTGGTGCTGGTGGTGGCGGGGACAGCAACACTAGCTGGGGTGTGGTGGCTGCTGACACCCGCCTCCACAAGGGAGTCATCCTCCGAGTTGCTCTGGTCCTCAGCTGAGGTGGATGCTGCTGAGGACTCCTCGGTGTGGCTCCCCTCGCCCTCCGTGCCACTGGGTCCCTCCGACCACTCCTCGGCTGCTGACCCAGTCTGGCTCTCTGGCTCCTCCTGGTCCGTGGAGCTGTCCCCTTCCGTGGCCGTGGATGTATCTGCAAACAATGGGGATACAGACAGACATCAGTCACCTGCACATAACGCACACACCACTGTGAGCACAGCACATCACAGAGCAAGCCCTGGCATCATCAGTTGTACATTGCTAAAAGTGCCCTAATTGAACAGGAGAAGTCAATTGTCAGTCTGATGCCAAGCATGGCACTCACATCCCACATGGCCTTGCACCCATCTGTCTGGTGTCTGTTGGATTGCAACACCCCAGTGTTGACACATGCACCAAGTACACAGTAGTTGGACAGTGCAGAGGACACGGTGTGGCATGTGGACATGCACACATCACAACTCTTGCCAGTGAGTCAGTACAGGTTTCCGGATGAAAGGGATGCCCAGAGTCAAATAGGAAATGCATGTGATGCATACCAGCGACAGACACCATGATGCACCCATGTCCTGATAGCCAGCGCCACTATGGTGTGCATGTAGCACATGTCACTCCCCTGCAGGCTCACCAATCAGTAGACACATGCCATGGCGGAGGCATGACTGCAAAGTCATACATCACTGTGCTCAGTGATGTATGACTTTGCAGCCAGACAACAACACTCTGCACTGTGTCACAATAGTAGGTCATGGGGAATGCAAGTCCTGGAGCTGCACAAGTGCACATGTACATCCCCCCCACAACACATCCTCTTAACCCTCATCTGTCCAGGTCATACCTATTGGACATATGGTAGACCTGTGACACTACCCTCTGAACCTGAGCCCCTCACACTCTGCTGTGCATGGGGAACAGCTGCCTGAACTTCACATTCACATGCCCCAGTCTGCATGGGCAGCTGATCAGACACCTATGTGTCACACAAGTATCGTCTCCTATGGTCACATCTCCAGTGGCATGCTGAGCCCCTACCAAGAAACTCCACAGCAGTCCTGGCGACTAATCCACAGCACACTGACACAGAGGCAGACACCTGAGGGGTCAAATCACTGCGCACAATGTGTCAGCTGATACACGGGAGTGGGAGTACAGAGTGTATTGTATGGCCTGGAGTAGGCATGACTGTCCAGCCCCACATGAATGAGGGATGAGCCCTGGACTGTAGGCAGCTGGCTAAGTATGTGTGACACACGTCATATACATACTCCTGGGGCCCAAACATTGTTCCCACCCGCAGCATGGGTGTGTGCCAGATACCCCAGCCACATGTGGTGGATCAGCTCAGCAATTGGACCACAGATCAAAGTAACACGCTGAATACATGTCAGAATACAGGCATTGTGTAAGCAATGGACCCACCCATGATGCCCACCACAGAGTCAGGGAAACAGATGCTGTCTCCCACCTTGAGTCAAGCAAACTGCAAGGACACAGTCCTAAGTGACAGAATTCCCTGCATGTAAGGGCCACACCTGGGTATCAGATGAGGAGTGGGCAGTGCACAATAGAGGGACATGGCTCCTGGACAACATGACTGCTGTACTGTGGCAGTTTAACCAGGCCCGAGGAGGGCACATAGCATGTTAGACAGAGTACACAGTGCAGTCTTTGACTCACCCCCTCCTTGCTGCTCTCTGGCCTTCAGCTGCCCATCCAGGTCTGGAAAGACCACCGCCAGGATCCTGAGCATGTGGGGGTCAGGGTCCGTGTTCCGCCCCTCCTGCGAGGAGGCGACAGCTTCAGCTGGACCCGTGCAATCCTCCGGGTCCAGCCCCGAAGGTCCTGCCACCTCTTTTGGCAGTTGCGGATCCGGCGCTTGTAGACCCCCACGGACCGGACAGCCCGGACGATGTCCTTCCATATCTCATGCTTCCGATGGGCAGAAGCCTGTCAGGATGACAAAGTGATAAGGCCATTACTACACATGCAACATATCCGTGCATGACACAGTTGCATATACATGTCGCAATCACAGGGGCACATGGTGTACACAGGCAGTGCACGGCTGCCCATGGACAGTTTTCCAGAAGTCACTACATGGTATCATTGCATGGGGAGTAAAACCCTGTTCAGAAGCACTGTCACTGCACCATACCTGTCCAGTGCAAGTCACTACACACTATGGGGGGTGACAACTACTCAGTGAGCCTGCTAGCCAGTGGCGTGCAGACTCTCAGCCTTGCTAGTCAGACAAAATGCACATTCAGAAAGGCAGTGCACAGGACACTCACCTGCTCCCCTGGTGTCCCATACAGCTTGCTGTACTGTGGAAGTAGGCTGTCCAGCAGGGCCTGGTTCTCCTCAAGGCTGAAGGCTGGGGCTCTCTCCACAGTACGTGCCATTGCAGGGTCCAGAGGGGCAGAGACAGCAGCAGTGCAGTGGCAGATGTCGTCCTGGAGCATGTAGTGCAGGCAAGTGGGCTCTCAGGGGAACAGCCAGCAATATATATGTGCTGGAGAGGCAGATACTGTCCCTTGTGTCCAAAGTGATAGGTCCAAGTCGTTTGCATCTTCTGAATCTGGCCAATCCATGGAATAGCAGCACCAAAACACGCCCACAGCATCCTTCAAAACTTCAACTTCATGACATACATGATTTTGCAACATTGTTGTGGGTGACCAACTGAATTCCCAGCAACCGACTCGTTCGAAATTCGAAAACGCGTCCGTTGCCAGGCAAGCCCATTGTCAATGGGTGCGCACCGATCGGTCCATTGCGGTTCAACGCGCACAGGGGTACAACGCGCACCCGCACACATTGAAGGCAATGGGCCGGCCGGAGGCACCGATCGGTCCATTGCGGTACAACGCGCACAGGGGTACAACGCGTACCCGCACACATTGAAGGCAATGGGCCGGCCGGAGGCACCGATCGGTCCATTGCGGTACAACGCGCACAGGGGTACAACGCGTACTCGCACACATTGAAGGCAATGGGCCGGCCGGAGGCACCGATCGGTCCATTGCGGTACAACGCGCACAGGGGTACAACGCGTACCCGCACACATTGAAGGCAATGGGCCGGCCGGAGGCACCGATCGGTCCATTGCGGTACAACGCGCACAGGGGTACAACGCGTACCCGCACACATTGAAGGCAATGGGCCGGCCGGAGGCACCGATCGGTCCATTGCGGTACAACGCGCACAGGGGTACAACGCGTACCCGCACACATTGAAGGCAATGGGCCGGCCGGAGGCACCGATCGGTCCATTGCGGTACAACGCGCACAGGGGTACAACGCGTACCCGCACACATTGAAGGCAATGGGCCGGCCGGAGGCACCGATCGGTCCATTGCGGTTCAACGCGCACAGGGGTACAACGCGTACCCGCACACATTGAAGGCAATGGGCCGGCCGGAGGCACCGATCGGTCCATTGCGGTACAACGCATCACTGTACATGTGACTGGCATAGGTCAGCATGCCTGTCTCAGATGGACATATGCCAGCCACAGATAGCTCCCAGGGAGTGAGGGGCACACCTACATCACGACAGCCTGTCCAAACCTTATCATAAGGCATGTAAGGCTGCATTTCCTATTGTGTGTATGTTGGTGTACATGTTGTCCTGTGGGTGTCACCTGTGGGCAGCCACCCCCAGGCTGTGCACGTGTTCATGGGGACAGGATCCTGGGTGTTACGTGTACGTGACCACTGTGATGTGCAACTGTTCATATCTGTGCATGTGTCATGGTCACATTTCACAGTGGTGTTTGTGTATGTCATGTCACATACCCCGTGAGTCCCATGTGGGACGGTATGTTTGAGCCAGGGTGTCCCAGTGGCACAATAGTGATGGCCCTCCACAGTCTTTGTGCATGTAGTGTTTACAATGTCTCTGATTTCATGTGCACAATGGGAGACAGTCTCCACATCCACGTTGTGTGTGCATGGACTCTGATGTTGTGCGTGTGTGTCACAGACGTCCATGTCTGTCCTGCCATGGCAAGTGGGGCCACTACCTGTGGGGGTCATGTTTGTTTTGCTGTGGTGTACACATGATACTCCAGGTGATGCCAGTGTCCATGTGGCATTACAGGGTCCCTGGGAATGTACCTGTCGTTGAGCTGTGGTGCCTGGGGCACATCTGTCCTCACATGTCACTGTGGGGGGTGACTGTGACACGGCATCATGATATCCAATGGGCCAACCTGGGACAAATTGATGCCACCTGTAGGACCGTGTTGACAGATGTTGGCCATGTATGTACCATACATGTCCTTCCAGTACTGCACACTTCATGTAGTTGTGCCTCATGATGATGTATGTTGGGATCTTGAGTGTGTTCAATGCCGCATATGTGGGGTGACTGACGATCTTGCTTACTTCTCCTCTGCACTGCAGGGCTCCTGCTGTCCATCGGCCATTCCCAGACCTGGCAACGATGGTGGAACGGGACAGCATCCGACGGTACCGCTTCACCAGGCAGCTGATTGAGGATTTGGCAGTGCAGTTGTCCCCACATTTGCAGCCTGGCCGGCCGTATCCTACAGCGCTGACCCCCAAGGTGAAGGTGATGGCAGCCCTACACTTCTTTGCCACCGGTACCTTCCAACATACTGTGGCGTCTGCTGGTGGGATGTCACAGACCATGTTCAGCCGTGTGCTCCGCGATGTTTTGGCGGCAATGTTGCTCTTCCTGAACCGGTACATCTATTTCCCTAGACTGCGACGACTCACTGACGTGAAGAGTGACTTTTATGCCCTGGGGAGGATGCCGCATGTCATTGGCTCCATTGATGGGACACATGTGGCTTTGGTACCACCACAGGCCCAGGAGCAGGCCTACAGGAACCGCAAGCACTACCACTCGGTCAATGCACTGGTGGTGTGTCTTGCAGACATGACCATCACACACGTGTGTGCCCGTTTCCCTGGTTCAGCACACGATGCCTTTGTGATGAGGAGTAGTCGCATCCCCAGGATGATGGCACAGATGCAGAACCAGCGTGCCTGGCTTGTCGGTGTGTACTGACTTTGTGCCATTGTGTGTGATCTGATCTGTAGTATTCCGCCCACTTTTCCAAGTCAGCTGATGTGCACTTGTCTGTCCGTAGGTGACTCGGGATACCCCAACATGCCGTGGTTGCTGACACCCCTCAGGAACCCTGTGACACCTGCCCAGATGCGCTACAATGAGGCACATGGTCGGACCAGGAGAGTGATTGAGCGGACATTTGGTCTCCCTGAAGAGCCGCTTCCGCTGCCTGGACAAGACCGGAGGGTCCCTCCCATATGCCCCTGCGAAAGTGTGCAAGATTATCATCGTCTGCTGCATGCTACACAACCTGGCAGTGCGGAAGGAGTTGCCTCTCATCCAGGATGACGATGACCAACATCCGCCACCTGTGGAGGATCCTGGCCTGGACCACGATGCCAGTGACGATGATGATGATGATGGTGATGGTGATGTCCGCACACAGCTCATCACCAACTTCTTTAGCTGAATGTGAGTATCCTGAGGTGTCATGTGAATGATGTGAGTTGGCATGATGTGTGGGTGGGGCTCTGGCGCTGTTGGAGTGTGTCCATGGGCTACTTGACTGGATGTGTGTTGCGATGTGTGGTTACAGGTGGGCTGTACTCCCCAACAGTGTTGACATGCTAACTTGGTTCTGGGTGGGTATCTTGTAACATGTATTGTGCATGAGTTTTGCTGTTCTGTCCTGTACTGCATTGCTTTTGACTGTGTGTCATTTCTGTCCTTCACAGGGTACTTTCAGATTCGTTTGGTCAACTGTGTCCACCGACGACGTGATTGCACATCCAGGCTGGTAGCTGTTGTGTCCCTACAGGTGATGTGCGCCACACCCATGGACTTCCTTCCGTCTACAGTTGTTGACTGTGTGCCCGCTACCAGGTGGGGTTACCTTGCATCTGTAGTGGTTACGGCATGTTGCTACTGTGTAATAAACCTGTGCTTCACTTAGTGATGTGCGTTGTCTGTGGTCACACATTTGACTGCCATTTGCTTACTGCACCTGTGGGCTACTTGACTACAACTGGGAATGGGTGTGGTGTCTGTGCATTGCACCGTCTTCCCTGGCAACATCAGTGTAGGCAATGAGTCAGATGGCCTAGGTGTGTATGTGTTGTGTAGCCCTGGTGGTGTGTCTCCCTCATATGTGTCACGTTGCCTGTACTCACATGCCTGTGTTGTCCTTGCTGTTGCAGTTCGCATACACAGTGTAATTTTGCAGTTCATCATCCCCATAACAGCACCCACGTTGGAATCACGACAGAGGCAAGTATGGTGTATTAGTGTGTTTATTGTGATACATTTGTGTTAATAGTGCATAGGATGGGTTGTGCTGTACATAAATCTTGCAATCCCAAGTTCCTAGGTGAATTGGAAGTCCAGGTAGACAGGATCCCCAGTATCGGGGCCACAGTTGTCTGACACATTGGTCCAACTTGTACTCCCCATGCAATGTGTGGGAGTAGTGTTGCCGTCAACAGGGTGAACAGTCTGTGCACAAAGGCGAAAATCCAGAACAGGTTCAGGCTTCCTGGGAGTTGCGCTTGGCCATCAGCCTCTCACTTTCCCCTCCTTGGACGACCCCTCTTCTTGGGGGGGCCCTCAAGTGCAGGCTGCTGCGGTGCAGGGGACTCTCCGCCAGAGTCCTCCTCCCTCCCTGTGGCAGTTGCAGTTTGTTCGGTACCAGATGTTGTTGGCACACAGGGAGGTGTGGACTGGTTGCTGTTCATCTGGCGGAGGCATTGTAAAATGTCCCTGTGCACCGCCGTCATCTCATGTAGTACATCCCACTTGGACTCCACGCGGGACATGTGTGAGTCCACACGTGACATGTGTGACTCCACGTGGGACATGTGGGAGTCCAAGCGGGCATGATGGGCAGCCTGCTGCTGTTTGATGTCTCTGAGGAGCCCCACTACCTGGCTGAGCTCTCCGGTGCTGGACTGGTACGCATCAGCTATGCGTACCAGTTGTGGGTCTTCATGCACACCAGCAACGTCTGCAAGCAGCGACCTCTGTCTCCCACCCCTCCCACCACCCCTGCTGACATGTGCAGTGTGTGTAGTTGCACGCACAGATAACCCTGGTCCACCTTGGGGGTTGGTGGTGGTGGTGGTGTCCATGGCCCCGGGTTGGTCCAGGGTCACTGCGCTGGTGTTGCTCCTTATTCTGTCCATGTCGGCAGGGATGGTAATCGTGGTGACAGTCGTTGTAGGGGTGGGTGCAGGGAGTGCAGCTGGTGGTCCTGCTGGTGCTGCAGCTGGTGGTCCTGCTGGTGCTGCATGTTGACTTGCACCGGATGTGCCAGGTTGTTCATCGTCCGAGGAGGACAGAGGCTGTACGACGCCAGTGAGCTCGGCATCCTCTTGAGCCTGGGACTGGGACTCCTCAGCGTCTGCTGCTGTGTCCCCATCATCACCTGTTTTTGGGAGACACAAACAATGTATGTCATGTTTCTGCAGGCATCAGTGGTTGACACACCTGACAGTTGTGACTGTGCCTCTGGGTGCGGGCCTGTACATTGCATTGTCCTAAGTCGTCACAGTCAGGGGTTGATATTGGTGTGGCACATTGTCCTGCATTATTTGGGCATTTCTATGTATTTTCTGGGGTGTGAACATGGTCTGCATTGCTTGTGTTTGGTTGACAGCCAGACCTCCTTCCCACCCAGCCAGCCAGTCAGTTATCCCACCATGGAACGTGCTTGCATTGCAGGGAGTGGAAGTTGTCTCTCAGGATGTCAGTCAGTGGTGTCCTGCTGTTTGTTGGTGCACAGTTGGCAGCAGGGCCTTGTGCTCTCCACAGCAGTAGCCAGTGTCAGCCATCTTGTGAGTCCTTCTCCACTCCCTGTGATGTGAGCATGGTTCAGGGTGGTGTTGATGGGCCAGTTGTGAGGCTGAGCAATGTCTGTGACTACGACTCCCATCATGCTATTGCCTCCACCCCCTTCCCAGCATGCCCATGCTTCCTTCCTTTTGACTCTGCTTCCCTGTGGGGTGGGCTGGCTGTGCTGACAGGATGGCTGGGAGTGTTGTCCTGGCAGTTGTTTGGCTAAGAGTCCCAAGAGTGTCCCTGTGCTTCACACAACATAACCCAGGGTGGTGGTGCTTTGTGGGATCTTGTGTTAGGATGGAGGGCATTGCATTCTACCAGGTGGGTACTGTGGAGTTTGTGTTGGGGAGGGTGTGAGGGGAGGTGCTGGTGACTATAGTCAGTGCTGCAAGTCCCCCTTCCCACCCAGCCAGCCAGATATCCCACCATGGAACGTGCTTGCATTGCAGGGAGTGGAAGTTGTCTCTCAGGATGTCAGTCAGTGGTGTCCTGCTGTTTGTTGGTGCACAGTTGGCAGCAGGGCCTTGTGCTCTCCACAGCAGTAACCAGTGTCAGCCATCTTGTGAGTCCTTCTCCACTCCCTGTGATGTGAGCATGGTTCAGGGTGGTGTTGATGGGCCAGTTGTGAGGCTGAGCAATGTCTGTGACTACGACTCCCATCATGCTATTGCCTCCCTCCCCCTTCCCAGCATGCCCATGCTTCCTTCCTTTGACTCTGCTTCCCTGTGGGGTGGGCTGGCTGTGCTGACAGGATGGCTGGGAGTGTTGTCCTGGCAGTTGTTTGGCTAAGAGTCCCAAGAGTGTCCCTGTGCTTCACACAACATAACCCAGGGTGGTGGTGCTTTGTGGGATCTTGTGTTAGGATGGAGGGCATTGCATTCTACCAGGTGGGTACTGTGGAGTTTGTGTTGGGGAGGGTGTGAGGGGAGGTGCTGGTGACTATAGTCAGTGCTGCAAGTCCCCCTTCCCACCCAGCCAGCCAGATATCCCACCATGGAACGTGCTTGCATTGCAGGGAGTGGAAGTTGTCTCTCAGGATGTCAGTCAGTGGTGTCCTGCTGTTTGTTGGTGCACAGTTGGCAGCAGGGCCTTGTGCTCTCCACAGCAGTAGCCAGTGTCAGCCATCTTGTGAGTCCTTCTCCACTCCCTGTGATGTGAGCATGGTTCAGGGTGGTGTTGATGGGCCAGTTGTGAGGCTGAGCAATGTCTGTGACTACGACTCCCATCATGCTATTGCCTCCTCCCCCTTCCCAGCATGCCCATGCTTCCTTCCTTTGACTCTGCTTCCCTGTGGGGTGGGCTGGCTGTGCTGACAGGATGGCTGGGAGTGTTGTCCTGGCAGTTGTTTGGCTAAGAGTCCCAAGAGTGTCCCTGTGCTTCACACAACATAACCCAGGGTGGTGGTGCTTTGTGGGATCTTGTGTTAGGATGGAGGGCATTGCATTCTACCAGGTGGGTACTGTGGAGTTTGTGTTGGGGAGGGTGTGAGGGGAGGTGCTGGTGACTATAGTCAGTGCTGCACGTCCCCCTTCCCACCCAGCCAGCCAGATATCCCACCATGGAACGTGCTTGCATTGCAGGGAGTGGAAGTTGTCTCTCAGGATGTCAGTCAGTGGTGTCCTGCTGTTTGTTGGTGCACAGTTGGCAGCAGGGCCTTGTGCTCTCCACAGCAGTAGCCAGTGTCAGCCATCTTGTGAGTCCTTCTCCACTCCCTGTGATGTGAGCATGGTTCAGGGTGGTGTTGATGGGACAGTTTTGGTGCGGGCAATATGTGTGACTGCGACTCCCATGATGCTATTGGCTACACTGACTTGGCCAGCATACACAGAATTCCTTCCTTTGAGTGGTCTTCACTGTGTGTTGGTGTTGTTGTGGTGGCTACATGTGTGGATGTGTTTGTTAGTTCTATTTGTGCCACTGCCTAGCTGTAGTTGTGGTTGTGTTTGTACATGTGTTGGCACAGTTGGATGTGACTTTTTTGATGGCATGTGTTGTGTTTCTCTGACTGACATACACATTTTGGGATGATTCTGTTCTGGTTGCTGTGTGATTGCTATGAGTGCATGGTTTGACTCTCCCCTTGACAGTGATGTGTGTGTGTTTTGTGGCAGTATATTGTGTACATTTGTTGTGTACTCACCAGGCTCTGGGATGTTCTCTAGTCCATATACGCTCACTGGCGGAAGGATGGCCCGCACCTTCTCCTCCCAGGGCCTGAGGTATACTGGCTTGGCAGGAGGGCCACTGCCGGTGTATTGGCTGATGAGGTAGTCTTTCTTGAGCAGCTCACGGACCCTCCTGCGCACGTCATACCACCTGTTCTGGATGTCGGTCTTTGTGCGCAGACATGGTGATTGTGCGTTCACCCTGTTGATGATCCTCTCCCACATCTTGGTTTTCTGCGACATGGGGGTCTGTTGGACCAATGTGCCAAACAGCTGTGGCTCTACCCTGAGGATCTCGTCTACCAGGACTTCCAATTCACAATCTAGGAACTTGTGATTCTTCTTGGGGGGCATGGTGATGGGTGGTGATGGTGAGTGATGTGTGTGTTGGTGTGCAGGTGAGGGTGTGTGAGTGTGTGTTTTGCTGGGTGTATGTGAGGTAGGTATTTGTTGGTGTGCTGCTGGTGTGTGGCTTGTGTGAGGGATGAGCTGTGGGTGTGTGGTTGCTTTCTCTTGGGTGCTGGCAGTGGAATGGCATTTGCAAAGGCTCATGGTAGTGATTTGTGTCCTTTATATAGGTGGAGTTGTGGGTGTGTCTTTGTTCTCTGTCCCCACCCCCCCAGTATTTATTGGCTTAGTAATTGCTTGTTTGGCCTTTTTTTGGGTGATTTTTCCTTTGTGTTGTTTGTGTATGTTGGAAACGTTCTTGTGACCGAGTCGGACCCTGCATTGGTCTCGTACGGTGTTTTCCGTTTCGTTCACGCTGTGTTTGTGCAGTTTTCTATGCTGCGTACGCGTCGGTCGCGGTGTATTGTGTTGCTTCGGCTCGGTTTTGTATGCGTGTCGGTCGTACGGCTTGTCCTCCGTCCGACTCGGTCGTGGTTTTCGCGCCTTGCATCGTACTTTGCGGTTTGGAGTTGGCGGGTACGTTTCGGTCGGATTTGTTCCGGGTGCGTGTCGGTCGGTTGGATTCGCGTGTTTTTCCGGCCGGATTGCTATTTTCCGTGCGGCTCGGTCGGTCGACTTGGTTTCCTTACGTGTCGGTCGGATTTATCGCGGCTTGCATCGTACTTGGCGTGTCGGGCGCCACGGGTATGTGTCGGTCGGTAATTTTTCCGGCTCCGAGTCGGTCGGTGCTTTTTCCGGCCCGAATCGGAATCGACCCCATAGTGTACAGTTTTTTTCTACAATCTTTATGATTATTTTTCCTACTATTCAATTATGATTCTTTCAAAATTACATCATTTATGGTGTAGGAGTATAGAACCTGAGATCACTAAAAATTGGAAAATGCACACACAATAGACATTTTTATAGCAACAAGCATGTGGCATTTTGCACAGTAAATAACCATCGCAATCAAACATTTGCAGGCCGCTGGTATTGTAATGACTGCAGCTGATGATAGATCTCCGAAGGGAGCTGTAGCGGTGGACTGTCCTGCTGCAACTTCTTTCTCCCGCATCATCCAGTTGTAGACCCTTTCATGAATAGTTTTTAAGGTGCAGAGCAAGAATATCGACGGCAAAATATCGACATACATAAATATCGAGGTAAGAATATCGTTGGTGTTAAATATCGATGTAAGTAATATCTATGTCAAAAATATCGATTTGTTAGTTGTGCAAAAATATCAAGAGTGTTAAATATCGATGTTAAAAATATAGATGTAAAAAATATCGATGTAAGTAATATCGATGTTATGTTTATGATGTAACTTTTTATTTAGTGGTTTAAACGTTATTTTATGTAATTTTTTCAAATTTCTAGTTTGTATGAAAAGAATAAATGTGAAATAATGTTTTTTCTTCTAATTTTCATATTAATTTTAGGAGCAGGATGTTGGGTTTATAGGGGATAAGGGTGGGTAGTAATTTAAAAGTGTTGTATTAAAAATATTAAATATTTTAAATTTGTATATATTTTAGGAGTGGGATGTTGGGTTTATAGGGGATAAGGGTGGGTAGTAATTTAAAAATGTTGTATCACAATTTTAATATTATTTTAAATTTAGAAAACATTTATTTTGAAATTAGAAATTTATAATTTAAAATTAGAAATTAGAAATTTTGCAAAATTATGTTTTTAAATTATAAATGATAATTTGTCATTATAAATAAATTATCAAATCTATAAATTGTGTTTCATAATTATTATTATTTTTTTTTTAAATCATAAAATATTGAATATTCTCGAAATTAATTAATTTTATATTTCAATGTTACAAATTTAATTATAAAATATATGAAAATAATATATTTGTTAGAAGTGAAAATATATTAATTTAAATTTTAAAGAGATTTTGATAGAAATCTTAATGTAAATGTAGATAAACATTACATTTTTATAATATTTAAATTACATTTGGATATGTTTTGTAATTATTATAATTTTTTAATATTTATTTAATTAATAATGCAATAGTTTAATACAAAAAATAATATTTATTTATATTTCAAATTTGTTAAAATACTAATATCAATAAAGAATATTTGATTTTTTTATCATTTAAGTTTTTTATTTTTAAATGTAGAAAGAAAATATCTAGTAATTTCTTATATATAGTTTTAAGGATATATATTTATTCATACTGTAAACGAAAGGGTGGATATTAAATATTTATTGTTTACAGTTCATATTTATTTGGAGTTAAAAGAGTAAATGATTATGGTTTACTATCCAGCACTTTCCCTGAGTTTAATTGGATTTGGAGTTAGAATAGTAAATTATTATTACTTAACATCCAGCACTTACCCTGAGTTTATTTGGATTTGGAGTTAGAATAGTAAATTATTATGGTTTACAATCCAGCACTTTCCTGATTTTTTGGGGATTTGGAGTTAGAATAGTAATTTATTATGGTTTACTATCCAGCACTTTCCCTGAGTTTCATTGGATTTGGAGTTAGAATAGTACATTATTATGGTTTACCATCCAGCGCTTTCCCTGAGTTTAATTGGATTTGGAGTTAGAATAGTAAATTATTATTGCTTAACATCCAGCACTTACCCTGAGTTTATTTGGATTTGGAGTTAGAATAGTAAATTATTATGGTTTACAATCCAGCACTTTCCTGATTTTTTGGGGATTTGGAGTTAGAATAGTAATTTATTATGGTTTACTATCCAGCACTTTCCCTGAGTTTCATTGGATTTGGAGTTAGAATAGTAAATTTTTATGGTTTACCATCCAGCACTTTCCCAGAGTTTAATTGGATTTGGAGTTAGAATAGTAAATTATTATGGTTTACCATCCAGCACTTTCCCAGAGTTTAATTGGATTTGGAGTTAGAATAGTACAATATTATGGTTTACCATCCAGCACTTTCCCAGAGTTTAATTGGATTTGGAGTTAGAATAGTAAATTATTATGGTTTACCATCCAGCACTTTCCCAGAGTTTAATTGGTTTTGGAGTTAGAATAGTAAATTATTATGGTTTACTATCCAGCACTTTCCCTGAGTTTTTTTGGATTTGGAGTTAGAATAGTAATTTATTATGGTTTACTAGCCAGCACTTTCCCTGAGTT
Source organism: Calotriton arnoldi (assembly GCA_963921515.1). Classification (NCBI taxonomy): domain Eukaryota; kingdom Metazoa; phylum Chordata; class Amphibia; order Caudata; family Salamandridae; genus Calotriton; species Calotriton arnoldi. The sequence goes on from CAWUFW010009846.1 coordinate 16,360, forward strand.
TCATTGGATTTGGAGTTAGAATAGTAAATTATTATGGTTTACCATCCAGCACTTTCCCAGAGTTTAATTGGATTTGGAGTTAGAATAGTAAATTATAATGGTTTACCATCCAACACTTTCCCATATGTTTTTTTGGAGTTGCAGTTAGAATAGTAAATTATGATATTTAATTTATTTTTACAATTTAATACAATATTGCAAAAAATAATACACCTTGTTATGTTTTTTCACATTTTATTAGGAGATTGTAACATTTATTTAGATATGTTCAGCAAATTATATTGTATTACATTGATGTACAAATGTATTTGACAGTTCTTAAATATTTTACATTTTTTTGGTATACATATATAATGGTAAAGTAAAACAGTATAACGTTTACATTAATATGCAGTATCTTTTGTATTGTTTAATATTTTTTAATTCAAATATCTAATTATTTGTCGTCAACTTTTTTGACATTTTTATATCATGATTTACAAAAGTTCAGGAGTTGGAATATATATACATTGTACATTTTATTACATTATGTTTTATTATATAGCATATTAAATATTATTTTAATAAAATAAAATTTAGTATGTTAAATAATTTACAACTTTTTTCCATTGATATTTTGAAAAGTACATATATATTTTTGAACATTTGTATAATATTTGGAAATTAAAAGTGTATGTAATAAACATATATTTTAATATACATTAATTATTATATTATAATTTTTTATAATAAAATAATTAATGTATATTTTACATTTTTTATATGTTTATTTTAAACATTGTTTAAAAAAATATATATATACAATTTTATACATTTTTAAACATTTTTAACTCCTTCGATGCTCATGACGGAATGGTTCCATCATGAGCATCGGTGCCCCTGTGCTCATGACGGAACCATTCCGTCATGAGGACAGGGGCACGAAATCCCTCTGCTGCAGACAGCAGAGGGATTTCTATTTCTCCCCTGTGACCTCGGGAGCTGGGGAAGAGCTTCCCCAACTCCCGAGGCCCCCCCGCCGTTTCTGTGAATTGACGATCAGCGCGCACGTCGCGCTGACGTCATTTCACAGAAACCGAACCTGAAATTAGCCTTTAGGCTCATTTCAGTTTCACTTTCTACGTGCTCAGGGGGCTAGCTCAGCCCCCTGAGCACGTAGAAAGAGGGGAGAGGTATCATTGGAAAGGGGAGAATCTCCCCTTTCCAATGGTACCCCTCCCCAGTGGATCCCTCCTTGGGGATCGCCCCAGGAGGGCGATCCCCAAGCAGGGATCCACCCACTAGACACCAGGGAGGGGGGAGCGGCCCATTGGGCAAGGGCCTTCGCTCCCCCATAAAGTAATGGGCATAATTCAGTCTTTCTGCCCCCCCAGGGGGGCAGATGGGGCAGTAGCCCCCAATATGCCCCCCCGAGGGGAAGAAAGGGCACTAATCGCCAGGGAATTTTTGGTGCATTTTTTTAGGGTGGGGGCTGCCCGAAACAGGCACGCCAATGCCCCCACCCCCCACCACCATTACAGCCTTTATGCCCCCCCTGGGGGGCAGATGGGGCAGTAGCCCCCAATATGCCCCCCCGGGGGGCAGAAAGCCCACTAAACGCCAGGGATTTTTTTTGCACCATTTTTTTTAGGGTGGGGGCTGCCCGAAACGGGCACGCCAATGCCCCCCCGCCCCGACAAAAATGACAGTCTTTCTGCCCCCCCGGAGGCAGATGGGAGCTGTAGTCCCTAATCTGGCCCCCCCGGGGGGGGCAGAAAGCCCACTAGAAACCAGGGATTTTTTTGTTTTATTTGTGTAGGGGTAGGGGCTGCCCAAAATGGGCATGACAATACCCCCACCCCACCCCCAGAGAAATTCCAGTCTTTCTGCCCCCCGGTAGGGCATATGGGGGCAGTGGCCCCTGATCTGCCCCCTGGGGGGACAGAAAGCCCACTAGGCGCCAGCGATTACGCAGGCTTTTTTTATGTGTGGGGTGGGGGCTGCCCAAAATGGTCATACCAATGCCCCCACCCCCACAAAAAATAGCCACAGTGTTTCTGCCCCCCTTGGAGGCATATCGGGGTAAACCCCCCTCCCCCGATTCCCCCCCAGGGCGGCAGAAAGCCCACTAGGCTCCGACTTTTTTTTAGCAATGTGCCTACCTGTGGATTTTGGGCCCTAGCTCAGCTGGCATGTAGGGAAACCTAGCAAACCTATACATTTTTTAAAACTAGACACCAAGGGGAATCCAGGATGGGGTGACTTGTCTGGCTCTCACCAGGTTCTGCTACCCAGAATCCCTTGCAAACCTCAAACTTTGTAAAAAAAAAACACATTTTCCTCACAATTCTGTTGTGGGAAAGTTCTGGCATCTGCGTGGATCCACAAATTTCCTTCTACACAGCATTCCCCCAGGTCTCCTGATAAAAATGGTGCCTCACTCGTGTTGGAGGCCCAAGTACCCGCGACAGGCAAGGGCCCAAAACGTAATGAGGCAACATCAAAATTGCCTATCACAAAACGACCTAGTTTTGCAAGGGGGGTCACCTGGGTTTTTGGCCCCGTGCTCGGCGGCCAGCTAGGGAAACCTATCAAACCCACACATTTCTGAAAACTAGACACCCGGGGGATTCCAGTGAGGTATGGCTTGCGTGGATCCCCCAACGTTTTCTTACCCAGAATCCCCTGCACACCTCAAATTTTGCTGAAAAAATCACTTTTTTCACACATTTTTGTGTGTGAAAGTTGTGGCGTCACTGGGCTGACACACATTTCCTACCACCCAGCGTTCCCCCAGGTCTCCCAATAAAAATGGTGCCTCACTCGTGTGGGAGGCCCAAGTACCCGCGACAGGCAAGGGCCCAAAACGTATTGAGGCGACATCAAAATTGCCTATCACAAAACAACCTGGTTTTGCAAGGGGGGTCACCTGGGTTTTTGGCCCCGTGCTCGGCGGCCAGCTAGGGAAACCTACCAAACCCACACATTTCTGAAAACTAGACACCCGGGGGATTCCAGGGAGGTATGGCTTGCGTGGATCCCCCAACGTTTTCTTACCCAGAATCCCCTGCAAACCTCAAATTTAGCTGAAAAAATCACTTTTACCACACATTTTTGTGTGGGAAATTAGTGGCATCACCGGGCTGAAACAAATTTCCTACCACCCAGCGTTCCCCAGGGTCTCCCGATAAAAATGGTGCCTCACTCGTGTGGGAGCCCAAGTACCTGTGACAGGCAGGGGCCCAAAACGTATTGAGGCGACATCAAAATTGCCTTTCACCAAACAACCTGTTTTTGCAAGGGGGTCACCTGGGTTTTTGGCCCGTGCTCGGCGGTCATCTAGGGAAACCTACCAAACCCACACATTTCTGAAAACTAGACACCCGGGGGATTCCATGGAGGTATGGCTTGCGTGGATCCCCCAACGTTTCCTTACCCAAAATCCCCTGCAAACCTCAATTTTAGCTGAAAAAATCACTTTTTTCACACATATTTGTGTGGGAAAGTTGTGGCATCACCGGGCTGACACAAATTTCCTACCACCCAGCGTTCCCCCAGGTCTCCCGATAAAAATGGTGCCTCACTCGTGTGGGAGGTCCAAGTACCCGCGACAGGCAAGGGCCCAAAACGTATTGAGGTGACATCAAAATTGCCTATCACAAAACAACCTGGTTTTGCAAGGGGCGTCACCTGGGTTTTTGGCCCCGTGCTCGGCGGCCATCTAGGGAAACCTACCAAATGCACACATTTCTGAAAACTAGACACCCAGGGGATTCCAGGGAGGTATGGCTTGCATGGATCCCCCAACGTTTCCTTACCCAGAATCCCCTGCAAACCTACATTTTAGCTGAAATAATCACTTTGTTCACACATTTTTGTGTGGGAAAGTTGTGGCATCACTGGGCTGACACAAATTTCCTACCACCCAGCGTTCCCCCAGGTCTCCCGATAAAAATGGTGCCTCACTCGTGTGGGAGGCCCAAGTGCCCGCGACAGGCAAGGGCCCAAAACGTATTGAGGCGACATCAAAATTGCCTATCACAAAACAACCTGGTTTTGCAAGGGGGTCACCTGGGTTTTTGGCCCCGTGCTCGGCGGCCATCTAGGGAAACCTACCAAACGCACACATTTCTGAAAACTAGACACCCGGGGGCTTCAAAGGAGTTATGGCTTGCGTGGATCCCCCAACGTTTCCTTACCCAGAATCCCCTGCAAACCTCAATTTTAGCTGAAAAAAATCCCTTTTTTCACACATTTTTGTGTGGGAAAGTTGTGGCATCACCGGGCTGACACGAATTTCCTACCACCCAGCGTTCCCCCAGGTCTCCCGATAAAAATGGTGCCTCACTCGTGTGGGAGGCCCAAGTACCCGCGACAGGCAAGGGCCCAAAACGTATTGAGGCGACATCAAAATTGCCTATCACAAAACAACCTGGTTTTGCAAGGGGGTCACCTGGGTTTTTGGCCCCGTGCTCGGCGGCCATCTAGGGAAACCTACCAAACACACACATTTCTGAAAACTAGACACCCGGGGGATTCAAGGGAGGTATGGCTTGTGTGGATCCCCCAACGTTTCCTTACCCAGAATCCCCTGCAAACCTCAATTGTAGCTGGAAAAATCACTTTTTTCACACATTTTTGTGTGGGAAAGTTGTGGCATCACCGGGCTGACACAAATTTCCTACCACCCAGCGTTCCTCCAGGTCTCCCGATAAAATGGTGCCTCACTCGTGTGGGAGGCCCAGTACTCGCGACAGGCAAGGGCCCAAAACGTATTGAGGCAACATCAAAATTGCCTATCATAAAATGTTTTGGGCCCTTGCCTGTCGCGGGCACTTGGGCCTCCCACACGAGTGAGGCACCATTTTTATCAGGAGACCCGGGGAAACGCTGGGTGGTAGGAAATTTGTGTCAGCCCGGTGATGCCACAACTTTCCCACACAAAAATGTGTGGAAAAAGTGATTTTTTCAGCTAAATTTGAGGTTTGCAGGCGATTCTGGGTAAGGAAACGTTGGGGGATCCACGCAAGCCATACCTCCCGGAATCCCTGGGTGTCTAGTTTTCAGAAATGTGTGGGTTTGGTAGGTTTCCTAGATGGCCGCCGAGCACGGGGCCAAAAACCCAGGTGACCCCCCTTGCGAGACCAGGTCGTTTTGAGATAGGCAATTTTGATGTCGCCTCAATACGTTTTGGGCCCTTGTCTGCCGCGTGTACTTGGGCCTCCCACACGAGTGAGGCACCATATTTATCGGGAGACCCGTGGGAACACTGGGTGGTAGGAAATTTTTGTCAGGCCGGTGATGCCACAACTTTCCCACACAAAAATGTGTGAAAAAAGTGATTTTTTTCAGCTAAATTTGAGGTTTGCAGGGGATTCTGGGTAAGGAAATGTTAGGGGATCCATGCAAGTCATACCTCCCTGGAATCCCCCGGGTGTCTAGTTTTCAAAAATGTATAGGTTTGCTAGGTTTCCCTCGATGCCAGCCGAGCTAGTGTTCAAAAACTACAGCTAGGCACTTTGCCAAAAAAGGGTCATTTTTCACTGTGAAATTGTGGTGTGTCCACGTTGCGTTTTGCGCCGTTTCCTGTCGCGGGCACTAGTCCTACCCACACAAGTGAGGTACCATTTTTCTCGGAAGACTTTGGGGAACACGGGGTGGGTGGAAATTTGTGGATCCACGCAGATTCCAGAACTTTCCAAAACAGAAATGTGATGAAAATGTGGTTTTTTGGACAATTTTTTAAGTTTGCAAGGGATTCTGAGTAACATAACCTGGTGAGAGGCAGTCAAGTCACCCCATCCTGGATTTGCCTGGGTGTCTAGTTTTCAAAAATGTATAGGTTTGCTAGGTTTCCCTAGGTGCCAGCAGAGCTAGTGTTGAAAAACTACAGCTAGGCACTTTGCCAAAAAAGGGTCATTTTTCACAGTGAAATTGTGGTTTGTCCACGTTCCGTTTTTTGCCGTTTCATGTCACGGGCACTAGACCTACCCACACAAGTGAGGTATCATTTTTCTCGGAAGACTTTGGGGAACACGGGGTGGGTGGAAATTTGTGGATCCACGCAGATTCTAGAACTTTCCACCACAGAAATGTGAGGAAAATGTGGTTTTTTTGACAATGTTTTAGGTTTGCAAGGGATTCTGGGTAACAGAACCTGGTGAGAGGCAGTCGAGTCACCCCATCCTGGATTTGCCTGGGTGTCTAGTTTTCAAAAATGTATAGGTTTGCTAGGTTTCCCTAGGTGCCGGCAGAGCTAGGGTTCAAAAACTACAGCTAGGCACTTTGCCAAAAAAGGGTCATTTTTCACTGTGAAATTGTGGTGTGTCCACATTGCGTTTTGCGCCGTTTCCTGTCGCGGGCACTAGGCCTACCTACACAGGTGAGGTACCATTTTTCTCAGAAGACTTTGGGGAACGCGGGGTGGGTGGAAATTTGTGGATCCACGCAGATTCCAGAACTTTCCACCACAGAAATGTGAGGAAAATGTGGTTTTTTTGGACAATTTTTTAGGTTTGCAAGAGATTCTGGGTAACAGAACCTGGTGAGAGACAGTCAAGCCACCTCATCCTGGATTTGCCTGGGTGTCTAGTTTTCAAAAATGTATAGGTTTGCTAGGTTTCCCTATGTGCCGGCAGAGCTAGGGTTCAAAAACTACAGCTAGGCACTTTGCCAAAAAAGGGTCATTTTTCACTGTGAAATTGTGGTGTGTCCACATTGCGTTTTGCGCCGTTTCCTGTCGCGGGCACTAGGCCTACCTACACAGGTGAGGTACCATTTTTATCAGAAGACTTTGGGGAACGCGGGGTGGGTGGAAATTTGTGGATCCACGCAGATTCCAGAACTTTCCACCACAGAAATGTGAGGAAAATGTGTTTTTTGGGATAATTTTTTAGGTTTGCAAGGGATTCTGAGTAACAGAACCTGGTGAGAGGCAGTCAAGTCACCCCATCCTGGATTTTCCTGGGTGTCTAGTTTTCAAAAATGTATAGGTTTGCTAGGTTTCCCTAGGTGCCGGCAGAGCTAGGGTTCAAAAACTACAGCTAGGCACTTTGCCAAAAAAGGGTCATTTTTCACTGTGAAATTGTGGTGTGTCCACGTTGCGTTTTGCGCCATTTCCTGTCACGGGCACTAGGCCTACCCACACAAGTGAGGTGCCATTTTTCTCGGAAGACTTTGGGGAACGCGGGGTGGGTGGAAATTTGTGGATCCACACACATTCCAGAACTTTCCACCACAGAAATGTAAGGAAAATGTGGTTTTTTGGACAATTTTTTAGGTTTGCAAGGGATTCTGGGTAACAGAACCTGGTAAGAGGCAGTCAAGTCACCCCATCCTGGATTCCCCTGGGTGTCTAGTTTTCAAAAATGTATAGGTTTTCTAGGTTTCCCTAGGTGTCGGCAGAGCTAGGGTTCAAAAACTACAGCTAGGCACTCTGCCAAAAAAGGGTCATTTTTCACTGTGAAATTGAGGTGTGTCCACATTGCGTTTTGCGCCGTTTCCTGTCGCGGGCACTAGGCCTACCTACACAAGTGAGGTACCATTTTTCTTGGAAGACTTTGGGAAACACGGGGTGGGTGGAAATTTGTGGATCCACGCAGATTCCAGAACTTTCCACCACACAAATGTGAGGAAAATTTGTTTTTTTTGACAATTTTTTAGGTTTGCAAGGGATTCTGGGTAACAGAACCTGGTGGGAGCCAGTCAAGTCACCCCATCCTGGATTCCCCTGGGTGTTTAGTTTTCAAAAATGTATAGGTTTGCTAGGTTTCCCTAGGTGCCGGCAGAGCTAGGGTTCAAAAACTACAGCTAGGCACTTTGCCAAAAAAGGGTCATTTTTCACTGTGAAATTGTGGTGTGTCCACGTTGCGTTTTGCACCGTTTCCTGTCGCGGGCACTAGGCCTACCCACACAAGTGAGGTACCATTTTTCTCGGAAGACTTTGGGGAACGCGGGGTGGGTGGAAATTTGTGGATCCACGCAGATTCCAGAACTTTCCACCACAGAAATGTGAGGAAAATGTGTTTTTTTGGACATTTTTTTAGGTTTGCAAGGGATTCTGGGAAACAGAACCTGGTGAGAGCCAGTCAAGTCCCCCCATCCTGGATTCCCCTGGGTGTCTAGTTTTTAAAAATGTATAGGTTTGCTAGGTTTCCCTAGGTGCCGGCAGAGCTAGGGTTCAAAAACTACAGCTAGGCACTTTGCAAAAAAAGGGTAATTTTTCATTGTGAAAATGTTGTGTGTTCACGTTGCGTTTTGAGCCGTTTCCTGTCGTGGGAGCTATGCCTACCCACACAAGTGAGGTACCATTTTTATCGGGAGACTTAGGGTAATTCAGATTTGTAAAGCAACTGTTATTACCTATTGACTTTTGATGCATTTCTGCCTTCCAAATGAAAGACAATGTGTAAAAAAGAAGTAATTTTGAAAAATGATCGATAATTCTCATGCTAGTATGAGTATTCCCAATTTTGGAAATGTGCAAATATCTACTGTTTCTAAACTCTATATTTTCATCCCATTTCAGAAATACATAGGTGTCTTTCATACCGATTTTACCATGTATACATTTTCCCAGAATAATTGCTATATACCCTGTACATAATAAAAAACCATTGCAAGTCACTGCTCGGTTTTTGGCTCTGGGTTCGTCGGGTTCTTGGTGAACCTACAAGTCCTATATATCCCCACAACCAGTAAGGTCCAGCGGATGTAACGGTATATTGCTTTCAAAGAGCTGTCATAATTAGAAGAAGTTACAGGTAAAAACGTTGACACAAAAGGCTGTTTTTTTCAACTAATTTTCAATTTTTCCTATATTTAACTGTTAGTTTCTATAAAGAAACCTTGAAGGATCTACACAAATGACCCCTTGCTGAATTCAGAATTTTGTCTACTTTTCAAAAATGTATAGCTTTCCAGGATCCATTATTGCTTTCATACCCATGTCTACCATTAACTGGAAGGAGGTTGAAAGCACAAAAAATAGCAAAAATAGGCTATGTCCCAGAAAAATGCCAAAACTGTGTAAAAAACTTTGGTTTTCTGAAAAAAGTCTGTCATTCCCTAAAAGCTGGGAAAATGTTGATTTCAGCCCCACAATTCCTTTTTTGATACCATTTGTAGGGAAAAACCCAGACGCTTTCATTTGCAGCACTTTTTTCCCATTTGTCCCCCAAAAAAACAAAATTTAGCTGTATTTTGGCTAATTTCTGGGTCCCCTCCAGGGGAATTCACAAACCCTGGGTACCTTTAGAATCCCCAGGATGTTGGAAGAAAAGGACGCAAATTTGCCTACATACCTTATGTGGTCAAAAAGTTACAGGGGCCTAAGCGCGAACTACCCCAAATAGCCAAAAAAAGGCTTAGCACAGGGGGGGAAAAGGCCTAGCAGCGAAGGGGTTAAAGCATTTTTTATTATTTTCCATTCATTCCTATGGGGAGTTAGTCCTATTTTTGTTTTAATTATGCCGCCATTTTATTTTCCTTTATTCACTTTTTGACCTATCTACTTCGTTGTTTGGATCATTTATGAAGACGGAACCTCGTGTTTGGGAGCTGCTTCGTCTCCGTTCCTGTACGTTTACTTTTAAGTTAGTTTTAAGGTAGTGTTAAGTTAGTGTCAATGTATTTGTAAAAGTGTTATGTAAACGTTTTTACGAAAGTTACGTGTTGTTTACGTAGGTTAGTGATTTTGAGTGTTATTTACTATCGAATGTTATTAGAATGCAATGTAATTTTACTTATTACTTTACTATGTGTATTTATATTTATTATATGTTGTTATTTCGATTTGTGTGTTTATATATTTGTTATGGGTGGGTGTTGTTTGCTTCTATTTACAGGTTCGGGCTTTGGTGAGTAGATGGAGTTGCTCACGCGTTTTTTTTTTTTTTTAATAAAGGAAATTGTTGTTTCTTGTTTTAAAACAAGTTGCTATATATTTCCTTTTTTTGATCGGGTTGTTGGAGCGTTTTTTACAGCTAAATATTTTTGGGTTTTTATGGTTTCTTTATCGAGAGGATTGCTGCGTTGGATTTTTTATCTACAGTTGTATTTTTCAATTTTTTGGGGTGTTTCGTTACTACATGGATTATTTTTGCCTTGGATTGTTTTTTATTTCATCTATTTCGAGGATATTCTACAGCTACACAACTGTAAGTTGTTTTTAATATTATTGAGGGTGTGCAATGTCTATTTGTGATTTTCATTTTTTATTAGTTATATTATGTCATATGATATTGAGTTATATAGAAAATGTTATGACATAATTTAACTAATATAAAAATAAAAATACTTTGTTTGTGTGTTTGATATGTTTTTAATGTTTGCTATTTGTTTTACATTAAAGAATAGATTTTGCAATCATGTCAATGTATTGTAGACCTTGGATATCTGGATACATTCTCGTTTTTTGTTGGAGGTATTCGTACATACTACTTGTTTGTTTTCTCAGATTAGGTCCTATTTTGCTCAGAGATTGTTCCACTCTGAGCTCTTGGTAACTTTGTTCTTTTTTTATTGATTGTATAAGTTTGTGGAGTGTTGGTTGCCCTCTCCCTATTGTGGCCTGGAAGGCATTATGCCATCCTTCTACTGCGTTATTAGTTTTTGCTTTTTGTGCAATAGTGCTGGCGTAGACATTCCACCAGGGAATTTGACATTTTGGTTGTCTACGGTGACCTGAACGATGCAACCTCCCCACCCAGGTGTTCTCAAAGTAATCCAACAAGGGACTTAGAGGGTCATTACGATGGCGGGCGGACAAAGTCCGCCTGCCACCACAACGGCAAACGGGACCGCCCGCAAGAGGTGCGGCGGTCCCGCCATGGGTATTAGGATGCCACGGTGGCGGTGGCATCCCGTATTGTTCACATTGCGGCGGGTGGTGCTGTCAGCAGCACCCGCCGCAATGCGAAAAACGCATGTTGTGCATTTGAATGCACAACGTGACAGGCACTGCGCGGTGCCTGCCACCTTGTGCATTCAAATGTAGGGGGGTACCATAGGTACCCCCCATGTGCACTCCCCACCCCCCCAAAACCCTGGGGGCCTGCAATGGGCCCCCAGAAGCAAAGACCACATGCCTTTCCATGGCAGCAACTCCGCCATGGAAAGGCTGCTTTCCGCCAACATCCTAATATCGATGGCGGTGTCTTGCAGACACCGCCACCATGTTAGAGCCCTTTTCCGCCCGGTCAACGAGTCGACCGGCAGAAAAGCGGCGGACGGTCTTTCCATCCGCCTGGGTCCCCACCGCCATCATAATATGGCGGGGGAAATGTTATGCGGGCGGACGAGAATGGCGGGCGGATCCCCAACGCCATACGGGCGGTGGCGATCCGCCAGACATCATAATGACCATCTTAATTTTGTTTCATTACTGCGGTAGAAAAGACTACCTATTAACAAGTTATAATAATTTGCTACTTCTGTTGTTGGCACGTATGCTAGTGCAATCAATTTTTTAATTTGATATGCTAAGTTGCTGTTAGTAGAGTACTCTATACTTAAGGTAGATTTTTGGAGGTGTCTCCACATACTTTGATTAAAATGGTAGTCATACCCTTGAATTGCAGTATGTGGGTATATTTTAAGAATAGCTTGAATCGTAGCCAGTTCAAAATCTATTATTATCCTTTGAGAATAATAATTATCAGTTAATTCTTTTATTGTTGTTAATAGTTCAATATAGGTGGGATTATTTTTATTTGGCAGTAATGCATAAATGAAGGGAATATTGGTTTCCTGAAATTCACCATGAATGGTGTAAAGTTGGTAAAATGGTTTTGGACACACTTTAAAAGTTCCGTCCATCATCCATGTTTCACAGTGTTTAAATTTTTGCAAGTTATTATTCGTTGCAAAAACAAGAATTCTTTTATCTTTACTTTGGTTGTCATATATCAAGAATTTGTCCTCTTTGTGGGTGATAGTATATTCAGGCAGTATTTCAATTTCTTCAAAGGTTTGGGGGGTGGGTGGAGTTGGATCGGAAGCTCTTTTAGTTTTAGCGATTAATCTTTTCAGGTTGGGGATAGAGGGCAATTGTCCTGTAACATGTTCTGGTACTTTTGTCAACACATTCTTCAAGATTTCAGTGCTTGTCTGTTGGGAGCCTGTGCTTGCTTCTCGAATTGTTTCTAAGGCTTCCCTTACTTCTAATTCTGTCACATTGGGTGGATGGTTGTGCTCTTTAACATTCACAACATTGTTATCTATAGTTGTAGCTCGACCATAACATGCAGTTGAATAGTATTTGCTAGATTTCCAATGTGTCTTATTATCGGTCACCTTTTCTTGGGTGTAGGTATAACCCATGTAGCAAAGCATTAATTTTCCCTTTTGCGATGTAATAAAGCTTGCTCCTTCAGCCATTTCTAGGGTATATCTGTGAAGATATATACATATGTGTTGAGTAAATATGCTTTTGTGAATTATAAATATGCTAGTTTTAGTAGTAATTTAAAGAAAATACTTACATTATTGTTCTTTCTGTTTTGTTGATGGCTTTTTTGCTGCTTTTTGATTTTCACAGTTGTAATTTCTGTAGATGGGGTAGAAAATTGTTTATGTTAATTATATTAGAGATTATTTTTAGTTTCTTTGTCTTAATCATTTTTTTACACTGAAAGTATACTGACTTTTTGTAGTAGATGAATTTAATTTGGTGGATGTTCTTTAGTAGATGCAGTTTGTCAAAGCTGTGAAGAAAAATGTATTTATTAGTTTTGTTTTCTCATTTTAAGCATGTAACAAAATTAGACAATTTTCTTTTATTTCTAGGTAAAGTTGCTTTTTTAATAGTTCATGTTTTTATCATGTAGAGTTAGATAAGGTTCTTAATCAAATTTGGATTTTATTTTTTTTGCTGTGGTTGTTAGCAAGTTTAGTTTTGATTTAAAAAGAGGAGAACATTTAATTAATTTAGGTAGTTAAGTTAAGGAGGTTGAGGCATTTATAATAATAAAAAAATGCTTTTTCTTACCTGTGTTGTAGTATAATCTGTTATAGTAGTTTTTGTAGATCTTCTTTCTCTCTCTCCAGCAAAGTAACGCTCTCCCTCCGTGTTTGGCCGATAAACGGTATTTTTTTTTAAGTTCATTCTTAGTTTTTATAGTGTTTAGTTAATTACTTCTCAATTTTAATTGGTTTGTGCTCTTTTAGTTTAAAATCAATGGTTGAGATACGTTTTTTGAATTTTGTAGTAGTTACTTTTTAATTAGGTAAATATATGTGTTGTTTGTTTGATGTTTATAATATATTATTTGTTGTAGTTAATTAAAAATATTTGTTAATACTTTTACTTTATAACGTTAATAATTGTTGTATATTATATATATGTGAATAATTATGTGTTAGTGAGTATATTTATTGTTTTTTGTGAATTGATATATTTATTAGGGTTTTTATAATTGTTTTAAATATATATTAATTTTATATATGTTGGTATTATTTAATATTATTTGTTTTAATATATTAAATTATTATATAGTTGTAAGGAGTGTTTATTTAATGTTGAATAGTATTATCAATATTTTTTGTATAAGTTATAATTATATTTGTAATTCGATATTAGTGTTATCGATATTTTTGTTGTGTCTCTTTATAATTTAAATTTTTCGATATTTTTGTTATCGATGTGTTTGTAGTCGATATTTTTGTTCACGATATTTATTACGGCGATATTTAAATATCGATATTTCTGTAAAATCTTGTTTAAGTATAGGATGGCGATATTTTTGTTTACGATATTTTTACATTGATATTTTTGTACGTCGGTGTTTTTGTTATCGATATTTAAACAGTGATCCAGTTTTTAAGTGCTTCCACATGGAATTTGTCCCATGTATACACTTTTTGGCAGTATCCCTGGATAACTGCTTGCCGAAAGTATTACACTGCACATATTTAGCTCTAAGATTCTTTTTCCCTGAAAGGATTGCAAAATGCTTCCAGACATCAATTTTCTTTGTCCTTGCTGGTCTAAAAATATACCTGCCTGTGTCAGGTGTACTTGTGCACAAAAGTGTATTTATAAATAGTTAAATAAGTTGTGTTATGTTTATTGTTTGGTCTAAATTGTTTTGTAATGTGGTAATAAAATGTATTTGTAAAGTTATAAAAATGTATATTACTAACTTATGGGTCACAGGCACACCAATACAGGTACTCATACATGAACTCACACACCTATACAGTCATTCACACAGGTAGTGACACAGTCACACATACACTCACACACCCACTTAAAATCTCATAATCAGTTACACACCCATTTACACATGCAAACACCTACTTAAATAGACTCATACAACCATACAGTCATTCTCACACCCATTCATACATCCATACAGAGGTTCGATTAGTACTCAGGATCCCCAGACATCATTCAGCCAAACAAGCTCTTAAATCCCTCCACTGGCTCCCCGTGGAGAAAAGGATTGATTTTAAAGCCCTTTGTATCGCATTTAAATCCCTCAATGATCATGGACCAGAATGCCTAAAATACCAGTTCCATTTGTATGGTCCGCCGAGAAACCTCCGGTCATCTTCTCTAAATCTGGTGGAGGTTCCCAGATTCCAGCTTGCAAGCTGTGGGGGCAAACGTTTTGTTACTACCACATCTAGATTATGGAACTGTCTTCCCACCCATTTAAAAAACTCCGGCTTTCTTTTAGTAAGGCCCTCAAGACCTGGCTTTTTTCCTGTAGCCCATCTTCCACAGGTGTGATTATTGAGTGCTGTTAGTTTTTAGTTTTCACCTCAGGTGCTCCATCGCCTAGATGCCTCCGGGTATTAGTTTGCACTTTATAAATAAATAAGTAAATAAATACAGCCACTCACACATCAAGCCACACATCAATACAGCCACTCATATACCCAGGTATACTCTGATACACCAACACCAGTACAGCTTTTCATACACCCACCCATACACTGTTAAAGCCACAGAGACTGCCACATCTGTGCACAGAACAATACAGTCACTGACACACCAAGGCACTCACTGATATAGCCACCGACAGAACCAGGCTCACACTGATACAACCACTGACACACCCCAGGACACACCGATACAGCTACTGGCATACCCAGACACACACTTATACAACTACTGACACACCCAGCCACACTCCAATGCAGCAATCGACACACCCAGGCACATACTCATAAAGAAAATGACACACTTAGGGGCCGATTCCGATTCGGGCCGGAAATCTCTCCGACCGAGCCGGACCCGGAGAGATTTCCGACCGAATCGGACTCGGGCAGTCCGACCGATCGAGTACGATGCGCACGCATGCCATCGGACTCGAGTCGGTCGGACTCCCATTGAAGTCAATGGGAGCCTGTCGTACAACGCGTACGCGGGCTCCCATTGACTCAATGGGTGCGAGGCGGACAAGGGCGCCCCCTATAGCGTGTACGTGGCGAAGCGATTCGCGCCGTACACGCACAGGTAGGGGGGACCCATGGGTCCCCCCTGTGTGCGACTCGCACGCCTACGCGTACAGGGGGGTCTGACGCGGACCCCCAAAGTCCGGCTCCGACAGCTTTTTCGAGCCAGACGGCGCGAGTCGATCGGACTGCTCGCGGCGCGCATCGTACTTACCCGGCCGGGAAACGTCTCCATAGCACGGTGCGAGTCGTGTCCATGCGAGTCGGTCGGAGCGTGTTGAAGCCGCGTTCGAGTCGGTCGGAGTTTTCGCGGGTGCCTGCATCGTACTCGCTCGGCCGGACCCGCGTACGATTCGGTCGGGAAACAGGGCTCCGAATCGGATCCGGTAAATCCGAATCCGATTCGTAGCCCTACCGGCCGAGATCGGAATCGGCCCCTTAGTCATATATCGATACATCCACTTACACATTCAGCCAAACACTGATACAGCCTCTCAAACACCCATACGCATACTTATACAGCCACTGACACACCCAGCCACACACTAATATAGACACTAACACACCCAGGCACAGATTTTTACAGACATTGACACACTCAGGCACAGAAAAGACAGCCACTGACACACCCCACCACACACCGATACTGCCACTGACACACCCAGGCATACACTCATACACCAAAAAACATACCCACTCACACATTGATAAAGCCACTTACACACCCAGGGGCACAGTGATACACCACTGACACACCCTGCCACACTCCAATAAACAGACTGATATATTCATGCACACATCGATACAACCACAGACACACCTAGACACACACTGATACAGCCACTCACATACCCAGTCTCACACGATACAGTTGCTGACACATTAAAAACAGGGACTTAGGGGCTCATTAGGATGGCGTCCGCCCGCCATCCTTGCGGTGTTTGGACCGCCCGCCAGACATGCGGCGGTCCTGCACCACGAATTAGGATGCGACCGCCACCATGGCAGTCGCATTGTGAAATTTAACATTGCGGCGGGTGCTGCTGACAGCAGCACCCACCGCAATGTTAAAATCGCATGTCTAGCATTTCACTGCACTACATTGCAGGCACCACACGGTGCCTGCCACTTGGTGCAGTGAAATGTAGGGGGGTACCATAGGTACCCCCAAGTGCACCCCACCTCCCCCCGACACAAGGGGGGCCCGCAACAGGCCCCCGTACCCAATCCCCGCCAGCCTTTCGCCATGGGAAAGGCATTTCTTTTCCCACATCCTAATATGGCAGACGGTGCCTGCTAGGCACTGCCACCATATTAGTGGCCCTGCTCCGCCCGCCAGGCAATCGGTGCGATTGCCACTGACGGAAAAGCAGCAGACAGACTTTGCGTCCCCCGTGATACCCACCGCCATCCTAATCTGGCGGTGGGTAAATCTCAATGTGATGGCGGAATGATCGCGATCGTTCCGCCATCGTAATGAGCCCCTAAGTTCTTTGCTTGACCAGATGGTGGTTCCAAAAAGAACCATTTTTTGGTAGAAGGGTTTTCTAGGTTTTTTTTTTTCTTGTTTTGTTTTTTAACAAAAAGCAAACAGGGTAGTAAAAGGGTAACGATAGGGAAATGCAAAGATGCAACCTGCTTCTGTCTTCAAAAAACATTATGTGGTAACTGGGAGCAAGAAAATAAAATAAATAACAGCGTTGCTTCTTCACAGTATCCAAGAATGCACCCACAGAAGAAATGTTTACAGAGGCAAGCTTGTGGCATTTCACACAGTGGGTAACCATCTCATTGAATTCTTCACAGGCAGCTGGTATTGTAATGACTGCAGCTGATGAAGCTTCTCCCAAGGGTACTGTAGAGGTGGACTGTCCTGCTACATCTGATTTCTCCCTCATCATCCTGTTGTAGACTCTTTCATATATTGTTTTTAAGTGTTTCCACATGGAACTTGTCCCACGTGAATACTTCTTGGCAGTGCCCTTGGATAACTGCTTCCATCAAACACTCACTGCACATATCTAGCTCTAACCCTTTTCCCCTGAAGGTATTGCAAAATACTTCCAGACATCACTCTGTTTTCTTGGAGGTGGTGTATCTTCCTCCTCATCTTCAACATGTTCTGTATGTTCATCCTGGATAGAAGATAATGCTTCAGCCATTCTATGTAAGCAGAGTACCACTAGTACTCAATACTCTTTGTACCTTTTAAAAATATTTTTTATTGCAAATTTTATCAAAAATAAATACATGAGGAGATGAGAAACAAACTTATAGTGAAAAGAAACCGAGGATCAAAATCATCACAGTAGCATCAACAATCAGTTTATCATAAATTTATATAAATTCATTCATATTAATTTTATCAAAATATCATACAATCATTTTATTTTGCATTTTCAACAGTTCCAATTTAAAAAACTGACCAATCTTTCCCATTTCAAAGAGATCAGGGCAGCACCCTCCTGTTAATACAGTACCAAAACAGTGCATTCCAACTTTATCCACAAATTATCAAATATGAAACAAACTATATTTAAATTCATATCTCACCTAAAAAAAGACACATAACTTGATCCTCGCTAAGGTCAACGCCTGTTCAGCTAGCTCCATTTATCATTACCACTGACTTCTGGGTTTAATCAACCCGAGTGATATATCTGTATATCTCTTTTCCATCTATGAATTGGTGCCCAAATACAATTTCCCATTTTTCTGGCTCTCTGACCTTTCCGTCTGAAAATCGCTTTTTCAAGATTAAATATTGACAATAGCAGAGCGAGCCACTGTTGGAAAAAGGGGGCAAGCAGATCAAGCCAGGCCGAAGAAATGCAAATTCTGACCACAAACAAGAAGTAATGATCAGCTCCAATAGTCCCTTCACTGCACGCACCCAACAACATTAATTCCGGAGTTAATGTAGCCTTTAAACTCAAGGAATATTCCAGTAATTTTGCAATATCTCTCTTTAGAGTATCTAAGAGTGGACAGGTACCAAACATATGAATTAAATCCGCTTCTGAGCTTTGACAGCGGGGACATTGAACCCTGACCAAACCCCCCCATTTAGCGATTTTGGACGGTGTGTAGTAAAGATCTAAAATTGTTTTATATTGTTGAGCCTGCAGCCCAGCCGAGTACAAAATAGTATGACCCAGCTCAAGGGATTCTAAAAAACTCCCACTGGTTAAACCCAATTTCGGATCCCATTTATATCTGTGTTTCTCAAGGTCATCTTGCGATGTCAAGTTTAAGCCCCCATATATCTGGCTGATTGAGCACCTCTCTTTATTCACCACCACTTCCATAATAGCATCCTTGGTAAATCCTCTTGGTCCCCCTGCTTTTTATAGAGGAAGTTCTGTGTCTGTAAATACTTGAAAAAATCTTTCTGATCGATCACAAATTTACCTTGACCCTCCTCAAATGAAGCTACATAGAGGTTCTCCACTTTTCTTACACCTAAGTCTTCCCAGCGCAACAATACTGCATCATGAAAGATTCCCAGGAGCACTGGGTTCCTCAGAAGTGGAGTATAAAAATGCATTCTCCCTAGGCCCATCTTTTTCTCAGAGAGGACCAGATCCCATATGCTACACAAAGGGGCCGATTCCGATCTCGGCCGGTAGGGCACCTAACACTATTCGTCCGGAAAAAAACCCAGCCGAATGCGTGTTTCCCGACCGAGTCGAACAGTCGTCCCATCGAGCAAGTACGATGCGCATAACAGCCCAGATTCCAGCGAGCCGTACTTACCCATTTCAGCTCCTGTTCCCCGCCCGAGCCGGATCCGTAAACGCTGAATCGAGTCGCACGGAACCAAATACACAGCACCTTCCGGCCGGACGAGTACGATGCGCACTCCGTACGCGGAGAACCCGTCGCTACGTCCGGCATGTCAGAGCATCCGGGAGAGCTGTACATAAGCTCCGATTCGCGCCACAAGACGATCCACGGCGACGAGACGAACAAGCCAGCGACGAGTACGAGTCGAAGCCACGAGAAACCCGAATGAGACGAACAAACCATGAATCCCATCGCGCAGGTCCTACCAATACTCTACATCTATTACCGGAACAGGTACGGACGCGTACGAAGCAGACGGTAAGTCAAACACCCACTACACAAACAAACGACACGTACCCAACATATGTCACACACACATAGGGATGCAGAAATGACGTACACTAGCAACAGCAGAACAATAGGGGCGGGATGGCTACCACCAATGCCATACATACCCATAGGGTGCTGGATGCCTACCACTACCACCACCCCTACTCAGGGGGCCTGGATGCCTGTCACTACTACCATCCCCACTCATAGGGGGATGGATGCCTACCACTACCACCACCCCTACTGAGGGGGGCCTGGATGCCTACCACTACCACCACCCCTACTCAGGGGGGCCTGGATGCCTGTCACTACTACCATCCCCACTCATAGGGGGATGGATGCCTACCACTACCACCACCCCTACTCAGGGGGGCCTGGATGCCTATCACTACCACCACCCCTACTCATGGGGGGCTGGATGCCTACCACTACCACCACCCCTACTCATTGGTGCTGGATGCCTGTCACTACTACCATCCCCACTCATAGGGGGATGGATGCCTACCACCAACACCACCCCTACTCATGGGTGCTGGATGCCTACCACTACCACCACCCCTACTCAGGGGGGGCTGGATGCCTACCACTACCACCACCCCTACTCAGGGGGGGCTGGATGCCTACCACTACCACCACCCCTACTCATGGGTGCTTGATGCCTACCACTCCCACCACCCCTACTCAGGGGGGCCTGGATGCCTACCACTACCACCACCCCTACTCAGGGGGGCCTGGATGCCTGTCACTACTACCATCCCCACTCATAGGGGGATGGATGCCTACCACTACCACCACCCCTACTCAGGGGGGCCTGGATGCCTGTCACTACTACCATCCCCACTCATAGGGGGCTGGATGCCTACCACTACCACCACACCTACTCAGGGGGGGCTGGATGCCTACCACTACCACCACCCCTACTCATGGGTGCTTGATGCCTACCACTACCACCACCCCTACTCATGGGGGCCTGGATGCCTACCACTACCACCACCCCTACTCAGGGGGGCCTGGATGCCTGTCACAACTACCATCCCCACTCATAGGGGGATGGATGCCTACCACCAACACCACCCCTACTCAGGGGGCTGGATGCCTACCACTACCACCACCCCTACTCAGGGGGCTGGATGCCTACCACTACCACCACCCCTACTCAGGGGGGCTGGATGCCTACCACTACCACCACCCCTACTCATGGGGGCTGGATGCCTACCACTACCACCACCCCTACTCATGGGTGCTGGATGCCTACCACTACCACCACCCCTACTCATGGGTGGCTGGATGCCTACCACTACCACCACCCCTACTCAGGGGGGCCTGGATGCCTACCACTACCACCACCCCTACTCAGGGGGGGCTGGATGCCTACCACTACCACGACCCCTACTCATGGGTGCTTGATGCGTACCACTACCACCACCCCTACTCAGGGGGGCCTGGATGCCTACCACTACCACCACCCCTACTCAGGGGGGCCTGGATGCCTGTCACTACTACCATCCCCACTCATAGGGGGATGGATGCCTACCACCCACACCACCCCTACACATAGGACGGGTAATGCATGACACAACCAGCATACTCCAACATAAGGAATGTCTGAAAAATACATCCCCTCAACACCATGACAAGCGTGTGTAGTCTGTGTCAAATGCCTACAACACTGAACATGACATTGAACATACAATCTGACCCCCTATCACATGTGTCACACATAAATGTGTGTGGCCTCCACATTGCAAGCAGACCATGACCACTGTGGGAATGGGGTATAACACCCCATCATCACAGTGACCAAAAGGGAATTGTGGGGTCCATAGCTGAAGCACATTATGAACATTGTGGCAATGGGGTCTAAACCCCCATCATCACAGTGACCAAAATGTAAGTGTGGGGTCCATACCTGAGGCACATTGTGAACATTGTGGCAATGGGGTCTAAACCCCCATCACCACAGTGACCAAAAGGTAAGTGTGGGGTCCATAGCAGAAGCACATTTTGAACATTGTGGCAATGGGGTCTAAAACCCCATCATCACAGTGACCAAAAGGTAAGTGTGGGGTCCATAGCTGAAGCACATTTTGAACAGTGTGGCAATGGGGTCTAAAACCCCATCATCACAGTGACCAAAAGGTAAGTGTGGGGTCCATAGCTGAAGCACATTTTGAACATTGTGGCAATGGGGTCTAAAACCCCATCATCACAGTGACCAAAATGTAAGTGTTGTCATGGTAAAAGCTGCAAATGCCAAACAGCATGGATGATTCCTGGTCACAGAACAACAAACACATCTGTGGCATAGTAGTGCTTGTGTCCCATAGCAACATAGATTGCGTGAGGCAACCAGTGCAGTGCAAATAAGATATACCTTTGGCCATGTGCAGACAAACATCACCCATGGGGGCTGACATTGTCAACATTCGTCAATAACACAATGACAGAAGTGACCATCATAATGCAGCCCCACATATCTGCACCAATGAACACACAAACATAGATATCCTGTGGAGACTGTAGATGTCAGGTGAACAAATACCATACCATGGCAGCAATGGGACATACAAACCATGATCATTGTGCTGACTGATGACCTAGGAGTCCCAGGGACAGCAGGGGAAAGCCACCAAACAACATACAGCCAATGGCACACTAAAGATATGCCAATGCAGTGGTGCAGATGCACAAACAGGCAGCCTCACACTGCATATCAAACACAACAGGTGATGGGGGGGGTGTGCCAGTGTCCCCAGGCAACCACACAACACATGAGGAGGCCTGAATCACAATTACACAGATGTGTATACAGTGCCACACAAAAGTAACTCATGGATCGGATTCCCTATGTGGGCAATCAGGCATTGTTAGATGAGAGGGAGCCCAAATTACACATGTCACACAAGCTTGTAGGAACAGCAAATAACACAGCAAGAGACAGACCCACCACAGCACTACCCCCAGGGACACCACATTGTGGTGACACTGGCCTGCATGATAATCCCACTGTGATGACAAAGCTAGATGTCGTTCACACTGTGAACCACAGTCATGTGTCCTGAGCAACAAACTACCATCACACCTACACAAGCACAAATCAATCAGCACGGCCTGTCAGCCAAGGCCAACATGGAGGTAGGGGTCTAGCCGTGCAACAACTCTCATTTGCACACACTCAACAACACACACCTTGATCTCCACCAATGTGCAACAGTGAAGCTCACATGGACTGGTGACATTGCACATGCACCCATGACAATCCCAGGGGTGGTGGTGGGAACTAAGGTGCAGAAACCCATCACACATGGCCAGTAAACAAGACTCGTGAATGTCGGACACACTGCACAGTACGCCCTACATGGGCATGACGTGAAATTCACCACAATCAATGGGACCCGGACACAGTCACACACCAATGAAGAAGTCAAGGTCACCCACAAAGAACACACATAGACAACTTCCAACATTGCAGCTCTGACCCTGAGGAGTGGCAGCAGTCACACACACAACGTGTCACAATCACTGAAAGCTAACCCAAACTGTAAATTACATGACTTGTGTAACCAACAAGTGCCAAGGGGAATCCTGACTGTGTCTCATCTGCGTTTGCCCACAAACTCAGCCCTGACAGCAAACACACCTATGGATGACACCCTGATGACCAGTAATGTGCCATGCACCCACATCCCAGAGAACCCAGTGCGAAGATTTGGGGGGAATATAGGTCAACTCAGCAAGCATCACAAACAGGAACATCATTAGGGATCCCAGCCTGTATAGCAAAATGGAAGTGAACACACACAGACATGCTCACACAACACACACCTTGGGCTCAGGCAATGTCACGGAATTACACACTGCCATGAGGGGACTCCACTCCTGTGTAAGGAAAGCTGTGCCATACGTTGTCTCTGCAGGGCTCTATCATGTCAGCAGAACACTTGGTCACTCAGTCAACAATTAGCACAAAATGAAGGCTCTCGTCACATCAGCCTGGTCATGGGAGTGTCACCGAAATCATCTGCACAGATCCA
This sequence comes from Calotriton arnoldi, assembly GCA_963921515.1. Lineage (NCBI taxonomy): Eukaryota > Metazoa > Chordata > Amphibia > Caudata > Salamandridae > Calotriton > Calotriton arnoldi. The sequence goes on from CAWUFW010009846.1 coordinate 39,891, forward strand.
ACACACATGTATAGCAAGTTGCACTGATAACACAGATGAGTCCTTCCCCATTGATGCCCAAACTTGCATGTCCAGTGGAGATGGTCACACGGTCAGGGAAATAGACAAATTGAACAATGGCAAGCACAACTGATGTGCAGGGGTGTAAGCCACAGATGTGATATTGCAAATAAATATAGGAAATCCCATTGGCAAATATTGAAAACATGACACCCTCATATTGCTGCAAAGGATGACATGGCTACACACCAGGATAGGACACATTCCCCCTGGACCACATGGGGTCCTGCACAGTGACACTTCATTTCCATGATATCAAAAATCACCATCACTGCAGCAAGGGCATGGTTAGCATCATCAACATCATGTACATCTGAAGCAAAACCACCAGAGAACAGAAAGGAGCTTTATTCAGCATATGTGTGTGAAATAGAAAGTCCAGAAAAAAGACAAAGGCCAATGGCCAGTCCAAACAGGGTGACAGTGGCAGATGTCACCCTTTGCTTGCCTGCACCGCTACGGACCGGGGACATTCCCCTCGGAGGGGCATACGGGGGGGTAGGCCAGGCACCGCAGGGACAGGATCAGGGCTCACCAGAAGGAGGCAGGGAAGGGGTGGCTGGTGCTGGAGAGTCACTGACAACTGCAGTGGAGGTGTCTGACATGGTGTGTGCCGGCACAACTGGGGGGCATGAGTCAGATGGTGTGGGTGCCGGCACGACTGCAGTGAGCTGGCCAGATGGAGTAGACAGGTTCCCCACTGCAGTGCCCAAGTCAGACGGGGTGGTAGTGGACTCCACTGCAGTGCCTATCTCCAGGGGAGTAGAATGGGGTTCAGGTAAGGTAGGCAGGACAGAGGGGGAGGACACGGTCTCCACACCAGTGGCACAAACATGTGCAGCGGGGGGTGAGGCTGGAAGAGCAAGTGGTAGGGGGAGAAGGCCGGATCATTTTGGGGATGGTGTATCTGTGGGTGGGGGAACCTGGGGCAGGGTGTGGTGGGGGAACCTGTGTTGTGGGGGCCTGAGGGATGGAGGAAGGAGACTGTGTGGTTGAGCTGCAGGGCGGTGGCGGGGTCTTGCTCTTCCGGGACCGGGGGACTTGCGTGTGGGGGCCTCAGTTCGTCTGTGCCTGGGGGAGGGTGTCCGGGGGTGAGGGGCACTCCCTCTGTGTGGGTGGACTTCCTCTTCCCCCTGTATGCTGGATCAGCTGGATCTGAGGGGAAGAGGCCGAGGTCACAGAGGAAGAGCTGCTTTTTAGGTGGGGTTGCAGGTGAGGCAAGGGAAGGGGTCTTGGAGGGAGAGGATTTGGAGGACTGCGGAGTGACTGTGGATGCCTGTGTGTGTGTCTGTTCCCCATTCCCTGTGGGTGTGTTATCAGTCCCCTGAGGATGCTTGCGTGCATGTTTTGCCTTTGTTTTGGGTGTTTCTGTGCTGCTCGTGTCTGTGTGTTTGGGTGATTGTGCAGGTGTGCATGTGCTTGAGACAGGTAGGGTGCCAGGAAGTGTGGATGGGGCAGAGGTAGGAGGGGTGAGGGACTGTTGGAGGAGGGACACTGCTGCCGTCAGGGAGGAGTCCATGGACTTATTGCTCCTCTGTAGGGCAGACATGCCCGATGAGATGCCCTCCATGAACGACACCAGCTGTGTCAACAGAGTGGTGTGTGCATGGAGGACACTCAGCATTGCTGTCTGCCCTACATGGAGCTGGCGAAGTAAGTACACAGACTCCTCACTCAGGGCAGCAGGGGACACAGGGGCAGGGGGTGCGGTGCCTTTCACGAAGGAGACACGCTCCCAAACACGGGAGCCTCCACGGACCTCTGGAATGGGAGCCGATGGGAGGGCGGTGACAGCAATACTAGCTGGGGTGTGGTGGCTGCTGACACCCGCCTCCACAAGGGAGTCATCCTCCGAGCTGCTGTGGTCCTCAGCTGAGGTGGATGGTGCTGAGGACTCCTCGGTGTGGCTCCCCTCGCCATCCGTGCCACTGGGTCCCTCCGACCACTCATCGGCTGCTGACCCAGTGTGGCTCTGCAGCTCCTCCTGGTCCGTGGAGCTGTCCCCTCCTGTGGCCGTGGATGTATCTGCAAACAATTAGGGAAACAGACAAACATCAGTCACCTGCACTGACCGCACACACCACAGTAAGTACAGCACATTACAGAGCAAGCCCTGGCATCCTTAGTTGAACATTGCCAAAAGTGCTCACACAGATTAGGAGAAGCCAATTGTCAGTCTGATGGTCAACCATGGCACTCACACCCCTCCTGGCCTTTGAAGTAGGGTTCTGTTCTACCATATAACACAGACCTATGTACCTTTCTGCTCTGCCCATGAAACATGGCACTCCCATATAGGCCCCACCAGTCAGGCCCTGATAAATGACCTAAGTTGTCCATTTTTCTTTTAGCCTTTTAGTACCTGTCACAGTGGTCCACACCCCCTTAGATACATACACTTAGGCCCAAGCCCTCACAGTGGTCCACACCCCCTTAGATACATACACTTAGGCCCAAACCCACCTCCTTAGATGCACACACATGTAGGCCCAAGAGGCCACTGCCTCTTGCTATCATTTTTAATACAACAAATCTTGTAGGCCTTTCTGACCTGACAGCAGGGACCTGTGCCATCCACTGCGGCACCAGCCCCCCCCTTGTAAATTTCCACAGTCACAAGAATAAGGTTAGCCCACACGTACGTGACACTCTGCTGGTACATCTTGCTCTTTCACAAGCAATGTTTGCAATATTTTAACTTATGAAACTTTCCACGCTTGCTCAACTGAAGCTGAAAAGGCGGCTACGTGACAGAGAAATAACATATGAATTCTTAATTTCTGAGCATCTTACAGTAAAAGTTATCTTTTTCTTAGGTTTGCGGTCAAGAGCACCGACCACCTGCTAAAAGCCCCTGTTTTCACCATGATACCACTTCTCTGTTCTCCCAAAAACTTTCCACAGTTACTGTAAGCGTGCGGTCAAGGACCCACGTCAGGGCCCACGTCAACTGTGGGTAGGAGTTCTGCATTAAGCCATATAAAAGGTTTGCACCCATGTCCACGCCCTGAACTCTTCATACCAGTGCATTGCATGGTGAGGGTACCCGGTCGGCCGTTCTCCTGATCTTGGGCCTAGAACTTCTACTCTCAAGGTGGTAATGCTCTTTTCTGATTGCTAGCCTTTGGCTTTGTCAGCCTCTCTAATTTAGCTCATCCACACCCAATTCATTGCATTTATCCTAGCTTAAACTGTGTAGCCTTGGGTGGTTCTTGCTCTCTTATTTAAGATTTGCCTTCTAGGCGCTTGCCTATTCATGATCCCTCTTTTAAGACTTGCCCCATAGGCTGTAGCTCACTGATAGATAGTTACATAGATCTTTGTGCTTCACTTAAAATATGATTTGTAATATTGTTGATGCTTTCATTTTCATCCTGCTCATGTGTTGACAAGCAGCATTAAATGAACAGTTCTCGGTGTTACTGAATTGCTTAACAAAGTGCCACTGTATTTCACACCGTTGTTCCTTCTTTTCAAGTGAACGAGCAGAGTGCGGGTCGTGCACTCATGAGCCGGTAAGCAGAAGGGTGTGACCACCCATTTACCCTCAAACAGCTTGCACCCATCTGTCTGGTGCCTGTCGGATGGTAATACCCCAGTGTGGACACATGCACCACCTACCCAATTGTTGGACATTGCAGAGAACTCGGTGAAGTATGTGAACATGCACACATCACATCTCTTGCCACTGAGTCAGTACAGGTGTCCGGATAAAGGGATGGCCAGAGTCTAATTTGAAATGCATGTGATGCATACCAGCACCAGACACCATGATGCACCCATGTCCTCATAGTCAATGCCACAATGGGGTGCATGTTGCACATGTCACTCCCTGCAGGATCACTCTTAGGAAGTTTAATGCCATGGCACAGGCATGCCTGCAAAGTCATACATCACTGTCTCCAGTCACATGGGCAGGGCAGCCAGCCAACAACAGTCTGCACTGTGTCACAATCCTAGGTCATGGGGAATGCAAGTTCTGTAGCTGACAAGTGCACAGGGAACAGTTGTAAGACGCGAAGACGAGAGTATTGTAAGTGTAAACTCTTTTGAATTTGGCGCGAGACATTGAGTGTTGATTAGATCGTATTACCACGGGTACTTTTAGGTTATCATGGTTACTGTTCTGTTTTTCAGACAGACATGGTCCAGAATGGTCACAGCAGTTCCGGGCATGATCTATAAATTTGAGGTAACTTCTTTGCAAAGATTTGTATACGTGGGTTTTTATGTAGGACTGCAGATGAGTTGGTTTTAAAAGTCGGATGTCGTCATAGGCACTGTTTCTTTTCTTTTCCTTCCATTGACCTGTATAGTTGTTACGAGAGGAATAGAGGCTACGTAACGAACTTAATATTGAACACAGTGACACCACTATCACTGCTTGAATAGCGATTGAGGCACCACATAGAAAGCAACGGTTTTACATATGTGAGTCATACAATTTTTGTTCCAACTTTTGTTATTATTGTATTAAAGGACGTTTATTTAGTCGAGACTCTCTTGACACTTTGCTGGTTTTTTTCTTCTTATTTATTGTTAGTGTCGTTTCTAAGCACCTTGTTTGAAGATAGGTGAGCTAGCCTTGGATTTCTTGTATTTTTGGATTATTTGGCATTTTTTGACATTATCACTGGGGCTATAAGGAACTTTGGTATTTATCACTCTACAGCGAATTTACATACACCTCTGGTATTCCATGGTTATACAGGTTCTGGTGAACAGCTTGAACTTTTTGAATGCATTACTCTTGCTCCTACTTATATAATTGCAGTATTCGGCACATTCCTGAATCGCCTTTGCATGAATTATAATTTAAACATTTTTTAAATGATAATTTGAGTCTGCATCATGAAACTGAATGAATTTATTTTACTTTTGTGATCTTGTAGTGTTCCCCTGACGAAGGGACATCCTGAAATGCATTGGGACATATGACACTATCTGAGGATTGTTACAAGAATGTATTGGAAGTCTACAAGTGCAGTTGATGTTATTGCATAATAAAAGAGAATCGTAAAAGTGTTTGAATAAGACATTCACTGCATTTAATGAATTTTTACACATTTTAAACACTGTGATATTACATGTTGCTCAAGCAAATGATGGTTATGTTTTCATAAAAATTTGTAGCAATATTGTATGTTTTGTTTTTGCAAAATTGGTTAAAATTGAGATAATCACGAATATTGATGCATATATGCTTGTGGAAAGTGCTCCTTCTTATTTTGTGACACCTTTGTGCCACAATTGATTGAGATTTATTTGCGCCTGACAGGAACTGGTCAGGGACACTAGGAAGCACCGCTGAGACAACTTTGGATAAACTTTTTGTTTAAATGTATTTAGTTTGTATCAATTGAGGTGTGCAGGTTATACATTTTTCAGTGATTTAAATACCCCAGTGTGGACACATGCACCACCTACCCAATTGTTGAACATTGCAGAGAACACAGTGAAGTATGTGAACATGCACACATCACATCTCTTGCCACTGAGTCAGTACAGGTGTCCGGATAAAGGGATGGCCAGAGTCTAATTTGAAATGCATGTGATGCATATCAGCACCAGACACCATGATGCACCCATGTCCACATAGTCAATGTGGAGAGGTGTGGTGCAGCGGCCAGGGCAGCTGACTTCGGAGCACAGGGTTCACGGTTCGATCCCCGGCTCCGGCGGCAGCTCAGCTCAGCACCATGGGACTCTGGGCAATAGCTCACTTAATTTCCACTACGGCCCCCAGCGCCTTGAGACCCGTAAGGGTGAGTAGCTGCGCTATATAAAAACGGACTTTAATGCCACAATGGGGTGCATGTTGCACATGTCACTCCCCTGCAGGATCACTCTTAGGAAGTTTAATGCCATGGCACAGGCATGCCTGCAAAGTCATACATCATTGTCTCCAGTCACATGGGCAGGGCAGCCAGCCAACAACAGTCTGCACTGTGTCACAATCCTAGGTCATGGGGAATGCAAGTTCTGTAGCTGACAAGTGCACATGTCCATCCCCCACACACCACATCATCTGAACTCTTACTTGTCCACGTCATACCAATTGGACATATGGGAGACATGAAACACAACTCTCTGAACCTGAGCACCTCACAGTCTGCTGTGAATAAAAAACAGCTGCTTGAACTTCTCAGTCGCATGCACCAGTCTGCACAGTCAAGGGATCAAACACCTATATGTCACACAAGTATCTTCTCTCATGGTCACATCTCAGATGGCATGCTGAGCCCTAACCGATGAACACCCCAGTAGTCCTGACAACGAAGCCACAGCACAATGACACAGAGGCAGACACCTGAGGGAACATTTCACTGAGCACAACGTGTCAGCTGATACACGGGAGTGGGAGTACAGAGTGTATTGTATGCCCTGAAGTAGGCATGACTTTCCTGCTCCACGTGAAAGAGGGATGAGCCCTGGACAGTAGGCATGTGGATAAGCATGTGTGACACACTTGATATACATACTCCTGAGGCCCAAACATTGTTCCCACCCGCAGCATGGGGGTGTGCCAAATACCCCAGGCACATGTGGTGAGTCAGATCAGCAATTGGAACACATATCAAAGTTACACGCAGATTACATGTCAGAACTCAGGCATTGTGTAAGCAATTGACCCACCCATGAAGCCCACCACAAAGGTACGGTAACAAATGCTGTCCCCCACCCTGAGCTAAGCAAAATGCAAGGACACAGTACCCAAGTGACACAATTTCCAGACTGTAAGGGCCACACCTGGTTATCAGATGAGGAGTGGGCATGTCACAATTGAGGGACATGGGTCCTGGACCACAAGACTGATGTACTGTGGAGGTTTAACCAGGCCAGAGGAGGGCACATAGCATGTCAGACAAAGTTCACAGTGCAGTCATGGACTCACCCCTCCTTGCTGCTGTCTGGCCTTCAGCTGCCCATCCAGGTCAGGGAAGACCACCGCCAGGATCCGGAGCATGTGGGGGGTCAGGGTCCGGTGTCCGCCCCTCCTGCAAGGAGGCGACAGCTTCAGCTGGACCCTTGCGATCCTCCGGGTCCAGCCCTGAAGGTCCTGCCACCTCTTCTGGCAGTTGCGGATCCGGCGCTTGTAGTCCCCCACGGATCGTACTGCCCGGACGATGGTCAGCCAGATCTCCTGCTTCTGGTGGGCATCAACCTGTGAGGATGACAAAGTGAAAAAGGCCATTACTACACATGCAACATATCCGTGCATCACACAGTTGGATATACATGTCTCAATCACAGGGGCATATGATGTACACAGGCAGTGCAACTATGGCTATGAACAGTTTACCAGCAGTTACTGATTGGTATCATTGCCTGGGAAGTAAAACCTTGTTGGAATGCACTGTTACTGCACTATACCTGTTCAGTGCGTGTAACTACACACTTTGGGGGTGAGAACTACTCAGTGAGCATGCTAGCCAGTGGTGTGCACACTGGAAGTCTTGCTAGTCAGACAACATGCACATTTAGTAAGGCAGTGGACAGCACACTCACCTGCTCCCCTGGTTTCCCATACAACTTGCTGTACTGTGGAAGGAGGCTGTCCAGCAGGGCCTGGTTCTCCTCAGTGCTGAAGGCTGGGGCTCTCTCCACAGTACGTGCCATTGCAGTAGCCAGAGGATGCAGAGACAGCAGCAGTGTTGGTGGCAGATGTCGTCCTGGAGCATGTAGTGCAGGCAAGTGAGCTCTCAGGGGAACAGCCAGCATTATATGTGTGCTGCAGAGGCAGATACTGTCCCATGTGTCCAAAGTGATAGGTCCAAGTCGTTAGCATCTTCTGAATCTGGCCAATCCATGGAATTGCACCACTTATACACGCCCACAGCATCCTTCAAAAGTTCAACTTCATGACACCCATGAATTTGCAACATTGTTGTGGCTGGCCAACTGAATTCACTGCATCAGACTCGTTAAAGCTTCGAAAACGCGTCCGTTGCCATGCCAGGCCCTAGCCAATGCGTGCGCACCGATCGGACCATTGCTGTACAACGCGTATTTCTGTCCACATCATATGCAATGGCCAATGCGTGCGCACCGATCGGACCATTGCTGTACAACGCGTACCCGCTCAAATCATATGCAATGGCCAATGCGTGCGCACCGATCGGACCATTGCTGTACAACGCGTATTTCTGTCCACATCATATACAATGGCCAATGCGTGCGCACCGATCGGTCCATTGCTGTACAACGCGTACCCGCCACATCATATGCAATGGCCAATGCGTGCGCACCGATCGGTCCATTGCTGTACAACGCTGCACCCGCCACATCATATGCAATGGCCAATGCGTGCGCACCGATCGGTCCATTGCTGTACAACGCGTATTTCTGTCCACATCATATGCAATGGCCAATGCGTAGCGCACCGATCGGTCCATTGCTGTACAACGCGCACTCCGCCACATCATATGCAATGGCCAATGCGTGCGCACCGATCGGACCATTGCTGTACAACGCGTATTTCTGTCCACATCATATGCAATGGCCAATGCGTACGCACCGATCGGTCCATTGCTGTACAACGCGTATCCGCCACATCATATGCAATGGCCAATGCGTGCGCACCGATCGGACCATTGCTGTACAACGCGTATTTCTGTCCACATCATATGCAATGGCCAATGGTGCGCACTCTATCGGACCATTGCTGTACAATGCGCACTCGCCACATCATATGCAATGGCCAATGCGTGCGCACCGATCGGACCATTGCTGTACAACGCGTATTTCTGTCCACATCATATGCAATGGCCAATGCGTGCGCACCGATCGGTCCATTGCTGTACAACGCGTACTCGCTCACATCATATGCAATGGCCAATGCGTGCGCACCGATCGTCCATTGCTGTACAACGCGTATTTCTGTCCACATCATATGCAATGGCCAATGCGTGCGCACCGGTCGGTCCATTGCTGTACAACGCGCACTCCGCCACATCATATGCAATGGCCAATGCGTGCGCACCGATCGGACCATTGCTGTACAACGCGTATTTCTGTCCACATCATATGCAATGGCCAATGCGTGCGCACCGATCGGTCCATTGCTGTACAACGCTGCACTCGCCACATCATATGCAATGGCCAATGCGTGCGCACCGATCGGTCCATTGCTGTACAACGCGTACCCGCTCACATCATATGCAATGGCCAATGCGTGCGCACCGATCGGTCCATTGCGGTACAACGCTGTACTCCGCCACATCATATGCAATGGCCAATGCGTGTGCACTGATCGGTCCATTGCTGTACAACGCGTATTTCTGTCCACATCATATGCAATGGCCAATGCGTGCGCACCGATCGGTCCATTGCTGTACAACGCGCACCCGCCACATCATATGCAATGGCCAATGCGTGCGCACCGATCGGTTCATTGCTGTACAACGCGCACTCCGCCACATCATATGCAATGGCCAATGCGTGCGCACCGATCGGACCATTGCTGTACAACGCGTACCCGCTCACATCATATGCAATGGCCAATGCGTGCGCACCGATCGGTCCATTGCTGTACAACGCGTCCCTGTACAAGTCACTTGCATATGTCACCATGCCTGTCAGAGGTGAACGTATGCCAGCCACATTTACTTTCCAGGGACTCAGGGGCACACCTACAACACCACAGCCTGTCCACACTGTATCCTAAGGCATGTAAGGCTGCATTACCTTTTCTGTGTATGGGGGTCAACATGTGGTTTTTGGGTGGCACTTGGGGGCAGCCACTCCCAGGCTGTGCACGTGTTCATGGGGACAGAATCCTTGGTGTGTTGTGCACATGACCACTGTGATGTGCAACTGTTCATTTCAGAGCATGTGGCATGGTCACATTTCCAGGTTGTGTATGTGTATGTCATGTCACATACCCCCTGAGTCCCATGTGGGACGGTATGTATGTCACAGGCTGACCCATTGCCACAATAGTGATGGCCCTCCACAGTCTGTGTGCATGTTGTGTTTACAATGTCTCTGATTCCATGTGCACAATGGGAGACAGTCTCCACATCCATGTTGTTTGTGCATGGACTTTGATGTTGTGCGTGTGTGTGTGTCACAGACGTCCATGTCTGTCCTGCAGAGGCAACAGGAACCACTACCTGTGGGGGTCATGGTTGTTTTGCTGTGGTGTATTCATGATACGCCATGTCATGCCAGTGTCCATGTGGCAATACAGGGTCCCTGGGAATCTACCTGTCAATGAGCTGTGATGCCTGGGGCACATCTGTCCTCACATGTCACTGTGGTGTGTGTTTGGAACGTGACAGCAGTACATGGGTACTCTGACACAGCCTAATGATATCCCATAGCACAACCTGGAACTTGTTGTCAACACATGTTGAACTGTGATGTTAGATGTTGGCCATGTAGGTGCCATACATGTCCTTACAGAACGGCACACACATCAGGTACTTGTGTCTCGTAATGATGTATCATGTGATATTGAGTATGGTCTATGCCACATATGTGGGGTGACTGACAATCTTTCTTTCTTCACCTATGCACTGCAGGGCACCAGCTGTCCATAGACCATTCCCTGACCTTGCAACCATGGTTGAACGGGACGGCATCCGACGGTACCGCTTCAACAGGCCGCTGATTGAGGAATTGACGGTGCGGTTGGCCCCACATTTGCAACCTGGCCGGACATACCCTACAGCGCTGACCCCCAAGGTGAAGGTGATGGCAGCCCTACACTTCTTTGCCACTGGTACCTTTCAACACACTGTGGCGTCTGCTGGTGGGATGTCACAGACCATGTTCAGCCGTGTGCTACGCGATGTTTTGGAGGCAATGTTGAGATACCTGAACCAGTACATCTATTTCCCTAAACGTCAACAACTCACTGACGTCAAGAGTGACTTCTATGCCCTGGGGAGGATGCCGCATGTCATTGGCTCCATTGATGGGACACATGTGGCTTTGGTACCACCAGAGGCACATGAGCAGGCATACAGGAACAGAAAACATTACCATTTGGTCAATGCTCTGGTGGTATGTCTTGCAGATATGAGCATCTCACACATGTGTGCCCATTTCCCCGGTTCTGCACACGATGCCTACGTGATGAGGAGTAGTCGCATCCCGAGGATGATGTCACAGATGCAGAACCAGCGTGCCTGGCTTGTCGGTGTGTACTGACTTTGTACCATTGTGTGTGTTCTGCAATGTAGTATTCCACCCTCTTTTCCAACTCAGCTAATGTGCAATTGTCTGTATGTAGGTGACTCGGGATACCCCAACATGCCGTGGTTGCTGACGCCCTCAGGAACCCTGTGACACCAGCCCAGATGCGCTATAATGAGGCACATGGTCGGACCAGGAGAGTGATCGAGCGGACATTTGGTCTCCTGAAGAGCCGCTTCGCTGCCTGGACAAGACAGGAGGGGCCCTCCCATATGCCCCAGCAAAGGTGTGCAAGATTGTCATTGTCTGCTGCATGCTACACAACCTGGCAGTGCGGAAGGAGTTGCCTCTCATCCTGGATGACGATGACCAACATCCACCACCTGTGGAGGATCCTGGCCTGGGCCACGATGCCAGTGATGGTGATGATGATGAGGGTGATGTCCGCACACAGCTCATCACCAACTTCTTCAGCTGAATGTGAGTATCCAGAGATGTCATGTCAATGATGTGAGTTTGCGTGATATGTGTTGGTGGTGCTCTGGTGCTGTTTGAGTGTGGCCATGTGCTACTTGACTGGAAGCGTACAGCGATGTGTCCTTACAGGTAGTCTGTACTCCCCAACAGTGTTGACATGCTAACTTGGTTTTGTGTAGGTACCTTGTGACATGTATTGGGCATGAGTATTGCAGTTCTGTCCTGTTCTTCAGTGCTTTTGACTGTGTGTCATTTCTGTCCTTCACAGGGTACTTTAAGAGTTGTTTGGTCAACTGTGATCCCCCGACACCATGATTCAACTTCCAGGGTGGAAGCTGTTGTTTCCCTACAGGTTATGTGCCACACACCCCTGGACTTTCTTTCTTCTACACTTGTTGACTGTGTGGCCACTGCCACGTGGGATTACCTTGCATCTGTAGTGGAAACAACATGTTGCAAATGTGTAATAAACCTGTGCTTCACTTTGGGATGTGCGTTGTCTGTGGTCACACATCTGACTGACATTTGCTTACTGCACCTGTGGGCTAGTTAACACAGACTGTGAATAGGTGTGGTGTCTGTGCATTCCACTGTATTTCCTGGCAACATCAGTGTAGGCGATGAGTCAGATGGCCCTGGTGTGTATGTGTTGTGTAGCCCTAGTGGTGTGTCTCCCTCATATGTGTCACGTCACCATGACTCACATGACGGTGTTGAACTTGCTGTAGCAGTTAGCATGCACAGTGTCATTTAGCAGATCATCATCTCCATGACAGAAACCACGTTGGAATCACAACAGAGGCAAGTATGGTGTATTAGTGAGTTTATTTACATACATGTGTGAGTATAGTGCACAGGATGGTGGGTGCTGTACATTGGGATTGTAATCCAAAGTTCCCAGATGAGTTGCAAGTCTTGGTAGCAGAAATGTCCTGAGTAAAGTCAACAGTCATCTGATACATTGGGCCAACTTAAACTCTCCATGTCATGTGGGAGAGTTGGGTTGCATTCGACAGGGTGAACAGTTTGCACACAAAGGAGAATTTCCATAACAGGTGTTGGGTTCCTGGGGGATGTACATGGCCATCGGCCTCTCAGTTGTCCTTCCTCGGATGACCCCTCTTCTTTGGGGGGGGGCCCTCACGTGCAGGCTGCTGCGGTGCAGGGGACTCTCCGCCAGAGTCCTCCTCCCTCCCTGTGGCAGTTGCAGTTGTTGCAGCACCAGATGTTGTGGGCACACAGGGAGGTGTGGCCATGTTGGTGCTATTCTGGCGGAGGCATGTCAATATGTCCCTATGCACCGCTGTCAGTTCTTGAAATGTGTCCCACTTGGACTCCATGCGAGACATGTGTGTCTCCACACGGGACATGTGGGAGTCCAAGCGGGCATGATGAGCAGCCTGCTGCTGTTGAATGTCCTTGAGGATCCCCACTACCTGGCTGACCTCTCCGGTGCTATTCTGGTACGCATCAGCAATGCGTACCAGTTGTGGGTCATCATGCAGTCCAGACCCCTCTGCAAACAGCGACCTATGTCTACCACCCCTCCCACCACCCCTGGCGACACATGTGGGACCTGCGGTGGCACGCACAGGTGACCCTAGGCCCCCTTGGGGGTTGTTACTGGGGTTGCTCCACGTTGGGCCGGGGTCCCTGTGCTGCTGTCATTGGTGGTCCTTGGTCTGTCCGTGTCGGCGGGGGTGGTCTGTGTGTTGGCAGTTGTTGGAGGGGTGGGTGCAGGGGGTGCAGATGGTGGTCCTACTGGTGCTGCATGATGACTCACACCGGAGGGGCCAGGTAGGTCTTCGCCATCCGAGGAGGGCAGAGGCTGTTCCACACCAGTGAGCTCAGTGTCCCCCGGAGCCTGGGACAGGGACTCCTCATCGTCTGCTGCTGTGTCCCCATCATCACCTGTTTTTGGGAGAGACACACAATGTATGTTATGTTTCTACAGGCATCAATGGTTCACACACCTGACAGTTGTGACTGTACCTCTGGATGCGGGCCTGTACATTGCATTGTCCTAAGTTGTCACAGTCAGAGGTTGATATTGGTGTAGCACATTGTCCTGCAAACTTGAAGCTTTCAATGTGAATGTTGAGGTGTGTACATGGACAGCCTTGGTTGTATTTGGTGGACATCCAGCCCTCCTTCTCCCCCCAGCCCAGTTATCCCACCATGAAGCATGCCACCCTTGCAGTGGGTTCAGGTTGACTCTCAGGATGTCATTCAGTAGTGTCCTGCTGTTGGTTGGTGCCCAGTTCCCAGCAGGGCCTTGTGCTCCCCACAACAGAGCACCATTGTCAGACATCTTTGAAGTGGCTTTTCACTCCCTGTGAGGTGTGCATGCTTCAGTGTGAGCTTGCTGGGCCATGTGGGTGGGGGATGTTGAGCTGTGACTACCCCTCCCATCATGCTATTGCCTACACCCCCCTTCCCAGCATGCCCATACTTCCTTCCTTTTGACTCAGCTTCCCTGTGGGGTAGTGTGCCTGTGCTGAAAGGATGGCTGACAGTGTTGTCCTGGCGTTTGTTTGGCTACAAGTCCCAAGAGTGTCCCTGTGCTTCACACAGCATAACCCAGGGTGGTGGTTCTTTGTGGGATATTTAATTAGAGTGTGAGGCATTGCATTCTCCCAGGTGAGTTGTGTGGAGTTTGTGTAAAGGGGGTGTGTGAGAAAAGCTGCTTGTAAATATGGTCAGAGCTGTCAGTCCTCCTTCCCACCCAGCCAGATATCCCACCATGGAACGTGCTTCCATTGCAGGGAGTGCAAGTTGTCTTTCAGGATGTCAGTCAGTGGTGTCCTGCTGTTGGTTGGTGCACAGTTCCCAGCAGGGCCTTGTGCTCCCCACAACAGGGCACCATTGTCAGACATCTTTGAAGTGGCTTTTCACTCCCTGTGAGGTGTGCATGCTTCAGTGTGAGCTTGCTGGGCCATGTGGGTGGGGGATGTTGAGCTGTGACTACCACTCCCATCATGCTATTGCCTACACCCCCTTCCCAGCATGCCCATACTTCCTTCCTTTTGAGTGGACTTCACTGTGTGTGAGTGTGACAGCAATGGCAAGATGGCTGACAGTGTGGTCCTGTTGTTTGTTGGTGCCCAGTTCCCAGCAGGGCCTTGTGCTCCACACAGCAGTACCAAGTTTCAGCCATCTTGTCAGTTCTTTTCCACTCCCTGTGAGGTGTGCAAGCTTCAGTGTGAGCTTGCTGGGCCATGTGGGTGGGGGATGTTGAGCTGTGACTACCATTCCCATCATGCTATTGCCTACACCCCCCTTCCCAGCATGCCCATACTTCCTTCCTTTTGAGTGGACTTCACTGTGTGTGAGTGTGACAGCAATGGCAAGATGGCTGACAGTGTGGTCCTGTTGTTTGTTGGTGCCCAGTTCCCAGCAGGGCCTTGTGCTCCACACAGCAGTGCCCAGTTTCAGCCATCTTGTCAGTTCTTTTCCACTCCCTGTGAGGTGTGCATGCTTCAGAGTGAGCTTGCTGGGCCATGTGGGTGGGGGATGTTGAGCTGTGACTACCACTCCCATCATGCTATTGCCTACACCCTCCTTCCCAGCATGCCCATACTTCCTTCCTTTTGACTCTGCTTCCCTGTGGGGTAGTGTGCCTGTGCTGAAAGGATGGCTGACAGTGTTGTCCTGGCGTTTGTTTGGCTACAAGTCCCAAGAGTGTCCCTGTGCTTCACACAGCATAACCCAGGGTGGTGGTTCTTTGTGGGATATTTAATTAGAGTGTGAGGCATTGCATTCTCCCAGGTGAGTTGTGTGGAGTTTGTGTTAAGGGTGTGTGTGAGAAAAGCTGCTTGTAAATATGGTCAGAGCTGTCAGTCCTCCTTCCCACCCAGCCAGATAACCCACCATGGAACGTGCTTCTATTGCAGGGAGTGCAAGTTGGCTTTCAGGATGTCAGTCAGTGGTGTCCTGCTGTTGGTTGTTGCACAGTTCCCAGCAGGGCCTTGTGATCCCCACAGCAGTACCCAGTGTCAGCCATCTTGTCAGTTGTTTTCCACTCCCTGTGATGTGAGCATGGTTCAGAGTGGTGTTGATGGGCCAATTGTGAGGGTGACCAATATCTGTGACTACCTCTCCCATCATGCTATTGCCTACACCCCCCTTCCCAGCATGCCCATACTTCCTTCCTTTTGAGTGGACTTCACTGTGTGTGAGTGTGACAGCAATGGCAAGATGGCTGACAGTGTGGTCATGTTGTTTGTTGGTGCACAGTTCCCAGCAGGGCCTTGTGCTCCCCACAGCAGTACCCAGTGTCAGCCATCTTGTCATTTCTTTTCCACTCCCTGTGATGTGAGCATGGTTCAGGGTGGTGTTGATGGGCCAATCGTGAGGGTGAGCAATATCTGTGAATACAACTCCCATCATGCTATTGGCTACACTGACTTCACCAGCATACACAGAATTCCTTCCTTTCAGTGAGCTTCCCTATGAGGTGGTGTTCTAGTGGTGGCTAAATATCTGACTGTGTTTGTTGGTTAGATTTGTGCCACTGCCTAGCTCTATTTGTTGTTGGGTTTGTACATGTCATAACACAGTTACATATCACTATGAAATGGCATGTATTGTGTTTATCTGACTGACATACACATCTTGGGATGATTATCTTTTGGTTGCTGTGAATTTGCTAAGGGTGCATGGTTTGACTATCCCCCTGACAGTGATGTGTGTGTATTGTCACACAATATTGTGTATATTTGTTGTGTACTCACCAGGCTCTGGGATGTTTGATAGTCCATATACGCTCACTGGTGGTAGGATGGCCCGCACCTTCTCCTCCCAGGGCCTGAGGTATACTGGTTTGGCAGGAGGGCCACTGCCGGTGCGATGACTCAAGGCGTAATCCTTCTTTAGTAGGTCCTTGACCCTCCTGCGCACATCATACCACCTGTTCTGGATGTCTTCCTTTGTGCGCAAACATGGTGATTGTGCGTTCACCCTGTCGACGATCCTCTCCCACATCTTGGTTTTCTGCGACATGGGGGTCTGTTGGACCAATGTACCAAACAACTGTGGCTCTACCCTGAGGATCTCATCTACCAGGACTTCCAATTCACTGTCTAGGAACTTTGGATTCTTCTTTGGGGGCATGGTGATGGGTGGTGGTGGTGATTGATGTGTGTGTGGGTGTGCAAGTGAGGGTGTGTGAGTGTAGGTTTTGCTGGGTGTATGTGAGGGTGCTATTTGTTGAGGTGCTGATGGTGTGTGGCTTGTGTGATGGATGAGCTGTGAGTGTGTCTGTGGTTGCTGTCTGATGGTGTTCTGAGCTGGCAGGTCAGTTGAATTTGCAAAGGATCATGGTAGGGATTTGTCTCCTTTATATGGGTGGAGTTGTGGGTGTGTCTTTGTTCCATGTTCCCCCCCCCCAGTATTTATTGGCTTTGTAATTGCTTGTTTGGCCCTTTTTTTTTTATTTTTTCCTTTGTACTTTTTGTGCATGTAGGAGACGTTCTTCTGACCGAGTAGGACGCTGCAGTTGTCTCGTGCGAGCTTCTCCTAGTCGTTCACGCTGTGTTTCTGCTAGGTTTCATGTGCGGCGTACGCGACGGTCGCGGAGTATTGGGTTGCTTCGGCTGGGTTTTGAATGCGTGTCGGTCGTACGGCTTGGGCTCCGTGCGACTCGGTCTGGTTTTCCATGCATTGCATCGTACTGCACGGGTCGGAGTTCGCGGGTACGTTTCGTTCGGGTTCATTCCTGGTGTGTGTCGGTCAGTTCGATTCGCGTTGTTTCCCGGCCGGATAGCTGGTTTCCGTGCGGTTCGGTCGTTCGGCTTGTGTTCCGTACGAGTCGGTCGTGATTCACATGCATTGCATCGTACTACGCAGGGCGGGCAGCGCCGGTACGTGTCGGTCGGACTAAATTCCCGTACCGAGTCGGTCAGTATGTTTTCCGGCCCGAATCGGAATCTACCCCAAAGGGTCTTAAACCTGACTTTCTTGTAATAGCTTGGTAATATGTGTCTAGGGAAGCAATTTTTAGCCTCTTCACTAGGTAGTAACTCATAGATGACAGGTGTGGCATCGTCATTTCATTGATCATTCAAATCTCCCCCACTAAAGAACACATATATTGGAGAACTGCAGCCCAATAATGTGATTTCAAATTTGCAACAGCCCAACCCCCTCTCTCCCTGAGAAGTGTCATAAACTTCAATGCCCTCCTTGTCTTGCCATATGCCCAAATAAACCTACAAATCATATTGTCCATTGCTTCAAACCAGCGCTTCTCGATCTCTAATGGGATCACTCTAAAAAAAAAAAACAGGACTTTTAGGCAAAAAGATCATTTTCATACTATTACAGTGACCAACTATAGACAAATGTAAATTGTCCATCTTACCAAAGTTCTGTTCCCCTTCTGAACAACTGGAGCTAGGTTCATCTCAATAATTCGATCCAACTCGGCTGATATATTTTCCCCAGATATACTGCAGAGTCTACTACCAGTGCATCATCTAGTTGTACCAGCCTATTTACAATTACTTGCGTTTTATGCTGATTTAGGGCATATCTAATTATTTTTCCAAATACCAGGGCTTCCTTTTCATTTTCTACTGAAGCTAAACTAGGATCAGGGGTTACTACTGCTAAATCATCAGCATAGCCCAGTATTTTCGTGTTCAACCCCTGAAAACACATAGGTTTGATTCTAATATTAGCCTCAATCTTCCTAATCATGGGATTGATTTAACAAGCAACTAACGGAGAACAAGACACCCCTGTCTTGTCCCTCTTTTAATCTGTATCTGGTCTTACTGCCCTTCCGCCAGTTGAAGCAAGGCTGTAGGAGCTTTACAAATTGCCTGTATATCTTCAGTGAAGCCTTATCCACAGCAAACCACTTAAACATTGACCATAGACAGCCCCAGGAGACCCTATCAAATGCTTTCTCTGTGTCCAACAAAATTAGCGCCATATATTCTCCTGCGACAGAACCAAATATCATTATAACGGTACAGAGCAAGAATATCGATGTATAAATATTGACCTACAGAAATATCGAGGGAAAAATATCGTGGGTAACAAATATCGATGTAAAAAATATCGTGGTAAAGAATATCGATTGTTAGGTAATTAATATCAATTGCAAAAATATCGAAGTGTTAAATATCGTTTACAAAAATATAGTTGTTAAAAATATCGATTCATTATTAATGTTATGTATTTTAGTATTTTGTATGAGAATTGTTTGTATTTTTATTATATGTGTTAAAGTTTTAGCAGTTAATATTTTTTTTAACTTGAATTTTGCGTTTTAGTTCCGTAGCGGGTTGTGGGTTTATAGGGGAATAGGGTGGGAAGTAATTTAATTATATAGATTTTATTTATTATTTATAGTAGTTAATAATTTTTTTTAAATTGAATTTTGCGTTTTTAGTTCCGTAGCGGGTTGTGGGTTTATAGGGGAATAGGGTGGGAAGTAATTTAATTATATGAAATTTATTTAATAATTTATATTTATTCATAGTTGTATAATTGTGATGTTATAGAGTTATAAATGTGTAAATTAATTTATTAATAATTGTTTGATAATTAGTTGTTAATTATTTTAAATTAATTAATTAATAAATAAATAATTATGTTAATTGTTTAATTAATTTTAGGTGTGTGTTGTGGTTTTTATAGGTGTAAATGGTGGGAAGTAATTTATTTTTTATTGATGATTTATTAATT
The DNA here is from genome assembly GCA_963921515.1 of Calotriton arnoldi. Classification (NCBI taxonomy): domain Eukaryota; kingdom Metazoa; phylum Chordata; class Amphibia; order Caudata; family Salamandridae; genus Calotriton; species Calotriton arnoldi. Next base: position 59,265 of record CAWUFW010009846.1, read on the forward strand.
ATTTGTGAATTAATTTGCATCAATTAATTTGTTAATTAATGTGTATTAATTAATTTGTTAATTAATTTGAATTAATTAATTAGTAATTAGTAATTGTAATTGTGTAATTAATTTTAGATGTGTGTTGTGGATATTATAGTGTTAAACAATGTGTAATTAAAGAATGTTTCTTTTTTTTTAATAATAATAATATATTTAAATTTCAATATTAATTATGTTAATAATGGAAATAAAATTTAATAAAAATGTTGATGTTTATTTTTTATTGGTGTGGTATCCAGCACTTTCCCTACTGTTGCACTCACTGGAGTGGGAATAGTAATTTTTACCCCTCCGCTATCCAGCACTTTCCCTGCTTTTGCACTCACTGGAGTGGGAATAGTAATTTGTACCCCTCCGCTATCCAGCACTTTCCCTACTGCTGCACTCACTGGAGTGGGAATAGTAATTTTTACCCCTCCGCTATCAAACACTTTCCCTACTACTGCACTCACTGGAGTGGGAATAGTAATTTTTACCCCTCCGCTATCCAACACTTTCCCTGCTGTTGCACTCACTGGAGTGGGAATAGTAATTTTTACCCCTCCGCTATCCAGCACTTTCCCTGCTTTTGCACTCACTGGAGTGGGAATAGTAACTTTTACCCCTTTGCTATCCAACACTTTCCCTGCTTTTGCACTCACTGGAGTGGGAATAGTAATTTTTACCCCTCCGCTATCCAACACTTTCCCTGACTTTGCACTCACTGGAGTGGGAATAGTAATTTTTACTCCTCTGCTATCCAGCACTTTCCCTGCTTTTGCACTCACTGGAGTGGGAATAGTAAATTTTTACCCCTCTGCTAGCCAACATTTTCCCTACTGTTGTATTTATTGTGTTGCAAAATGTATTTTTAATATTTCTTTTAATAGTTTAATGTGTTAATTAATTATAGAATGTTTTATTTTATTTTAAATTATTCATATATGTATATATTTTATTTTTATATAATTTAAAAAGTTTATAAATTAAGTAAAGATAATAGTTAATAAAATGTTTTTAAGTAAATATATGTATTTGTACACATTTTTGTGTTTATATTTTATTTAATTAAGTTTATTTGTTATATTTAGTTAAAATATATATTAAATGTAATTTATTTTGTTAAAAATATTAATATTATTTAACATATTTTATTTAAGTTATATATCTTTTTTAAGTCAATATTTTTTACATCTATATTTTTTACTTCGATATTTTTGTATCGATATTATTGTACTTACCTGTTTAAGTATAGGGAGTCGATATTTTTGTATTCGATAATTTTTACCACGATATTTTTGTAAACTATATTTTTTACATCGATATTTAATCAGGGAACCTCTATAACTCTCCTAATATGGCCAGTGGTTCTTCTTCCTGGAATGAAGCCATGTTGTCTGGGTAAGATCACCTTTCCTATAACCTGACTCAGCCAAGTGGCTAAAATTTTTGAATATATTTTAGCAGCATTATTGATCAATGTGATTGGTCTAGAAGACCCGAGGTCTGTCGATGGTTTCCCTTTCTTTAATAATACAATTATGTTAGCCATAGCCCATGACTCTGGTGCAGGTTACCCCTTTTGAATCTGGCATAGTGTATTGATTAGATCAGGGCCTAGAATAGTAATAAACACTTTATAAAATTCAAGTGGTATCCTGTCAGTTCCCACTGCTTTCCCTGTTGGAAGGTCCGTAAGGGCCATATATATTTCTTCCCCCGTGAATAGGGCATCTAATAAATCACAATCTTCAAGGGAGGTCTTTTCTACCAGGATAGAATCAAGATAATTTGTTGTATCCTCTCCGTTATACACCCCCTCATTACCATAAAGGCTCTCATAAAGTTCCCAAAATTCCTCGCGGACCCCAGTTTTTCCCCCCATATTTTTCAGAGTAAAACAAGTCCAAACGATCAAAATCCATCAAGTAGAAGTTGAGTTATTGAATGTTGAAGAAATAAATGCAATAAAGTGCTTAGAAACAGGTAGCGCTAAAAAGGTTACTTCAGGACGCGAGGGGCCGGTGCAAATCCAAAGTTCAGGCTGACCGCGAGGGAGCGTAGACCGGCTACAGGGGCCCCTATGGGCTTGCTGAGCACAGTACCTTGGATCCGGGGGCACAGTCTGTGTGGCGAGGCTTTGCCTCGTCCGGCATCAGTTCTGTGAGGCTGTGTGGAGAGGCTGTGTGAGGCTTCGTGTCGTTCGGCGTCAGTTTCAAGAGGCTGTGCGGTGAAGCTTTGTGGGGCTTCGTGCTGCTTGGCATTGGATTTAGCAGAAACTCAGCTACCAAACCTACTTCTGAGGCCCAGAACTTGGAGTAGGCACCTCAGGCAAAGGTAGGACTCACAGAAGGCAGAGTCCGGCAGCACCAGCAGAACTGCAGGAAGTCTTTTGTGTCCCTGAGACTCCAAAAACAGGAAGCAAGCTAACAAGCCCTTGGAGATCACTTTGGGGGGAAGGCAGAGTCCAGCTCTCCTTCCAGCAGTGTCAGAGAGCAGTAAGCCTCAGGGCAACAAGCAGAGACGCAGTCTTTCCAGAAAAACACTCCATTTTAGTCCTCTACGAAGCATCACAGACAGAGATTCAGTGTAGGTCCAGAAGTGTTTGATTTGATGGGGCTAGAGACCCAGTACTTATACCCAACTGAGCCTGTGATGTGAAGGACACTTCAAAGAGTGGTTTTGAAGTGCCCCAATATCTATTTCAATCCTAACACTCACTCCAGACTACCAGTGGGAAGTTATCAGTCCTTTGTATGGGGTCTTGCCACTACCCTTTGAAGGTTAAGGATGAGCCCCTTCCTCCCATCTGCCCAGGAAGACCCATCAGAATGCAGATGAATGCAGGTGGGTGCTCAATCACACCCAGCCCTTTCCTGTGTCTGTGGCTGTCTAGAAGGAATGCACAAAGGGATCTGTCACTTAGCCCAGATGTGTATTAGAGACAGGCTATAAGGCACACAGAGCAGAGAAATGTCCACTTTCTAAAAGTGGCATTTCTAAAATAGTAATATTAAATCCGCCCTTACCAATAAAGAGGATTTATCATTCCAAAGATAGCAAACACAGAAAACTACTCCTTTCTGATCAGGAATTGCAGCTTACAGGTATTTTAAGGAATTCACAGTTCTAGCCTAAGAGACAAGTAGGCCTCATAGTGGTGAAAAATGAATGTAGCTGTTTGTCACTACCAGGACATGTAAACACAGAAGTACATGTCCTGCCTTTTACTTACATAGCACCTTGCCCTTTGGGCTACCAAGGGCCTTCCTTAGGGGTGACTTATATGTAATAAAAGGGAGATTAAGGCTTGGCAAGTAGTTTTAAATGCCAAGTCAAAGTGTCAGTAACCTGCACACACACAGGCATTGCAGTGGCAGGCCTGAGATATGGTTATGGGGCTACATATGTGGGTGGCACAATCAGTGCTGCAGGCCCACAAGTAGCATTTACTTTACAGGCCCTGGGCACATGTAGTGCACTTTACTTGGGTCTTATAAGCAAATTAAATATGCCAATTGGGTATGAGCCAATGTTACCATGTTTAGGGGTGAGAGCACAAGCACTTTAGCCCTGATTAGCAGTGGTAAAGTGTGCAGAGTCCTAAAGCCAGGAAAAGCAAGTACAGAAAAATGGGAGAAGGCAGTCAACAAGTTGGGGGAAGACCACCCTAAGGCTGTCTGGTCTTACATGTGTCCCACACAGCTGAAAGTGGGGAAAGCTACCAAACCCCTTGGGAGCTCTCCTCACTAAGGCAGAAGAATCAGGAGGGATCATCAGCATTGGCGTGGTCATTCCCGGGGGATGCCCCACCGTAAAGTCCATTCCCTGCAGGGAGACGGACCGCCTCAAGAGTCTAGGACTTTCACCCCTCCTCTTCATGAGCCATCTGATGGGTCTGTGGGCTGTCTGAACCCAGAAGTTAGTCCCAAACAGGTGTGGTCTCAGCTTCCTGGTGCCCAGACCACAACAAAAGCTTCTCTTTCAATGGCACTCCAGCCCTGTTCCTGTGGAAGTAACCTCCTACTATGGAAGGCTACTAGTTGGTCTTGGCCCTCCTCATTCAGCTGTGCTAAAATTGCCCCTATGCTATGCTCTGAAGCATCCACCTGCACAATGGATTCCTTGGAGGAATCAGGGGCTCTGAGCACAGGTGCTGTGCACATGGCTTCCTTGAGAGAGGTAAAGACTTTCTGACAAGCCTCTTTCCAGATCAGCAATCTGGGCTGCACACATGCTCACACTGTAACCCTATGCTGTTTATGACTATGGTGTTATCAGTGATGTTACCAGTGATGTCATCAAGGATGTCATTTGAGATGTTATCAGTGATGTTATGAATGATGCCATTGAACATGTCCTGAGTGATGAAAGATGTTAGGTCATTTAGGTCAGAAGTAGTGCATGGCGGCGGCACAAGTATTAGTTAGTTCAGTGATCTATATCTGGTGAATCTCAAAGTTTTTTTGTTTTTAAACGTAAGTTTTTGTGTAATTAACACCTTACTGTAACGTCATTTTAATCTTTGTGTATTTCAGTGAATTCACACACACACAAACACATATATAGAGAGATATAAATTGATAGCGAGAGAGAGAGAGAGAGAGAGAGAGAGAGAGAGAGAGAAAGATAGAAGAGCAGAATAGATGTGGAATGTAAAAAAGGGCATAAGGCGAAATAGGTGTCATCAGACCGTCATTTTACTAAGCTGTTGGAGCTGAATGAAAGACTATTTTAGGTAGAATAGTCTTGAGAGAAAACATTATGCAGGACATTTATGATTAAATGTTTGCCCATGAAGAAGAGGTAGAATCCTTGAAATGCATTGCTGGAAATAAAAAATGTAAAGCTCCTGAATTGAAAGAACCTACGTAATGAATTTTGGAAATTTCTTCAAAAAAATACAAAAAATTTGGTTGAAAGAGCAAGAAATTAATCCATATAAAGCATCTGCATTGATCCCATGTAAGCAAAATGTTTAATGCAACTCAGAGGTCATTGTCCGATATATTTAAAAGTTATTTAGGAGAAAGTTTGCTAACACCACATGACTGCACCAGAAGATATTTTATATATTTAAATACAAGTTGAACAGTAATATGTGAGCTCATGAGGGGTGTTTGAACCATACCACACACCAACACATGACCACTTGCCTGCATCACATTGTCAGGTACTACATCCTTTTTATACATGTACACACCATTTACTGCTACATTACACACCAATTATACAGGCTTTTTTTACATTCTTTTTCCTTTGTTTTCTTTTTCCATTTTTTCTTAACCCCAGTCCCAACACATATTTTTTTACTGGACATGTGCTTTGCATTTAATAATTATGACGTTTTTTTTTATCTTAATAATTAGCCAATTCCTTTTTTATCTTTATTTTATTACAAATATTCCTATTCTAACCCTTTGTAAATTAAAGTTAAGTAGGCAAACAGCTGTTGACGTTTTGCATAGTCTTCAAGTAATTTAGGGGCTCATTACGATGGCGGGCGGAAGCACCACCGCCGTGCTGGCGGATGCAAAAAGCACCAGTTACCGCCGGCACGCAGCAGTCCACACGCCCGTCCAATTACGATGCGAAAAGTAGGCCAAACACCGCCGGCAAGCCAGCAACACCGTCCGCCATCAAAGTGCGCCCGTACACGTAGCGGCGCAGCACAACTGACACACACCGTCCGACGAAACACGTCCCGCCCGGCGTATAAATTACGATGCCGCAAACAAACGGCTCCCACGGCTAAGAGACACCGCACGTGAAAGAGAGGCGGTAACACGGACGCAGAGCACGGACAACGAAGAAGCGGCACCCCGAGCATGAATCCAGCACTGCAGGCCCTTCCCATGCTTCTGCTGATGCACCACCAAGGACGCAACGTACCGCGGAGACGCAGGTAGGCACACACACAACAAGTGCACGCAAACAGCGCACACAGTGCAAGGGCGGAAAAAGCGGACAACCCCCCACCAGCGCGTGTACACTACACATCCACCATTGCATCCACATATGACACACAGGCCAAATCGTAACATCGCGGAACACATGTGTACACACCACCTGGGACTAGGAACCAACCACCCCGTCACGGCCCCAAAGCGCCGATGACGCCGCCACACATGCGCACAACGCAGAGGCCAACCGCAGCGCCATGCATGCGTCGCACACAGACACAGGGACACAACCAAGCAGCACACACATCAGCCCCACCCCGAACGCACATGACACGTGACAGGCCTGCCACAGACATGTCCCCAACGCCCAATTCACGGACAACACCCAACGCCACACAACCGACGCACACATGTCAGTGAAGTCACGCAACAGCAGGACACACCCCAGTGTAACAAACATGGCGTAGCACACAGCGGCGGCAACACCAACTAGGAGAAGCAGGGCCCCTTCGGGAAGAGGAACGCCAGTACCACACTGAAAAACCCATACCACCCTGCACATATGAACAAGACATATAAAACGGAACACCAAAGAGCACGGGGACCGACAACAGGTGGCCCAAGAATAACATTCATACACAAGGCCCAACGCAGAGCGGAAAGGCAGCCTGCCGCCCACACAAGGGAGAGCAGACAGCACTGAATGACCTTCCATTCCAACACCGAAACCACAGCCCTACGACAGAAGCCGGTGAATACAGCCATTGTCCAAGAATAGACCAACACAGGCATGCCGAGGAGACCGACCACAGGGCAGATAGCGCATATCACAGAAGCACACAACGGACGGGGAAGAAAGAAGAAAACACTCCCCCATGTCGGCCACATGCAAGTTAATTGGAAGGAGTCACACATCACTGACCTTGAACTGTCTGAGAAGCATGTGGGAAGAGGGCCCGTGTCCTCCAAACAAGCAAACAGAACACAAGTCCTGTCTCCCTACGACTACACAGAGCTCACAGCAACCTCGGAGCGTGCACATTGCAGACTGCACACACAGCCGGAGCACGCCACCACAACGCACCGCTGCGAAATGGCAACCGCAACACACCTACCCAACTACGCCGAACAGCTCAAGCTGTACAAAACCAACCTGTTACATACATTGGGATGCGATCTCCTGTCCCTGCTGAACGTAAGTTACCGACTGACTTACCGCATCACATTGTTCAGCTGCGTCATGCCCGTCTTCTACTGTCGGAGGTGTCCCTACCAGCATCCCGTCGAGATATGCCTCTCCAACCCGGCATGTCTGAAGGCGGACCTGCTACCACTACTCCTCCCTCTGGACGCACACGACAGGGCCTGCTCTGCCTATGGGGGCATGGCGTATGTGGCCAACATCGCACCCGCACTGAAATGGGACCACTGTGCCTCCACACGACGGATCATCGAGAACAGCTACATCGAATGTCACCCAGCATGCCCCATCATGGTCCTCCAAGGGACAACTTACGAACAACACCTTGACAGCCACCATCCGCTACATTGGCTGGCAAACATGTACACCACCAATGACATGGAAGCCCTGCTGGACGGCATCGCATACCTGACAACCTGTAAATACGTCGGACCACAACGCAGGTTCCCCGAGTGACCTATGATGTCCAACCCCGCACCCATGCTTAGCTTCCGCACGGACTGGCCAGTCACCACCACAACAGCCATACCAAACGACCGGCAACTGTAACCACACCATCAACGACATCGCCATGACATCGGATATGACCGGGACATGCACACTGTTCCCCATCACATCCAGGAACACCGCATGCATCGTGGGAGGCAGTGGCATGGGCTCTGTGTATCGCACCCACATGGACGGAACTGCACGAACAACCAGGACACAACATGGATCCAGCGCACATGGACACACACACCGCTCAGTGGACATGAATAGGTCGCCTGGAGTCTGTGGGTGCTGCACCCCTCCCACCCCCGCCCCGGGAATCCCATACCAGGACCTTTGCATGGACGTCAAGTGCATTCAACAACAACACGACCCCAGTGACTGTGACATGTCCAGTAACCACCACAGTGCAACAACAAGTGGCACGCCGCTGCATGCACGCAAGCACATGCCCTGATGTCATCTCACATGCACGCGTGCATGAGGAACAACCGCAGCAAACCTGTCACATGGAACTGAGATGGACTGTGCCCATGATGCCAAGCGGTCTGGTAGGCTACATGTATACCGTCTGTGTCAAAGTCCGCAGCTCCGCAGCTATACGTAAATGTACATTAGCACAGCCTTGGCCAAGCAGATGTCACTCTGAAGCCCACATCCCACATGCAACAGCCAATCACATGTAACCCCACACCCTATCCCATTTGCAATCATGCTCAGTATATCCTCAACATGTATTCCGCTGCCAGTAGTGTCCACTATACTGCATCACAGAGGACAGAAGACTCAATATAATGTTTGAAACCAAAACTGTCTCCGCTGACTCATTTCACAAGTACGAATGAGAGAGGATGAGAGTATGTGAAGTATACGGCAGTCGTGACATGACCATGTAGTCCACTGGTATTGGATGTCAACGCAAATGAGTAGCACAACTGTGGAAGACACACATGTGTCGTGTGAAGTCGTATGGACGCAGTGCTCAGGTGGGTGGGTGTGACGGGTAGATGCGCACATGCCAAGTTGGAGCACGCCGTGTTGGGAGGGGTCATGAACAGTACACCACCGCTTCCCTGGGCATTGTGAGAGGACACCTGTCGGGGGGAGTGAACACGTGTGTGCACAGCAGCCGGGCACACGTACAAAGCGGTACCAGGCGCACCTCAGCCCACCCTCTGTGGACAAGCTGGATCCTGTTGTGCGCCCGCCATGCCCCTTGACAAGGCACACACAGCCCCAGTCGACCAGGTGTAACCCCAACATAGTCAATCCGCACAGGCGATACAGGGCACGGGATGGCAGTGGAGCATGGTGTGTGAGAGGTCTCCTCGCGCTCCTCCTGGTCATATCACGCAGGCAATAGAACCTCAACGTCTAGCATGGCAAAAAGTCAAATGGAAGTGTAGGGGGACGCACCACAGCACGAGCAGCACTGACGTCACGGGAGGTGGCTCGCACCATCCCATCCATTGCCCATCATACCAACCACGCCACATGCCATTGCGACTAAGTGCAAGCGCGTGCGCCACCACCCCTGAGCCCTCCCCAGAGAGGCCAAAGAGTGAATGTGTGGGCCATCAGCCACAGACGGACGCGGCCTGGCCGCAAGGGCAGCCACAGCCACTGGGTGTCGCAGGTGGCGGATCCGGAAGGCGAAGACTGTGATGCATAGTCCATGCAGGCCGGGTCTCCATTTGGGGCACCACGCAGGTGGACGGCGTCCCGCCACACATCATACCCTGAGACAGCCCACTCGTGCAACTGGACCCACACATACACTCCTTGCCCTCTCTGGTGCGAGCTTGGGGCTGCCTGTGCAAGCGCTAGCCTCGCAGGTGAGCATGCATATTGGGGGGGCGAGGGGAGGACATGAGGGCTGGGGCGAAGATGACTGTATCACTGTCAGTTAGTACAAGGGATGACCCAGATGTGGAAAGGAAGAGACGTGTCCCGTGTGTACTGCAACTAGTCGCCAATCCAACTACCCCCCATGTCCGGAATGTAAGCCCGCACCTAGGCCCGCCCATCCGCCACATCGAACATACCACCAGCACGACAACCTTCCCATTCGAAACACTGACTGGGGGTGGCGACCAGTGAACAATCATGTGTAGCCTACCCACGCGTACATGTGGGCCCTCCATGATCCATGTCACCTGCGGCAAAGACATGACATGCGCAATGAGGGAAGTGAGGAGAGCTGTCCGCCCCACGCACAGAAGGTGCATCAGCTCCACAGACCCAGCAGCGAGTCCAGCAGGGGTCACATGTGCAGGGGCAGCTGTGCCTGGTGTGAAGGCACATGCATATAGACAGCACATCGACCAATGTGTAGTCTGCCCACATCCACAGTCCATCATCATGCGGACATAGGAATTGAACACAGGGCAACACATCTTAGTTGGTGCACCCACCGTGACCAACAATGCGCAATCATCGACGTACCCGCCCTGTGCATGGCCCCCCACCCAACGGAGGCACATCCAGTGCCACCATCCCACACACACAAGCCTTCCACGGAACATGCTGTGTCCAATGGTCAGTACAGAGTCAGCGCCCATCTGGTGGATCCTGAACAGGAGACACATGCACACACATGCCAGCTCCCACTATGTACGTCTGCCACCTGGCACGTGCAATGTAACCTCTCACCTGTGACGTGTGACTGCAAGCACACAGCCGTCTTGGCATGGGGCTGTCAATGTGGACACCTGTCAATGTTTCGGGAGGTGTGATCCGTACAGTGCTGTACATAGGGTGCAGTGCTGACACCTACTACTGTCTCATATCCCCTCGTGCCACAGGTCCCACTTGTTTTGGCCGCTCAGCCTGTGCCCACATCGTCGTCGTCGTGTGCCATACTCATCCAGCCTCGGAAGCAGTTCCATGCTCAGCAGACACTCATGTTGCCGTGGCGTTGCCGCTTGACGAATATGCAGTCAGTCCCCATCAGCACGCCCCGCAAGTCATTGGGGCCTAGATCCCCATGTGCATGCACATGGCAGTGGTATGTCTCACTAGCCATTGCCATTGTTGGGAGACCTGTGTAAGTGTATTGTGGCCGTGCCGTCCCAGCTTGACAGCTGGGCTGTGGCTCATGTGCTTGCTCAGTCATGTCAGTGATGTGTATGCGAAATTGCTATGTGTTGTGTTGCTTTGACATGTGTCCTCTGCAATTTCCCTAGGCGGAGACCGAACATTGACCGCCCATACCAATTGCTGGTGGACATGGACGATACAGAGGTTATTAGGAAGTTTCGGCTGGACAGGCCAACCCTGCATCGACTGTGTGCCATGTTAGAACCCCATCTCCGTCCCCGCAGGGTGTATCCAACAGCATTCACCCCCACGGCTAAGGTGATGGCTGCCCTGCATTTCTTCGCCACTGGGTCATTCCAGCACACAGTGGGCAGTGGAGGAGGGATGTCCCAGCCCATGTTCAGCAAGGTGCTGAGGGATGTACTGGCAGCCATGATGCTGTACCGAAACAGGTACATCCGCTTCCCCAGGGCTCGTGAATTGGCGGCAGTGAAGGGTGCATTCTATGCCCTTGGCAGAATCCCACACGTCGTTGGAGCCATTGACTGCACACATGTTGGCCTTGTTCCACCACAGGCCACTGAGCACCTGTACCGCAACAGGAAGCACACGCACTCCCTGAATGTGCAAGTGGTGTGCCTTGCGGACATGGTGATCACCCACGTGTGTGCAAAGTTCCCAGGCTCGGCCCATGACGCACACATAATGCGCAACAGCATCTTGCCACGGCTGATGGCCAATCTGCAACAGGATCGTGGCTGTATTGTCGGTGAGTATGTGGAGTGGTGTAGCGTGCTGGTTGTGCGATGCTGTCCCCTGTCCAGTTGGAATAGCAACGGTTCTCTGTGTCCCTCACACCCAGGTGACTCTGCGTACCCGAATGGGGCATGGCTGCTCAGTCCATTGAGGAATCCTCGCACCCCAGCAGACGATCGATACAATGAGGCACATGGGAGGACCAGACGTGTGGTCGAGCGTACCTTTGGCCTCCTCAAGTCCAGGTTCAGGTGCCTGGACCGCACCGGGGGTGCACTGGCGTACTCCCCACAGAAGGTGTGCCAGATAGTGGTGGCGTGCTGCATGCTGCACAATCTGGCCATTCGGAAGCAGATCCCCCTCATTGTGGATGACGGAGATCAACCAGGGCCCCAGCCCGCAGACCAGGACAGCTCGAGTGAGGAGGACAGCGGAGAGGAGGAAGCTGGGAATGTGCGGCAGCAGCTCATCGCCCGCTACTTCACTTGACGGTGAGTGTCCATGTACGACGGCTGATGTGGCTGTATTTGTGCAGGTGTGTGTGTGCTGTGTCAGGGTGGCCTTTTGTTCACTGCGTGCTGTGTGTCAACGCTCCATGCCCAGGTTAGTATGCCACTGATGGTGGCTGTGGCATTGTGCCCTATTGCTCTGTGCGATGTGTGTACATTGCTTGTAGTTGTTGACATGTACTGTGTGATGGGTGTGTGACACACTCATTGAATGTGCTCCTGTTCTGTCTCCCACCCCTAGGTCCCTACAGGCCCTCCGGATTCCATTGCCATGCCACGCATCAGGTGCCTTTCCGCCCAAGGTGGCCGTTGTATTCCGTACAAATAAAACACAGGGCACAAACAGCAGTTAGTGAAAAAGGTGCATTTATTACAAACTGTGACATGTGATTGTGTGTAAGGTGATGACAAAAGTGGTGCGTGCAGTGACAATGAGCTGTCGGTCATGGCTGCGTGATGCTCAGGGTGTACCCACTGGTTCTATGTCCATAGTCCAACACACACATGCCATCCAGATGGCTGTGTGGAGTGGGATCGTAGTCCAAGTCAATGCAGTGGCTGGTCAAGGAAGGCTGGCTGGCTGCCTCACTTGCGTTTGGAGCGTGCGAAGTCCTCCCGGGAGATCGGTTTCCACTTCGGACGGCCCCTTCCACGTTTGCGAGGGGGGTGCCTGCTTGCGACATGCTGGTGGTTGAGGTGTGCTCACTGGCTGTGGACGCAGGGGAACTGGACACTGCTGCTCGACCCTGCGCCCCGGCAGGTGGTGGCGGAGGGGGAGCTGCTATCCCTGGCCGTGTCCTCACCGCCACCACCAGCTGGCCCATGAGGTCCACGAGTTGACCTATACGGGCGTCCATGGACCTCAGCACCCCCAGCACCTCCCGCGTGTCTGAAGCAGACCTGACCCATTGTTCTTGGGCCTCCTCATAGGCCCCAAGGACTCTGGCCATTTGAGGCAGGGCATGGCTCCCAGGGGAGGCTGGCGTTTCCCTGACCCTGCTCCTCCTACCAGTCCTGCTGCCACCGGCCTGCCCACTAGCCACATTGCTCACCACGGTCCTCGCTGTGGCTCCCAGGGTGGATCCAGTCGGCCGGGCCACCACCTGCGCTGGGGCTGGTGCCAGCGAAGACGTGGTGGTGGTGGCGGCGGTGGTGGTCGGTGCGGCGATGGTGGCGGTTGCGGCAGTGGTAGTGGCCGCAATGACCGTGGGTGTGGCCGCAATGACCGTGGGTGTGGCCGCAATGACCGTGGGTGTGGCCGCAACGACAGTGGCAGCAGGGGGCTGGGACTGTTCAGCAGCCCTGGATGATGGGTTGGTGGGTAGGAGGGGTCCTGGGGAGCGGCTGGGCCCTGCCACACCAGATGGGCCTGCTTGGTGGTCCGTGTCCGAAGAGGAGGTGAGATCCTCCACATCTGTGTGTCCTCGTTGGGGGCTTGTGGGCTGGCTGTGCTGGCTGCTGTCTCCATCCCCAGCATCCGGCAGTTCGTCACCTGTGGAGAGAATGAGATTTGTTATTGTGTTGCACCTGGCGAAGTATGTATTTGTCGTCTGACATTGACAGTTCGTGCAATCTCGTACATGGGTTTCCCGGAGGCGTGTGTGTGGCTGTGGCATTTGTAGTTGTGTGTGCTTGGCAATGGGACTGTGTGCTGTGCACATGTGGCATGGGACGGATTGGCCATGCCGATGGGTGTGTTGCTGTGCCCCTACTCATTGTGACTCTGGTGTATGCGGGCTCCTGGCCCATCCTGGGTCTGGTTTGTACTTTGCTTTTGGTGTTCAGATGGGACGCTTAGGAACGCATATGGCAACATGGGGGCCATGCCCCAGATTCGCATTTGGGAGGGAATATGCTTTTGGGGTTCAAATGGAACGCTTAGGGACGCATATGGCAACATGGGGGCCATGCCCCAGATTCGCATTTGGGAGGGAATATGCTTTTGGGGTTCAAATGGAACGCTTAGGGACGCATATGGCAACATGGGGGCCATGCCCCAGATTCGCATTTGGGAGGGAATATGCTTTTGGGGTTCAAATGGAACGCTTAGGGACGCATATGGCAACATGGGGGCCATGCCCCAGATTCGCATTTGGGAGGGAATATGCTTTTGGGGTACATGCTGTGAGCCATGGGTGCCGAACGTGACATGTGTTGTGGCAGCATGACAGTGCATGGTTTGAGGTGTGTGCATGCTTGACATGGCCTGCATATTTGCTGTCTGTTGTGATTACTGGACATGGCATTGGACGCATCGTTATGAGTGAGTGATGGTTGTGTGTGAAAGCCAACGTATTGCAGTTGTCCCATCTCCTTGGTGTGCGTGCTGCCCTGTGCCATGTGCATCACTGCAGTGCTCGTGGGGGGTGTGGCCCATGTTGTGTGTTGTTGCTCACAGTGTGTCGTGCGCTTCATTGACTTCTGGCACATGGTTGGTCATGGGCATGTATCTTAGCGTGACTGCTGTATGTGTGGCAGCTGTGCGGATGACATGCCTTTCATGAGACTGGGGCTGACGGATGGGATGGATGGTATGTTGTATGTGCATGGTGTGTCTGTGTGTTTGATGGGTTCAGTGGTGTTCGTGTACATTTCTGTTGTTCCGCTCTGTTGCGTCTAGTGTTGTTTGTCTTACATAGGCGTAGTTGTGGGGTGTGTGGTTGACAGGCAGTAGGGGCTACATGGACAGGACTTCAATGGTGTTTCGGTTGTGTGTGATGAGTTGCACAGTGGCTGCCGTGTGGTACTATTTTCAGTGTGGCTTGTGTATGCAGACGTGGCTCCTTGGGTGTTGCTATGTCTGTGATGGGTCATGTGGGGTGTGAGTCTGTTGTTCATGTCCGTGTGCACATTGTTCACTTGTTCGTGACGGTGGGCGGTGCTGCGTTTTCGTCTGCTACGTGACATGTCCCATGTGTTGGTCGTGTACCGGTCCTCATGCCTCCAGTAATCCAGCCCTGTCCAGTTTCCCACCTGCAGGTTGTTCGTGCGTGCACTGTACTGGATGCCACATGGCTCTAAGCGGGGGTGCTCCATGTTGCAGGTCTGTGGGGGTGGGGGGTGTTGTGGGTCGTGGGGGTGGCTGGACACCCACTGACACCGATTGCTGTGGACCGTGATGTCTGCCTTTCGGCTGTCGTTGTGCACTGCGGTGGCTGACACGTGGCTGTGGGGTGTGGGGGATGCTCCTCCTTGCTGTGCTGTGGGACTAGGGGCCTGGTGTGTGTTGTACTTGGGCTGTCCACCGTCCCACCCACTGCACTTTGTGTTCCTGCCACTTACCTGTTACTTGTCGGTTTGTGCAGCTGTGGCGGACACATGGGTGTGGTGGGTGCTCGTTGTGGCGCTTCTGGCATATTTGGGGACCTGTTGGTGGTTACGTGGCTGGCTGAATGTACACATGTCCCCACGCATCTTACAGTTGTTCTGTTTGGGCTGTGTGTGGTGGTGTATGTTGCATGTGTGTGTCGTGTATTGTGTGCTGGACATGGGGGTGTTTGTCCCTGGGAGCTGTGGCATGGTGGTAGTGCATGTGAGTACATAGCGGTGTGCTGGTATACATTAGTTTGTACTTACCAGCCTCCACTCCCCCTGCCAATCCGGCGAGGATCTCGGGATGTATGATGACTCGCACCTTCTCCTCCCACGCTTTGAAGGTCTTGAAGAGCGCGGGATTCCCTCCGCCAGTGACGGCAGCCAGCTCTCTGTTTTTGCCCTCCTTCTTCTTGACCAGGCTCTTGACGTCATTCCACCGTTTGTTAATTTCGACTCTGTTCCTGGGCAGGGTCCCGACTGCATTGACCTGGTCTACGATCCGGTTCCACATTCTGTTTCTGGTGGCTAGTGGTGTGTGTTGGACCATGTTCCCATAGATTTGTGGGTGCACCTTGATGATCTCGTCGACCATGACCGTCAGCTCAATGGGCGTGAACTTGGGCATTCTTTGTGGTGCCATGGTGTTTGTGGTGCTGGTGCGGTGTGTGTTGTGTAATGTGCAGGGGGTTTGTGGTGCCGGTGTTTGGTGGTGGTGGTGGTGGTGGTTGTGATGTGTGCGTTTCTGTGGTGTGCTGTTGTCCTTGCTGTGTCACTGTGTCCTCTCCTCTCCTCTCTGGTTTGCAATGTTGCAAGGGGTTGTGGTCTGTGGGAGTGCTGCTTTTGTACTTACCTATGTGGGTGTGTCCTCATGGTCTGTTGTTTTCAGGTGTGTTGTGTCTGGGGTTCTGGCCTTTGTAGTTTTTGTTTGTCCGGGGGTGTGTTTTCGGGATGTGTACTGTGCTTGTGTATTTGTGCGTGCCTTGCTGTGTGGACTTGTTGGCCATGTTGTGTGCTATTGGTTTTGTGAGCGGATGGTTTCTGTGCAGGGACGTGGGCGCCATGGCTTCTGCCGTGTCGATTCTCATCGGCGTAGTTTGCGCTGGCGGGTGGTATATTTGTAGTTTTCCCGCGCTCATGGCGGTGCGATCGTAATTTCACGTGCGGTGTGTCGGCCGTGAGGGCGGGCGGTTTTGTGTTGTCGTGCGTGTTTCCGTCCGTGGCGGGCGGTTTGACTCCGACTCGGACGATGGCGGGCGGTATTTTGTGTGATTTTTCCGCCGATGGCGGTTTTCGGTTTGTGTAATCGTAATGGCGTGGTCGGTGTTCAGACGGTGTGTGCGGGCGGATTTTTGCCGCTTCCATGCCTGGCGGATTTATTTACGCCGGGTATCGTAATGGGCCCCTAAGTACTTATTATTCATAGGCATTGCAGTACAGTCTGAAGTAAAAGGCATTTAGGGCCATACTATGGAAGGGCCACATTCAAAAGTTGCGCCCAGCTCAATCCAGGAAAATGCGCCGCATTATGGTGAATACACTGCCCCTAGTGCAGCTGTGAACTCACGCTGCTGTGGGGGCAGCACATTCATGTGAAAAATGGAGCGGCTGCTTTAAAGCCACTCTGTGTTTTCATAGTGCAGGCGGCACCCGCCTGCACTTTGAAGGGGGAATAGAGAGCCCCTTGCAGGCAGGTGCAGGCAGTGACGGCACCCACCTGTAAGGAGATGTCTGGGGGTCCTTGGAACCCCTTTTCCCCCACCAGAGGGCTGCCAACAGGGGCGCACCGACAGTGCGCCAACTTTTGATGGCGCACTGTCAGTGCGCATCCTGAGAGCTTCTTTGTTTCTGTGCCCGTGTCTGTAATACGGCACAGGCACAGAGGCAAAGGGATTCCCTCATTTGTATGGGGCACGCCCCATGCAAATGAGGGAACGCCCTCTGAAGATAGCGCTGGTGCTTTAAATGCGCTATCGATATCACAGAAGGGGCCCCACAAGCATCTGTGGCCCTTTCTGTAATACCAAAGTGCCCCGGGGGCGCGCAAAGCTGGCGCAAATGCCCGTTGCGCCCCAGGGGCATTTTCATTAAGCGGGTTTATGGTTATCCTATATGTTGAGCTGTCAAGGAAACCTTTAGCCATGAACAGACTGCGCTTCTGCCAGGATCCGACCAGAGACAAAATGGTTCGAGACAGGCTTCAGATAATAATCCACCAGTCTCCTCCCAAAGATGATGGGTTGATTAGTACAGAGTAGACAGACTCACTATCTAACCTCGAAAGGGGAAAAGAGGGGTTCTGGAGGAGAGAAAGTGAGAAAACACCACTAATACAGAACCTTGTCTGTGAAATGTCAGCCCTTGGACGGCACCATCAAGATGTAATATGCTTTTCCAACAGCAAGGTATAAACTTGAAACAACAGAATATAGATTTCAATAAAGGGTCAATAAGAACCAACAATCACACGCTCTCATCAAGGCAGCAGATTTACATTTTGCTTCAGATTACTGGCCATACAAACCCAGGCAGTACAAGAGACCCTCTCTGAGTTGGAAGAACAGGATGCTACAGGGTAGCACACTGCAGGACAATGCTAGATGGAATATCTAAAGAGAGGAAACAGGAAGGGAAGAGCAAACGAAACAAAGATGTGGGAACACTAGCAGTGTATACCCAGAGAGGAATGGGAGCCTGGCAACAAAGGTTGTTGTGAGGCACCAGGTAGCACCTGCTGCCTCTAATAATAGTCACCTGGAAGCACCTGCCTCAACCTTGGGCCTGGGAGAATGATTCTGATTGGTTCTCCTGCTCTGCTAATCTTTTCTTCTCAGCCTGTCCTCCACCTTCTCGACACTTACCTATTCTGTGTCACTTCTATGTCTGAATCCTTGTACGCTCCAGTCCTTTTTTCCAGGTCTTTCCTCTAACTCTCTAATTGCTGACACCTTCCTCACGTGTGTCATTTTCCTTCCTCGTCAGAATCAAGAATGGCACCCACTGTTTTTATATCTGAAATTTCCGAAAACATACCTCCTTCGTAACCTATACCTGGCACACTGCTTGAAGATCAGTATTAGGTTCTTCTTGCCACCAGCCACCTGCTCTCTTTGATCATAAGCTGTGATTACTCACAAACTTGTGGTGTTTATTTATGAATACTGTAGCCCCTAAAGCAGCAAAAGTCCTTCCCTACTAATAGGCTTGATATATTTGCAGAAAACATCAAATTACGTGCTGCTGTGCAGATTAAATTAGTTCTCCATCAATGCTTTCAACTGCAAGATTTGTAAAGGTATGAATTTGATAAAGGAATAACTGAACTTGCTTTGGAAGATGAGATTGCAGATGTGTTTGTATGTTGATTTCCCCACTGGTTGCAGAGAGAAATGCAAAAGAGTGGTTAAGGGGAATAAAGTAATTGCCTCATTGTGGAATCAAAAAGTGGCAAAGACAAGTCTTGCCTTTTTTAGTTTTGCCAATGCTTTTTGATGATGCTGTGCAGCATTGGTAAAATAAATGCTTTTTGACAATATTGTGAAGCATCAGAGAAAAACCTGACCAGTGACCTCTTGCCTTCTGGCATTTGTATTTGTTTACATTGTGTGACCTCTGAGCATCTACCGCTCCTAACTTCCGTATCCTTGTTAGATGCACTCCATGCAGTTCAGCTATTTAGGGTTCCATGACTTCATATGACCGCTTGTTTGTTCGGTAATATCTACCTGCTCTGCCTTACCTCCCTCATGCAGCCTACCAGCACATCACTAGGGGAACTATTTCCTCTACAACTCGGGTTTCACAATACAAAGAGGCAGTACATTCATAATTTCCCCCACCCTGGATATGGAGTCCTTCAAAGTGATGGAGCAACACTTTAATTCTGCCACCATGCTGCCGCCTCACATTTGAGCAATAGTACAATCGTCTGATTTTTTCGGGCTTCAACCATACTCTTTTGTCCTAAAAATGACCCCGTTTCTCTAAGTGGGTCAAAACGTCAACAACCAACAGATGACCTGTGTTCTATAACAGTGCACTAAGTCATGACTCCTTATCTTTCAAGAAGTGCGACCTGGATAATAATTCATGTTTATTCATCTGTATTTTACTAGATTGTGTGACTCACCTGAGCACCGAGCACTATCGTCATTACTGTGCAGTTAGAATTAAATTACATCTCCTATTATAGTATTTCTGTTTTGGTTACTCATTGTCATTTTTTTAATGATAATTCACACATTGTGACATTCATTGTACCTCTTGATTTATGAATTTACTATTCGAAGGAAGTTTTTGGTTGTATACAAATTATTACCCTGTGTTCCTATACAAATAGTCAGGTGATCACTTGTTAAAATTAGCATTCCTTAATTGCACGCAGCGACCCAAAATTAGACATACTGAAGAGCCAAATTGTGAGAATATTTAGAAAATAGGCCTAGGCAACTTTAAAGTATGCTGCTCTCGTTCACGTAATGTTGTGTCACGTGTGTTATGTGAAATTACACCATTACTCCGCATTATGAAATTAAGTGCCATTTGTGGCAAAATTTATCCTGAGCCCATGAAAATAACGCAAACCGCTAGAACGCGAGCGGCTGTTGCTCCCGTCGCTTGTGGGTTGCGTGCTATTTTTGTACCCCGAAAAGCAGCAAAGATGCATTTTGAGATAAAATATATCACTAAATGATGGATTTGCATTTCACGTAATGATGCAAATTTCACGCACCTCTATAAAAAATGATTGGCACTTGCAGTGGTATGTTAGGAAGGTGACACATTTAACTTGTTCTGAAAAGTGATTTAGGGCCTCATTACGAGTTTGGCCAAACCCGCAGTCTGACTGCCGCCGGTTTACGATTATAATTCTGGCGGGTGGTTCTGCAGCGGCGGTGCCACGGCGGTGCCTTTCTAAGGGTCATAGTAGAGCCAGAGGAGTAATCGGGCCCCTAGTCTCTTATTATCTCTACCACTGTCAGAACGATTTATATTGATCAGTGTTATTGCATCACTTGCAAGCTGTGGTTTTGGCGCTTTTATAATATTTTTACAGCTCAACTTCATTGTCTTTTGGCCTTTTCCTAAGCGTCCATTGATAAATGATCCCTTACCAGTTGCAACCCTTCCGTTTTCTCTTAATTAACATTTAATTATCCTGTTTGACTTTTTTATAATCAAATAGTGTCTCTATTCCATACCAGTTATCATGATCGCCTGATGGTTATAAATGTCTGAGATATCATCAACGTAAGCGAGTAAGGATGCTCCTCTTCCGCTCAGTCTTTTCACCCATGGCTGCTCCCACCTTACCTCTCCATTGTTCGTTCTCTGGGGCTCATACCCCTCTTACAGTCACACATCATGCCCGCTGTCAGCCCCATTGTAATGCCCTTTGCTGCTGTCAGTCATCCCTCTGCCAACACTGCCATGGCAAAAAAGCATGCTGTTGGTGAGTGTTTTACTCTGTCCTCGTGCCCTTGTAGAAATATTTAGGTGTTTGCCAGTTCAGGAAGATGTATTACTCCGTGGGGTTGTCACACTTTCCCTTGGCACATGCTAGCTAACATGCGTGCACAAACGCACACAGGCAGGATGCTTGGACTGGCGATTCATGACAACAAATGGTAGTTGCCACACATGAGCAGGAAGAGGAGAATAGACTAACTACCGGTGTGTGGACTGTGGATTTATCGTTGTTTTGTACGTTGGAGTTGGCCTTCACCCTGTTTCACTGATCCAATTGGTCACTCTTAAGTTCAACACATTCCTCCCTCACAAACAGCATGCCTAGGGCTGGAGCATCGTCTGTCTGTCCCAGTGAAGTGACAAATTCTGCTCCCTCTTAAATTTGGTTTGCAATTCAGACACTGCGCACTAGCACTATACTGGAGTGGATGATTTTGCTGCCTGAAGGGGAAATGAACTTGTTGATTCATTGGTCAGTAGTCCGAAAGAGGCGAAGTTCATGGCACTGAGGCAGCAGAGAGATATATCAGCCGCTTCCATGGCCTCTGACAGTGTTCTGGCCAGATGTGCTTTTAGCAGCAAACATCACACTGCAGCTACGGCTGCACCCTTTCATGGCACTGCTCCAGACTGAGTTGTTCTCCGTAAGTGACTGACCATTTGTGGAAGAGAAATGGTCCCACATTCTGCTACACTATCCTGCTGTTCTCCATCATGTTTTCAGTGGCTGGTGGAGGCAGCTTTGGTGGATGGTGCGGAGTCTTGCCCTCAACGTTCACGTTTTGCTGGCACAAGAAAAATGAATGCCAAAGTCCGAACTCCCTCTTGAACTTTTTGTATTTTCTTGGTGCTTGGGTCCAGATGTACATACAATGGATTCTGTAAAAGTGGTCACAATTTGTGCATTGACTTTAACAGAATGCATTGATATTTTACAAACTCACCTACGTATTACTGGGTCAATTTTCAAAATATTGAATCGTAGTGTGCCACAATTCAACCTACCTCAGTATTTTTAATGTGGTAGGTCGCAAATGGTGTACTGCTAACATTCATTGCATCACAAGCATGGTGGCCAACTGGGGTCTGCAGACCATCATGTCTGTGATTGCTTTTAAATAATGCAAAACATTTTTTTTAAGTGCAGTGTGTTTTCCTTAGAGGAAAATTGGTTGCGATTAAAAAAATGGAAAGTTTCACTAACATTTTTTTAGGATTAAACAGTGGTCCCCAGGACCACTGCCTACTGCAAAGAAAATGTTTTTTTCAACCTTCACAAAGGAGTAGAACTTCATTGAGGGCTCTTTCCCATTTGCGGATGGGTTAACACATCCTTTGAGGTGTCGGTAAAATATTAATGTTTTGAGACCAGACTTTGGCTGCAAAACATTAATATGTACTGTAAGTAGTCGGAATTGGAAGGGGACACCTTAAACACGCCCTTTCAGAATACCAATTCGGTATGGTTTCCTAAACCTATTTAACTCTTTGGAAAAGCTTTTCCAAATCATTGAATGAGCTGAGTACTTTAAAAAGGGCGTTAGGTTTCATAAAACCCCTGATTCACCGAATCAGAGGATTTGTGAACACTAAGGGGCATATTACCAAGGATGTGCGATAATTATCGCAAAGTGCACTTAGCGCTGTTTTTTTTATCGCCGGCTATCGCTGGATTACATCGCGGAGATACCGCGTTATTATTAACGCTTATCTCCAAGGCGATAGAAAATCCAGCGATAGCGGCGAAACCCAGCAATAGCGTGCGAAATCCAGCGATAAATTCCACGCGCTAATGAAAAGCTTGCTAATAGGCAGGTGAGGACTTAACCTTACAATCCACCTCCCATTGACTAGAATGGTTAAGTCAAGTTTTAAAGAGGTGTTAAATTCCAGCGATAATCACGGTTATTGCGACTTATTTTATCGCTTCGCGGGCAATGCTAATAGGGGGTCATTGTGTTTGCGACTGTTTTCAGTCGCTTTTAGTTGGGAACGCCTACTTTGCATGTCATTAGCGATAATTATCGCTGACATGCAAAGCGGCAAGAAAACGGCCACTTTCGCCATAAAGCTGGCGCTAACAGCTGTTAGCGACAGCTTGCTAATAGGGCGATAAAAATATCGCCGCTTTAGCGGCAAAAAGTGCAGCTAAAGTGGCGATACTGCCCTTGATAATATGCCCTTATAGCCCTTGGTACATCTGGCCCTGAGCTCCTTTTTTACCCCCATTACATGAGTTGTGAGAGTTAAAGCTCTCCTAAGACAGACATAAAAATCCATTCTAATAAATGTCCCTCACATTTATATTTTTCCCAGTTTTTATGAAATGTCTCTAGCTAAGTTGTTATTATGCTGTACCTCCTGCTAAACCCTCGGGTCAAAATACAAATTAGCCCAATTTCAAATGCATGATTTCGCAGGATGAGATAAATGCACCTTTTGAAATAAATGGGATTGTCAAAGACATTGGCTGACGAAGTAATTATTTAATTTTCCGCTTTAAAAATGCCTTAAAAATAATATATTTAATCATGTGCCTGTAAAGCTGTAGACAAGGCACCATCAAAGACTCGCTTGAAATTCAGAAGCAAATTCTCCAAAGGAAACGGTGGCGAGTACTAAAAGACGGCGTTACCTGCTGTTTTTTTGTGTTACCAAAAGGTCTAACGTTCACAAAGCAAAGCAGGAATGTACAAAGCAGCCAAACACTGTTCAAAGATTATTTTAAATCCAAATTCAGCTTTAGAAATGTCATGTTCGGTTCACAGGGAACTGTTTAACATTTATTCATATAATGTTTCTCTGCTGTAGGCTGGCATCCAGTTTTCACTTTAAAAAACAAGAAACGTTTTAACATTCGGTAAAGTTTCCCGGCAATGAGAAACCAACTCATTTAGGGTCTGGAGTACAAAACACGTTTGCAAACTACACCATTCACTCCCAAAATCACGTGGTTTGCGACTGCAAAAGAGTGTTTTGTGAAGTACAAAACTCGTTTTACGACCCACAAAAGGGTTTTGGGGCTTATTTAAAATCGCAATTAGGTTGGGACTGGATGGTCTGCAATGCCAAGTATCAATGGATAGTGACTGCCATTGCGGCTACAAATTATTGATTAGATGCTGACACCCACTTTTGTGAATCATGTTGGGCAGCCTCTGGGTGCACAAAGTGGTCCAAGGGCCCACTCCATGAGCCTCCCAATGACCTGTTTTCTTTTTTTGTAAGGAGTAAATGTCCTTTCAGGGTCACAGGCTGCATAAAAAAATACATTTCTGTTGGTAATGTAAGTGCATGAATGCATGTCTGCTCTCCTTGCAGGCTAACATCCAAATGTAAGTAGTCAACTAAAGGGGGTTGCATGCACCAACTGTTTATTTAATATTCTGTAAACAGTTTTGCAACCCTCTGAGAATGGGCATTTTGCGATGTGACTTAGGGCCTTATTATGAGTTTGGCAGGGCAGGAGCGGGATCACCCCGCTCCTGAACCGTCAAACCTGTGGTTGAACTGCCTGCCAGATTAGGAGTTTTCTTCAGTCTGACAGGTGGTTCTTTGGAGCTCCCACAGCATTGCCTATGAAATAGGTGCTGCAGTCCATGCCATGCAGGTACTGGGTTCCTGCACACAGGGGGCACATGTGCCTCCCTGCATTCACCCCATTGCCCTGAGGCAACAGGGGGCCCTGTAGGGCCTCTTTATTTCCTCTCTGCACGGTTTGCATAGAGAGCTCAAAGCCATGAGAACCGTGACGGAGTGGAAACTTGTAATATGCTTGGTGGGACTGTGGTGGTCCCACCAAGCATATTGCGACCTCAAGGCTGCTGCACCACTGATCTCTGATCCCTGGAGGTTGCGGCGGTCCCAGGGTGACCCAACCACCCTGGTAGTAATGGAGCAGTCAGAAGACCACCACCGCCGCACCCCACGGACTAAACTCGTAATAGGGCCCTTGGTCATTTGCATTGCAAATTGATAGACATGTCTCAAATGGATATGCACTGTTTGCACCGACTATTTGAAGATTGCTGGTGTGTACATCAGAGCCTTATAGCTATGCAATAATGGAAGACACGTCTTGTATCTATATTAATTCACATTTCTATAATTACTGAGGACCTAGAGAAAAATGGTTGTGATGTATTAGATCCATTGATTACTGTGCATGATTTCCACAAGCAAGCAGCAGGAGAAAATCAAATGAGTCACAGTGTGGAAAAAACATGCAGCGTGTTATTCCTCATTTATTTGTGTTACATGCTGAATCTAGTGGCAATACCGAATGGTACCTTTATTACTGCTACTGTGTTGCATCTCCTAATTTTGCACAGGATTACAGGAGTCTAAACAAGCTTGAACAACATTTGTAGGAGATCTTAAATGACGGAAGGCCTGGGCTTACAGTGCAAAGCAGTTCCTATTGCATTTCTGTACTCACACTTGTGACAAATGCAGGAAGTTATCTGGGATTGCTGCAAGGTATATTTTTGGGGCCTTTGGCAGCCTGTTGTATTTTGTCATATTTTTGGGACTTAAACCAAATGATTGCTGTTAGACATGGCCCTTTTTCACAGGGTTTTCCCCAAACGTTTTGCTTTTTCCTCCTATTTTTTCCTGACCAGTTTTTGTTGGCTCTAGGACTCTGGTCACTTTACCACTGCTGATCAGTGCTAAAGTGCATATGCTCTCTGGATAAATTGTGTGTATGGATTGGTTCTCCCTGATTGGCTTGTTTGATTTACTGGTAAGTCCCTGGTAAAGTGCACTGAGTTTGCCAGGGCCTCTAAATCAAATACTACTAGAGGGCTTGCGAATGAGAAACTGTATAGCGTTGGGCCCTTAATCAGAAAGGCTAGGCCCTTTATAACAACTAACAACACCAAAAGTGCCAGTACTGTTGTCAATTCATGCGTTCATTCATACGACAAGATCACACAATTCAATTGTCATGATCACATCAATATTTATTCATAGTGACTTTTTGAAATGTCTATTATTCAACAATTTGAAGTAGATATTTTGTCAAAATATACATACAAATTTTCCATACAAATTATTTCAATACACAAGGACAACACAATTTATTAAAAAAAAATGTCCAAATGTCCAATTTTTGTATAAATTGTGTTGTCCCTTTGTATTGAAAAAATTTGTATGAAAAATGTGTATGTATATTCCGACAAAATATCTACTTCAAATTGTTGAATAATAGACATTTCAAAAAGTCACTATGAATAAATATTGATGTGATCATGACAATTGAATTGTGCGATCTTGGCGTATAAATGAACGCATGAATTGACATCAGTACTGGCACAAATGAGCCTGCAGCACTGATTATGCCACCCGCATGAGTAGCCCTGAAAAGGTATCTCAGACCTGCCACTGCAGTGTCTGCATGCAGTTTTTAACTGCCATGTTGACCTGGCAACTGCATCCGCTTGCCAGGCCCTAACCTTCCCTTAGGCATTTCAGAACAGAAATAGAGCAATTTTAGAGTAGTTTTCTTCACCATTAGCAACCTTATATGTTAGGCGATGTGCTGTTTGCGGAGGTCTGATAGACTACGTTTTGCCACAGCATCCGACTTGAATTTACTTATTTTTCCTAACTTCTATCTACCAGTATTCTAATGAAATAAATAACCAGCTGCTTATTGGCAGTCCTCTATTGTAAGGTGTACATCAAAAATCCTATTGTGAATGTCAACTCCTTTGCCCAGTCCAAAAATGTATCTTTGATTTTTACATTGCACTACCCGGTCAATTCCAAAACAGAAGCAATCTGGTCACGTGAGTGCAAAATTATTTTAAACTTCCATTTTTAGTAGTGCAAACCACATATATTTTTTGGTGTTGGCGATGGCATGTTTCCTCTGAAAATTGCTTCACAAAATACTGTGACTTGTGCACTGACTTTGAATATTTAGGACAGTTGTACAATTCTTCCCGCTTAACACTTAATCCTCCCGACATCCTAATTATTTAGGTTACATGTAAGTCACCCCTATGGTAGGCCCAAGGTACCCCCATGGGCAGGGTGCAGTGTATGTGAAACATAGGACATGTACTGATGTGTGTGACATGTCCTGATTGTGAAAAACTGCCAATTTCGATTTTCACTTTTGAAAGACTATCTGCCCCATAGGATAGAACAGGAAATACTTTGCAACATCTTATAAGAATAACTTCCCATTGGGACAAGACAGAGAAATAAAGGTTAGGCTCTCTGAACTCAGAATTTAATAACACATCTTTTAATAAAGATGGGTTTTAAATTGTGTGTTTGAAAATGCCACTTTTAGAAAGTAGGCATTTTCTTGTTTAACCATTCTGTGTGACTCTGCCTGCTTGTGTATTGACTGTCTGGTTTTGGAGTGACAGGGGCTGGGGATGTGCATTAACTGTAGACATCCACTGGGGGGCTTGAGGTGTGCCTGGCCCTTCCTGGATGATTCAGAGCTGAGCTGAACGGGGCTTGGCTGCATTTTGAGTAGTGGGAGGAGATTTTCTTGCACCTGAATAGGGCCTGTCTCCCTTGCTCAATGCTGTCTCCACTCCCTGTGGTCATACTGCACCAGTGAGGACAGAACTGGTTTGGACTGGGCTCGGAGACCCTTGCACAAGAAGAACAAAGACAAAATGGGGTGTAAGTAGTAGACCTTAAACCCCAGAATTTTAGATCACTTCTGGACTCAATAGAAACCTTTGCCAAGGAGAAGAGCTAAAGAGTTGTGAGGAGGAGTACTGCCCCTTTGCTGTGTGGTGTGTGGGGTTGGCCTGCAGTTGCTGTTTCTGCCATGGAAAGGACAAGGACTGGAACTTTGCTTTGAACCTGTTTGAAGAAGAATCTCCAAGGGCCTGTGTGTGCTGGCCTTCTGTTCTGAAGTCTCAGGGACTCAAAGTGTTGTATCCTGCCTATGTACTAATGCTTCTCCTTTGTTACCTGGCTCCTAGCTGATCAGCCAGTGTGAGTGTTCTGAGTTGAATGTTGGTGTGATGGAGATGCATAGAATGTTTGGGTGCCTGTGTGGTGAGGAGTGACAGTTAAAGATGGCCTGAGCAGCAGGCAGTCTGCTCCTGGTGTGGCTGCTTTACATGAATGCTAACCTGTAATTAAGGGGCTGATTAGGATAGCGGGGAGACCACCACTAACAGGCTGTTGGTGGCGTCTCCCCGCCATCCTAAGTAGCTTTTCCGCCTCCCAGTCTTTGATGGCGGGCGGTATGCAGGCAGGTGCGAAGCCCGATCGCCACGCATCCGATGGACTCCTTGAGCCCGCCGATGCTGCGGAGGGCCTCCCAATCCGTACAATGGTGGCGGTGCCTACCAGGCACCGCCGTAGGGATTAGGATGGTCCCTCCCCGCCAGCCTTTCCATGACGGTTCACCCGCCATGGAAAGGCTGGTGGGGATGGACATTGGGGGCCCTTAGTGGGCCACTCTTCACCCCGGGCCCTTTTCTTTAGGTGTAAGGGGGGGCACCAACAGATCCCTGTACCAAGTGACAAGCACCGCATGGTGCCTGTCACGTAGTACAGGGATGCGTTACACATCCCTTTATTCAATTTCAGTGGGTGCTGCAGCCAGCAGCACCCGCCGCAATGGAAAACCTGTACAATGCGACCGCCACAGTGGCGGTCGCATTGTAATTTGGCCTGTGGGACCCCCAACACTATGTCGGGCGGTCCCCCTCTTCGTTAGGATGTCCGCCCGCCATCCTAATCAGGCCCTAAGACCTAATAAAAAAACTACAAAGATACAACTCAGCTATATCTGGTACATCACAACATAATTTGGGCGACGATTTGGAGACAAACTCATGCGTGACAACTGGTCTTAATGAAGAGTCAGATGGCACAGAAAAGAAGAAGGTCCAACTGAAGAAACTAACAGAGTCTAAGAAACATGAGGACACAAGAGTCATTTACCAAGGAATTAAGAGACTAATCTAGTCAGATTTCAGATTTTATTAAGTTAGCACAGTTAATTAAAACCATTGCGATAGAAATGTCTCCATAGCGTCTTTACCACATTAAAAACAAAGCGAAGCAAACCATCAAATTTATAACACATGTTTCTAACAAGGCAATCTTGTACAATGACCATAACAGTAATTACAAGCTTCAAAATCAAGGATAAAATGAGCCCTATGGCTCAGTTTGGTAAAGAAACACTAGGACATAGTGCAAAAATAGTCTGTGATGAGTTTTTGGGAAGGAGGGACCGGTAGAAGAGAGACAGGAGAGGGAGAGAGCAGGTTTTCCAAGAGACTCACATATTTTCCGGACCTTGCGAGCGTTTGAATATCTGTGCAAGTAAAACAGAGAGCAGATGCCTCCCAACATGTGCTAATGCCCCTTTTTAGATATAATGGTTTTAGGAGAAGTCTTCTAGGAGCGTCTAGGGTGGGACAACAGCACAGAAGATGCAGCCATGATTCAGACCTGTAATTGCACAGTCTACAAGCCCCCTCCTCACCAGTTGGGGCCCATCGGTTGAAGGCAGTGGAGCTCAGTCCTAGAAGACGCATAAACATTATATTTTTGCAGGCCACAGCGTTCAAACTATCAAAAACACAAGGTAGCGGTGCCCCAGGGAGCAAGATAGTTGACGTTTTTAAAACCCGAATGTCCATCTGGTAAGAAATTTGTCTTGCCTGCTTATTGATAACCCTTTTCCAGACTGTGTATGGAATTGAGTTTGCTGTTAGTGATGTTTCGTCAATATGTAGCGTTCTTAAGGCTTTTACAATTTGACGGTTCCATGGGTTCCCAGAGCTGGCGAGGATTTCTTTTAGCCGGCTTTAAGCGTATTATCTGCAGATTTTAGTACCCTTATGTAATACTTCAGGGTGTCTGCCTCACAGAAAATGGATTGTCTTTGGAGGCCCTGCTCCAGTTGTAGTCTTGCCCTGTGAATGTAATTCGGAAGACAAAAGATTTTTTTATAAATGGTAACCTGGGCGTGGTCGAGACTGGCCGAGCATGCATCAGGAAAGGCCTGGTGCCCGTAACTTAGGGCAGGAAGAAGGATAGCTTTGATCACCTTCAGTATGGGTTTGGCGGAAGGACTACTCAGGGACTGGTTGAGTCGAGTCAGGCTGTATGTTGTTGCTCCAGCTCTCTTTTTCAGGGCAGCTAGGTGGACTGATGGTCTAGAAGACTCACTAAACCAAACCCCCAGGAAGTTGTATTTTGATGTTGTTTTAATCTTTGCAGGCCCAATGTTTCACGTTAGAATTTTCTTTTTCTTGCAACGGCCGAAAATCAAGACCTTGGTCTTATCCTGGTTAATTTTAAGAGCATTAGCTATGTTGTATTCGTTGAGCTTACACAAGGCTCGTTGGAGGCCAGACTTGGCCTGGTCCATTATGACAATGTCGTCAGCATATTGCAGAATGTGCTAATTCGTTTTTGCGTGGCCCAATTTTGGCGGAAGGAGGCTGCTTTGCTCCAGGAATCTCCCCAGGTTGGCGGTGTAGAGATTAAACAAGAGGGGTGCAAGAACACATCCTTGCTTTAGGCCGTCTGAAGTTGGAATTTTTGCAGAGACAGTCGTGGGGCCAGTTCTAACTCGCACCCATGTGTTCTTATGCAAGGAGATAAGGGCTCCGAGCAGGCTCCATGTGATCCCCCACTTGTCTAATTTCATCCATAGAGTGTTACGAGACACTTTATTGAAGGCGGCACTATAGTCTATAAAGCAGCAATAAAGGGGGAGCTGATTTTTTTGCACTGCTTGTTGACTCAGAATGGCTAGGGCGGTGATGTTGTCAATTGTGGAGGCAGAAGCTCGGAACCCAGTTTGAAAGTATGGTAAAATGTTATTTTCCGCAACCCATTCTTTAGTGACTTGAGAAGACACCGAGCATAAACCTTGTCCTCAAGATCTAATAGGGCTATGAGTCGGTAGTTAGCTGGAAGGGAAGGATCTCCTTTTATAAGAATTGGGCATAAGATCGAGCCTTTCCATGAATCTGGTATCTGAAAGGTAGTGAACGCATAGTTGTATAAGGGAAGTAATAGTTTAGCCCATTCTTCCGGCGCACATTTGAATACAGCAGATGGAAGGCCATTAGGCCCTGGAGCACCATCATTTTTCATAGATTTCAGAAGCTCGCAGACCTGGGCCGAGGTAGTCAGCTCACGGGTATCCATCAACGTAATGTCGGCAGGATCACTGATTACGACCTCAGCGAGGTCCAAGATATCACAGCAGTATTGTTGAATCACATACTGAGACCAGGCTTCTTCAGAAACCGCGTTCCCCCTGCTCTTGTTGGAGGAGCGAAGTTTGTTTATATGGTTCCAAAAGTGAGTCAGGTTTTTTTCCTTTAACAAAGCAAATATTTTTAGCCAGTCCTTCTGTTCTTTTTGTTTCTTAGCTTCCCATGTTGATTTTTTGTAAGCTTTACGTAATAAAGCCATATTGTTGGCAGTGAGCTCTGTGCCTTTAGATTTATGCAAGCGCACGGCCCTCCTTAGGGCTCTTCTTTGGGTGACAGAGAGGCATATGTATGAAAAAACAATTTTGCGATTCTCAAAATGCGATTTTTAGCGAATCGCATTTTGAGAATCGCAAAACGCGATGTAAATAAAAATTCGCAAATATTTGGCGATTCTCAAAAAATCGCAGAATACATCTGCGACTCCGCAAATAGCGATTCCTTAATTGCGAATTCGCAATTAAGGAATCGCAAAAATAGAGAATCTGCAATTCAGGTGCAGCTTGATGACATCACACCCAGGAAGTGTGACTGCCCATGCTGTTCCTGATTGCCTGAGGCTGTGTCAGAGGCTGGGAGGAGAGGCAAACAACTGAGTACTGCAACTCCAACTATTTCAAATGGATCCCCAGGAGAAAGAAAAGGTCAAAGAGGAGGCTGGGAGGAAAAGAAAGCAAAAGTTCAGCGAGAGGGAGCAGGAGGTGCTCATAGAGGAAATGGCACACAGCCATGAGTTGCTTTTTGGCAAAAAATCACTCCGTGTGCCAGAGTCAAGAAAAAGAAAAATATGGCTGGACATCCAGGCAAAGGTCAATGCCATTGGTGTGACCCAGCTCTCTGTGGAGGACCTGCGCAAGTGATGGTATGATATGCGCTCCAGGTCCAAGGACAAGGTGGCAACCAGGCTGGCAGAGGCAAAGAAGACTGGTGGGGGAATTTCCACAGAACCAGAGTCTACGCCCCTCGAGGAGTTGGTGGAGTCCACCCTTCAGCCAGAGAGCGTCAGTGGTGTGGCTGACATTGACAGCTCCGACCCTCCCAACACCAGACAAGGTAAGATGCATGCCAAATCATGCCTCACACATCACCATCTCAATCACACTGTCAGGAATGCACCAACTACAAAGTAAAAATGCTACTCCAGTACACGTTTCCCAGCACACCCAGCAATGCATCATGGGAGATGTGGTCACATGCATCATACAGTGGAGCAATGAGACACAGCAATGTAGAACCAGTATAAGTTAATCAGTAAAGGCAAAAAACACTAGACAGTACTTAGGTAACGCAAACTCAGAAAACTTTATTCAGTGAACAATGTGGAGCAGAACACACAATTAAAATGTGCCTTTTCATTTACAGTACCACCTGAAACACAGGATGACAGCTCAGGAGCTGAGGGAGCAGCACATACAGAGGAGCAGGCAGGGCAAGAGGACACCGAGGAAACCACACTGACAACACCTGTCCCACGGAGACAGCGTAACATTGTGCCTCCACTCCCACTGTTAGAGGCAGAACCACAGACCGCAGGGGATGATGCCCAGCCAGACCAGGGCCAGCGTGCAGCACAGGTCCAAGAACAGCCCACTCTGCACCATAGGGAGGAAACATCTGTGAGACACAGGCCAAGGGCGAGCACCAGCGCTGCTGCTGATGAGGAACACACAGTGTTTGCCGGACTGGAAGGCAGCATGGTCAAGATACAGTGCCTGCAAACAAAATAAATGCGGTCAATACACCAGCAGCTGGTCACAGTCAACCACAACCTAAGTGACATGAGGGAGGGCATCAGGGAAATGACGGGCGCAATCCAAGAACTGTGTGCCACGATGAAGAGAGACCAGGCAGCCAGACGCTGGGGGAGACGTCTCTACAGTCGTCTGGACACCTACAGCAAGGCGGTCAACCGCCTGTGTACTGCCACGTCCCTGCTGGCACGCCGCTCAGTGAGCATGCAAGTTGAAATGGCCCACTGCAGCAAGGATGTGGCCAAAGGCCTGGTGCAGGTGACGACTGCCGCGGAACAGCTGCAGACAGCTACCACAGGTGGCACAGGAATCCTGGCCTCAGGGGATAGCGAGGAGCTGTCAAGCAGGAGCAGCATCACCCCACCAGTTCCTGAAACCAGACGGCGCAGTGGGAGGCAGGGTACAACACCTGATGAGTCAAGGGAGGGCAGTCAGCACCCTGAGCGTGCACCAGCAGGCTGTTCCCATAGAAAATGAACTGCCACCACTGAGGAAAGCCAATGGGTGAAGCAACCCATTGCATGTGGACTTGTGTTTGGCCGTCATACATGCACTGTGAACATAACATGTGCAACATCTTGTGACACACTTAATGTGTCTGTCAGGCCGTGTGACTGAATTCTTCCTGCTGCTAAAGGATTAATTAAACACAGTCGTGCACAAAACTTCTTTTGCATTGTGTCATCATTACTCACCTAGAAATAGTTTTGTGTTATCTCATCACGTCTCTGTTGTCCGGCAGCTGCCCCACCACCACCTGCTGGTCTGCTGCAACGCGGACCTGGGCCCTCATCCTCAGATGCATCTGTATCAGTAAGTTCAACTGCAATGCCTTTTTTCGTAGCTATGTTGTGGAGCATGGCACAAGTAGCCACAATCTTGCAGCAGGTCTCTGGGCTGTATTGAAGTGCTCCGCCATTTTTATGCAGGCACCGGAAACGGCTCTTCAGTATCCCAAATGTCCGCTCGATTACACAGCGCGTAGATTTGTGTGCGCGATTATATCTCCGCTCCCTTGCATTGGCTGGATTGAGGTATGGTGTCAGGATGAAGTCTCACACTGCATATGCACTGTCTCCTACAGGATGTAAAACCTGAGGTTAATCACTGTCCTCCCACTGCAGACCTTAACTGTATGTTAGAATGTCAGGCATGCATTTACCTAGCAGGTAGCCCTCACCAATATCACCACCAGTGAGACGTCTGTATATCCCACTATGTCTAAATATAAATAAGTCGTGTGTACTGCCAGGGTATTTTGCAACAATATCGGTGATGATATGTTTGGCATTGCAGATGACCTGTATGTTTAATGAGTGATAAGATTTGCGGTTCCTGAATACATACTCATTGTTTGATGGGGGTGAGAGGGCTACATGGGTTCCATCTATGCAGCCGATTACGTGGGGAAATTGGGCAATCTGGTAAAAGTCCTGTTTTGTTTGCTGTAATGCCTGTTGTGTGCTGGGGAATTGGATGTGATGATGTAGCCTCTGTACCATTGCATCCAGGAATGCATGGAAGAAGCGCGACAGGCAACTCTGGGAGACCCCTCCTGCTGCTGCTATCACCCCCTGGAAACTCCCAGATGCCAGTAAGTGCAGTGAACACAGGACCTGCACATAGGTTGGGATGGTTTGGGTCCTGCGTGTTGGGTGTTCCAGCAAGGGTTTTAGCTCTTCTATCAAGTCCATAATGGTGGCTGAGTCCAGCCTATACTTCTCATGGATCTCCTCGTCAGTCTGCTGGAACAGAGTGATGCGCACTCTGAAGATCCGTTCCTGTCGCCTCCTTCTCTGTGCTGCAGCTCGAATTCCCATCCTCCTGGCTATCACATACAGCGCTGCCATTGTGGAAGTCCCTGTTGCATTGTGGGCCTGCTTAAATAGGTTGCACCTGGTTACCACCTGCTTTGAGTTGGTGGTAAAATCCATGTGCAAAATTGCGAATCCCACGAATTAGCAATTTGCAATTTTTATACATTTCTTTGCGAATTCGTAATTTGCGATTCCACTATTTGCGAATTTTGCTAAATGCGTATCGCATATTGCGAATTCGCAATGCTTATTCGCAGATTTCTGGCCTCGCAAAATCGGGAATCGCAATTTCTGCGATTCCTTATCTTGCGAGTGATTTAAAAAAATACATTGCACATAGCTTAATTGCGATCGCAAACGCTGAAATTTTGCGAATTTCAGCGTTTGCGATCTCAATATAGCTTGATACATATGCCCCTAAAACCAGGTTGGAAATCTGCCGCGGGGGAGGCCTGGGGTGTCTGTGATGAACTTCAGGGCCCGTTAGGATGTCTCTTAATTTAATAATGGCTGAGTCCCACCTATAATGGTGGGCTGTGGGAGAGAAATGAATAAAATTTGGAATTATTTCCATGAGCCAAGTGCCCACCTTATCGGCACCTAAAGAGTCCCATTTGATTCTTCTAACTAGAGTGTGGAGTTCGATCTGCATTGAATGCCCCACTTCAGTTACTTCGGCAGCAACAGGAACTTGCAAGTCCATTGTTACAGTCAAAGGGTTATGGTCGCTCTCTGTACGAGTGGGGATCTCCATTTTAACTAAATTATTTGCCAGAGATGGTGATAAAAAAATATAATCAATGGTCAAAAGATTCTTGAATGTTGCAGATAGATGGACGCTGGGATCTTGTGCCAATGCAATTTGCTTCACGGAACGTAGATTGTAATTGGTTAATAAAGTGTTCATGGCTTCTTGCTCTTTAGTTTTGGTGACTAAATGATCGTTGAGTCCCAGATCCCTGATGTTGAAATCGCCTAATAACAAAACTTCAGCAGAGGCGAACTCTAGTAGGAGCTCTTCCAGATGCTTGATCAAAAGAGCTGTTGCCAATGACTTTGATGTTTTGACTGTATTATAATAGCAGTTAATTAAAAGAAGAGGGAAGGCCCTGATTTGGTGATTAATAAAATTTGCCCAGCCAAGGGGTTCCGATAAAGGGGGATAGCTGCAATCTTGCAGGTATGTTTAATGAAAATGGAGAGACCCCCAGAAGGTCTGCCATAAGAATTAGGCCGGGATGCTGGTTGAAAGAATTCATAATAGCCATGGAGAGCTGATGGAGACAAAGACCAAGTCTCTTGAAAGCAGATGATATCACTTTTGCTCAAATAGTCCACTGCGGATTTGGATGAAAGGGTTGACTTTAACCCGGCAGTATTCCAAGAGGAAATGGTCAGTTTAGAATCTGACAGCTTAACAGAGCCATTAGGAAGAATACTGCTGGGGGCAGAGTGCTGGAGGCTCTCGGTGGGAAAGCCCATGGTGGCTGTGAATATTATGGGGGACAGAGAAGATTGATTTACAGCTCACCAAACGTTGGTTGTTGTTGTATGAAATGGTGATAAAGTTATCCGCTTTTGATGCATCTGGCAGCCAGTCGTGTGTTGCACCCCGTGACCCTTTCAGGACGCTTGTGTAAGACCTTGCTGGTTCATCCTGAAGAAGTACATGGGGATATTTCTGTTGGGGGGGACCCAGAGTTGTATGCCCCAGTCTTCAAAGAAACTGGCTTCCCCAAGAATTGAGTCCCTTAGGGATTCTCGTGACCACGTAGTAACAGTTGCTTCCGAAGCCCCTTTGCCTGGTATTAAGGCAAACTTGACTGCTATAAGATCAGAGGAGGTTATCCCCGTGAGCACCGGAACGTGCTTGAATAAGCGAAGAAGATTGTTTCTGTTGAGAATGTCATGTGGGCCCTTGTGAGCAAAATGAGGAAAAAACAAGTTCTGCATCTTTTTCAGGACCTTAATAATTCTGTCTCCCAACTGTATCAGGAGGAAGCAGAGGGGCCTTAAAGTGGAGAGGTGTAACTTCAGGTAGAAAATGATTCCCCTCTAATTGACTTTGCCCAACCGAAGCCTGTAAGAGTTGAGACTGAGAAGGCATTGGCGTTTGTGAAGGATAATCCCAAAGAGTTTTGGTCGGGTCACCTGTTGGGTGTCGCAGAGAGGGGCCCATCAGGAAGCTGTCAGTTGTGACGTGTAGAACGGTGGTATTATGGCTTACGTTTCCCGAGCACTTGTTAGGACCACTCCATATGTTTGGGGCTTCCCTTGAAGGCTGAGCTGTAGTGTCTTGCCTGCCCAAACTTTGACCTTGTAGGGGTATCCCCTTGATTTTAGTTGACGAAGACCCGGACTTCGTTATGGTAGAATATAATTCAGTAGCACCGGGGGCCGACGAGATCACCTTAGGAGCTTCCTGAATGAATGTCCGAGGGTTATCAATGGAATCGTTATTATCAGTGAGAACCACTCTGGAATCGGGGATTTTCGTTTTTATTTTTAAAGCCTGATTGAAAATAGGAAAGTGAGAGAGCCCCCTCTCTTCAGAGTCTGGCTTAGTAATAACCCCTACCCCGTCAAGCCCAGATCTCCGTTTTGCAGGACGTTGTTTTTTGGTTTGTTTTTTAAATTTCTTTTTCTCCCTTCTAGACATTGGTAGTTTTGTTAGGAGATTGGAGGGCGGGTGGGCTACATTTAAAGGAGCTAGGTCAGCGTGTCCAGGCTGCGTGGTGGCTAATAGAGTGGTCGTTGGACTGCGAGCGCTAAAAGTCGCCAAGCCAGCTTTAGGATCACTAATGCCGGTCCACGTTGACTGAAGAGGAGAGGAAGTTGACTTTTTGAGTTCTGAATCCAATGGGAAAGAAGTAGTTCTTCTCGGTGATGGTGATGTGTCTATAGTTGCAGAGCACGAAAACTGTTTAGAGGGGGACCCGATTTGAGCCTTTTGGATAAATTTAAGTTTGCCATTGCTGTTAATATGGAGCTTCACGCTGTCCAAAAGCGAGCCCAGAATTTCTGGAAGGGATGAAAGTTTATTAATTAATGGGGAACAGGAACAAAAATTAGTGCCATCGGGAGGCCCTATAGACCTTTCAAGAAAACTTAGCCTAGAGCCCAAATCGGCCAGAGTTGAGGCCAAAGTTTGAATTAAATCGATCTGAAGGTCCATTTTCTGTGATTGCCATAATAAGGCAGTTGCAATAGAGTCTTGTTTTACGTGTAGGGACGTCAATGAGATCGAGAAAGGACTCGTAGGCCCCGAGGGCGTAAGCGAGTCCTTGCCTACTTGCACAGCGCTGAAAGAATTATGATGAGAACTGAAGCCCGGTGTTTGCGCTAGGGAGGACTCAATTCGGGCTTCTAGGGAGGCCAGGAACCGATCAGATATATTTTTAGGTTCAAAGGGGCTTTCGTACATTGGCCTTTTTCTTGGTGATAAAGAGTCGATGAGCTCAATTCGATGTGCACCCGGGCTGCAGGGCGCGGCAGACTCAGGTGGTGTATGAGCTACTGCCGGATCACCACTGCCTTCTTGAAGGTTTAAAGGGGCAGACGAACTACAGTCAAGGACTTGTGCTTGTAAGTTAGCTGCAGTAAGTATTGTAAGGTCAGAAACAGTAAAATCTCCAGAGCCGATGGAGTGGGCTCTTAATGAGTCGATGGGAGTGTCCTGGGTCATAGTAAAGCCTCCCCGGAGAGGCCTGGACTGCTGGGGATTCTCAGGAGAAACCTGGACCTTAGGCAGGCAGGAGCGAGAGTCATCAGAAAATGATCCATCAGTGAGGCCAAGGCAGAGGGAGGGAGGCTGAACATGGGCCTGTGCTTCTGGCCCAGGCTGCGACGTCGCGGAAGAAACAGGGTCGGTCTGGATCTGAGATTGAGGTGAAGCCTTACTGAAGAACTCGCTGATCCTTACTTGTG
This sequence comes from Calotriton arnoldi, assembly GCA_963921515.1. Lineage (NCBI taxonomy): Eukaryota > Metazoa > Chordata > Amphibia > Caudata > Salamandridae > Calotriton > Calotriton arnoldi. The sequence goes on from CAWUFW010009846.1 coordinate 97,685, forward strand.
ACAGTTGGCCTCCTGGTGATGATAATTTATCTCGCAGTGACAGCGACTGCTGTTGAGGCCCCCGGAAGGGTCCTGAGTGGTGTCAACTCGAAGGGTAGTACCCTTTCTCCGGGGAGTTTCCTTGGTGGCATTGTGACTTGTCCTTCCATGAGCCACCTGGGTTTTATAGGAACGCTGGAAGATTCTGCTTGCTACTTGCTGCTCGCTGTTCCACGGCGCAGGTTCCCTGTTTTCTAAGCGCCTTTGAGAACACCACTCTCTCCACACGACCCCCCGGGTGTCAGAGCTCGGAGGTTTCTCAGCACTCTGTCCGCTGACGTCACTGTCATGAAACAAAAACGAGAAGGTAGAGAAGGCAACCAAACTATAGCTGTAAGCAGACTGCGGGTAGGGCGCGGGAGTAGAAAACAACGGCAAGCGGGGCTCACAAGGCGGAACCGCAAGCCGCGCCCGACCTGGTCGGGCCGCCTCCGCGATTCCAGCCGACGGCACTCACTTACCGGCTGCCCGCTAATGGCGGCCGCGCTTGCGAGGCCTTCCTTCCCCCTCCTCGCTGATGGATGAGCTGAGCTGGCCCTCGGTAGCCACCCGCTAAAGGCGGCTGCACTCTCTGGCTCTCAGGCCTCCAGGCAGCCTAATCAGCCTTACCGCGTGTTCGCGTGGACGCGGGCTGGTACTGGTAGCTGTGGCAGTTACAGTCCGCCGACGGGAGTCACGGTCCGACGGTGAGGGGAAAACCCGCCGTGGGACCAACCCCCTCATGGGGGTTCAAGGAACAACGGATCAACGGGGAGCAGCCTCTTCCCCTGCTGCTTCGCACCCGAACTGAGCGTCCTCACTGAGCTGCAGCTATGCGGCTCCCAAAACCACTAGTCTAGTCAAGACAGCAACTATACGCCCTGCAGCCCACCAGTGTCATGATCAACGGACAGCCCCAGCCTGGGCGCAAGTCATTAGCCATAATTATTGGTATCTCCAGCGACAACTTGTGTGATCCAAGGCACATTCAACATTCTTATCTAAGGAACTGTCACCTTTGGCTGCAGTGTTTAGTCATGTGATATTGCTGAAATGGAAACAAGGTCAACATCTCATGCGTTCAACTTTCTGCACAATTATCGATGTGTGTGCTCTAAAAGAGAAATCGCTCCACACTGTGCCATCTCGTGTTTCTGCGTTTGGTTTATGGAATGTGTCAACACGTGTTTTGTTCTTGGATTCCGAAGTCTCTTTGGCATGTTTTCAAATGCCGTCTACATTACGTGAGTTACATCTACATGGACTAGCGTCAGACTTTTGGGAAACTCAGTCTCGGTACTGGCGGACAGAGGGAACTCTTTGAACTGTCAATGACACAAACTGGGGTGAGTTTATCTCAATATTTTTTGTTCTCAACGACTACGAATTGCCTGCAGTGAGGCCGGTTAAACCTTTACTTTGCGATTTAAATTTATAAAAGTGCGCGTGCGGGCGTGGCCAGGCAAGATGGCTGGGTGAACGTAATCCACTCCAGCTCCGGAATCCCGTACCGATCAGAGTGCATTATCCTAAGGATAGAACTCCTAAAAATACCTGAACAGGTCCAGGACAGCCGTGTGATGCAGCAGAGGGTCCGTAGCTACGAAGATTTCAGCGCGATCGCCAAAAACTGAGCCGTTTGGAAGCCGGCCTGGAGACGTCCGAGGAACCAAGATGGCGACGGAAGCGGCGCCCGCGGGAGGCTTGAAGAGAGGGTGAGCCCGGGAGCACGCCGCGACACCCAGGCAGAAAGCGGAGCACCAGCAAGCTCTCGGTGGGTGTGGAACAGCGGATGGGGTGAGCCTGGCGAGGATTCCCTCCCTGCGGCGCTGCGCTCAATTTATTGTGGGGATGCCTGGCTCTTGAACAAAGCTGCGCGCTGGGGGAGCGCCCGTTCAGCACTTTGATGTGACGGAGGTGGACGGGGCCCGTGAGAACAGCGAAACAAAGCGTGGGGTGACCCCGGGAGGGTGGCCCCCTTGCAGATCGACCTGCATCGGGGCGAAGAACGCCGGGGTCCTCTGTGAGGCTGAAAAGGGTTGCCTGACCTTAAGATGGAGCCCAAAACGTGACTGTTTGGAAGCTTTGAGGGCAGCGCTCTGCTGGAGGGAGGACTCCCGACCTTCAACAACAAAAACGCTGACCGCGGCGACGTGATTACAGAGCCACATCACATGCCTGACATTAAGATACAATAATCTGTTTTAGTAAAAGTGTGCACAATTGCAATGAGGAAGGGTTATGGTGATGCCAAAGAAGAAGAGACCATATACACCTCTGTTCACAGATAGGTGTTTTATATAGTTCAACAAGTTTACGGGTATATACAAAAAGGAAAAAACAGTAGTGCGTTGTGTCCCCAGTGTAAATGGAACCTTAAAACAAGAGTGATAAATTTGTGACATATAAAAAATTGGTTTCCACAATTTTTAAAGGGCAACCATCCATAAATTTACAGTAACAGCAGCTTCTGTATTCAATAATCAGAGCTGTTTTAGTGGTTCGCTTTAACTAGCTGTCGACGACGTTTCGACCCTTTGTGCAATGTAGGGTCTCATCAGGACCTAGGGGTGTAGGGACATCTGCGGAATGGGTTGCGCAGCCGCGTGAAGAATGTGAAACACCGGTCAAGTGAACAAGAAGTAGAGAATACTCACATGGGACCCAGCCGGGTGCCCAATGTGAGGGACGGGGTGGGAAGGCTGGCAACCGAGGATGTGCACAGCGCGAAAATTGCCAATGTGTTAGTAGAAGGTCATTCATGCCATGGTAGACGGATTGAGCGGTTCTACCCAGACGCATAGCAGAGGCACGCGCAATAGATCTCCATCTGCTATTCCATCAAAGAATACCGACGGATCGATCGAGTCCTCGGCATATATTCAAAATGCACAAGTTGGAGCTGCTACACCGCCTGCGCAATCGACACTGTTCTTGAGATCTACTCGGACTACCCCCAGGCCGAGTTCACAAGTTATTATTCTTCTACTAACACATTGGCAATTTTCGCGCTGTGCACATCCTCGGTTGCCAGCCTTCCCACTCCGTCCCTCACATTGGGAACCTGGCTGGGTCCCATGTGAGTATTCTCTCTACTTCTTGTTCACTTGACCGGTGTTTCACATTCTTCATGCGGCTGCGCAACCCATTCCGCAGATATCCCTACACCCCTAGGTCCTGATGAGACCCTACATTGCACAAAGGGTCGAAACGTCGTTGACAGCTAGTTAAACCGAACCACTAAAACAGCTCTGATTATTGAATACAGAAGCTGCTGTTACTGTAAATTTATGGATGGTCGCCTTTAAAAATTTTGGAAACCTATTTTTATGTCACAAATTTATCACTCTTGTTTTAAGGTTCCATTTACACTGGGGACACAACGCACTACTGTTTTTTCCTTTTTGTATATACCCGTAAACTTGTTGAACTATACAAAACAACTATCTGTGAACAGAGGTGTATATGGTCTCTTCTTCTTTTGGCATCACCATAACCCTTCCTCATTGCGATTGTGCACACTTTTACTAAAACAGATTATTGTATTTTTCCGCGGGAACCAATGTTTCTGTTACATATGTATTACCCTGGTTCCTTGTGAGTAGGGTGTCCCTTGTTCTTGTTTTTGACATTAAGATGGCGCCTGCAAAGTGAATGCCTGGAAGCAATGGGGGCTTTGGTCTTCTGGATGAAGACACAGAAACACATTTGGGGGATTGGTGGAGACACCCTGAATCCCTACTTTTAATAACAAAAGCGCTGATCATGGCGAAGTGATCGCAGAGCCACATCATACGCCTGACATTAAGATGGCCGCCTCAGACTACAGTTAATGCAAGGTCCTATCGATCTGGCCTCCACACAATAGTCGGACAGTAATACATATCTCCTCTCCGCAAAGAGGCCGCATACCGAAGGGGGAGCAACCCGCCCTAGCGAGTAGGGCTCTCCGAGCAGCCCATATGCTACCAAAAAAGCGACAAATAATGTCTTCACATACTTTGCTGTAACAGAGAAGAGGCAAGTACAGGACGAAAGTAGACAGACAAGCACAATGTCGCTCACTAGAGACGATCTGATGGCCTCCCTCAGAGATTTCAAGTCCGAACTATGCGCAAAAATCAAGCAAGATCTGTAGTCCTCAATGGAACAATTGAAGACGGACCTCTCTGAACGCATGTCAACCCTCCAGCAAGACGTGGACGCTGTGGGGGCCCGAGTCTTTGAAATGGAGGAGCACTCGCAAGACCTGGACAATCGCACTAGCAGGATACAGGAAAAGCAACAAGAGCTCCAGATGCAGCTTCAACAGGCCCTCCTGAAGGCGGAAGACCTAGAAAACAGGTCCCGGAGGGAGAACATCCATATAAGAGACCTGGAGGAGGGCGCAGAGGGACCGGACTTGGAGGCTTCTGTGGAGGGGCTCTTTGCGGAGATCATGAGTCCGCACCAGTTGAAGATTAAAATAGATAGGGTGCATTGTGTTGGAAGCCAGCAGATGGGCGACTGTCGTCGCACAAGAGATGTCCTCGTCAAGTTACATTCTTTTAAAACAAAAGAAGCAATACTGCAAGCCGCAAGGAAAAAGGAAGAAACCTCTTTCCAGGGGTACAAATGTCTGCTTTTTCAAGACCTGGCGCCCTCCACGCTGACACGTAGGCAACAACTCAGGCTGGTCACAACCAAACTCAGAGAGGACAATATACGCTACAGATGGACATTTCCATTTGGCCTTGCCTTTGAACTCAACAACAAACCTCAACATGTCTCAAGTCTAGAAGAGGGTCTTTGCATTCTTGGTCTCCCTGTCCCTGAAGATGAAAACAGTCAAGGCCCTTCGAAAGGCTCGGATGCGACGACAAGGCTGAGACAACAATGGCGCACCATCACAAAAGGCAAACCCAGCGTAAAATGATGACATAGAACAGTCAAACAACGGTCAGGAGGGAGTCAACAGCTTGCTCTATGGGACATAGCTACAAAGAGAAGAAAGATAGAAGCAGGCATAATACTGCCGAAAGAACTTTCGCACCTTCATCATGAATGTCTGATTGCACCGGACCATAATACCAAAGATTTCTTTGCAACTGGAATTCTATACAGGCCTCATCCGACGGTCGGGGCTCTGGGCGCTGTCCGTGTCTCCCGTTACCATACCATTTCTTTTCAAAATTGAACTGGCTGGGAGCCCGTTGGCCACCCGGCGTATGGTTTGTGGGGAACTTAGTTGTCCTTTTCTAAATTGGGGGGAGTACCTGGTGGTGGGACCGAGGGACAGTTGGGCAATCGCTACAGGTGGGGAGTGCAGGATCGCTCTCCACTGTCGGAAGGGGTGAATGTAGACAACAATCAGGGCGGGACAAAGGGAGATCAAGGGTCTGCAGGGGAGGACATGGGAGGGACGGTGTACGGAGGTCTATACTATGGTCTCAATAGCCTCATGGAACGTTAAAGGCCTGAATTCGCCCCTTAAAAGGCAAAAATCTGGAAATACCTTACGGACCACCAGTTCGAAGTGGTCGCGCTGCAGGAAACGCATCTTGAAAAAAACAAAGAGTTGCGTCTCCGCCATAAAAGCTAGCCCTTAATCTATAGATCTTCTGCTAATTCCAAACAAAAGGGAGTCGCCCTGTTGTTTCACAGCTCTGAAAAATTCCAAACTGAGGCTATTAAGACAGACCGGGATGGTAGACTAATCATGGTAAAGGGGAAATTGAGAGGCAGACTTTGCATGTTTATTTCCGTATACATCCCCAATACAGGGCAAACTGTGTTCTTGGCCTCGCTCCTAGCCCAGATAGGCGAGTTTGCGGAGGGACCAACGATACTCATGGGCGACTTTAACTTGACATGGCAGGCTGAGATGGATAGCACACACCCTCAGAGGGTGGGCACAAGCATCTTTTCTAAGGGAACCAAGCAGAAAATACAAGCTTTGGGTCTATGGGATGCATGGCGAACGCTCTATCCAACCACCAAAGATTACACCTTCTTTTCACATGTACACTCGACATACTCTAGGTTAGATCACATTTTTATAAGCCAATCCCTTCTAGTCTCCCTAGAGGCAGCAAAGATACTCCCAATCACAACTTCAGATCACAGTCTAGTAACTATCAGTCTGTCTTTGGGGCATAACGGGGCAAGCACTCACAGATGGTACTTCCCAGTCTCAGTGACCAGGGACAGACTTCTGAGAGATGAGCTGAGGAAATCCATCTCAGATTTCTTTGAGCTAAATCAGCCCCAGGACACTTCGGCCCAGAATAACAGGGATGCATTCAAGGCTGTCCTCAGAGGAAAATGCTAAGGAACGAATAGCTCTGGAGGAGGAACTGGAGAAAGTAGAAAGGGACCATAAGAAAACACCATCACGGATACTGCAGCGACAACTCACAGCGCTGAAGGGGAAAATCAAAGCGATTTACACAAATAGGGCGGAATACACGCTGTTAAGGCTCCGGCAACTATCCTATGCGCAGGGAGGCAAGGTAGGGACTCATCTAGCAAAACAGCTATGCAATAAAAGGGAGCGTGAATACATAGGGGGCATACGGGATAGGGAGGGCACTTTGGCCCATAAAGACGACGTCAAAGCACGTATTTTCGGAGGGTTCTACAGAGATCTCTACACAGGTACACATCCAGATGCTGTCTTGCAGCAGCAATACTTAGATTCATTAGAACTCCCCAGATACCGCCAGCAGAGAATGAACGGTTAAATGGGCCTATCACTGAGGAAGAAGGGGGAAAGCAATTTCAAAACTCAAACCACACAAATCCCAGGACCTGATGGGCTGACGGCTCAATTTTATAAAATATTTGTGTCTGAACTCACACCACACCTCACCTCGTTATTTAATGCAATAGCGGAAGACTCAGCAGTCTCAAATTCCATGGCTGAGACAGTGGTCACTGTGATTCCCAAGCCAGGGAAAACCCACACAACTGTGCTTCCTATCGGCCCATTGTACTGTTAAACCTAGATGCCAAACTCTTCTCTGCCATATTAGCCGCGAGACTAGATACTTTAATGCCCTCACTAATCCACCCTGATCAATCGGGCTTCATAAAAGGTAGACAGACACACGATAACATTCGAAGGACTATTCATTTGACCGAAAAAGTCTCTAAATTCCGAATTCCGGCGCTGTTGGTGGGCCTAGATGCTGAGAAGGCCTTTGACAGGGTAGATTGGTCTTTCCTTTTTTTGACTATGCAAACATTCAGATTCGGACAAAGCTTCATCAACATGGTCCAGGCTAACTACAAACATCCACAATCAAGAGTACAGGTCAACGGGTCTCAGTCGCCCCCATTCACCCTGAGCAGAGGTACGAGGCAGGGTTGCCCGCTGTCCCCTCTTCTGTTCGCCCTTAGCATCGAGCCCCTGGCAGTTCAGTTCAGAGCTAATCCAGAGATCAGAGGTATACAATTCGGAGGTATGGAACACAAGGCCTCGCTCTTTGCGGATGATATTCTAATGACGCTTACAGACCCGGGCCCCTCATTACAAGCACTGCAGACAGAACTAGATAAATTTGAAGCAGTAGCTGGCTTCAAAGTCAATACTTCGAAATCCTTCATACTAAATCTTATGATTCTGGAGAGGGAAGCCCTGCATCTCCGGGGCCAGTCCACCTTTCAATGGGCCAAACGCTTCATTCAGTACTTAGGTATTCAACTCACTCCGAGGGTAGAGGATCTATATAAGTCCAACTATCCTCCAATGCTGACCCAAATGCAACAAAATCTCAAACCGTGGAAGCCATTATACATCTCTTGGTGTCATAAGGTTTCTGCACATACACAGAGCTATGCACAGGAAAATGGGACCCCGGAATACAGTGGTTTGCCACCATATACCGTAGCACCCAAAAACCCCAACCCAACTAGCTTAGCATCCCATTAGCACCCAAGTACTAATGTTTGGACAACCCAGAACACGGTATCTTTATCTCAGGACTCGCAGAAGCAAGAACACTCTTTCGTCACTCACTCGTACTTGTCCACAAGATGCGTAGGAAGAGACACTGGATAGGTTAAAATGTTTATTCCAACTTACGTGCTCTAATGTACAGTACACGTGTCAGTACTAATAGCATAATGCATATGACTAATATAAGCAGCATGGTTACAATTCCATAGAATACAAACGGGGAAAGCATCTCAGAGCTCAGTGGATAAACGTATAAATAACATTACCACCCTCCCCTTGCAGTAAGATAGTTTATTATAATAATAGAAGACCTCTGGGCTTTGACTAGCGAACCCCCATACCTCAGTCTCTAGATGCAGAATTACATCAGCAGGACATCATAGCTCTTCTCACTGTAAGGGATTTCTCCAAGTGTGTTAAGCGCTAGTAAACCACAGTATTAAAAGCATACCAAGTTCTTCATGGCAATTGCACATAATGTTATGTCTGGGTGCGCGAGACTGGCCATATCAGGAAGAACCAAAATACATTGTTATGCGACCTTGTACATGTTGTGCAGACTGAGCCCAAAAAGGTGAACAACAGAAGATGCAGACAGTGCAAAAGAACTTGGCACGAGCGAAGGGCGAGGGAGGCCCGGCTCAGTGTAACGTGCGCAAAGAAAAGCAGCATGGCAGCCAGGCCTAGGCCAACATAACAAGGCAGGTAACAATCCACAAGACACCCTCCCCTGGACAGTCCGGCGGCCAGGACAGAGGCCCAGTAGAGGAAAAACAAAGCTGTTGGAGCACAGGGAGCGCCCAAACGGCGAAGGGCAGGTCAATCCATGAAAGTGTAGGTACAGAAAAAAGCCATACCCTCCAAGAGTTCATCATTGGAATCGTCAAAAAACATAGATGCCATCCAATCCATGAGATCAAAAGAGCAGGAATGCTCCTCAACAAAGGGAGCATCCAGAAGCAATGCGGGACAGCTTGCGTGATAATTGAAACAGCTTCGTTGTAGGAGATCCTGGGCAGCCGCCCAGATATCCCATTGCGCCAAAATCCCCAGTGCAGCCGCACGCGCCATACAGCCAGCGACGGAACAGTCCTGCTCATGGGCCTCTAAGGGACCCATCAACTGAACAAAATCCGGAACAGACAATGACGAATTGGAGAGGCAATAATCCAGAGTCCAGGTGAAAGGACAGCGGACACAAGTCATCACAGGTTGCACGCAAGTGAAATACGCAAAGCGAAATGAAAGAGTATATGACACACTCAGTGTCGCCAATGGCAAGACACCAAAACCGGCCAAAAGGCGCTCACGGAGCAGCTGGAGGCGTTCTGGATCGAGCAGGTCCCATCGGGGAGCAGCCATTGCGCAGAAAGCAAATTAAGAGCAAGACACCAGCCGCTAAAGCGAGGATCAATGGGAAACCGCCAAAGACACTGGAAAATATAGAATGTATGAAAGCCGGGATGACACCAAAAATAGTTTGGAAGGAGGACACCAAGCCCGACCCCACGACCTTAAAAAAGTGCACTAGGCCTTCAGTGTTAGATGCGTTAAAAATACGATGTATTAACTCCCCAAAATGTTGGGGGAGATTAGTGTTTAAAAGGGCCTGTATTTCACTGTGGGTACTCGCCACCTGGAGAATGAATGTCTCCCGGGCGGACGTGAGCATAACTTCCTCGTTTAATAATAGTGCCTTTATTCTGCTCAGTCTATTGAAATCTGCTTCCATGGTAGGGATGGAAGGCCAAACAGAGATATCAACCTTGCCATGAGGGGGAGGAAAAAGCACATTTTTGCAGCAGACAACCCTGTGCGAAACTGTTACAATGTAAGGAATGCCAGCCTGCAGGCCACAACAGTTTTCGTTATTTAAAAGTAAATAACTACCATTGGAAAGGAGAGTGAAAGTAGGTGAAATAACAGGAGCAGGAATGCCTTTCAGCACACAAGCAAGATTAGGAGAGGAAACGCTACATGATCCATGCAATTTAATGTGTTTACAAATAAGCGAATGACCTATAGTCGAGTCGCAGTACTCCCCCGTGAGAAAGACTTCCTTGCCGTCCCGAAGGCATTTATACATGAAAGGCAAGGACCAGAGTTCATGCAGGAAAGCACTGCCCAATGGCCGGTAACGGCCCACAGGATAATGTTTCATGCACGAGTCAAATTCAAACAAGGGAAAAGGTAACACGATAACCCCATGAACTAGCCATACAGCAGAATCGAGTTCTGCAACAGAGAACGGCAAAGGATCCACCTTTTCGATATGTAATAGAGTGTAAGTTGCATCTTTCATGGACATAAATTGCTGTTTGTCAGTTAGGTTAAAAGGTAGAAATAAGGCAGAGGTGTTCAAAAAATGCCAAGGCACTTTACCTAACTTAAGTGTTTGTAAAGTCCATGCAAACTGCATAACTGAGCGCAATTGATTCTGACCATGATATAACACAGAAACATCATCTTGTACAATATCGACAACAGAGGACACAATATTCTCTAAAGTGTAAATGCGAGAAGACAGGGTATTAATACTATTGTCAACAACAGCAAGCACCTTTTCCATATTTGCTTGATCTATTTCCCGAAGACGGGAAGCAGCTTCCATTTGTGATAGCTTCCAGAGTTCATTATACGTTTCATAAATGAATCTCTTAGGCCGGGGACCACGAGGTCCCATAACAAAGTCGGACAGATCAATATTGCCTGAAAGGAGGGACAAATGTTGTTTAACAGAATCAAGGGACGAATGTTGCAGCCATTGTTTGCATAATTTACCAACAGAATATGTAGTGACAGTACGAGAAGTAATAAATCTCGGATCAGGCCTATCCTGTGTGTATCTAGTACCTGAGTCGTGAAAACGCATTTGACATGCATTAGATGATATAGGCCATACCAACCAGGGTGACTGATCCAGTCCGGAAACATTAAATGAATTATTCTGTAATAGAGCCTGTAAGGTCGTCAGGGACAGGTTAAAACGTGAGCTATCATTGGGAAAACTCGAAAGGGATGGAATTGAGGGCGAGTTTAATTGTTTAGTGGTAGCTAAGCCCCAACATGTAGTTTGATAGATGGAAGCATTTAGGAACATAATTTGAGTAGGGATGAGACAAGCACGATGCAACGCCTCAGTTCCTTGTACCTGCCATGGCTTGGAGCCCCAAATAGATTTCAAATCCACTGTACTCTCCCAGTACTCATAACCACCCACAGCTAGGGCACTCAAAAAGGAACCCGAATATAGCAATTTTGTGTGTGTTAACATAATTTTCTGAGTTGATGTTGTATTAAGTCTAAAATAATAGGATGCAGGGTTCGACCGATTAAAATCAGTAAAATAGGTAAACTTATTTCGAAGAGCCTGTGAGCTACCTGGCAAGGGGTTTGGACAATGTTCCCATTGGGTGTAGTTAACAAAACTACGCAGGGCACTTGGCTTATGGAGAAAATGATTACCCCAATGTTGGTAACAATACAAATCAGCATAATTCGCAGAATTCATGTATAAATCCTCAGCATTAAAAGATGCATAATATTTTAAATCGGCAAACAATGCTTCAACGGCATGCACATCCCAACCATCAGAATGAATATTATTTTGTACTACATCACCCATTGAAACACGAAGGACATTAGGTACATTGATGATTTCCGTCGGACCATGGATTTGATAGTTCACCGCATCCCATACGATGCCATCAGCAACTGGAAAAGCTGAAATGTTCACAAATATGTGGTCACGCTTCATGATGTGAGACGAGGAATGAGGAGCCAAAGTTCCAGAAACATAGTCTACAGCAGAGCGTTCAGGTAAATAGTGACCATTGATTAGTAGAAAAAACACGGTGACAAAGCCAATGGACATGAACAGAAAAAGCAAGAAAAGTACCAACCAGAGGTATGTCCAGGGTGGAATCAAAAAATTGTCTCTAAACCAGGATACAAAAATACTGAACTTGGATGGGACTTTTGAAGAGGTGGATTCCGAATCAAAGGAATAACGAGTCTGACTTAATGGCATTATTGGTTGATGCGCCACCGATTCAGATGCATGATAAATATACTCGTCCTCGTCGATGTTGGTGGAGAGTTGGGGATCAATTATAGTTTCAGGCAAAGCAGAGGATTCAGGCAAATCAACCATCTCAATTACAGCATCAGCGATCGTTCGCGCAGATGGGCTATGAACATATGTCCGATAAATGGCAGGACAAGAGACCGCTGGTGTGACACTATTCAGGATCGGCCAGGCGCTGTAGCTTGACATTTTCAATTGAGATGTATCTGTTCTCTTTGCGACCAGGAAGCGGTGGTAAAATAACTGTACGTGTTCCCTTCAAGCCCAGAACTGGAACCGGTGCACGAAAAGAGGGGCCAAATTCTTTTTTGTTTTCAACCTTCTCTCGAACCAGTTCTCCAACTTTTGGAAGCCAGCCGGCTACCGGAATCTGCAACGCAGGATCTGTGGCTGAAGGCAAGTGTGTAGTTGCAAGTTTGTCTCGGGCTTCTTGTAAGTCCTGTAACATAGCAGAATGGTTATCTACATCAAACTTGGCGGATTGCGCCGCGATGTCTGGACCCTCAAGGTCAGGCACAAACATTCTTATGCCAAAGAGCATTTCGTATGGGGTCCGCCCACCCAGAGGTCTTCTAGGGAGATTATTAAGTGCACGCTGAACGGTATACAAATGGGCCAGCCAGTTCCTGCCAGTACCTATAACCCTAGCTGTTAAGGATTGCTTTAAGTCACGGTTCATTCGTTCAACGATAGAGTTGCCCTCAGGCCTATACGGAGACGAAAATTTCACCCACACCCCAAGCGAAGCCATTGCATCCTTGTAAGCCCTAGAGGCAAACGCTGGACCTTGGTCCGAATGGAAGGTGCCGCATGCGAAAATTCCCACAAAGACACGCAAATCCCTGATTACATTTCGGGCGTCAGCACTCCGTTGTGGCCAGACCCAGAGAAACCGTGTGCACGAGTCCACTGCCACTAGGATGTATTTATAGGCAGTGTCTGATGAGAATGGACCGCAGTGATCCAAGTAAACACACCCAAAGGGTCTGTTAGCAATGCAGAGCGGGGTTTGTGGTGGACGTGTGACCGTGGAAGGCTTAATCTGTTGACAAACGTCGCAAGAAAGCACAAAAGCACGGGTGTCTTTATATAACCCACGCCACCAATAACGCTGCTGCAAGATGGAAACAGTAGCTGACACACCTGCATGAGCCGAAGCCATGCCTTCGTGTGCAGCTGATTTCAAGGCACTCCTGCGGTCCGCGTTGGGGATCAGCCGATCTCCAACGTCAGGTATAGTTACATAAGGAACCTGATCGGGACTTAATGTGTAAGAATACTTGGAAGGGAAACCTGTAGGGTAATTATTACCTTCCTTGGTTGCAGCAATAGCTGCTAATATAACAGGGTCTATTTTAGACATGGCCCTGGTAACCGCTGCTACTGAACACGTGACTACTGCTGAACGGGCAGCTTCATCTGCCAGATCGTTACCAATAGCGTGTGCGCCCACCCGCTGATGGCCTAAGGTGTGAACCACCTGTGTGAGGGGCAGACGTTGTTGCAATTCTGCCACTCGAACCCAAAGCATTTTATGCTTAATTGTGCTCCCTTTTGCGTCCTTGTAGTCGTTTTTCGACCAGAAAAACAGATTGTCATTGTAAGATTGTACACAGTAAAAGAATCACATACAATTAGAGTGGTCTCATCCTGAGAAGCAAACTCAAGCGCAAGTAGCAATGCATGCAGCTCGGCCAACTGCGCGGTACTATCTCCAAGTGTGCGAGTGTGCACTACAGTGGATTTGAACTTTCCATCCACAAAGGATCCCGCAACAATAGCACATGCAGCTGAATAAGCGTGCTTGGACCCAGTGGCCGGTTGCGCCGAACCATCGGTGTAGATCACACATTTGTAATCCTCAAGCGGTAGTAAAAACAAAGGAGGAGGATGAACGAATTCATACTGCAAAAACTCCTGAGTTTGAAGAGAAGAATCAAATACAAAAGTGACGTCCGAAGACGTCAAGGATGTAGCCCATTGTATCCAACGGGGATGCATTGCTTTTGAGTTCGGTACACTTGCCTTTGTTACTGCCTCTAGGGCAGGACAGGGTGTTACCACCAGAATCCGCTTTCCCTGTGCCAGTGCGCGTTCTTTCAGAATCGCCATTTGCACTGCAGTTAGAACTTTTTCGACAGATGTAAAGCGCAATTCAGCGGAAGTGTACAGATGTGACTTGTATGCGATGGGCACTGTATCACCTTCATTAAAGGTTAAGTACGTGAATCCCACCGCCCCGGAATTATTCTAATCACCAGGTTTGTGTGGTTATCACGAGTCAAAAGATATTTAGACTCCAAAAGGTCTGTCTGCAATGACTGCAGAATTGAGGTATGCTCAGGCAGCCAGCAAGACCTTGAATAAGTAGGTTGTATCAAAGCATACAAAGGCTTGATACGCTGGGCATATTCGGGAATGTAAGTACGCCCGAAGTTCAGGAAACCCAGCAAAGACTGAAGCTTCTTCAGAGTATTTGGGGGCACAAATGTGCACATTTTTCCAAGAAATGGGGGCTAAGCCCTTACCTTCGTTATTGAGCTCATAGCCCAAGAACAGAACGGTAAATTCAGCAATGTGTGACTTAGCAAAGTTAAATTTGTAACCCTGCTCCGCAAATTCAAGAATAATGCGGTCCACACGGGACAGATGCTGATATAACTCGTCGTCTGTCAGATAGATGTCATCAACGTACGAACATGCGTCTTGATCAATGTCATTCAACAAAGAAACAACACGGGCGGCGAATATACCCGGACTATTCTTATAACCCATGGGTAATCGCCGGAACTGGAATAATTTACCACCGGATGTAAATGCGGTCCATTGACCACTCTCCGGGGCTAGGTTGTGCGTGTAGAAACCGTTTGAAAGGTCAAGTGTCGTTTTGTATTTTTTACGAACAAGACTGTCTACAAGCGCAGAACTGTGTGTATTTTGCACCGCAAAGTTCCGACAATGAGAGTTTAAATGTCGGTAATCCAAAACTAAGCGGTACGATCCATCGGGTTTAGAAACCACGAAAAGGGGATTGTTCATAGGTGATACGCATGGTTCAATTACTCCCTGATATTCCAACTGTGTCAGAATTTCGGAGACGGGGCCTTTTGCCTGCCGTTTTATGGGATATTGGGGTTGTGGCTGCGGTAGTGACCGCAAAGGTATTGCATGAGGAGGTGATTCTTCATCCCATCCCACATGGTTGCGGTATAACGCTGGTGCCAGGTACACAGCCCACTCAGCTGCAAGTGCTTCAGCTTTGTCTTTTGGGACATGCCGTGAAAAGCTTGGAAGGATTACCTCCTCTCCTTTATGTGCAGCTAAAACGAATGGGGGTGGCCAATCCACCTCTGCTAACAAAATGTCATATGAAGAGGTTAGATTTTCCCAAAAAATCCCTTTTATTTCACGCGGTATGTCACCTTCAATTTGGATGACCATGTTGTAAAGTCTGTCAGGGGGTGCCACTCTCGTGTCAGCTGTCTCTACAGTAACGAATGTTTCAGTTGCTGTCGCCTCCATATGAGGACGTAGCGCCTCCCGCACTATGGTAACTTCCGCGGCGCTGTCTAGGAGGGTCACTGCCCACGTCCAATTCTGGAGTCTCGTTCTCACGGTCTGAGGCATATTTCGCTGTGACAGCGGCAACCTTTTTCTTCTGAAATTGCGGTCGAGGAAGATGAAATTCTTCTGCTTTCCCTCTGACTTGTTGTCGAGGTTGGTCTCGCTCCTGGGGAGCCTCTCGGCCCCTTCCTCTATCTTGCCGTCCTCCTCCACCAGCCTGTGACGACGTCTGGGCCTGTGAAGAACGAGGAGAACGCGTATCAGAGCTCTGAAACCTTTCTGGTGATTTAATCCTTGACCTATCACGTAAATCATAAGTACGTTCAGAAGAAACCGAAACTGGGGAAGCGCCTCTCGACCCCGGCTTCTTTTGTTGCTTACCCTGTTTTTTCTGTCTCCAACTCTTTTTAGTGAAGACTGGTCTATCATCTTTCTCAGATGTACTTTTTGTTTGTGTAACTTGGGTTTGCGATTGAGTTTGCATTTTTACAAAAGGCTTGTTGCCTAGGCTGTTTCTTCCAATTGTTTTATAAGCCCGGGCAATAATTTTCGGTAATTCGCGAGGCCTGTCCAACTCTGGGACCAAAGCCAAAGCATTCGCTACTTGAAAGTTCATAGCATCGCCCTTGACATTTCCAAGGATCAGCTCAGCTACTACATCAAACACTCCCACTAGTCTCATCCCTAATTCCACAGCCGCTTCAGGGCCATGTTCATCCTGTACTTTTTTAATTACAGAGGGTAGAACTGTCATGGAAGGAGTTCCAAAACATTTTGAATAAACTGCTGCGAATACCTTACCCCAGTTTTCACATGATGTCAAATCGGGG
Source organism: Calotriton arnoldi (assembly GCA_963921515.1). NCBI lineage: Eukaryota > Metazoa > Chordata > Amphibia > Caudata > Salamandridae > Calotriton > Calotriton arnoldi. Next base: position 114,123 of record CAWUFW010009846.1, read on the forward strand.
ATTAAGTCTTTTGGCAAACTTATCGTAAGGATGCGATGTTTATCCACTGGGGACGTATGTGGAAACACCGCTTCTATCTGATCGAACTTTTCGGCAAGCCAATAAGGATAGTCGTCCTTATTTTGTGGACGTTTGCCCATCACAGAATTTACCATGACAGGACTTATGGTCACTCCAGCGGCTATAGCTGGTTGGCCTGCGACTACAGGAGCAGCTCCATGTAGGCTACCTGTAACGTATGTCACTAGGGCTCGATGCACTCGCACCAATTCGGTATGCATAGTGCGAAGATCCGCAAGCGGTAATGCCAGATAATTCGGATGCGGGGTATACCCGGCCAATACAGGCCAAGTGGCCCCCTGAATTGATAAGGGGCCTAAACGAACTGCGGTAGTTGGTTGTGGTAGGGCGCCATTAAACCAAACACGGTGCTGCCAAGCCGTGAGAGGTACTTCAAGATTGGTATAGGGTCGATAGGCAGCAGGAATAGCGGTGGGCTTATATTCATGAAACAGATTATCATCTGCCTCCACCGCCTCAAAAGTGATCCAAGTGTAAAACACCTCAAAGTGGTAAGCCGGATCGGCTTGAACCACAAAGACCAACTCGATCCCTGTATCAGGCACTCCATATACCCGTAAGTGGTCTCGGAGTGCCCCTCGACTATGTGCAGCAATCGCCACACCAGCCATTACTAAACAATCGTATTCGACAACCTAACAGGGAGCACAAAATGGGTTATTTATGTAACCTTTTTTAATAACTTCAAGCTTGAAAGAACCTATAAAACGTTCAATATAGGAGGTATCACCGTCACATACGCCTCCGGAAGCGTACGCGAGGGGTTTGTGGACAAGCACAAGTACTACTCAAGCGTCTCGCAGATAAGCTGCCCCACGGTGGTTGCGCCATGTCATAAGGTTTCTGCACATACACAGAGCTATGCACAGGAAAATGGGACCCCGGAATACAGTGGTTTGCCACCATATACCGTAGCACCCAAAAACCCCAACCCAACTAGCTTAGCATCCCATTAGCACCCAAGTACTAATGTTTGGACAACCCAGAACACGGTATCTTTATCTCAGGACTCGCAGAAGCAAGAACACTCTTTCGTCACTCACTCGTACTTGTCCACAAGATGCGTAGGAAGAGACACTGGATAGGTTAAAATGTTTATTCCAACTTACGTGCTCTAATGTACAGTACACGTGTCAGTACTAATAGCATAATGCATATGACTAATATAAGCAGCATGGTTACAATTCCATAGAATACAAACGGGAAAGCATCTCAGAGCTCAGTGGATAAACGTATAAATAACATTACCACCCTCCCCTTGCAGTAAGATAGTTTATTATAATAATAGAAGACCTCTGGGCTTTGACTAGCGAACCCCCATACCTCAGTCTCTAGATGCAGAATTACATCAGCAGGACATCATAGCTCTTCTCACTGTAAGGGATTTCTCCAAGTGTGTTAAGCGCTAGTAAACCACAGTATTAAAAGCATACCAAGTTCTTCATGGCAATTGCACATAATGTTATGTCTGGGTGCGCGAGACTGGCCATATCAGGAAGAACCAAAATACATTGTTATGCGACCTTGTACATGTTGTGCAGACTGAGCCCAAAAAGGTGAACAACAGAAGATGCAGACAGTGCAAAAGAACTTGGCACGAGCGAAGGGCGAGGGAGGCCCGGCTCAGTGTAACGTGCGCAAAGAAAAGCAGCATGGCAGCCAGGCCTAGGCCAACATAACAAGGCAGGTAACAATCCACAAGACATTGGTTGGGACGGATAAATGCAGTTAAAATGACATTGCTCCCAAAATTGCTCTATTTGTTCCAGGCACTCCCGGTTGACTTAGATCGTGATCTTTTACCCAAGTTACGTTCTCTTATCACCAAATTCATTTGGCAAGGGGGAAGAGCTCGACTACCGTTCCATGTTATAAGACGCCCAAAGAAGGAGGGGGGGTGGCGGTACCAGATTTCTCCATATACTTCAAGGCGGCCCAATTGAGGGTGTTGGTGGAGTGGTCCATGAGAGAATCCGATAAGCATTGGTTACACATGGACAGGGCGATAATGCGTAGGTTGATTTGGGATATACCTTGGAGATCGAAAAAAGAGAGACCGGCCAATGCATACATTAGCACCCCGACACGCACCACGCTCAGGGTCTGGGATGAAGTCACGAGGGAGAGGGGGTTGACATCCTTTCCTTCACCGTATACCCTCATTCACTTCAACCCCGACTTCCCTCCAGCTTTGCGAGAAGGTCCATTCGACATATGGAGGGAGGGGGGCTGTCGGATGGTTTCAGACATGTTCCACAACTTCGATGTGCTCGCATTCGAAAGTTGTCAAAGAGAATTCCAGGTCCCAAGCAGTGAGCATTTCCACTACCTCCAACTCAAATATTGGGTATCCCAGCCCCGGTTGCGGGAAGCCGCCACTAGAGAATACACCCTGATAGAATGTTGGGTTCAGAAGGCGAGCACCATGAAGGGTGCAATCTCCTTCCTGTACGGTCTGTTGCTATCGGCAGTACATGCCCCACGGGCTCGCTACATGTCTTTCTGGGAACAAATAATTGGGAAAGACATCTCAGAAGAGGAATGGAAGCATCTGTGGTCAGATATAACCAAGAGCAATCACTCAGTGATTCTGAAAGAGGCCCATTACAAGACCCTTTTTGATTGGTGCCTCTACCCCACTAAACTCAAAAAGATTTTTCCCAACTCTTCCGATCTCTGCTGGCGAGGATGTGGCCTTCTGGGGGACTTTCGCCATATATGGTGGGACTGCCCGACTATTTGTCCTTTCTGGGAGGAGATTCTCACTCACATCAAAGATATGCTGGGTTATCCCATACCGACCTCTATCGAGGAAGTTCTTTTAGGCATCAGGGACCCGGAGCTAGAGCATCAGACAAAAGCAGATAGAGCAATAATGTGGGCCTATCTAGGGGTGGCCAAAACAACGATAGCGGCAGCTTGGAAAAGGAGGGAGGCTCCAGCCCTGTCACTATGGCACTCACGGCTCTGGAGAATACTTACGATGAAAAGACTAGCAGACATTTTTAGAGATGATTATAAAAATTTTGAATATAGATGGGGCCCGTTCGTTTCCTTTCTCTCTAGCCGCCTCCCCTCGGCGGTATGCTCACCTTACATCTTTTCCAGCTTTAAGTGGGTTTCACACCCTTGATCGAACATTTCCAGATACACGTGTAGTTCCTCTAGATCCTGCGAAGCTAAAGTAGAGCATTGCCCTATTCTGTAACGCAATCCCAACTACCCAATGGCATTTAGCAAGATGATTCACCACCACCAGGGAAGGGGAAGGGGGGGGGGTAGGTGCGGGGTCTAGTTCACAATAATGTTGGGGCGGTTTTCTTTCTTTTTCTGTCTATGTTTGCTTTATTAAAACGGCCATAACTCGAAGCAAGAGGGGGAGATATAAGGACCTCGCATAAAGAGAAAATGAACATTGGTTAGACGCAATTGAGTGTGCGATGTCCTTTATATGTTTCATGCTCTCACCAAAATGTATTATGTTGATCACAAGTCATGCTGAATAAATAAAGCTTTGAAAAAAAAAGTGTGCGTGCATCTCCCCATATTTATGGAGTTGTGCAGTGCTCCGGAGGGATTTTCAGTGACGTCTTGGGCCGTATGCAGGTTTTAGCTGATGTGGGACGCATTGCAGCAATGAGGCGCTTGGAGCCATCCAGCGCAGCGTCATGCACGTACCGCCATCTTTGATGTACATGTGTTTCGAAGCATGTCTGTCGCAGTGCTTCATTCCTGTTTACATAGGCAGTTGTTTGATCTCTTGGCGGTTTCCATTCCTTCACCAAGCTCTGCCTCCACAGCTCGAGGGGTATCCTCCAGTCAGCGTTCAGGAGGATACTTAAGACAGGAGGTACCGAGGCAAACATACATATCAGGACAATTCTACATCGAAATGGTAACGGAAATATATATATTTTGTAAACCTGGCATGGAAAATGTTGTCTAATTATCATGAATGCCACCATTCTAAGGATTACACAATCTTCCGGATTGGAGTGCTACTGCTTTTAGGAACAGTGAACTCATGTACCAATTTGTGTGAGTAATCGCTCACAGGATACTGCTAAGTGTCACATTTGAAGGCAGTCCCGGTCATGCAAGACATTTTTGCGTTTCGGTTGTTGTTGTGGATTATCTTGCTTTCTTTGTTCTATGATATACTGTGTATTGTTCAATGTGGCCATTATTACTTGTTTGACCCAACAGTTTGTTTTACCAATTACTATGGACTAGTATGCATTCACCAATTGATTCCATAGTTCCTATGTATGGTGTCTCTCTCTACATCTTTTTTTAACAAGATTAATAGTATGGTTGGGTTTCCTCTCTGTGCGCATTATGTGTATGTTTGTGTTGCTACTGTGTGCTGTCGTGATATAGCTTATCTGGTTGGAATATTAGCTATTTCTTGTCGGGGAAATCTCTTTAGGTTTTTACTTACGCTTTTGTCATGTTGAATTCCACATTCTCACATGTTACACTCTGTGTGTTACAATCTGTGTGTCGGTGCCTCAGCTACATGTGTATGGCACCATTTTCATTTTTACGCTAGATTTTCATGCTTAGGATTTACATTACATCTTAGGTTACATTGCTACTTTAAAATTTACATCCCTTACACCTAAGATTGCGTTATGGGCTTTACTTGCCCATTTACTCTTTATAGCCTAGGTACCCTTAAATGAGTGAGGTCCTAGTCTCTCAGTGGGTGCTGTTCAGCCTTTCCCTCCTTAAACGTTATACTCCCTTACATGAGGGACGGGAATGGGTATTAGTCCCATTAGACCCCTGACCTTGACTGGTAGGTCGCTCCCCCACCACACAGCTCCGTCTGTGTGCCCCCTTGCTGCCCCTGATTGTGCTCGTTTTTCCTTTCTGTGCCCCCCTTGCTGCCCCTGATTGTGCTCGTTTTTCCTTTCTGTGCCCCCTTGCTGCCCCTGATTATGCTCGTTTTTCCTTTCTGTGCCCCCCTTGCTGCCCCTGATTGTGCTCGTTTTTCCTTTCTGTGCCCCCCTTGCTGCCCCTGATTGTGCTCGTTTTTCCTTTCTGTGCCCCCCTTGCTGCCCCTGATTGTGCTCGTTTTTCCTTTCTGTGCCCCCTTGCTGCCCCTGATTGTGCTCGTTTTTCCTTTCTGTGCCCCCTTGCTGCCCCTGATTGTGCTCGTTTTTTCCTTTTGTGCCCCCTTGATGCCCTGATTGTGCTCGTTTTCCCTTCTGTGCCTGTTTCCCGCCGCTGCGCCCTGCGGCCCCGCCCCTCACTGCCCATTCGCTGCCCCATTCCCTGCTCCTCCCTCCCACCTCCCCATTTATGGCGGCCGCTGTGCGGCGCGCGCTGGCGCGCCGAAGGCAAGCCCGTCTGCGCCCGTCCGCGCCGTGACCGCGCCCAGCGCCAGACCCCCTGGTCAGGGCATCCCCCGCGCCCGCCACATCAACAGACGCCGATACGACGCCAGCACCCTCCACGCACTCAACCCCGGAAAAGATCACGCCTGCTACCAGGCCACCCCGAAGCGCACCCAAGGGCCCTTCACCTGCCGGAACTGCAGCTTCGCCAGCACCCGCCCCGCCAAACCACCGCCCAGGAAAGAACCCAACTACCTCAGATGCATCCTCCTCAACACCCGCTCCGCCCGCAAACACGCCATCGAACTCTGGGACCTTCTCGACTCAACCTCCCCAGACGTCGCATTCCTGACGGAGACCTGGCTGAATCCCGCTTCAGCCCCCGACATCGCCATTGCCATCCCGGACGGATACAAGATCACCCGCAGGGACCGCACCAACGGAGTCGGAGGAGGCATCGACATCGTCCACAGGAACACCCTCAGAGTCTCAACCAACACCGACGACACCCTCAGCACCGCCGAACACATGCACTTCCAGATCCACACCGATCCCAACACCACCCTCAGAGGAACCCTCATCTACAGACCCCCGGACCCCGACCACAGTTCAGCGATTCCATCGCTGACTTCGTCAGCACACACGCCATCGCCTCCACGGACTACATCCTCCTCGGGGACCTGAACTTCCACCTCGAGAACAACAAGGACACCAACTCCACCACCCTGATCGACAACTTCGCCACCCTCGGACTCAGACAGCTCGTGACTACACCCACCCACGCCGCCGGCCACACGCTAGACTCCATCTTTTCCGCAAGCCCACACGTCTCCTTCAACCACACCTCCGAACCCCACTGGACTGACCACCACTGCATCCACTTCACCTACAGGAAGCCCACCACGCACCACCGCACCAAACAAATGCCTCGCCGCTGCTGGAGCAGAGTCACGGAAGACCAGCTAACCACAACCCTCGCCCTGAGCCCACCCGCCGAACCCTCCGATCCCGACACCGCCGCCCGCAACCTCAGACAGTGGATCGACGACTGCGCCAACACCCTCGCCCCGCTCAAGAATCCGCCCAACAGCCACACCAGTAAGAAAGCCACCTGGTTCACCGAAGACCTCCAGGCCTCCAAACGAACATGCCGAAAACTGGAGAAGATCTGGCTCCACGAACGGACAGCGGACAGCTACGCCGCCCACAAGAGCGCCACCCGCAGTCACCATCACCTCATCAGATCCGCCAAAGGGCCTCACTCAAAGACCGCCTAGACAACAACGCACACAACAGCAAAGAGCTCTTCAACATCGTGAAGGAACTCTCCAACCCCAGCTCCAACACCAACGACATCCAGCCGTCGCGAGACCTGTGCGACTCACTGGCCACCTTCTTCCACCGCAAACTCGCCGACATCCACGACAGCTTCAACACCACGACCGCCCCGGCAACCACCGAGACCACTGCCCCACAACCACCAACCACCTGCTCTCCTGGACCAACATCAACGACGAGGACACCAGCGAGATCATGAACACCATCCACTCCGGTTCACCGCTAGACCCGTGCCCTCACCACATCTTCAACAAAGCCAGTACAGCCATTGTGCCCCATCTCCGGAAAATAATCAACATCTCCTTCGAGACAGCAACCTTCCCGGAAAGCTGGAAGCACGCCGAGATCACCGCCTTACTCAAGAAACCCAAGGCAGACCCCAAGGACCTCAAGAACTTCCGACCCATCTCTCTGCTCCCGTTCCCGCGAAGGTCACCGAGAAAATCATCAACAAACAACTGACCCGCTACCTCGAGGAGAACAACATCCTGGACCCTTCCCAGTCCGGCTTCCGCAGCAACCACAGCACCGAAACCGCCCTCATCGCCGCCACCGATGACATCAGGACCCTGCTAGACAACGGAGAAACAGCAGCCCTCATCCTCCTGGACCTATCAGCCGCCTTCGACACGGTCTGCCACCACACACTACGAACACGCCTTCATGACGCCGGGATCCAAGAGAAGGCCCTGGACTGGACCACATCCTTCCTTTCCGGCCAGAATACAAAGCGTCCGCCTCGCCCCCTTCCGATCCAAGGCCACCAAGATCATCTGCGGCGTACCCCAAGGCTCCTCCCTCAGCCCAACGCTGTTCAACATCTACATGGCACCCTCGCCCACGTCGCCCGACAGCACAACCTCAACATCATCTCCTACGCCGACGACACCTAGCTGATCCTCTCCCTCACCAAAGACCCTCACACCGCCAAAGCCCACCTCCACGAAGGAATGAAGGCCGTCGCCGAATGGATGAGGACCAGCCGCCTGAAGCTGAACTCGGACAAGACGGAGGTCCTCATCCTTGGTTCCAACCCTTCAGCCTGGGACGACTCCTGGTGGCCAACATCACTGGGAACAGCCGCGCCACCCACCGACCACGTACGCAACCTAGGGGTCATCCTCGACCCCACCCTCTCCATGACTAAGCAGGTCAACGCCGTTTCCTCATCCTGCTTCAACATCCTCCGAATGCTCCGCAGGATCTTCAAGTGGATCCCCACCGAAACAAGAAAAACAGTCACCCAGGCCCTCGTCACCAGCAGGCTGGAACGACGGCTAAGCTCCTGAGACGGCTGCAACGCATCCAGAACGCCTCTGCACGTCTTATCCTCGACATCCCCCGACGCAGCCACATCACACCCCACCTGAGAGACCTGCACTGGCTCCCTGTCAACAAGAGGATAACCTTCAAGCTCCTCACCCACGCACACAAAGCACTCCACAACTCCGGACCAGCCTACCTCAACAGACGACTCAGCTTCTACACCCCCACCCGCCAGCTCCGCTCGACCAGCTTCGCCCTCGCCACAGTCCCCGCATCCGGAAAACGACCGCCGGCGGCAGATCCTTCTCCCACCTCCCCGCCAAGACCTGGAACACCCTCCCCACCAACCTCCCACAGACCCAAGACCTACTGGCCTTCAGAAGACTCCTCAAGACCTGGCTCTTCGATCAGTAGCAGCACCACCCCCCTCTTCCCCCAGCGCCTTGAGACCCTCGCGGGTATGTAGTGCGCTTTATAAGTGACATGATTGATTGATTGATTGATTGATTTCTATGCATTTCATCACATGGCCCTTACATGAGGGGTGGCTCAATGGGTGTCAGTCCCATTTACACAGTTTACATTAAAAAACCCTGACACAGGGTATGTCTTTATGGGTTACAGTCCCATTTCTGCTAGTTTTTGACCCTCACATGAGGGGTGGCTCAATGGGGGTCAGTCCCATTTACACGGTTCACATTAATAACCCTTACACGAGGGACGTCTTTATGGGCTACAGTCCCATTTCTTTAAGTTTTTGACTGTTTCGTTAGGGGTGTCAAGATGGGTCTTAGTCACATTTTTACAGCTTACATGTATATTCCTTACATGAGGAATCCCTAGATGAAGTACAGTTCTTCTCTGTCTACACTTTTCTGTTGTTTCCCTTTATTAGGGATTGGATTCGCGGGGTGCGTGTCACCCGTTGCTACACATCTTGATTGTTTTTTGCTCTGTTTTGGGATGTATGGTTGGGTGCTTTACACACATGTCTTCTATGTCTTTCTTATTCAGTTACTTTTTCAGTGCTTTTAGTTGTTCTTAGTCAGCTGTCAAGTTTTTTGTGATGTTCTTGCAAACTTTGTTTCTACATTTCAATATGTTTTTATAATGGGGGAGTATGAGTGATATTTCTTGTGTACCTATTTATTCATCCTCTCTGTTTTCTTGGTTGTTCAGTCCCTCTCGAGATGTTGTATTTTACCTTGCATCCTAGGGTTCTGGACTATTTTCTTTACATGTACATTCTTTGTGCATAGTTGTTCCCACTTAGTACTGTTATTTTAGTTTCCATTCAAAAGGGGGAGGATATGTTATATCCTGCCTATGTACTAATGCTTCTCTTATGTTACCTGGCTCCTAGTTGCTCAGCCAGTGTGAGTGTTCTGAGTGGAATGTTGGTGTGATGGAGAAGCATGGAATGTTTGGGTGCCTGTGGGGTGGGGTGTGACAGTTGAAGATGGGCTGAGCTGCAGGCAGTCTGCTCCTGGTGAGGCTGCTTTACATGGATGCTAACCTGTAACTAAGACCTAATAAAGAAACTACAAAGATACTCCTTGGCTACTTGTCATACCTCACAACACAATGACTTCACCCCCAGCTCCCCTGTACTCTATTGCTGAGAGTTCTGACCTGCCAGGAGGTGTCTATTCCAATTTAAGGCCTCTTGAGGTTGTTCCTGCTGTTGGGAGCTGGAAGAAACCTGATGTCCTAGGAATATATTCCTAATGTGACAATTCTTTGAAATATCAGCAGGAAAGGCACTACGGTGCAGGGATGGGAATGAAAAAAATAAGCTGATAATAACATATTTTTTAGGCATTTCAGAACAGAAATAGAGCCATTTTAGAGTAGTTTTCTTCACCATTAGCAACCTTATATGTTAGGCGATGTGCTGTTTGCTGAGGTCTGGTAGACTATGTTTTGCCCCAGCACCCCACTTGAATTTACTTATTTTTCCTAACTTCTATCTACCAGTATTCTAATGAAATAAAAAAACAGCTGCTTATTGTCAGTCCTCTATTGTAAGGTGCCCATCAAAAATCCTATTGTGAATATCAAATCCTTTGCCCAGTCCCAAGATGTATCTTTGATTCTTACATTGCACTACCCGGTCAATTCCAAAACAGAAGCAATCTGGTGACGTGAGTGCAAAATTATTTTAAACTTCCATTTTTGGTAGTCCAACCACATATATTTTTGGGTGTTGGCAATGGTATGTTTCCTCTAAAAATTGCTTCACAAAATACTGTGACTTGTGCACTGACTTTGAATATTTTGGACAGTTGTACAATTCTTCTCGCTTAACACTTAATCCTCCAGATATCCTGATTATTTAGGTTACATGTAAGTCATCCCTATGGTAGGCCCGAGGTACCCCCATGGGCAGGGTGCAGTGTATGTGATAGGTAGGACATGTACTGGTGTGTTTGACATGTCCTGATAGTGAAACACTGCTAATTTAGTTTTTTCACTATTGATAGGCTATCTGCCCCATAGGATAGAACTGGAAATACTTTGCAAGATCTTATAAGTATAACCTCCCACTGGGAGAAGATAAAGAAATAAAGTTGAGGCTCTCCGAACTCAGAGTTTAATAACACATATTTTAATAAAGATGTTTTTTAAATAGTGATGTTTGAAAATGCAACTTTTGGAAAGTAGGCATTTTCTTGTTTAACCATTCTGTGTGACTCTGTCTGTTTGTGCATTGACTGTCTGGTTTTGGAGTGACAGGGGCTTTGGATGTGCATTCACTGTAGACAGCCACTGGAGGGCTTGAGGTGTGCCTGGCCTTTCCTAGATGACGCTGAGCTGAATGGGGCTTGGCTGCATTTTGAGTAGTGGGAGGAGATTTCCTTGCACCTGAATAGGGCCTGTCTCCCTTGCGCAATGCTGTCTCCACCCCCTGTGGTCTTACTGCACCAGTGAGGACAGAATTGGTTTGGACTGGGCTCAGAGACCCTTGCACAAGGAGAACAAAGACAAAATGGGGTGTAAGCAGTAGACAAACCCCAGAACTTTAGATCACTTCTGGACTCAAAAGGAACCTTTGCCAAGGAGAAGAGCTGAAGAGCTGTGAGGAGGAGTACTGCCCCTTTGCTGTGTGCTGTGTGGGGTTGGCCTGCAGTTGCTCTTTCTGCCAAGGAAAGGACAAAGACTGGAACTTTGCTTTTAACCTGCTTGAAGAAGAATCTCCAAGGGCCTGTGTGTGCTGGCCTTCTGTTCTGAAGTCTCAGGGACACAAAGACTTCACCCCCAGCTCCCCTGAACTCTATTGCTGAGAGTTCTGACCTCCCATGAGGTACCTATTCCAGTTTAAGGCCTCTGGAGGTTGTTCCTGCTGTTGAGAGCTGGAAGAAACCTAAGAGAAGCAATGTGATGCTGTGACCTGCACCGAGGTCCGGGGCACCGCTCGTGAAGTGAACGATGCACCGCCAGGCCTGCACCGCAGCTCCGACGCCTTTCGATACCTGCGACGCCTGCAGTTATCATCCCTGCCCGACGCCAGCGATCGCACTGACTCCGTCATTGCCAGTGCCTGCATCCTGTTATCGCAGTGCAGATAACTGCCAAGGGTGACTCCATGAACCCACCGACTTCACATTGGCACTGGAACTGACACCTCACCACCGATGCAAATGTCCTCCCCTGTCCTGGACACGACACGTCACCTCCTCACGGACACGACGCCTCGCCTCGCCTCCCCGTGACAACCAGGGAACTGGCCCTGACCTCTGCACCGACGCCTCACTGCCACGAAGCCATGCATCGTCATAGACTTCGATTCCAAGGTACCATTTGTATGGGGATCCGTGTGACTCCGTGCCCGACAGCGCGCACCTCGCGGTCGGTGCTGTACTTTGGATTTATGCTGTCACGACATCGCAATAGCCCCAGGTGGAGCTATTTGTTTTCTACCAGCTGTATTTGAGCAATAAAAGTTCTAAAGTCATATCTTTTTACCTGTATGTTGGATTTTTGTCGTTTTGGTCTTGTTGAGTTTAGATAAAGATACTTTATTTTTCTAAACTGGTGTGGTGTCCATTTTTGGGGTTATCACTGTATTACTCTGTGTTTTGAGTACTAATACTTTACACATTGCCTTTCGGATACGTCTGTCTGCTCTTGCCACGCTACCCAGGGGATGAGCAGGGGATACATAAAGTGTGTAGCCCCTTTACCCTGACTAGAAGCAAGGGTCCCTATTTGGACAAAGGTACCTACCTCTGCCAACTAGAGACCCACAGTTGCCCAAAATGACACAGTAGTTTTTAAACCCTTCGTGGAAAGTCCAGTTTACCATTTCCATACGATGCATATTGAGCCAGCAGCTTGAATATTTTCTAACTGCATCTTGGATGTAAGTATTAATGTCAAAACGTGCATGTCGCTTTCAGTTTTGTATTTTTTTTTAACTAGTAGAATTTTCATTCTTTCCTAGGACATCAGCCTAATGTCTAAAAACCCATATGCTGAAACTGGATAAAGAGAAACGAGTTGTAAATGGCATATTGTAATTTGCAGAAGTGGAGCAAGCTATGCACGTGATCAAAGACATGGATGAGGAGACACAGGCAAAGACTGAAGTAATTGTTTGAGGAAAAAGCGAGTTGTGTGACGACCACAACTATTTTTAGGATCTGCACAAAAGGCTATATTGCTAATGTGCAATTCTTTGAAATATCAGCAGGAAAGGCACTACGGTGCAGGGTTGGGAATGAAGAAAATTAGCTGATAATAACATATTTATTAGGCATTTCAGAACAGAAATAGAGCAATTTTAGAGTAGTTTTCTTCACCATTAGCAACCTTATATGTTAGGTGATGTGCTGTTTGCCAAGGTCTGATAGACTACGTTTTGACCCAGCATCTGACTTGAATTTACTTATTTTTCCTAACTTCTATATACCAGTATTCTTTTTAAGTTTTAAAAATAAGTTTATTAAATATAAACATAGAATGAACATCAATGTTGTATGACATGAGGATAAGATATAAGACCAATGTAATCATATGAGGGGAGGAAGGAGGAGGAAGGGGAAGGAAAGAGAGAAATAGGGAGGGGAAGAACACATCAGATAATAACTTCGATCAAATAGATAAAATACAGTAAATACTATATTTATACATTATGCTTCAACCTATGTCTTAAAATATATAACAGATACTTAATAATAGCTATTAACTTCAAGGAGGTTTGGGAACTTCTTCATCACTGGGGTTATGTAAAGGTAGGGTTTGAGCAGAAACATTTAGAAAATTGGTGATGGGTAACCACAGTAAATCACGTTTAATAGCCAGAGTAATAGGATGAACATATGCCCTATCTAACCTATGATTGTAGCAAACTCCGTTCCACCATGCCTGAAACGAAATATTCGAGGCTTGTTTCCATGACTTTGTTATTTGTTGAAATGCAACTGCAATAAGTAGGTCAACAATAGCTACATTAGTAATTGAAGAGGGCCATACCTCCGCGACACTACCCAGAAATATGTGTGAATAGGAGAAGGGAATATGTATAGAGAACATTTTGTTAATTTGTTTCCATACCATAATCCAGAAATGATGAATGGGAGGACATGTGAATAACATGTGTTTAAGATCGGCTACTTGGGTATGACAAGACCAACAAGAAGAGGGGATAGTGGGATCTATATGGTGTAGTTTAGTTGGAGTAATCAAAAGTCTATTATAAATAAAAAATAAAGTCTGTGTAGTATTTGCTGCTCTAGAAGACTTCCCTATTTTAGTCCAAATTTTTCTCCATTGAAGGAGAGAAAAAGATTAGTTGAGATCCGATTCCCAGTCGCATTCTAGTTTAGATTTTATACGGGAAGTAGAGGAATCTCTCAACTTGTTATATATTTGAGACGCAGAGGAAGAGACCGATATAAAGGACAGAGTGATCGGAGAGGATTTGATAGGAGCAGGAGAAGATTTAACAGCATCATAAGAGGATTGAGCAGCATTAATTAGCGATACATATTTTGAATGATAGGAGGGAGGAAGAGAAAAATTAGATTGTGCTACAGAAAAAGGAATACAAGAATGTCCATGAAAAAGTTGATGGGTCCATTTCAGACCCAGGTCCAACCAATCCTTCCAAAAAAGAGTTCTATTCTTAATTTTGATCCTCTTGTTGTACCAAATTGGAGATTGTAGAAGTCGAGTTCGATCGTCAAGGCCGTCAGTTATTAAAGGATAAAGGACTTTACGAGAGTTCTTAAGAATGGGAAGAGACAATTTTGCTGGAACTTGAGAGAAGGAAATTACTTCCTCGAAGGTAAAAGGATAGAAAAAGGAGGCTTCTATCTCTACCCATAGAGGCTGAGAAAAGGAATCATTCATGCTTTGAGAGAGTAAAGAAGAAGAGTGTTTAAGAAAAAATGAAGTGTGGTAAGCAGAGAAGTCCGGGAAGTTTACCCGCCCATGTGCTTAGGTTGTTTAAGTTTGGCGAAAGACATTCTAGCTTTTTGTTGTGCCATAGAAATTTTGATAAGGTAATGTAAATTTTCTTATAACAAGATTTGGGGATATTAATTGGGAGATTAGATAAGAAAAATAAAATTATAGGTACTAACATCATTTTTATAGAATCTAATCTACCCCACCAGGATAAAAATAAGGGGTGCCAACGTGAAGTGGACTCGATTAAAGTCTGTTGTAATTTGTTTAAATTTAATGTCACGGTATCTTTAATAGAAGGTGTGAACCATAAGCCTAAGTATTTAATCTTAGTTGGACTCCAACGAAAAGATGAAGATGAGAAATCAGCATGAAAGCAATATTTGTTTAGAGGAAGAATTTCACACTTATCTGTGTTAAGTTTGTATCCTGAGACATGAGCAAAATCCTTGACTTCGGAAAGAAACGATGGTATAGAGGATTGAGGATTAGATATAAACAATAGGATATCGTCAGCATAAGCAGAGAGTTTCAATTGTTTGTCGTCATAAGGAAACCCTGTGATGGTCTTATTTAAACGGATTTTTATTAGAAAGGGTTCTAATGCCAAAATAAATAAAAGTGGAGAAAGTGGACATCCCTGACGAACGCCTCTATATAACGGAAAGGATGAAGAGACAAGACCATTAGCTAGAATAGAGGACCTGGGAAAAGAATAAAGTAAAGAGATGTAGGAGAGAAATTTGGGTCCAAAACCAAACCAAACAAGTGTAGAAAAGACGAACTGCCAATTGACCCTGTCAAATGCCTTTTCAGCATCTAGTGCAACAGCTGCTAATGATTGTTTGTGGGAGTGAGATTTACTAAGAACATTAAAGAAGAGCCGGGTATTGTCAGATAAGTGCCGTCCTTTAACGAAGCCACTCTGTTCTTTCCCAATTATCCTAGGTAAAATGATATCCAAGCGAAGGGCAAGGATTTTCGCAAATATTTTATAATCAACATTAATTAAAGAAATGGGTCTATAGTTTTTGCAAAGTGTATGATCTTTATCATCTTTAGGGAGAAGGCATATTAAAGCTTCTTGAAACGAACCTTCAGATTTTTGGGAAGATATAAAATAAAGAAATAATTGATGGAGTTTGGGAATAAGAAGATTAGAAAAGTGAGTGTAGAATTCTATTGTGAAGCCATCAGGACCTGGAGCTTTCCCTTTTTTGAGCGTTTGAATAGCTTTAAGGATTTCGTCTGTATGTATATCCGCATCAGTGGAGGAAAAGTCTACTTCAGGAAAGGTAGGAGCAGGAATAGAGGATAAGTATTGCGAAATATCCGTCAATTGAGGAGAGAATTCAGGAGTATATAATTTTTGGTAGAAGTCGACAAATTCTGAGAGAATGTCTTCATCATTGTGGATTATTTTGTTGGATGAAGTTAAAATGGATTCAATTTTTGTACGTTCTTTTTTTATTTTTAGATATTTGGCAAGAAGATTTCCAGATTTATTTTGGGCGGTATAATATTTGGCACTAGACTTAAGTAGGTATAAGTTTGCAGAAGCAGTAGATAATTTATTAAAAGAGATTTTTGCTTTAATAAGTTCCTTCAGATCAGATTGGGATTTTGTTACATAATAGGTGTGTTCCAATTTTTTATTTGTTTATTAAGTAATTGAGCAGAATGAAAAGATGCTTTTCTTTTCTGTGACACAAATGAAATAATGAAGTCTCTAGAGGCAGCTTTAAAAGTATCCCAAACAAGTTGAGTTGACATTTGAGGGGATTCATTTACTACGAAAAATGAGGTTGCAAAATCAAGAAATTTTGATGTAAATATGGGATCCAGTAGTAGGGAATTATTAAATCTCCATCTTTTCATACCCTTGGACGGAGGTAATAAATCCAAACTCAGAGAGACTGGAGCATGGTCTGAGATTAAGATAGAACCTATGTCTGAGTGGGAAATGTGTTGAATTAAAGCTTTAGATATAAAGAGGTAGTCTATCCGGGATTGAGAGGAATGGGCAGGAGAGTAGTATGTGTATTCTTGCAGTGCAGGATGACAAAGTCTCCAGGAATCTATAAGGGAACGTTGGAAGATAGCAGATGTAAATTGCGCATGCATGGGAGAAGGCGAAAATCTGGAGTTAGACCTTCTATCTATAAAGGGATCTATGACCATATTACAGTCCCCTCCGACAATTAAATAATCGTCAGTATATTGCATCAAGGAGGAGAGAAATTGTGGCCAGAAAGACTTATCATTGTTAGTGGGAGCATATACATTGACAACAGTTAAAGGAATATTGTTAATCAGTAAAGATACTGCAACCCATCTCCCTTCTGAATCATTCTCCTGACTTACAAGGTGAACATTTAACCGTTTATGACAGAGAATAGCAACACCATTACGTTTTCCTGAACCAGGTGATGCGAAAACATGACCCACCCAATGACGTCTTAATTTGGCTATCTCCGTGTCCATAATATGAATCTCCTGTAATAAAGCAATGTCCCCCTTTAAACTTGCAATATGTGATAAGACTCGCTGACGTTTAATTGGAGAACCCAAACCTTTAACATTCCAGGATATTATGTTTAACGACATCTAAAAATATACACTAGATTGAAATGTTTAGATTCAGTAATATAATAAAAACCAAAATTATTAACTTGAAGAATTTTCATAGAAGAATAATAAATACAGAATAGAAGGTATATGAGACAAAGGGAGAAGCAGAAACATAAGAAGAAATAGAATAAGTGAAACAGAGGCAAAGAAGACCAATAATTGCAGAAAGATGAACAATTAGGATTAAGAGGAAAAATAGAGAGAAAAAATAACCAGTCAAGTAGGACATAGAAACTTATTTTGTTTACTTTATAAGAACTTAGAATGATCGCTAAAAGAACCAGATTAAGTATAAAAGGATTGAGAAAGAAAGGAGGGAATGAGGAGAAGAAGGAAAGATGCACAGAAAGGATAAAGTAAGTTATACTAACGTGAGAAAAAAGAGGAGTGAGAGAAAGGAAAAGAATAGGGAAGAAAGAAGGGAAGACAAAACATAAAACAGAAACATAATGCAAATCCAACATTTGATAATAGAGAAAAATGTCAAAAAGACATACCACAAGCAGACAATGAGAGTGGGGGAGGTGAAGCCACATAAGGAAGGTAGCACACCAAACGAGTGAATCCGGGACGGAAGAGGGCACAAGGAAAAACGATCTCCAGGAGCAACGAAGGAATATAGGGTGAAGGATCACAAAACCGCATCTAATAAGGAAGGGAAAGAAAAGATGTTAACAAGAGATAATACAACACATCCAAGGCAAGACAGAAACAAAAACAGTAGACACCAAACGGAATAAAATCAGTCCAGCAATGTTATGGTCGTGGGATATCCATGGATTCATCTCTGCAGGTATTCAAGAAGACTTGGAGAAGCGCAGGATCTTCATAGTTGGTAGTTTTATTGTTGTAAGTCACCTTGAACAAACAAGGATGAAATAGGCCATAACGAGCATTTAGATTTCGAAGAGCAGGTCTCATGTCCAAGAATTTCTTCCGCCGGTCCGCAGTTGCTTTAGCATAGTCCTGAGCAAAAAAGATATTAGAACCATTCCAGGAGATTTTCCCTTTTTGTTTGGCAGCATGGAGTACTTTGAGCAAATCTGTGTATTCCAAAAAATATAGGATAATTCCCCTAGGTCTCAAGACCGAAGATGAAGATGGAGAAAAACGAGGACTTTGTCCCAGACGGTGAGCACGTTGAATATTTAGAGGAGGATTATCAGGAAGGCCAAGAAGAGTTGGTAAAAAGGTTTGAAAAAAGGACAAAGGATCAGCACCTTCGAGGCCTTCCGCAAGGCCGTAAATACGTAAATTATTGCGCCTGTTGCGATTTTCCAAATTTTCAACTTGTTGAGTAAGACGCAAAACCTCTCTACGCATACCTGGAACTTGATCAGTGACTGTTTGGATAGACTCAACACGGTTTTCAAGATCACCAACTCTTTGTTCAGACTGAGACCAGTTGTCTTCAAGACTCTGGAGCCGGGAGTTAGTCTCTACCATGTATGGTTTGAGGGAACGTATTTCTTCCAGTAAAAGTTCCAAGGAAATTGTGGAAGACGCATTGGTAGGAGAAGGAGGATTAACCTTTGTTCGCTTACCAGAAGAGGAGAAGGATGTAGAAGTAATTTCAGAACTTGTTTTAGTGCTAGACTGCGTCATGGTAGAAGACAAGTGCTTGGAGCTGGCAGTCTCAGTACTTGGTTCTTCCATATTATCTTGTAGGACGCTGAAGGGGTTATGGTCTTCTAATGAGATATCCTTGGTATGTTGAGCACTGCTGCGATTAGCTCGAGACATTGCCAATAATAAGTAAGAGGAGAAATGCCCCAAAAGCATAAGAGGAGGTCCAAGGCGACAGGCAAGCTGAAAACGCGTAGGTATCAGAGATAAACGTCACAGCCAGATCGATGGATACAGCCTTGGTGTGGGCTAGTAATCAGAAATAGGCAAATGCGACAAAAAGAGGACACCCAACGGTCACTTCAGAACTTTGAGGCGATAAGATGACAAGTGTCACATAAAAAACATTCCTTTCCTATAAGTGACACAAATTAGCTGGAAAAATCGCCTTATATATTCCCACAAGTATTAGAGTGTGAGGAGAAGTGACCCCATTATAGGCGCGCGGGAAGAACGGGGAGCGCAAGAAAAAATACAAAATGGCGGCCGCGGCTTTTCGTTGAGCCGCGAGTAACGAGAAAATTTCAAAAAAGCTGCTTGCGCTCACCCCTGGCCTCCACAGTTACTGCCAGTGACACAGGAAGGGTTCCGATGCATGAGGGTGCCGTCGATGGATCCAAAGGACAGAAATAGAAGCCTGGAGATGTTCCGGTGCATCATCCCGTCACGGAGCTCCGACGGATGGCGGCCATCTCCTTCGGCTCCTAAGCCACGCCCCTATCTACCAGTATTCTAATGAAATAAATAACCAGCTGCTTATTGGCAGCCCTCTATTGTAAGGTGTCCATCAAAAATCCTATTGTGAATGTCAACTCCTTTGCCCAGTCCCAAGATGTATCTTTGATTCTTACATTGCACTTCCCGGCCAAATCCAAAACAGAAGCAATCTGGTGACGTGAGTGCAAAATTATTTTAAACTTCCTTTTTTGGTAGTGCAAACCACATATATTTTTTGGTGTTGGCGATGGTATGTTTCCTCCAAAAATTGCTTCACAAAATACTGTGACTTGTGCACTGACTTTGAATATTTAGGACAGTTGTACAATTCTTCTCACTTAACACTTAATCGTCCAGATAGCCTGATTATTTAGGTTACATGTAAGTCATCCCTATGGTAGGCCCAAGGTACCCCCATGGGCAGCGTGCAATGTATGTGAGATGTAGGATATGTACTGGTGTGTTTGACATGTCCTGATAGTGAAATACTGCAAATTTCGTTTTTCACTATCGAAAGGCTATCTGCCTCATAGGTAGAACGGGAAATGCTTTGTAAGATCTTATAAGTATAACCTCCCATTGGGACAAGATAGAGAAATGAGGTTTAGGCTCTCTGAACTCAGAATTTAATAACACATCTTTTAATAAAGATGTTTTTTAAATAGTGTGTTTGAAAATGCAACTTTTGGAAAGTAGGCATTTTCTTGTTTAACCATTCTCTGTGCCTCTGTCGGTTTGTGTATTGACTGTCTGGTTTTGGAGTGACAGGAGCTGGGGATGTGCATTCACTGTAGACAGCCACTGGGGGGGCTGGAGGTGTGCCTGGCCCTTCCTAGATGACTCAGAGCTGAGCTGAATGGGGCTTGGCTGCATTTTGAGTAATGGGAGGAGATTTCCTTGCACCTGAATAGGGCCTGTCTCCCTTGCACAATGCTGTCTCCACCCCCTGTGGTCATACTGCACCAGTGAGGACAGGACTGGTTTGGACTGGGCTCAGAGACCCTTGCACAAGGAGAACAAAGACAAAATGTGGTGTAAGTAGTAGACCTTAAACCCCAGAATTTTAGATCACTTCTGGACTCAAGAGGAACCTTTGCCAAGGAGAAGAGCTGAAGAGCTGTGAGGAGGAGTACTTTCCCTTTGCTGTGTGGGGTTGGCCTGCAGTTGTTGTTTCTGCCAAGGAAAGGACAAGGACTGGAACTTTGCTTTTAACCTGCTTGAAGAAGAATCTCCAAGGGCCTTTGTGTGCTGGCCTTCTGTTCTGAAGTCTCAGGGACCTAAATACTTCACCCCCAGCTTCCCTGAACTATATTGCTGAGAGTTCTGACCTCCCATGAGGTGCCTATTCCAGTTTTAGGCCTCTGGAGGTTTTTCCTGCTGTTGGGAGTGGGACGAAACCTAAGAGAAGCAAGGAAACTTGCCTCCGTCACCGTCAGTAACGCTGCTGTGATGCCGTGTCCGGGCACCGCTCGTGAAGTGAACAGCGCACCGACGGGCCTGCACCGCATTTCCAACGCCTTTTGATACTTGCCGACGCCAGCATTCGCACTGACTCCATCATTGCCAGTGCCTGCATCCTGTTATCGCGGCACCGATAACTGCCAAGGGTGACTGCATGAACCCGCCGACTTCACATCGGCACTGGAACTGACGCCTCACCACCTATGCAACCGTCCTCCCCTGTCCTGGACACAACACGTCGCCTCCTCGCGGACACGATGCCTCGCCTGCCCCGTGGCAACGAGGGAGCTGGACCCGGCCTCTGCGCCGACTCCTCATCTCCACGATGCCGTGCATCGTCATAGACTTCGTTTCCAAGGTACTCTTTGTATGGGGGTCCATGTGACTCCATGCCTGACGGCGCGCACCTCGCGGTCGGTGCTGTACTTTGGATTTATGCTGTCACAACATCACAATAGCCCCAGGTGGCGCTATTTGTTTTCTACCAGCTGTTTTTGTGCAATAAAAGTTCTAAAGTCATATCTTATTACCTGTATGTTGGATTTTTGCCGTTTTGGTCTTGTTGAGTTTAGACAAAGATACTTTATTTTTCTAAACTGGTGTGGTGTCCATTTTTGGTGTTATCACTGTATTACTGTGTGTTTTGAGTACAAATACTTTACACATTGCCTTTGGGATACGTCTGTCTGCTCGTGCCACGCTACCCAGGGGATGAGCAGGGGTTACATAAAGTGTGTAGCCCCCTTACCCTGACTAGAAGCAAGGGTCCCTATTTGGACAAAGGTACCTACCTCTGCCAACTAGAGACCCACAGTTGCCCAAAATGACACAGTAGTTTTTAAACCCTTCGTGGAAAGTCCAGTTTACCATTTCCATACATATTGAGCCAGCAGCTTGAATATTTTCAAACTGCATCTTGGATGTAAGTATTAATGTCAAAACGTGCATGTCGCTTTCAGTTTTGTATTTTTTTTTAACCAGTAGATTTTTCATTCTTTCCTAGGACATCAGCCTAATGTCTAAAAACCCATATGTTGAAACTGGATAAAGACAAACGAGGTGTAAATGGCATATTGGAATTTACAGAAGTGGAGCAAGTTATGCACGTGATCAAAGGCATGGATGAGGAGACACAGGCAAAGACTGAAGTAATTGTTCGAGGAAAAAGCGAGTTGTGTGACGACCACAGCTAGTTTTAGGAACTGCACAAAAGGCCATATTGTTAATGTGACAATTCTTTGAAATATCAGCAGGAAAGGCACTACGGTGCAGGGATGGGAATGAAGAAAATAAGCTGATAATAACATATTTTTTAGGCATTTCAGAACAGAAATAGAGCAATTTGAGAGTAGTTTTCTTCACCATTAGCAACCTTATATGTTAGGGGATGTGCTGTTTGCCGAGGTCTGGTAGACTACGTTTTGCCCCAGCATCCGACTTGAATTTACTTATTTTTCCTAACTTCTATCTACCAGTATTCTAATGAAATAAATAACCAGCTGCTTATTGGCAGTCCTCTATTGTAAGGTGTCCATCAAAAATCGTATTGTGAATGTCAGCCCAGTCCTAAGATGTATCCTTGATTCTTACATTGCACTACCCGGTCAGTTCCAAATCAGAAGCAATCTGGTGACATGAGTGCAGCATTATTTTAAACTTCCTTTTTTGGTAGTGCAAACCACGTATATTTTTGGGTGTTGGCGATGGTATGTTTCCACTAAACATTGCTTCACAAAAAAAGGTGACTTGTGCACTGACTTTGACTATTGAGGACAGTTGTACAATCCTTCCCGCTTAACACTTAATCCTCCCGACATCCTAATTATTCAATCTTATTAAAATCTTTTTCCCAATTACAATGGTGTAGACGTGATCTTGGATTATTTGGGAAAACAAAAATCAAAAGAGGGAAATCGTAAGTATTGAAAGCAGTATAGCGTTTGGGTTTGTTTAATCCCCCCGAACTCCTATTCTTTCGACCCATTTTTGTGGAAAGAATATTATAGGCCAACATATAACAAGGCACCTGCTGCTTTCAACCAATTGATTTCGACAAGTGCCATTTTGCGCAGTGGTGGCTGGCAAACCTTGAAACTGGTGAGGCATAAACCTTAATCTAAAGTTGGGCTGAGTGAACAAGGAAAGCAAACAAACCTGATTTCTTCCTGGAAGGTTCGTGGGGGCGAGGGGATCCTCCCCTGAGAAAAAAAGTGGAAGAAATATAAGAAAAATTGTGCATTTTAAAGCACAATTTTCACATGAAGTATAGTATATGCATAAGCACAGCACAGAGTTAGCAATGTGCCACCTGTCCACATAAAATCAGAAGACACAAACATGGGTCAATTAGAGCAGAGTAAACAGCATTTAAAAGTTAGTAGGAAGTAAACAACAGAATTGTTTTTTACTGACTTGTTCTCTAAAAGTGGAGTCCATGCTTCTTCTTCTCTTCCTTTCAGGCTCTGCGCCCTGTACTTTAAAGGTGACCCAAATTTTACTGCATTCTAAGTTTGTCCCATAACTCAGCAAAACTTTGACATTCACCCCCACCTGCTCTCTTATCCACAGCAAGACTTACTCTTTGCCTGATGACAGCAGGTGATAGCAGGCATAGATCTGGCACTGGGCTGCTGCATGTACAAACAACGAGGTGATGGATGGAATGCTTGAATTAATCTCAGCCACTAGCAATAGATCGGGCCACATCCCAATCCATTGTTTTTGGCCCACCATGCCACCTCAGTTTGGACCCAGCCATATGAAAATCAGTCTTGACCCTGCTTCTCATGGGAATAGTTCAGCCCAAACTGTCAGGCCAGGTCCACCCTGAACCTGAACACATGCAACTTAGGACTGGTTTCACCCTAGTTAGGGCACTTCAGCCAGGTATAGCTTGGTTCCAGTGGCACAGTGAGCCCGGATCTATCTGGACATACCCGGTGCACTTAGGGCATCAAATGCAAAAACATTGAGGTGATGGATGAAATGCTTGAATTAATCTAGGCCACTAGAAATAGCGCACAGCCGCATCCCAATCCACCTGTACCCGGTTGACTAGCCCATTACTAGGGCAAAACTGTTCCTTGGCTGCGTGTTCCGTTTAAAGCAGGACCTGGCTTGGCAGTTTGGGTTGGACTGTTCCTATTGAAGCAGGGTCAAGACTGATTTATAAATAACTGGGTTCAAACTGAAGTGGCATGCTGTGCAAGATAATGATGGACTGGGATGCAGCCCTGAGTGATTACCAGTGGCTGAGATTAATTCAAGCATTCCATCCATCACTGTTTTGTATATTTATTGGGCTGCTGCATGTAGCACCCACTGTGCCTCAGTGTACTGTGGCTGCTTCCCTGAGCTGGGTTGTTAAACATCTCATCCTACTCCCCAGTGCCAGTCAGGCACCTACCCTTTCATGAAAACCCACTCATTTACATACAGTACTCCTATTTTTGGCATTCAAAATTGAGGAGGAGCTTTTGTGTACTTTTGGTGATGTGCAGTGGCAGCTCCTCCGCTAAGGTGGAGGAGCGTCGCCCCACTCCTTTTAGAGCAGTGAAAGAGGGAAAAATAAAATGATAATAACTGCACTTTATTATCATTTTATTTTTGGTTGCTGTGGTGCTGGGTTAGGGCAGGGCGGGGCTGGTGGCTCTGGGAGGAGGAGTGGACTATGCACACTAAGTGCGCATGACTGCTTGGCAGGCCATTTTGGCCGGCCAAGCAGTCATGCACACTTTGCATATTCCCCACCAGGCTGTAATGGACAGCCTGGTAGAGAATATGCACAGGCACCCTATCCCGATCTGAGCACCGATCCATGGTGCTCAGACCAATCACAACGTTGCATTGCAGCGTTGTGTTTGGCTCAGGGGAGCCTGTGTGCATGAGTGCTTTTCGCAGCTTCTTCTGGACTGCAGTCAGGAAGAGCAGAGAAGCGGAGGAGAGATGCGGCCGACGGAAAAGGTAAGTGTGTTTTCAATCCCCCTGTCGTTGTCCCGCACCCCTCCCCCCCACCCTGCCACCCCCATTCCCTACTGGTAATGTAGCAGGTCAATCCACCATTAGAACCCTTGCTCCATTTCCAAAAGGAAATACTTTCTGGCCATTTTTTAATCAAATCCAAAATGATCTCTCATCTGTACAATACTTCACATGATTTGATCAATTTACCGTCCCCTTAATGCAATCAATTTAGCATCATCCTAAAACATGCCTTGGAGACACATCATCTTTGTGACACATTCTCCCCAACTACAACTTCCCCAGCCTTGGTTCACACCAACCATTCACTCCATAAAAACCAAAATGAGAGAGCTCTTTCACAAATGGCGTAAGACAGTGTCACCAAAAACGTCAATGCATTCCATCAAGCTTTATGCATACTAGCACTTGCCCTTGATAATAAAAAATCTGGATATTCCCTTCACCTCATCTTCTCCCTTTGACCACATACACAAAGACAAACATCTAATAGAAACAGTCGTCTCTCTCCACCATGCAAACAATTGCTCAATAATCTCTCTCGACATCAAAAACGACCCAATTAACCACCATACAACTCCCATGCTCCACTACGCCCACCACCTCTCCAACGGTCCTTCACACCATCCACTACGTACACCTAATCTACTCTGCTCTCTGACCTCTTCATTGGCAAAACATATCCCAATAATAAAATCTGGTAGCCCTTCATGTACTCCAGATCAGTTTAGTTCACAAGCCTTAAACCTGGCTCTCTCCTCTCCAGTTTTCCAATGCCTTACTCCTCTTTAAAATAACTTCCTCATTTTAGGCACATACTCACTGAGTTTTAAATGTTCAGTTGTAATACCTCTTTTAAAAAACCTACAGCAGGCCTATCCTCTCCTTTAAACTATGGCCTAATATCTCAGGTCCCTTTCCTGCCCCAAATACTGGAAAGTCCAGCCAGTTCTTAAGTAAAGTATTTCTGTTTGAAATGTTATGGAAGACAAGCAAATACACAGATTAATAAATTAATAAATGTTATGTTAATCGGTTTATAAAGCATGTAGCTGCCCCAACAATTGGGCTTCCCAGCGCTGGACTCAGAGAACAAACAGCTGCAGCTGTCAGCACCCTATAAAAAAAGGGGTCAGGGGCTAGATGGAAAAGAGCCATGTCTTAAGAGATTTACTGAAAAACAGGTGGTTTTGAATGTTCCAAATGGGGAGAGGAATGAAATTCCAGAGAGAGGGTTTCTGGCCCCGGAAGGATCGGCCCCCGCTCTGATTCTCCTGTCTCAGAGAACAATGGCCAGGTTAAGCTTGGCAGAGTGCAGTGATTGCATGGGCTGGTAGGATGAGATGAGGTTGTTTAGGATCAGGCCCCCTGGGACTGAAGAATCTTAAGGGTGGTACAGGGAGTCTTTAAGTAAATGTGTTTGTCCACAGGGAGCCAATGTAACCTTTCAAAGAAGACCAGAGGTCGAACAAAACTTAGGGAGGGAATTCTGGGCCAGCTGGAGCCTATCAGTTAGTGATTTATTGGCTCCTAAGTGCAAGATGTTACAATAGTCCAGCCGGGACAAAATTACTGCCTGAATCATGATTTGGAGGTGCAGGGATCGAAAAGGCCCAGAATGGGTTTAAGGTTTCTCAAGAGCCCATAACAAGTACCAACAACTGAATTGACTTGGGCATGAAAGACCAAAGTGTCATCCATCCAGACTCCTAAGTTCTTGATAGAAGACTTGGGTTTGGGGGAGGGTCGTGGGAGTAGGTCTACTTGTGGGCGTCCCAAGAGTGGGATTGTTCGCCTAGTGGGAGTATTTCAGTCTTGTTTACATTGAGGAATAGACAGTTGTTGTTCATCCACTCTGCAACAGCAAGCATTCCTTTTGGAAAATTGGCCATGTCCTGCATTGGATTGTCCGAGAGTGAAAGCAAGAGCTGAGTATCCTCTGTATACGATACCAGTACACGCCCAGAGCTAATTTAAAGGCTGGATGTAAATGTTGAACAGGGTAGGGTTCAATGAAGAACCCTGAGGAACACCATGATGTAAAGCGTAAATAAATAAAAAGCTGACCCTGCAAATTAAATACTATTAAGATTTAGACAAGCAGTAAACTAAAGACGAGGGCACGTTGTCTTCTCTGCAGTAATGACTATTCATGTGATTACATCCATGTGCTTTGTATTAATATTTTTGCTTAAGAATATCTCTGGACTGCAAAACTGTAAAGCAGAGAATCCGCAAAAGCATTTGTGTCTTGCATAATCATAACGCTTGAGATCAAAAAGCATACATAGTAAAGTCTGTTAAATGGTTTAATTGATGAAACATGGTCCATTTTGGATGGGACATGAATGTGCTGGAGGAGGCTTGCTGGATAGCGGCAACTGCGCATGCAGCCCCCTTCACTCAATGTCTGCGAGCAGTTTCTGGGCTGTAACTAATGCAAGTAATCATGTGGGTCACGCTGTCACCTTCAGTTTAGCAAAGTTAATGTGCCAGCAGGAGGTATTAAAAATTGACAGTTCTGTTTAATTGCCAACTTTCTTCTTTTTGATGACAATGAATATATAAATTCACTAGAAATTGTAAAGTAAGAAGACAACAACTTGTCATGCGGCCATTACAATGATTCTTGATACAGTAGCAAATGCACTCTGGGTTAGAAGATGCACGAAATAGAACCACTGGTTGGTGCACAGATATGGTACTCAGACTATGCTTCACTTAGGGTGTATCATGGCATTTCAAATCCAATATCAAAGCTTGTGAACATAAACTGTTCATACAAAAGGATGAGTCGTCTGTTCCATCTTACAGAGGTAGCTACATTGTATCTGACACTCTCTGACTTAGAAGGTCTTTCAATGGACTCACAGTATGTGATCCTCTAGCCTCAAAATGCTGTGTATTAATTTGTTATCCACTCATACTAATCATATGCTGTTTCAAGGCACTTTAAAAAAACATACAGCTAAAGCATTATAGGAACCAAGACTAACCCAACAGAAGACTGGAAATTGCTCCCATGTCTGTCCATCCCATTGAAAGCAAAGGAATCTTCAGTGAGGCTCCAAAAAGGACATCACAAGGTAGGAGTTCTTCAGATGGTGGAGAGTCAACTAGTTTTTTTTATTTTTTTATTTCTTTATTCAGCTTTTTGTCATACAAACATACAAATGGGGGGGGGGGTAAACAAACCATATATAAGGAAAAACAATGGGACAACAAATTATCTTATAGAGCCAGATTCTGAACATACATATCCGGGTTCGTCATTGTACAGTTATATTAACCCAAAGAGCTTTTGGAAATTATTGTGTAAAAACCATATTACAAGCAGGTTATTGCTATCAAGGACATATAGTACATATCAAATGAGTGACGATGTCGCAGACACCTTAGTCGTCAGGGGCAAATGGAACTAACAGCTCCCCCATTATGGATGTTGTGGATAGCCTTGTCAAGATATTACTCTATTCAGCCTAATTTGCCAGGTAGGTATTGTATAAACTCCCAAAACTTTTAGGACGACTTCTAGGAGGAAGTAGTTCGCTGTATGATTCTGTTTGTGTGTTGCAAAACACCATGCCTCTAGCCCATTATGTTAGTGAGGGGGGGGACCTCGGGCCCAATGCATTGCCACCACTCTTTTGGCTATTAATAAGCCCATATCAACTAGTCTTCTAATACTTTTTTTAGGCATTTTGAGTATCCCAGTATTGCCATTAATGGGTCCGGGCTAATATGTGCGTCAGTAATGTCGCTCAGTTTGGTGAAGATTTGTATCCAGAAAGCAGCGACGGATGGGCAGAGCCAAGCTAAGTGCAAAAAGCCCGCCCCTCTATCCCCGCATCTCTTGCAGCAGTCCGATTCTCGCAACCCAAATCTATGGAGCTGCACGGGTGTGTGATATGTTCGATTCAGAAATTTAAACTGTATGAGTCGGCTGTCTGCCGTTAAGAGAAATGCGTTTGGTGGCCGTATAATTTGGCCGTATAATTTTATTTATACCCAGGCCCATTTTTAAGACTCAGTTTTGTGATGCATATGATTTTATTTTCCTATTTTTACTGATATTATCCTGCACTCTGCTACGATTCCCCATTATAAATTTTATATATTGCACTTAGCACTTTTAGATTTGTATTTTGTATTTGCATTACCTCCTACCCTGAAGCGTGAATAAAATATAATCATCATTTACAACTAAGATGTCGAAACGTAAACTACAAAAACATTACAAAAACGCGGTTGATCCTCCATTGACTCCTACCTAGTACGGGCAGTAGGCGTGATTAATGATGAGATAGACAGGACAGAACGCCGCCTCTCACTAGGTATGGGGTCAGCGAACGAGGAAATAGGTGGGCATGATCCTGGGACTACTCACGTAATTGAAGATACCTCTAATACCGAGCGAACATCTAATTTTGAGGGAAACGGGAACGTGGGAATCCCTGATAAAGATTTTGTATTAGTATCTAGTGGACCACGGCAAAACTCACCAACTGGTTCGCCAACCCCGAAAAGGAAAAGGGGATGCAGAACCAGCCAGGCTAAAATAGCGACTACTAATATAAGTAAAAAGGGACACATAAGAAATACAACAGCTAAGACACAAGGAAACCGTGCTGATCCTCAACCCTTACCAATAGAGCAAATAGACCATATAGTTACCCAGCTTAACCAAAAACTAGAGGCCTGTATTGGACCACTTCTTGCTAAAATAGATCACCTCAATGAAGAGGTTACTAGACTCAGTGACCTAATAATTCAAATTAGTACTAATCAAAGGGTGAACATTAATGAAGCCCAAGGGGGCATACCAAACCGAGAAGAACAAGGTACAATGGGCCCAAAACTATCAGCTGGTAACTGTGTTGGAGGAAGTAATGAGGCTGTGTCTAACTTAAGCAATGACCAGCCACAAAAGGGCCCTAGAAAGACTGAGATCAGGAGTAATCAACCTTGCACCACCAGAGGTGAAAGATCAGATAGGGTAGAGCAGATCAAGGCCCCTGAAGAATTAAGAGGGAACAGGGAAAGAACCGGAAGAACTGAAATACCCATTAATCTACCCCCAGAATGCTGCCCATATGTTGCAGTTCTGGTGAATGTACCCCAACTGGAGCTAGGCCAAAAGAGACGGACCACGCCTTAAAAATAAAGTGGTCAATTGGTTAGGCAAGAACTGTGGGTACCCGGTGGAGCAAGCCGAGCAGATCCTCCTAACCCGAAGGGTAAATTGGATCGGATCTCAAAGAAAGTCACTACAAGGAGATTGTATTATTATTAATTTTAGAAACCCAGACTGGGCTAGGACCTCCTTAGAGAGAGGGGCCTCTAATAACCTCAATGATTCTATCATATCGCTCCTACCATTAGGCTTCTTTTATAGCCACCTAAGACCGATATACATTAGAGTAAGAGATGAGGAGCACTGGAGAGCACACCCAGCAAGGCCAGCACCCCCACAATGGGCTTTACCCACTTTTAACAGATTTTTACCACTTAGTTCCCTGGATGTTAATGATTGACAAACCATTGGGGCGAGGATGAGTGGGGCGGAAAAACAGAAGGGCCAGCAAGGAAAGGACCCAATGAGGATAGGGTCCAATTTAGAAAGTGAGTCTATACCCTTTACACCTAATTTAACTATGCCAATGGCATGTCCTGAGGGCATCAGATCGCATGGGCGCTGTACATCACATGTAGATAATGTAGCCACACAAGGGATACTCCCAGATGAAAATAAAGGGCATTCTACTGAAATAGCTATACATTCGTTACCCTCAATCCCATCTAATATTGAGGGCGACCCTGGTATGTGTATAAACGAACGATCCACCAATGACGGGGAGAATCCGATAGAGAAGGGTTATACAATTGCCACATGGAATATAGCTGGCTTGGGAAATAAACTGGATACACTGGGTTGGTCGGATTTCATTAGCAAACTTGACATACTCTGCCTACAAGAAACCTGGAGTACCGCTCCCACTTACATTGAAGGGTTTACTTCTTACAATTTACTAGCTAAACCCTCCATGGCTGGAAGAGCAAAAGGTGGTTTGCTAATACTTCTGTCAAACAAATTACCGCTGGTAGTAAAAAGGGTCATTAATGTGGACTATCACTCGCAGCTACTATGGTTGCATAACAAAGATGGTTGGGATGTTTTATTGATTAACTTTTATAATAATATATTTGACCCATCACGTCATATTGTAATTGCTGCTATAGAAAAAGAAATAGATAAGCTGGTCACAACTGTAAATGCTAACTTTGCTATTTTATGGCTCAGTGATTTTAATATTTCAACCTGTACACAGACTATGACCAAAGTCTGCGGTTATAGGAGTGACGTAGGGGATGATCTCTTACACTTCCCTCACAATATTTATGGTACTACCCTAAACCAGGTTCTGGTGAAATACGACCTTGAAGTGATGCAGAGTGGGCAGAATGAGTATGGAGATAGGACACCTACTTTTATTGGAAGAAATGCTAACACCACTATTGACCACATCCTAGTATCGGCAAATATCCTACACTTATGTTCTACTCCCTCCATAGTTGAACTGCTACTTAGTGACCATAACTGTATCACAATGTCTTTGGCTGTGTGGGGTAAGAAAGTTGTAACCAAACAAACTGCTATTGATAACATTACGTTGTGCAGACCTAATGGTATTAGAATTAGATGGAAAGGTGCTAATTCTACTACTATTCTAAAAAGATTATCTTAGGATGTGGTAAGGAGATATTCGATAGTCTTGAAGTGGAGGTAGAACCAACTCTGATGTTAACAAATTTCTGTACAATTAATGTTTTTATTGATAAGTGTTTTACCGCCCAGGTAAATGGGACACAAAAGCAGAACAGGGGCTGGTTTAATCATTCTTGTACTAACTTACTGAACATGTTAAAAATAGCACTCACTAGCAGACCAAGGGACAAAGTGCTAGTGAAGAATTTAAGATTGGATTATAAACTAGCTCTAAAACAGAGGAAGAAGGAACTCCAAGAGGAAGCCTGGGGCAACCTCTCTATGGCAGCTGCAACATCCAACAATAAGCTGTTCTGGGATACTGTTAATTCAACATTTCTGAAAGATGACTCGTACCCAGAAATTACTTGCCATGTAAATTGTGAAGAATGGGTGACACATTTCTCTAACATTTTTAACCCATGTAATGAACTATTGGATGAGCCCACAGATTACACCAAATGGCCCACTATTCCGTTAAATATCACTCTTAGCGAGGTTGAGTTAGGTGTCAGAGGAAGTAAAGGGGGCAAAGCACCAGGCCCGGACGTGGTACCCATAGATGTTT
This sequence comes from Calotriton arnoldi, assembly GCA_963921515.1. Classification (NCBI taxonomy): domain Eukaryota; kingdom Metazoa; phylum Chordata; class Amphibia; order Caudata; family Salamandridae; genus Calotriton; species Calotriton arnoldi. The sequence continues at coordinate 146,311 of CAWUFW010009846.1, forward strand.
ACAAATCAGTACCAGAATTATGGGGTCCGATACTTACGAGAGTTTTTAATGCAGCAGTCACAGAGGGTCCTCCGAGGTCATGGGGTCAATCTGTTATAATCCCTATTTATAAAAAAGGAGATAAATCGGAAGCTAAAAATTACCGACCCATTTCCTTACTGGACTCTTCAGTGAAGGTTATGAGCAGGGTCCTTTTGGTAAGACTGGATGAATGGGTCAAGGATAACGATATTTTAGCTAAATCACAATATGGTTTTAGAAAGGGGCTGGGTACATTAGAACAGTGTATTAATTTGGAATTTTTAATTGGAAAATACACACGCGCAAAGCAAGGGGGACTTTACCTATGTTTTGCTGACCTGAGCAGCGCTTTTGATATTGTGGATCATACTTTGCTATGGCCAGTTCTACTCAATCTAGGGGCCCCAGAGTCCATTATCTACTTCCTTGCCAGATTGTATGAAAAATTATCAAGCAGAGTCCGGTATGGCCAATAGGGTGTATGTACCCCGAATTTCAAGGTCAAACGAGGAATTCGCCAAGGCTGCGTCTTAGCGCCATTACTTTTTACTCTATTCATTAATGAAGTAGATGCAGCCCTTAAGTCAATACTGGCAGATGCTCCTCAAGTAGATGGACAGAATATACCAGTACTGCTTTATGCAGACGATGCGGTGCTCCTATCCCGGACACCGCTAGGTCTACAACGACTATTGGATGGGTTTACTGATTTTATTAAGGGGAGGAAGTTGATAATAAATAAGGCCAAAACATATACTATGGTCTGTGGAAAAAAACCAAAGAAAATGAAACACTTCTTAATAGAGGGCACAAGAGTGGAACAGGTTGATACCTTCTGTTACCTAGGGATAACCCTATCTGCTAATGGCAAGTGGTCATGTGAAACATCCAATGTACAAATGAAAATGACCAAAAGTATATATGGGGTCTTTAGATTTGCTGCCAAATTAGGGGACCGACGTATTAAAGACATGATTGATATTTATAAAGCCCGATGTGTTTCCATTGCATTATACGGAGCAGGGTTATGGGGCTACTACCCCTGTCCAGATCTGCAAACAGAGGAAAATACCTTCCTAAAAAAATTATTATGCCTCCCTAAATCAGCGTCCACTGAGATAGTCCATCGGGAGGCAGGGATCGAAAATCTGACAGATTTGATTGCATTGAGACCCCTTTTATTTTGGAGGTCTATTTGGGCGAAAGAAGAAACCCTGTTTACACAAACAATTATTAAGGACTGCATGCGACTGGATAACTGTCTCAAGATCCCTTGGTTAAAATACATAGTAAATACCACTGGAGAACTATTTAAGTTAAGAACCCTGGACAACCCAATGGAGGTTTTAGATTTCTCTAAACAGGAGATGAGGAATATATTTTTGGCACAAAGGAAGGAGGGCAGGTTGAGACAAGTGGAGTTACAATCTACTTACCAGCAATACCAACTGCACATAGACACCATTGGGTTTCAAAGCTACTTAACATCAGTATCAAGATCATCCCACCGATTTGTACTGACAAGGATGAGATTGGGTCTTGTACATCACTTAGTGGCGTTCCCAGAAATGAAACAGCACCCAGTCACTCCATGCCCGTGTGATAATCGCACAAAGCAAAGCACTCTGCACTTTTTACTTTTTTGTGAACTGTATTCTAATTATAGATTTGTATACTTAAAACCATTGTTTAAGAAATATAATGTTACAACTTTTAATGCAGCTATGAGTCTAATGTTTACACTTAAAGAGCCGGATATCTGTTTTTTTGTAGCAACATTCATTTTAAAGTCAATTTATGCACGGAAAATCATGGTTTTTAAAGTATTTTAATGGAATTATATTCTCGTATTGCTGAATCGTTTTAAAGTAACTTTTTTGTAATAGGATGTCATTATATATATGTGTATGTACATTCGCTTTTATGGTTGTTTCTTATAACTGAATAAAGCTTTTCTGAACTGAACTGCGTTTGGTGGCTTCGCAGCAATATGTCCACATTTTATCGTCTATCGTGATTTTTAGATCGCGCTGCCACGCCAGCCTTGCTTTAGCGTATTGGTTACTGCGCAGCTGTTGTGTTTTTTTGTAGATGTGTGTGACCAGTCTGCTTGGGGATTCAGTGCGGAGTATGTCCGAGAAGGCGAGGACCTCCAGTGGTTCTAATAGGTCATCCCCTAGCACCTCGCGGAGCGCATCCCGGGCCCTGAAATAGTGAAACACTGTTAGGGTGGACTTGGGGGTGTCATTAGCTTCTAGTTCATCCCAGTCTCGTCTTCGTCCCTCGATAAAGAAGTCGCCAATTGAGTCCATTCCCAAGGTACGGAGGGCTCTGGTCATCTCAGGTGTAGTGAGCTCAGGGAGACATGCACACCATTCCAGGGGTTTAAGGGGAGAGTAAAGTATAGTAGTTGCTTGGCGGTTTATCAGATTGCGCCAGGCATGCGCTGTCACGTTTATCGAATCTAACATTCCTATGCGGCGGGATGTTGCTTGGAACAGTGCCACGGTCAAGTGCTTCGGGGCCATCGCAATACGTTCTATGTGGAGGTGTGGGAGGGTCTTGCTGATGGAGCCAATAGTATGCATGTGATGCCTGTGAGGCTCGATAGTAAAGGTCTAGGTCAGGGGCTCCCAGTCCTCCCATAGCGTAAGGAAGATTAAGAGTATCCCACTTGGCTCTAGGTTGCTTGCCGGCCCAAGCCAGTTTGATCTGCAGTGTTTTCAGACGTTTGAAGACGTGTGCGGGCAAAACTATAGGGATGTTTAAAAACAGGAAGAGAAGTCTGGGCAGTACCACCATTTTCATGATGGAAATCCTTCCCAGGAGTGAGAGGGGAAGGCGGATCCATCTGTCGACATCCTCCTCCAGTTTGGCCATAGCTCTACCGTGATTCTCCTGGAGTACCACTTCAGAGTCCATATGGATTCGGATCGGGTCAGTGGACCAAGTGAGCAGAAAATCCAAGTATTCTAGGATCGGCATTGGAGTCAAGTGGAAAACAATGGACTTTGCCCAGTTGATTCGTAGGCCAGAGAATTCTCCAAATCTAACCACTTCTCGCAGTATTGTCGAGAGATTTACCACAGGGTCTCGGACGTAAAGGAGGGTATCGTCAGCATAAGCTGAGATGATAAGATTGTAGCCCGGGAACCTAACCCCTCTTTGGCTGTGGTACTCTCTTAGGGCGCATGCTAGCGGTTCCACGACTAGGGCATACAGTAGTGGGGAGAGCGGGCAGCCCTGTCGTGTACCTCTAGATATCTCCAAGGGCGCCGTGACCGTATTGCCCACTCGTACTCAGGCTGTTGGGGCGGTGTAAAGCGTTCTAACTAGTTGGAGGAATATACTGCCCAGTCCCATGCATTCGAGCACCAGCATCATGAAGTTCCACTCAACCGAATCAAACGCTTTCTCTGCGTCCAGGAAAACCGCAGCAACATTAGTGTTAGAGTTAATGTGTTGGATTGCCCCAAATACTGTGCAGAGATTGTGGGTTAAGGTCCTTCCCGGGACAAAGCCTGCTTGTTCTGGGCCTACCAGGGTTGGAAGCAGCGGGCCTAGGCGGATTGCCAGGACTTTGGCGAAAATTTTGGTATCCACATTTAAGAGGGATAAAGGGCAATATGCGGCGCAGTCGTGTGGGGATTTACCCGGTTTAGGGATTGCAATTAGCAGAGCTTCCCGCATCGTGGGGGGCATGGATCCGTTTTCGCCCATTTCCTCGAACAGGAATATCAGGTGAGGAGTAAGTTGTTGTTTAAATTCTTTATAAAACCCCACTGTGAGGCCATCTTGTCCCGGCGCCCCGCCTGAGCGCATTGAGCTAAGTGCATCATGGATCTCCCAGGCTTCCAGCGGCCTCAGTAAGTACTCCCTGTGGTTGTTCGATAACCAAGGTAACTTTATATGTTCTAAGTAGGATAACATGTCTGCGTCTGTGTCATGGGTTCTGGAGCGGTAAAGGTCCGCATAGAAGGCTCTAAAAAGTTCTGCAACCTCCTCCGGGTCTTTGATCTTCTCACCCGAGTCCAAGTTAAGTTCGACAGAATGGTTGGCTGCGCGCCGTCCCTTCATAAGGGACGCTAAAGGGGCACCCGGGCGCTCACCCTCCCCATATGTTCTCGCTATGGCATATTTTCCCATCAGCTTAACCTCTCTATCTGCTTCTTGGTGATATTCTTCCAAAGTGGACTTAAGGTCCTCACTGGTCTCAACGGTCCCTCCCGCTAGTGACTCCCGTTGCAGCCTGGCAAGAGTTTGTTCCAGAAGCGCGAGCCGCCCTCTTATGGACTTTAGCGTACCGGAGTGCTTAGAGATGGCTACAACCCGGATGTAGACTTTAAAAGCCTCCCATATCGTGGCAAACTGATCAACTGATCCTATATTAGTGGGAAAGAAAGTGTCTATGGCCTCCAACATTTCAGCCTTGAATACTTCATCTAGTAGGGCATACGGAGGGAACCGCCAGGTGAATGGGGGGGCCGTTTGGTAGGTGATGCTAGTATAAGGAGAACTGGTGAGTGGTCGGAATAGGAACGAGGGAACACCACGCAATTACGAGTGGCCTGCCCGAGGGTCCGCGCCAGGAACCAATAATCGATCCTGGTATGTAGATTGTGCGGGGCGGAATAATGTGTGAATCCGTCAGCTTGGGATGAGCGTGAGCGGCAGACATCCATCAATTCAAGCTCAAGCAGGATATCTGTAATTGTTTTAGCACTCAAGTGGTGAGTCGAGGGCTGCGCGAGAGCGGCGCGCCCAGCTTGGAAGGCCTCCTCAGGGTCTCATTTAGTGCGCCGGTATTTGCATGCCGCATCGGTCCGGGGTTCCCCCTATGGAATGCAGCTGTACCGCCGCTTGAAGCGCGCCTCACACCAGTACCATACTCTTCTGGGCCATGTGTTCTTGTCTGTCCGTGGGGGCCGGGTGGTGCCGTGAGGTCACGCTATGCTGGGGATGTTGGGTTCAGTCTCTCTCCTGGCCGATCCCCGCTCAGTAGCCCAGCGCCAGTAGACACTGCGGCGCCTCAAGTGCGCAGAGGGTCCTGGGATTCACTATCGGCGGACGGAGCCCACCGCCGGGAGTCTCTGCGGCTTCCCGCCCACTGCCAGTAGCGGAGGTGCGCAGGGGGCTCAGGACTCACCTCCGGCTTGTCCCCCTGCGAAGTCCAGATTCTCACGTCTCCCCGCACGTTGACCTCAGGAGTTGTCCCAGGGCGCGGCAGCTAATGTCCGCCGGGGGCCGAATAAACGCGCCGGAGCAGCGCTCCCCCAGAGGCGGTTAGCATGTTCTGCCTCCCGGAGCCTCTCGCTCCGTATCATCCATGCCCGGATGCTGCAGTATTGCTCCAGGGGGAGGCGGGTCTCGGGGATAGTGCGGCGGCCTTAGAGACCCCGCGCCAGGGGGGTTTTACAGCGGCAGTTCTGTTTCGCACGAAGGGGGAGGCGCTCGGGTCATAGCAGCGTCTTCTTCCACGTTACCACGGAGTCTTATCGCGCTCACTAGGCCTCCGATGGCCCGCCTCTCTCCGTTCTGAGTATGAGCTGCACTCCTCCTATTCCGGTAATGCTGTTTTCCCAATTTTGGTGTCGGGCGGTAGCCCCGATCCTCAGCTTGCAAAATCTGTATATTGTGGCTGGCTAGGAGCGCCGAGTGCCAGGATAATTAACTTATGGTGAAGATGGCGCACAGAGCTCTGTCCTCACGCGGCCATCTTGCACTGCAGCAAGCTCCGCCCCCCTGGAGAGTCAACTAGTTACCCTGATGCAGAATGTTCAGACTTCTTAAATTTATGACCAGTCACAATTCCGTCTATTCCATCCTGGATATATAAGAACATATTACTCAAAACGCAGGGAATGGTCTCATCAGCTAGCAGAATGGCTCTCTACAACACCAGCTTCAAACCTATGATGACATAGCTATATCTCAGGACCACTTCATCGGTGTTAGATCCCATTTTTGATACAAGCCTTCCATGAACTCTAAATGGAAACCTGTTACCATCTACAAAACCCAGGCATCCTGTGAGATATTTTGCCATTAGTGTAAGAACAGTGCTAGACTGGCCCCCGAGCAGTACGTCTTTGATAAGGCATGGCTCACCTGAGTATGACTCTGATGAGAATTTCTGGTTTCCTCTCCAAGGCCTGCCACGTCCACCTCTGCTTCAAGGTGGGAAGAAAGGTAATTGGTGTTGCCTATCTTTCCATTTCTGGTGGTAGCAATTGCCTTGAGACTTGTTTGAGGCCAACCATGGCCAGTAGAGCATCCCTATCCTTGACCGGCCTGTTCTGAAAAACTTGCAGTCAAATATCTTCTGTAGTGAAGCAGGAATTCTCCAGGGCAGTGTAAGTTCCCACAAATCTAGACACTTCCTCGATAAAGGGGTCAATGGAGAGCTGCTCCCAAGCAATCAGCACTGCTTCAGTTGCCACCACGTTGCCCAGTCTCAGGTCTATCTTTAGCAGAAAGCCTTTCCCCCTCTCTGCCAACAATGCCAATGCACAATTTGTGTTGCCCAGAAAAGACACTGCTCTTTAAGTCCATCCTTTCAAAATGTCTGAATCCACCAAGGTCCTGCCATTTTGGTTTTCTCCACCACGTCTATGAACTTTGCCAAAAAGAAACTGATATCTGGTAACCTGTGAAGGGAGCTACACCAAGACCAATCAATCCCTTTTTTAGGGATTTTTGCATACTTGATCATTAAAGTCAGAAGTTTCAAACTCACATCTGGAGTGGCAACCACTTTATCCTCTATATCTAGACAGGCACACTCACCCTTGAGTTAATTTCAGATGTCAATATCTAGTGGTTTTCTGAGGTGCTTAAAGAAAAACAAATCTATTTTCTCAGAGGGGGTTCAATCAGAGTTCTTTGGTGAATAATTAGTTTAGGTACAAAGTCTGCTTGATTCTCTCAGTCCAATTTGCTGCCGGCAGCACACCTTTTCTTTGATGGTCCGTCTACTTTCCTTCTCTTCCATTGCAATAGCACATCTCCCTTCACTGGGTGTCTGTGGTGGTTTCTGTGGAGACCATATCCAAATATTCTCCTGGGATATTGGTGTCGCTCTGGGGTGAAATATCAGCTTGCCTGTCTCTTGCAAAATTTCCCACCTCCCATGAGAAGCTCACCAGGACAGGAAGTTCATAGCTGTGCCCCAAGAAAATCTCCCATTAGAGCATGGCATTGGGTGTGAAAGATTTTCCAATATGTCTTTAATTGGCTCTAAAACCTCAGAAACAGCATATTGGACAGTGTCACCTACAGAGGCCACCCATGACTCTTTTAAAACTGTGAGGTAGGAGTAAGTGATGGATGTCCTATCAGTACAGGTGTGGTTCTGCGAAACCAGTGTGGGTTCGCGAACTATCCCTGGGGGAATTTTCAGGGTGCATTATGTCTGCTCACAAAGTGCCATTAGGTCATGAAAAGTTTGTGGATTTCCATTCTCTGGGTAGCTCAGAATCTGGTGGTAAAGGGCCTGTCAAGTGATGCTCCCCCAGTGCCAGAAGACCTACGAGAGTGCTGACTTCCTCTGCCCATGCAATGAACAAACCGGTGGCCCTGCAAGGGAAGAGGGCTTGAGCACACTGAGCAAATGACTCTTAGCTCGCAGGCTACGCAGGCTGTACTGAAACTGGGTCCTTGAAGAGGAACACCCACTTTAGAGTGAGCAGTAGGGTACAAGATGTAGGGGGCCTTAGGGCCCAACCCGCGAGCCTACAGTGGCTCTCTTGTTTAGAGCTACCCTCTGCATCGCATAGTCTGAACCCCAACACTACCTCCCCAGTTTGGATTTAAAATAGCACTTTATGCCACAATGAATAGAAAATAAGCACTCAAGACAGTAAGGACGAGAGTATGAGCTCTTGATGAGCAGCTACGAAAAGTGGAAGAGGTGGTCTCTGGAGAGGAGGTAGTACCCCAGAGGAGAGGACTGGATTGATTTATGTATTTTGTTTATGTCTATTGCAATAATCATGGGTGTTGTAGTTATTTCAATGAAATGTTAGAGTGTGTTATTTTTTTTGTGTTGATGCGCAGTAAAGATGAGAGATATGATTATAGGAGCCTTTGTGACTTGCCATAGAATAGGGGCCTCTCTCTGCAGCCTATCAATTAAACACCATGAGTGAATCGGATGGCTGTACGTTTGGCCGGATTCCAGCTTTCCCAGATGGCAAGGAGGGTGTTGATAGGGTTGAAGTAGTCAGCAATGACTGAGCTCATATATGACAGCATTTGTCTATAGCAGGCTCAACCACCCCCCCCCACACACACACACAAAAAAAGCAGTATCTATGCCAGCATGCATCTACATCAGGCTGAGCTATTGGTAGACCGCATTTCATATTTTTGGCAAACTTATTCATACAATGACCTTCTTTCATCTGCACTTTTTACATTCATTTTTGTGCGTGTGCACATCTTCTCCAGTGTTGCTCGTGGTTACAACATAGGAAGCTTAACCTTAAACACTTTAACATCATGTCCAGTGTTTGTTTAGCATTTTGCGAAAGGATGTGGGTCCTACACTCCATTGTACATTGACAAGATTCTACACTTTCTTATGATTGACATGCCAAACTTTTTGTCTCTATGACTAATTCATAAGAGTCTGATCCAGCGCGACTCCCAACAAATTGATCAGGGATAAACATTCAATAACATCATACGTTGGCCCATACACATTCACCCAAAATCCCTGATGCGCTGGTGTCAAGTTTCATAACCTTTTCTTCAACTTATTCCTGTTCTTTATGCACAAAATTTAAACATCCTGTAATTATAATCGACTTTTCATCTACTTGGTTGATGGACCAATTAGTTGAAGAGTTGATGGCAATGGTAATTCTCCAAAAATAAAGATTAACCTTTAAGAAAACTGACTAAAATGAGCACAAACTCTCGGTGTGATTTAATAATTTTATCTAGTAATAATAAATGCTCATAGCGATCACATTCATAAACTCAAACACTGGAGACCTCATGAGAGAGAGTAGCAATCTAATCACAGTATCAACGAAACTATCATTCAATTAGACGTTGCAAAGAGTGGATAGATGAAGAGACATTAGATACAAGTGAAATCAATAAATTAAACCATCAATTTAGAGAGGATAGATGAAGAGACAAAAGTTCAATGTCAAGAATTCGACTGCAAAAATAGTTTTAGCAATATCAAGTTAGATCAAATACAAACCCAAGGGATCTGTACGGGGAAAACCACCACCCAGCCCTAGGTAGTAGCGGGGACCCCTGAATCAAGAGTCAGGGATCAAAAATTCAAGAACCAGGACAAGGTCAGGACAGGAAACAGCTAGGCCTCTCAGCTCACCGACGAAACAGCGACGCTTCTCTCTCTCATCCTAAAAGACCCTCGAAGCCCAAAAACCACCACCAGCCAACCACACCCCTAAAGTACCTATTCTTATACCCTAAAAGTACATGTCCATCCCACAATAGTTGCTAATTTCACACTTTCTAGCTAGGGGATTGGTTGGGTTCTAGGGGCGGAGTGTCACCCCACTATGAAATCATCTACTTTTGACTACACCATTGTTCTAAACATTTTTTTTATACAGTCATCAATACTTCTTCTCTCTCATGAGCACACATGCAACAATTTATTGTACATTTTAATAAATTTAACAACAACAGGTTCCGTTCCCACGATGACACTCGCTTTGGCTGCCTTTCAATGTTATGTCCTTCACCAGGTTAGGGTTTTTCAGCTTTGCACAGCAGTTCAGTCACGTGGTCACATGGTTCATACTCGCTCCTAATTCCACCCCGCCCTTTGTTATGCCAATTTAAAAACATGGAGGACTCGTCCATTACTAAAAGAAAGGAAAAACGAACATTTATTAATTATGTGACAATGCAATTTTCACGGTTTACCACCCACTTTAGCTTTACTTCATATTAACGGTTAGCCTAGCATAGCATTAGTAGGAAAGCTGCATTTTTTATTAGTTTGAAGCAACACTCACTATGATTTTTACCAATACACGTGCGGCTTTGACATGCAAACCTCCTAGATTCGTTAAAAACACAAGATTATTACATTTCCGGTTATTTACACATTAATTCTGGTTAGTTCATGCATTTTGTAAAGCATAGCTTCCCACGTGTAATGTAAATGTGCACATTAGTTGTTTTAACACTACTTACTGTTAGTCCGTAATATAGGGGTGTTCGGTTGAGCAGGTTTCTTTCGCGAAATCCTGCTCCATCAATCCCCCCTCTGATGGCTTTTAGGAGCCATCATAAATACTCACCATACCGAGTGCCACCTTTCATTTTGTCTAGATTTTACTTTCTTTCTCTTCTTTTATGGCACTCTCATCTATCTCTTTCATCATATCATAGTATGCTCCCTTTATTTTTTCTAACTCGATTTCTTCTCTTTTTCTCTTTCTCCCTTTTCTTATATTCTTTTTGTCTTTTGCATCTTTTCTTTCTCTTATACATTTACAACACTTATACGCAATTAATATTACTAGAGTTACTATTGCTACAGAAAGAATTGGCATTATTATTTTTCCTAATAAACTACTTCCTAAGGTAGAAAACCATTTACTTACCGCAGAGAAACTCTTACCAAGTCTCTCCCAAACACTATCAACCTCCAGTTGTGTTAAATCATTATGTAATTTTGTAATAGTTCTAATATATCCTTCTATCCCTTTATTTTTATCCGGGATATAGGTACAGCAGTGTTGAATTTTCATCATGTCACAGACTCCACCCTCTTTTGCCAAAAGAATATCAAGGGTAAGTCAATTTTGCAAAACCATTGATCTGATTGCCACCATTTCGGTATCAATCATCAAGAAACCACCAGCAGTATCTGTTGATAAACGATCAACCACTGTGGATAATTTACGAATTTTGTGTGAATTTAACCCCTTCCCTGCGCATGATGGAACCACGCCGTCATGAGCCACGGGTGGCGTGTGCTCATGACGGCGTGGTTCCGTCATGCTGCGGCCGCTCCGCCCACGCGGCACTGATTCCCCGCAGGCGAATTAGTGAGTGGGCGGGGTCGTGACGGAACCACGCCGTCATGAGCAAGCTCGCCCGTGACTCATGACGGCGTGGTTCCGTCACGAGCATGGCGGCGCCGCTCTCACCCCCCACCCCCCCAGCGCCGCGGCGGAATTACCGCCGTGGCCAAGGGGTTAAAACAACTCCAACTGAGGGTATCAGTGCACCAAAGACATCACCTACTATTTCTGAAAAACTTGCTCTTTTACTTCGTATTAGTCCTTGTTTTATTTCATTGAAACTGATGGAGCAGGGTAAACAAAATAATTTTGTACCCCCTTGGAAATTAATGAACTCTTATTAATTTAATAATACTAACTGTTTGAAAATGCATGTACTAACCAACAAATGCACCCTTTTTAGTAAACACTATATATGGGTAACATGCAGATTTGTGCAAAATCTAATCTATTTACAAATGTGAAGTTAATTAACATTAGTATTGTGATTTGCGTACTAATTAGAGTAAAATTGCATGATTTATGCTACGTAGTAGATTTGTATTGTGGCTAAGAATGCAGATGGTTAGTAAAATGGCTTTAAATGTCGCTTCTGCTAGGTAACACCTAACATGGGTCTTTAGAATGGCGGGTGGTAAACCGAAAGGCTTATTTTCTCTGTTTTAATTGTGGTTGTGTTTGTTCTTATGATAGTTCGTTCGGGCCTGTTAGGCCATGCTTCGAAAATGGCTGCTGGAGAGGATGAGATCACGTGAAAAGGCAAAGATGGCCTCTGGTCAGAAGCAATAAAGAAATCAAGTCATGTGAATGCGGTCTGTGCCCGGAGTGAGAGATGTCAAGGTCAAACTGACCTACAATAAAGAGTGTGCCAAAAAGATTCAGCATGTATTCATGGGAATGGATGAGAAAGAACCGAGTGACAATGGACGAACAAAATTGTGACCATCAAAATCGCTACAAAATGAATGGACAAGTTGGACTGCTTTTGACCCAAGAGCCATGAGACTCAGTGTATGTTTTACTGTCCCTAAACCAGTTTGAAAAAGGAGGGCGATGAGGTGACCATCACCACCCCTCAAATGGACCAATTAGCGTGATCTTGCCCCTAAGGATTGCAACTTTTTTGTGTAGTAAGCTAGAAAATAGGGTGTAAGAGGGTCTACTCTTATGTGGGGTGGGCTGCTGCTGTGGTCGCTGCTATTGGTGTTTTTCCTGCCATACCGCCTCTTTATTTTTCATTTTTCCACCTCGATACTGCGAAAAGACTCTGTCATTTTTGAACTTTGAACTTGACTGGGGAAGGAACGAGATCGTTGCGGGAATTCTGCCCGGGAGGTGTGTCCGAGGAGGTTAGCGGGACAGTCAGTCAGTTTGGGAGTTCTATTCTGTGATCTGCGGTTTATCTTCTTTTTGGTGAATCATTCCTGTCCGCATCCTAAGACTATGGGTAATGCATAATTTTCCATTCTTCATTAAACTTTTCTTAAATGTTTATTGATATATTAAATGTGATTAATAAATAAAGAATTTTACCTATTCAATTGAGAATTTAGATAAAATTATATTCTAACTTAAAATGAGTCTGTGGTTCTTTAGTTCATTTATGAGTTATAATGTTAAAAGGTTTTAATTGTGATTGAGCTGGCCTTAATCACCATCAACTTATTCTACCAGTTGGTCCATCGACCAAAGAGCGGAGTACCTTGATGTTTGGAACCGACAGGATCAAAGGTTAATGCATATAATGTATGAGTTATTATTCTGTCAAATTTAACAAGGTATCCCATTCGTCCAGCAGCACATTCTCCTTGGCGTGAAATCCAGTGATTAAATGAATGTATGTTATGCGGTGTCATGGGCCCCACCGACATAAGGTTTAATGGACAATAGGTTGCATAAATGTTTTACCTGGATTAGTGTCCTAAGGAGAAATTTATATGAGCCGCGCTGGATCAGATTTCTTGGTAGCAGAGTTATGGTTTCTATAGATTAGTTTGGTGAATATTGATTATTGATGTATTGATTTTTCATGTCTAACACTTTATGTCGAGTTGTATTATGTTATGTGTAAGTCGGAATTTTGAAGCTTCCGGGAAGTAGGAAGTGGACACGTGTGGCAAAAGAAGTCACACGGAATTGTGCATTGTCTGATTTTCAAATTGGGGATAACACAGGATTGTGTTATGTTAGGGACATTTCATGTATGAAAAAGCGTTTGAGTGAAATAGCAACAGGTTTTCTTGTGAAACTCTGGCCTTAATTCTCAGGAGCAGTGTAGTCTCCACATGTGTTTTATCCCCAGAGAAAAGGGTTTACCCCTTGCTTGAGAGAAGGGTAAGGTACAGAGAAGTGCTACACTTATCGAACGTAACAGTATTCTTGCAAGATGGAGCAAACTATTTCTTTTGTTTAGCGAAACAGACATTGGTAATGTGTTTTATGTCGTAACTAATACATTTTGTTGAAAAGAGAAGGTAAGAAAACTGCCGATAATTTTTGTAAAGAAGGGGTCAGTAAAGACAGGAGTAGAACTGACGTCAACAGAGACCGCGCTGGTATTGGCCAATCGTGGGGGAGTGAAGAGCTTCTTGATTGGTGCGTTAGTGTGAAGACGCGCTGGGATTGGTTAGTGTGAGAGTGACGTAAAGCTTTCGGATTGGGTCGTTGGTGTGAGACGCGCTGGGATAGGTCCAAATAGCTGAGCAGTAGAAAGAACAGAGTGGTGAAGAATTTTCGTGTGTTTGTTTTGAGAAAAAGAACAGTGCAATATGGCTTATTATGAGTCTGGTAGAGAGAAACCGTCATGGTTTGCGAAGATTAAAAACTTTTTCAAGAAAGACAAGAAGGTTGTGACTAGGGAAGTAGAAGCACTTCCTCCGCCGAAAACACCAGCCTCTCATAAGATGTTGAAATATGGCTATCATACTTGTATTTGGTTGGAAAATTGGGCAAAATATACCCAAAGTGATGGAGTATTGGCATTTCCAGAAAATGGTTTGTTTAGCACAGCTGTACTTCGAAATTTGAGAGAAAAGATGATGAAACTTGAACCGAGACCTAGACCAACACAGTTCGAAGCATTAGGTGAATGGGAAGATGAGATGTATGAAAGAGAAAGACACAGAGGTGCAAAGAATTATAGTTTAGTCCATGGAAGAGTATGGGGGTTGAATCATGAAGACAGGATGAGACGATGGAGGTATGCTAATATGATGGATGGTTTGTTTCCTGTCAGAACAGTTGAAGAGGTTACAGGGAGAAAGTGTACGGAGAAAAAGAAGCATGCAGTAACAGAGAAATATGGGTATGGAGCTAGCGACACAGAGGATGAATTGCTGGAGGACATTTTAAATAAAAGACCCCCTCCATATCAACAGAATTCTGCGGTGGTGACTCCAAATGCACCACCAATGGAAACTGTAGGAAATCAGAGCCCTGAACGAAATTATGAAATACACAGGTCCTTTGATAAATTAGAAACTCCACAGAATGTGAAGCACGATAATGGTAATACACCTGAATTAGCTAGAACCACAAGAGAATTGACTGAAAAGATAAGAGAACTAACAAAGAACATGGAAGCTGTGACTGTGCCAGTGACGATAGGGCCAGTAATTCCGGTATTTGAAAATCAAAGAATAGATGAGCATTCCCTGACAATTCCATTGAACTCTAGTATGCAAAGAATGAGAGAAGGGATAATTCCAGAAAATAGAGAGACAAGAGATTCTGTTGGTTCATGTAGGTCGAGTCCACCTACAAATTTGACAATTAATGAGAGTCAGATAAATAGGATTCCTATGGGAACCGATTCAGCAACTGAGACCCCAGAGAGAAGTGCAAATTGGGCAGAGATAAATAATACCCCTGTGGGTCCGACTGCAGAAGAATTAAATGAGTGGATGAGGAACTTACAGAAGAAAGATGCTGAACCACAACCTTTGGATGTGATCAGATTAAAAATAGATATGGAAGAGTTGATTCTAGGGACTATTGGTACAGATCGATTGAAGTCCTACCAAGATGATGAGCTAATGTTCATGTGTAAAAGTGTTACTTGGAGAGCTAGGAACTTGCATGAAAAATTGGAAGAAACAGCGAATGAACTAGGAGTAGAGTTTGGAAAAATCAGAGGATTGCAGAAACCGTACAGGGTAGACTTTAGTGAAAAGGATATAGAAAATCTGAACACTTCAGGACGATTAACACAGATAAAGGAACTGATTGTGTTATTGAGAAAATGGGGAGATGTGGACAGGTGGAGAAGCAGGTGGATAAGAAGAAAGGAGGGAACGACCGATAAAGCTTCATTGGCTTTTCCGGTAAAGGAGAAAGAACCGATAGTAATGGAATATCCAATGAGGGAAACTCCAGGAGGAAGCTATGTACATGTCCCATGGTCCAGACAAGATATATTGTCATTTACAAATGACTTTCCAAGATTGAGAGAGAAACCCGTAGAATGGTATCGACAGGTAGAAAGGTTTGTAAAGGTTTCAAAGGTGTTGTGGGAAGATTTGGATGGATTGTTTGAAATTGTAGTACCAGCAGATTTATGGAAAGAATGTAAGATTACAATTGACTGGCTGAAGGAAGAATATCCTAGAGATGCAAAAACTGGAGCCCCAGGTTCAGAAGTCATGAGAAAATATGAACAAGCCATCACGTTTTTGAAAAATAAAATCCCACCAAAAGAGACGGACTGGGTAAATATTGATAGAACAACTCAGGAGAGTAAGGAATCTGTACATGCCTACTATGAGAGACTGCTTTTGGTCTTTAAACAGTATAGTGGTTATGAGAATTTGAGTGAAAAGGACATGAGTCATTTTGTGTTTAGATTTGTATATGGCTTGAAACCTGAAATAAGTGAAATGATTAAGCAGCATATGTTGTGTTGGCAGAATAGCAGTGTAGACAGCGTAAACTAAAAGAGAAGGCGATGTGGGCACAAGTAAAGGTTGCAGAAAAACAAGAAGCTCAGATGAATAATCAGTCTAGTGATGCAGGACAAACTAAATTCAAACCGAATATAGGTAAAGGAAAAGGTCAAATGAGTATAGAAAAGGCCAAAAAGAAATGGCCTTGTCACAATTGCGGAAAATTAGGACATTGGAGAAAGGAGTGTAAATTTCCTCCAAAGGCTAATACAGAAAATCAACCATTAAATTCACAGGTGCAGAATGAGGTGAGTTACCAGCAGCTGCAACAGCCGCAGGTAGTTACTCAACAGTGTCAGGTGCCGCAACCACCTCTTCCAAAGAGTGTAAATCCTCAGAGATACAGTACAGAGGCAGGATTCTACGGAGGAGAGCAGGTAACAAAATTGCCGCGCGCAGCTGCAGTGTCGCAGTATTGGTTACGGCAGGATGGAAATGAATCGGATGAAAGCTTATGACGGTGCCTAGGAGAGGAAGAAGAGTGTGTGCTTGGCGCAACTCTAGAGGTAGATCAGTCAGGTCCATTTGTGGATGGAAAAGTGAATGGTGTAAATGTTACATTCCTTGCGGACACTGGAGCTACCCGTTCTACTGATAGATCAGTGGAAATTCCAAACCTTCCTTTCTCAGGAGAATATATCCAAGTTGTAGGTGTTTCAAACAGGCAGATTAAAACCCCTCTTACCAAACCAGTAGAGGTGAAAGTTGGACCATTCATAGAGATGCATCGTTTTGTGGTTCGTGATTGCAGTCCTGTAAATTTGTTAGGACGCGATCTACTTTGTAAAATGAATTGCACCATCTACTGTACCCCAGATGGTATTGCTTTCCAGACACCAGATGAGGATGTCCTGTATAAAATGACAATGGCAGAACTAGAACCAGGAGTGAATGACATGTTTCCTGTGTTTGATGCAGAAAAAATCCCTATTGAATTGAAAGGAATAGTCAGGTCTGATGTATGGGATTTCACAGGCAAAGATATTGGACTAATGAGAGGAGTTGATCCTGTAAAAATTACTGTAAGGGAAGGAACAAATTACCCAAATACTCCACAGTACAATTTAACGCCAGAAATTATTGAAGGAATAACACCTGTAGTTAATAAGATGATTGAACAAGGAATTTTGAGAGAAATAATGAGTAGCCCATGTAATTCTCCTATATAGGGATTGAAAAAGCCAAATGGAACATATAGGATAGTGCAAGACTTGAGAAAGGTAAATAAGATTGTTATTCCTTGTTGCCCAATTGTGCCAAACCCCGCTGTAATATTGTATCAGATTCCACATGATGCAGAATGGTACACAGTTATTGATTTGTGCCATGCATTCTTTTCTATTCCATTGCACCCTGACAGCCAGCCATTTTTTGCATTCCGGTTCGGAGAGCGTATTTTGGCATGGTGCCGAATTCCTCAAGGGTATACTGAAAGCCCCTCAATCTTTAATCAGATCCTAAAGAAATCATTGGAAGATTTAAAAATGCCTGAAAAATCTGTGATGGTCCAGTATATTGATGACCTATTGGTGGCATCAAAGACCAAAGAAGCATGTGTTACGGACACAATTGCTTTATTAAATCATTTGGCAGAAGGAGGACACAAGGTGTCTCTGTCAAAACTGCAATTTTGTCAACAGGAGATACAGTATCTAGGTCATAAGATTGAGAAAGGGATGCGAAAGGTGACGACAGAAAGAATAAGGATTATCCAAGGAATGAGAGCCCCAATGACGCAGAGAGAGGTGAGAATGTTTCTTGGAATGGTTGGTTATTGTCAACAGTGGATAAGTGGATTTTCATTAATTGCAAAACCTTTACAGCGATTGACAAAGAGGGATGTCAAAGATCCGATTGAGTTGGATGAGGAGGAAATGAAGGCTTTCAAGGAACTGAAAACAAGTTTGTGTGAGGCACCAGCATTGGGAATGCCTGATTATGAAAACGAATTTGAGCTGTATTATAGTGAGAGAGATTGATGTGCACTTTCAGTGTTAGTACAAAGGCATGGAAAAATGAAAAGACCAATCGCTTATTTTTCAGCTGTCCTAGACCCGGTAGCAAAGGCGTTGCCTGGATGTCTGAAAGCAGTAGCTGCTACTTGTGTGAGTCTGGAACAGAGCGAAGGTATTGTGATGGGGTATCCTCTGAGAGTATATGTCCCACACTCCGTTAAAATCCTTCTGACCCGAACAAAAACCCAATTCATGACACATAGTCGGCTGACTAGGTATGAAAAAGTGATTTTGGGTGCAGACAATGTAACCATTGTAAGATGCACAAGTGTGAATCCCTCAACTTCATTGCCAGATGAAGTAAATGTAGAAGTCAAAGATGATGTTGATCATAAGTGTTTGGATGTGCTTGAATTTTGCACAAAGCCTCGCCCAGATATTAGAGATGAACCCTTAAAAGAATCAGATTATGTGATGTTTGTGGACGGATCATGCCTGAGAACAAGTGAAGGAGTTTTAAGTGCTGCGTATGCTGTGTGTACGGTGGCAACCATAATGGAAGCATCCTGTTTGAGAGGAATACGTTCAGCCCAAGTGGCTGAACTGGTTGCTCTGATTCGAGCATGCAAACTGGGAAAGAACTTCCGAATTACGGTGATCACGGATAGCCAGTATGGCTTCAGAGTGGTCCACGATTTTGGACAGATCTGGTCCCAGAGGGGTTTCCTGACTTCTGCAGGAAATCCTATTAGGAATGGTGAGTTTTTGAAGAAATTGCTTGAGGCGATACAGCTACCTAAACAGATTGCAGTGGTAAAACACGCTGCACACAAAAATGGAACCGATTATATTGCAGTGGGAAACAAATTCGCAGATGAAATAGCTCAATAATGTGCCAGAAACATGGTCTCACTGAATAGGAGAAGGGAAAAAGAGAATGTTTCATGTCCCTTGCTGTTTACTAACACAGTTGAAACCTGGGATGAGGTAAAACAATTGCAGGAAGAAGCAGATGAAGAGGAGAAAGATGGTTGGATAAAAGCAGGCTGCAGACAAAGAGAGGAAGATGAAGTCTGGGTTTATAGAGATGAAAGACCAGTTATGCCTGATAGCATGATCTCTAATATGGCACGGATGTACCATGGGCAGGCACACATTGGTAGGGATGCCATGATCAGACTTTTCAGACAGACCTGGTACAACACAAAATTTAGGGCTGTAGCTGAAAGCCTTTGTCAAAGATGTCTTACATGCCAACAAATAAATCCTGGAAGGAAGACTGTAGTGAGTTTGGGAACAATAGGACATGAAGGAGGTCCTTTTACCAGAATGCAACTAGATTTTATTGAAATGCCCCCAAGCAATAGATTGAGATATGTCCTTGTGGTCGTTTGTTTGTTTTCTCGTTGGGTGGAAGCCTATCCGACAAGAAGGAATGATGGAGTTACTGTGGCTAAGCTCCTACTGAGAGAATTCATTCCTAGATATGGCTTTCCAGTAATGATCAAAACAGATAGAAGAACACATTTCCAGAATGAATTAATACAACTGATATGTGAAGCACTTGACATTCAACAAAAACTGCACTGTGCCTACAGACCCGAGGCTTCTGGAGTGGTAGAGCAAGTAAATGGAACAATAAAGAATAGGTTAGGGAAAATGTGTCAAGCCACAGGACTCAAATGGCCCGATGCCCTGCCATTGGTGCTGATGAGCATCAGAAGCATACCTGACAGAAAAACAGGTCTGAGTCCTCATGAAATAATCATGGGACGAGCAATGAGACAAGCACATGTACCTGTCAACAAACTGCTGACTATAACTGATGATCTCGTATTGGACTATTGCAAAGGATTGGCTGATGTGGTGCATTCTGTGTTTCATCAGGTTGGACCGGATGCGACCACTCTTGAAAGAAAACCAGCTCATGATTTGAGTCCAGGAGACTGGGCCCGCATTAAAGTCCACAGAAGAAGAAACTGCTTGGTTCCTCGCTGGGATAAGCCACGTCAAGTGATCCTGGTGACAACAACTGCTGTAAAGTGTGCAGGTGTGAAAAATTGGGTTCATGCCAGTCATACCATCAGAGTTCCAGATCCTGAAGCTCGACCTGTAAGTCGACATCTGGAAATATCAGATACCAGCTCAGCATCTGAAGCAGAAGCTGAAACAAACAGAATTCCAGATCTTGAAGCTCGACCTGTAAGTCGACATCTGGAAGAATCAGGTACCAGTTTGACAACTGAAGAAGAAACTGAAAAGATCAGAGTTCCAGATCTTGAAGCTCGACCTGTAAGTCGACATCTGGAAATATCGGATACCAGTTCGGCATCTGAAACAGACCAACCTGAATCTGGTGAAAGGCAAAAGGAAAAATCAGGAAACAGAAGAACTGATATTATAACTGGAGAAACCGAACCAAGAGACAGCGACAGTGAACAGCCAAGTACCAGTTTTGGTGAAAATTCCTCCAGAGATCGTTGAGGTAACTGAAGAAAACTTAAATTCAGATAGAGAGATAGGGGAAAGTGCGGAAGAAAAACGAGGAGTAGTAGGGTCAGAACTACAAACAGAAGAAACACAGGGAAATTAAGATTCAGACAGAAAGTTTGGGGAAAGTACGGAAGACAAACGAGGAGGGTTAGAATCAAATTTTCAAACAGAAGAGTCACAAGAAGATTTGGATTCAGACAAAGAAACTGAGATCATAAAGTTCAAAGTTAGAGGAAGTGAAGTGAGGTCTGAGACAGAATCTGAAGAAAGTGAAGAAGAAAGAAAGCAAAGAATAGGACCAAGTAAGAGAACTTGGAGAACAGAACGAGAAGAAAAAGAAAACGAACTGAAAAGGCCAAGAAAAGGAGACAATTGGCCCAACGAAATTAAAAGGCTGAGATATTAAATAATAAATTTGAACAAAGATAATGCGGAACAAGTAAATGAAATAACAAGTCAGAAAGGACAAAGAAAACCAAGCGAAAGACAGTTACAGAGACCAAAAAGAGTGAAGAGACCTAACTTGAAATATAAGTCACCTGAATGGCTATACATAGCATTGACCGACATTAAAGAAGTGGATAGCAGTCACGAAATCCCAGACGAAGACTGTGAACAAATGGGTGAGAGTGAATTGCACCAAACCTGAAAGACAAAGAAAGAAAACCGAACTGGACACCTAAACTGAAAAAGACAAGAAAAAGTTCTGAAAAGAACTGAAGAAGAGCACCAAAAGAGACTGATTAAAGGGTAGAGTGGCTGAAAAGTCATTCTGAGGTGTGGAAACAGATTTTCTCTACATATATATATGTAGCTAAATAGTATTACAACATGGTAGACACTGAGAACAGAAGATCCAGATGTGAGTTTTTACGTAGATGGTGTAGAATGTGTTTCTATTGTACAGGATTGCTAATGCTTATTTGGTTTATTTTAGCAATAATAATTCCACTTAGGTTAGTTGTAGAAAATACATCTGTAATAGTGAATGACACGAATAATGACAAGAAAGCTAACATAAAGAACACTGCAGCATTAGTAGATAGTACTGATTTTCATAGGGATAAGTCAATAACTGATTTCTCCAAGAATGTCTTCACGAAACTATTATACGAATATGTGGAGACAATGGATGTGAGAGATTGTTATGTCTGTATGCAGTTACCTGCGTCTGTCACAGAAGGTGTGACATATCATGACCTTCCTTTGACGTATGGGATAACTTGTAGCGTTTTAGCTAGCCTATTTTATAAAACAGGTAGATTAGAATATTACTACACTGACATAGATACTGTTTTTGCTAAAGTTCCCGTAATCCCTGAATTAAATAAGGTAAAAGTTGCAAAGGTTTTTGGAGAGTTTTTCTTAGAAAATAAAGAATTAACATTAGAGTATATATTTAGACACAATCTTACTTGTGAGTTAAAGAAAGAAGAAAAGGTTTTCTTGGACATGGTAGAGGACAGAAGAGTTAAGTTTCAAAGAAAGGTAGCAGGAGAAAAGACAAAAACCCCACCTTGGGCGTTTGAAGAGAGAAATTACGACAAAGGTGAAACAAATGCAGCTATGGTTCTGGATTGGCCCCAACAGGGAAAATTGTGTATTAGTATAAGTAACACTATGTATGATAACTATTTCGTGGGTTCTAGTGAGTGCCGAGATACATACAAAATTCTAGGGGGATGGGGATTTAAAGGAGGAAAAGATCCAGTATTTCCAGGGATCTATTATATTTGCGGAAATAGAGCCTATTATAGGTTGCCGGACCATTGGTATGGAACATGCTATCTATGCCTGGTCTTTCCAAAGATTTTTCATGTGGAGAGAGGAACAAAAGGAATTCACGTGATAGGTAAAACATTAACACCTAGGAGGAGGCAAAGCTTCTCAGAAATAGTAGGTGATATTTTTGGAGCATTGATACCAGCAGTGGGTATATCTTTGAATGCATACAAGATTCGGAAATTGTCTTCAGTAGTGGACCGTTTATCAACGAATACTACTGGAGGGTTCTTGGTGGTAAATACCGAAATGGTTGCCATGAGAGCTATGGTAATGCAAAATCGACTTGCCCTTGACATTCTTTTGGCAAAAGAGGGTGGAGTCTGTGGAATGCTGAAGGTACAACATTGTTGCACTTACATTCCAGACAAAAGTGAGAATATACAAAAGTATATAAAGAACATTACTGATTTGCACAAAGAAATTGCCCCACTGGAGGTTGAAGGTGTTTGGGAGAGACTTGGTAAGAGTTTTTCCTCAATGAAGAAATGGTTCACAGAAATAGGTAGTTCTCTTATTGGGAAAATACTAATACCAGTCACAGTGATAATAATAGTAATGTTATTAGTGAGATTAGCATATGTGTGTATTAAAAGAAGAAAAAGACAAAATAGAGTAAAAAGAGAAAATGAGAAAAATAAAGAAAGAGAACGGGAGATGGGAGAGATAGAATTGGAAGAGTTAAAAGAGAACATGTACAAACGGTCTAAAAGACAAGATGAGAAAAACACAGTTGTATGAACTAACAAAAAAGCAAGTGGACAAGAAACATTTATCTGATAAATTGTAGGATAGGTTTTTGTGGTGATGTTAAAATCACCAAAGGGGGGAATTGATGGAGCAGGGTAAACAAAATAATTTTGTACCCCCGTGGAAATTAATGAACTCTTATTAATTTAATAATACTAACTGTTTGAAAATGCATGTACTAACCAACAAATGCACCCTTTTTAGTAAACACTATATATGGGTAACATGCAGATTTGTGCAAAATCTAATCTATTTACAAATGTGAAGTTAATTAACATTAGTATTGTGATTTGCGTACTAACTAGAGTAAAATTGCATGATTTATGCTACGTAGTAGATTTGTATTGTGGCAAAGAATACAGATGGTAAGTAAAATGGCTTTAAATGTCGCTTCTGCTAGGTAACACCTAACACGGGTCTTTAGAATGGCGGGTGGTAAACCGAAAGGCTTATTTTCTCTGTTTTAATTGTGGTTGTGTTTGTTCTTATGATAGTTCATTCGGGCCTGTTCGGCCATGCTTCGAAAATGGCTGCTGGAGAGGATGAGATCACGTAAAAAGGCAAAGATGGCCTCTGCGCAGAAGCAATAAAGAAATCAAGTCACGTGAATGCGGCCTGTGCCTGGAGTGAGAGATGTCAAGGTCGAACTGACCTACAATAAAGAGTGTGCCAAAAAGATTCAGCATGTATTCGTGGGAATGGATGAGAAAGAACCGAGTGACAATGGACGAACAAAATTGTGACCATCAAAATCGCTACAAAATGAATGGACAAGTTGGACTGCTTTTGACCCCAGAGTCATGAGACTCATTGCATGTTTTACTGTCCCTAAACCAGTTTGAACAAGGAGGGCGATGAGGTGACCATCACCACCCCTCAAATGGACCAATTAGCGTGATTTTTGCCCCTAAGGATTGCAACTTTTTTGTGTAGTAAGCTAGAAAATAGGGTATAAGAGGGTCTACTCTTATGTGGGGTGGGCTGCTGCTGTGGTCGCTGCTATTGATGCTGCTGCTGCTGTTGGTGTTTTTCCTGCCATACCGCCTCTTTATTTTTCATTTTTCCACCTCGATACTGCGAAAAGACTCTGTCATTTTTGGACTTTGAACTTGACTGGGGAAGGAACGAGATCGTTGCGGGAATTCTGCCCGGGAGGTTCGTTCGAGGAGGTTAGCGGGACAGTCAGTCAGTTTGGGAGTTCTATTCTGTGATCTGCGGTTTATCTTCTTGTTGGTGAATCATTCCTGTCTGCATCCCAAGACTATGGGTAATGCATAATGTTCCATTCTTCATTAAACTTTTCTTAAATGTTAATTGATATATTAAATGTGATTAATAAATAAAGAATTTCACCTATTCAATTGAGAATTTAGATACAATTATATTCTAACTTAAAATGAGTCTGTGGTTCTTTAGTTCATTTATCAGTTATAATGTTAAAAGGTTTTAATTGTGATTGAGCTGGTCTTAATCACCATCAACTTATTCTACTAGTTGGTCCATCGACCAAAGAGCGGAGTACCTTGATGTTTGGAACTGACAGGATCAAAGGTTAATGCATATAATGTATGAGTTATTATTCTGTCAAATTTAACAAGGTATCCCGTTCGTCCAGCAGCACATTCTCCTTGACGTGAAATCCAGTGATTGAATGAATGTATGTTATGCGGTGTCATGGGCCCCACCGACATAAGGTTTAATGGACAATAGGTTGCATAAATGTTTAGCTGCGCTGGATCAACACTATTGTCCTCACGGTCCTTATGGTAGACCTTTGAGAAAACAATCCCAAAATAACAGCTTCCGTACCAACGTGCTGGTAGCCTATAATAGGCCTTTTTACCACACACATAATATATTCCCGGGAAAACTGGGTCAGGTCCACCCTTCAATCCCCATCCTCCAGTAATTTGGAAAGTATGCTCACATTTACTAGTGCCAATGTAATAATTATTATAGTTAGTCCTTGATCTATACAAACATAGTTTCCCCTTTTGTGACCAGTCCAGGGACATCGCAGCATATGTCTCTCCCTTCTCATAATTTCTTTCTCTAAATGCCCATGGTGGTGCCTGTGATTTTTGTTCATCAGCTTTCTTCTGGAAACTTGCTCTTCTATTTTCTACCATATCTAAGAACAATCTCTCTTCAATATGTAAGTTACAGGTTCAATTATTTTTGTAGGCATAATCTACATCTAAGGTTTTAGTAATATGGAAGAATTCTCCCATATAGCGTGCATTTTTAGCACTTAATACTTTATTTAATGCCCTTACAATTGGTATTTCTGAAAATACTAAATCTATATCAGTATATTGATAATCCAGCTTACCAGTCACATAAAATAGGCTGCTGAGTACACTACATGACACACCATAGGTTAAAGAAAGGTGGTGGTATGTTATTCCTTCAGAGACAGACAAAGGTACTTTCATACAGACATAACAATCACTCACATTCATAGTATTAGTATATTCATATAACAACTTGGTAAAAACATTTAACGAAAAATCACTAATTGATTTATCATGATGGAGAATACTTCCATCCATTTGTTCTATATTAGTATTCATAAGGGTTTTAGAAACATCTTTCATTCCTTCAATTGACACATCATTAGTATTATTTCCGATGTTACTTACACTAAAAATAGGTATGACAACAATTAACAGGATCCATATAAGCGTTAATAGGAAAATACTACATAAGCAGGTTTTAATACATCTACGTATTAGGCTAGAATTTGGTTGTTCAGTCACTTCTACTTCTGCCATTTTGATGTACTACAAAGAGAAAAATACAAAAATCAAACAATTCCTTTAGTCTTCAACCTTCAAAGATTTAAAATTAAATGTCTAAAAATAGATTTCTGTGTAATCCTACACTTAATGACTTTCTTCCTTACCCCTTTCTTTTATTTCAGTCTTTTGGTCTTTCTTAAGTTTTTAGTTCAATTCATCTGACAATTTTTCTCCTTAATCTCTTTTACAGTTCCTTTTAAGGTGGTCTCAGTTTGTTCTCATCTTCTTTTTCAGTATCACTACTGTCGTGTTCTTCACTTAGACCTAAACTTTCAAACTCTTCTAGTATGACGTAGGTCCATTCAGGAGCTTTGTACTTTCTGCATGGAATTCTTGTTCTTTTTACTTTTCGGGTTACTTCTCTTTTTGTGTTTTCTGATTCTGTTTGGCTTGAGACTTCATTAATTTGCTCTGGTCTTTTCCCGAATCTTCTCTTACTATTCTGTACTTTAGTCTTCTTGCTCCACTTGACCAAATGTCTCCTTTTCTAGGTCTTTTTCTCTGTACTACTTTTTCACCTTCTGTGTTTGATTCACCATTTCTTTTATTCAATCTTCTTTCTGTCTGTTCCTCACAGTTCCCTTGTATTTCTGTTTCTGTAGGTTCAACACTTGCTTCTGATTCATCAATGAGTTCACCTTCTTCTAGATCATTGGTGGTTTCATTCTCTTCTGGTCCAATTTCTGGCTCAACAGCTGTTTCTCTTTCTTCTGGCTCAACGGCTGCCTCACCTCTTTCTGACTCAACAGCAGTCTCTCCAATCCCAGTATCTGGTGCTAAATCTATTTGACTTGTGCTTGGCTGTTCATCGTCAAAATGTTCATTAGAATCTGTCACTCCAGGCTCTTCAGCTTCGCACACTTCAGCTGCTCGTTCTCGATTTTGATTTACCAGTTTCTGTACTTCAGGTCTTTCAATTGGACTTGGGACTAAGCGGGTATGGCTTGCATGTATCCAATTTGGCAAGCCAAAACACTTTACTGCTGTGGTCGTCACCAATATGATCTGGTAAGGGCCGCTCTAACTGGGTTCTAGGCACGTTTTCCTCACGTGCTTCTTGACTAGTACCCACTCACCAGGATTCAAATCATGTGCTTGGTTCCGCTGTGTCATTGTGGCATCTCCTCCAACCTGGCAGGACACAGAATGCAACAGGTCAGCCAGTCCTTTGCAATAATCTAGCACACAATCATCAGACATATTCATCAGTTTGGACACTATCCTGTGCACACGTGGTTGGGATAATAGATCAGAAAAAAGTCTCGAAAGTTGCCCAATTTAAGATCGACATCAGTTATGTGAGTCAGGATTATTTAATGATGAACAAAGAAAAACGACCAGTCATGTGATCGACGGACGTCGCTTCTTCTCCAACTTCCATGCGGTTCCCGGGCGCACTCGCCTGTCACTCCTTCTTCCGCATTTGCCGCACTTCCCGACCTATCCATTAGCGTGCCCTCCATGGGCCCTGCCCACCGCCACCACCAGGACCCGGTTACTGTCCCTGGTCACCCTCTTCTGGGCAGGATTTCAAGACTTTACACCCTCCCATCTGAGACGCCCACTTTCACCTTTGCTCAGTTTGCTACTACCCGTTCGGCCCTGAAGAGTCACGGGACTACTTCCCACTGTGACGAAACACGTGTCGGCTGGTCGTTTTTCTTTGTTCATCATTAAATAATCCTGACTCACATAACTGATGTCGATCTTAAATTGGGCAACTTTCAAGATTTTTTTCTGATCTATTATACCAACCACGTGTGCACAGGATAGTGTCCATATTACCAGTGTGGGTTGTTGACTCACACAAATCACGGGGGTTATTGGGTACTTCCCCCGACCTGGCAGCACCGTACACATACAACAGCCTTGTTACATAGACGCGCACGAGTCTGAGCGCCTACTCCCTGATGTACAAAAAACCCTACACAGCTTATATTCATCAGTTTGTTCGCAGGTATGTATGCTTGTCTCATGGCTCTTCCCATCAACACTTCATGGGGACTCATCCAGTCTTTTTGTCAGGAATACTTCTAAGACTCATCAATACAAGGGGTAAAGCGTCAGGCCACTTCAGTGTTGTGGATGCACATACCTTCCCTAATCTAGACTTTATTGTGCCATTTATCTGTTCAACAATTCCAGATGCTTCTGGTCTATAGGCACAATGCAGCTTCTGCTCAATTTATAATGTTGCACAAATCATCCAAATTATTTCATTATTGAAGTGCAATCCCCTATCTGATTCCAAAGTGACTGGAAAACCAAACCTAGGAATTAGTTCTCTCAACAACAGCTTTGCCACAGTAAGGCTATCATTCCTTCTCGTTGGATAGGCCTCTACCCAGCGAGAAAACAAACAGACAATGACAAGAACGTATTTCATCCCATTACATGGTGGTAATTCAACAAAATCTATCTGAAGTCTGGTGAAAGGACCTCCTTCTTTCCCAATTACACCCCAATTCACAACTGTTTTTCTTCCTGGATTTTGTTTTTGGCATATGGCACACCTGTGACATAAACTTTCTGCGATGGCCCTGAACTTTGGATTATACCATGTCTGCTTGAACAGTCTTACCATTGCATCTCTTCCAATATGTGTGAGTCCATGGTACATCCTGGCCATGTGAGAAAGTAAAGAATCTGGCAATACTGGTCTTCCATCATAATAGACTCATACCTCATCTTCTGCATTTTTCCTACAACCTGTATTACTCCACTCTTCCTTTTTCTCATCACTGACTTCTTCCTGCATTTGCCTTACCTCATCCCAAGTCTCAAATGTGGTTGTGAACATAAGGTGGCATTCGGAATTTTCTCTTTCAATTGATCTGTTTATGGCCACTGTATTTTGTGCACAGTAACGCGCTAATTGATCCGGATATCTACTACCCTTTGTCACATCATCATCTCCAGATTGATGTACGACACCAAATCCGTACTGACTATTGGTGTAGATGGTTACTTTTAGACCTTTTGCCAATTTACATGCTCTATCCAGAGCAATCAACTCTGCAACTTGGGCGGAGTTTACCCCTTTCAAACAAGATGCTTCTAGTGCTCCTGATAAGGTGAAGACAGCATAACCAGCACATAATTCACCCCTTTCATTTCTTAAACATGATCCATCCACAAACAACTCACAATCTGATTTTTCCAAAGGTTCATCCTCTATATCAGGACGGGGCTTAGTACAAAGCTCTGTCACTTCCAGACAATCATGTTCTGCTTCTTCTTTCACCTCCTCACATCTTGAATCTGGCAACAATGTAGCTGGGTTCACAGTAGTGCACCTCACCACTGTCACATTTTCAGCACCTAGAATCACTCTCTCATATTTAGTCAGCCGACTAGAGGTCATATGTTGAGTCCGGGTGCGAGTTAAAAGGATCTCAACAGAATGTGGTACAAATACTTTTACAGGATAACCCATCACAATTGCTTCACTTTGTTCCAAACTTACACAAGTGGTGGCTACTGCTTTTAAACAGCCTGGTAATGCTGCAGCCACTGAATCTAGGGTGGCAGAAAAATATGCCACTGGACGTCGTGCCATTCTGTGTTTCTGAGTTAAAACTGCAAGTGCACATCCATCTCTTTCACAACAGTATAATGCAAATTCTTTAGAGTAAAATAGCATTCCCAAAGCAGGTGCTTGGCAAAGACTGTTTCGCAACCTTGAAAAGGATTCCATACTCTCTTCATCCAACACAATTGGATCTTTCACATCCTTTCGTGTCAACCTCTGTAGAGGTTTTGCAATCAATGAGAAACCACAAATCCATTGTCTGCAATATCCAACCATTCCCAAAAACATTCGCACTTCCTTTTGATTTCTGGGTGGATTCATTTTCTTGATCACACTGATTCTCTCTGGCGTCACCTTTCTGACCCCCTTTTCAATCTTGTGACCTAAATATTGAACTTCCTGTCTATAGTACTGCAATTTAGATGGTGATACTTTATGTCCTCCTTCTGCTAAATGGTTCAATAAAACAATTGTGTCTGTTACACATGCTTCTCATGTTTTTGATGCCACCAGTAGGTCATCAGTATATTGAACCAAAACAGAGTTTCCTAGCATTAACAAAGCCTCCAAATATTTTTTCGAGATCTGATTAAAGATCGAAGGACTCTCAGTGTACCCTTGAGGAACTCAGCACCATGCCAAGACACGGTTTCCAAACCGGAATGCAAATAAATATTGACTTTCTGGGTGCAAAGGAATGGAGAAAAATGCCTGACACAAATCAATAACGGTGTACCATTCCGCATCGCAGGGAATTTGGTAAAGAATTACTGCTGGATTTGGCACTATTGGACAACATGGCACTACAATTTTATTCACTTTTCTCAAATCTTGTACTATTCTATATTTCCCATTAGGCTTTTTGATTCCAATAATGGGCGAATTACAGGGACTGCTCATTATTTCTTTTAAAATTCCCTGTTCAATCATTTGGTCAATCGCAAATACTTCTGGACTCATTTTGTATTGTGGGTTATTTGGATATGTAGCACCATTTTTTACTGTAATCTGAATTGGATCTACATTTGTCATTAACCCAATCTCCTTTCCTGTGAAATCCCACACATTTGATTTCACTTTACCTTTTAATTCTTCAGGCAAGTCCTCCTCAGTGAGGAGTGAATATAATTTGCTCACTTCTGATTCTCTCTGGGCCATCATTACTTTGTACTCAACATCCTCATCAGGTGTCATAAAAGCAACACCATCCGGTGTACAATAAATGGTGCAATTCATTTTGCACAATAAATCTCTGCCCAAGAGATTAACGGGACTGGAATCGCATACCACAAACCGATGCATGTCTTTGAAATTTCCAAATGAACTTCTATCAGGGCTGTGACAGGAGATCTAATATGTTTATTTGCAATGCCTACAACTTGGATAGTTTCTACCGAGGGGGGTGGGTTTGAAATTTCTGCTGCTCTCACAGTAGAACGGGTAGCACCAGCAAGAAGGTGATATCTTTACCTTCATCCTTTCCATCAACGAATGGACCTGACTGATCTACCTCTAAAGATGCGCCAAGTACGCAGTCTTCCTCCCCCCTCAGGCACCGTCATTGAGACAAATCCGAATCACTCATTACACCGCAACAAATATTGCGAAACCAGTGGATTCTTACCAAACTGCTCTTCTCCGTGGAATCCAGTACTTGCACTGTACATCTGCATATGAGCATTCACACTACGGGGGATAGGAGGTTGTGGCACCTGTAACTGTGGAGTAACTACCTGCTGCTGTTGATTCCCAATCACCTCATTCTGCATCTGTGGATTTAAATTTTGATTTACTTCATTACCCTTTTGACCAGCTCTACACTCATTCTTCCAATGTCCAAATTTTCCACACGCATGACAAGGAAATTTCTTTTTAGCCTCTTCCTTACTCATTTTAAATTTTCCTTTACCTCCACTGTTTACCTGACCAGTCTGATTTTGACCTTGTTGCCCATTACTATTTTCCTGTTGCTGTTCTGCCATCTTCACTTGGGCCCACATCATTTTCTCTTTCAACTTTTTAAGCCTTGAATCAATGTCATCACTACAGTACTTTGCATACCTCAAAATCTCATCTATTAATTTACTCTGCCAGCAGAGCATATGCTGCTGTATCATTGCACTAATCTCTGGTTTTAATCCATATACAAACCGATGCACAAAATGTCCCATATCTTTGTCTCCAATATTCTCAAACCCACTGTACTGCTTAAACACTTGTAACAGTCTCTCATAATATGCATGCACCGACTCTTTAGGCTCTTGGGTCGTCCTGTCAATCTTAACCCAATCTGTTTCTTTAGGAGAAATGTTCCCTTTCAAGAAAGTAATGACCTGATGGTACTTTTTCATCACCTCTTCAGATGGTGCACTCGTTCTTGCATCCCTGGGATATTCATCCTTAGGTCAGTCAACAGTAATTTTACATTCTGTCCACAAGTCAGCTGGAACTACTATTTCGAAAAGACCATCTAAGTCTTTCAACAACACCTTTGAAACTTTTACAAATCTATCTACCTGTTTGTACCACTCAGCTGGCTTCTCTCGCAATCTGGGAAAATCATTGGTGAATGATAATATATCTTGTCTAGTCCAAGGTACGTGAACATATCCACCACCTGGAACTTCTCTCATCGGACATGCCCTTTCCACTTGCTCAGTTCCTTTAATGGAAACATGGAAGTTCCTTTACCAGTAGTTTCTTCCTTCTTTTTCATACACTTATTCCTCCATCATTCTATATTTCCCCATTTCTTCTTTATATTCATTAATTCTTTTATCTGCAATCTTTTTCCTGACACATTCAAACTCTCTAAATCCTTGTCAGTAAAAGCCATTCTATACGTTTTCTGCAACACCTTCGACTTCTCTATATCTACACCAAACTAACTAGCAACTTCTGATAGTTTCTCCTGAAGATTCTTCGCTCTCCAAGTAATACTTTTACACAAAAACAGTAACTCTTCCTCACTATAAGTCCCTAATCTATCTGGACTTACTGTTCCAATAATCATCTCTTCTAAATCTACTTTCAATTAACTCACATTTATACTTTGTGGTTGAGATTTTGGCTTGGTCATTTCTTTTATCCAATTAGTTAATTCTTCTGGAGAGAGACCTGCTGAAATCCCGGCTACTGGAGTAATATTTGGCCCTATTTTCCTTGGGTCTAATTGAATACTTCTCCTCGGGGTTTCTGTTAATAAATCCTCAACCGGTAGGTCTAACAGTGTGGTATTTTTGTCATCTTGTCTATTTTCATTTGTTATTGACACTATGGGGTCGATTCCGATTCGGGCCGGAAATTTCTCCGACCGAGCCGGACCCGGAGAGATTTCCGACCGAATCGGACCCGTGCAGTCCGACCGAACGAGTACGATGCGTCCGTATGTTATCGGACTCGAGTCGGTCGGACTCCCATTGATGTCAATGGGAGCCGGTCGTACAACGCGTACGCGGGCTCCCATTGACTCAATGGGTGCGGAAGTCGGACAAGGGCGCCCCCTACAGCGGGTACGCGGCGAAGCGACTCGCGCCGTACACGCACAGGTAGGGGGACCCATGGGTCCCCCTGTGTGCGACTCACGCGGCTACGCGTACAGGGGGTCCGACACGGACCCCCAAAGTACGGCTCCGACAGCTCTTACGAGCCGGAGTGCGCGGCTCGGTCGGACTGCTCGCGGCGCGCATCGTACTTACCCGGCCGGGAAACGTCTCCATTGCGCGGTGCGAGTCGAGTCCGAGCGAGTCGGTCGGAGCGGTTCGAGCCGGGAGCGAGTCGGTCGGAGCGGTCGGGATGCCCGGACGAGTCGGTCGGCGATTTCGCATCGTACTCGCTCGGCCGGACCCGCGTACGGTTCGGTCGGGAAACAGGGCTCCGAATCGGATCCGGTAAAGCCGAATCCGATTCGGAGCCCTACCGGCCGAGATCGGAATCGGCCCCTATGTCACTCCTTACACTACTTCTTGGAACTGACAATGTGTGTACTTTTGGCAAAGTCGATTTTTCTCCAAATAATGGAACCACAGGACCAATTGTCACTGGTACCGTCAATGCTTCTGCATTCAAATTTAACTGATTTAGTTTCTGTACTTGTTCCATTCTTGCCTTATTTAACAAATTCACTTCATTTTCTCGCACTATTCTAGCTATTTTGGTAACTTGGAGAGTTAATGGGGTTACCAATTGTGGGGCACTTGGAATCATCTCTCCTGAATTTTCTTCATTTGGCGGAGGTCTTTTAGTCATACTTTCTTCTAACAATTCCTTATTAGTTTCATCCAAGCCCTCTCCGGACGTTTCTATATTTTATTTTTCTCTTTACACTTAGTACCTGTCTGACTCCCTACTGTCAATATTGGATATAGACCCTCGGTCACTACAGCTCTTCTCCATCTTTTCATCTGATCTTCTCGCCTCTCAAATGGATATCTAGGCATAAAACTTCTGAATCTTCTACCACTTCTATCTTTTTCTTGCTCAAAAGCTTCTACTTCCGATTCTTCCAACGCTTCATACTGGGTAAGTCTAGGATTTGGTTCTAGCGAGTTCATCTTATTTCTCAAATTCTGTCAAATTCTCACATTAAATGTACCAAACTCAGGAAAAGCTAGCATTCCATCGTCCTGCGTATATTTCATCCAGTTTTCTAACCAAACACACGTATGGTACCCTGGCTCCATCATCATATAAGAGGCAGGTGTTCTTGGAGGTGGAATTGGGATTCCCTCTCTTGTCACAATTTGTTTATCTTTCTTAAAGAATTTCTTTATTATTTTTATCAAACCCATTCTCAAAACTCTTCTTTACTAATGTGTTTTTCTCAACAATAACTCAAACAAAATTTCTCCGTACTTCTCTCTTTCCTATTCGTTAAATCCTGTCCTATACCAGCGTGACTTGCACCAACCAACCAATCTCAGCTCCCTACGTCACTACAGTCTCAACCAATGTCTGCGCGACTCACTCCAGTTAACCAATCGGAGCTCTGTTCGCACCCGCTATCTGACCAATGCTAGCGCGGCTTTTTGTGATGTCAGTTTTTACTCCTTCGACCGACCCTCCCTTTACAATCTACTCTCGATACACGCCCGCTGCTTCGACCAATACCAGCGTGGCCTTTTGTGACATCAGTATTCACTCCTTCTACTGACCCCTCCTTTACAAAATCTTACGGCAATGTTTTTTCTGATTTTTCTTAATAAAATTCCGTAAAGACAATGCTACTTTGTCTGCTCCGCTAAATAAAGAGATAGTCTTCACCTTTCCAAGGAATCCTTACACTGCAAGTAACAATAATGACCAGCGTTATCTCACTTTTCTAACAAGCTCCGGGGTGACCTGTTACTCCTCTAGGGATAAAGCCAAAGTTTCACAAGAAGACTTTTTTGGCATTAAAAAGGTGTCCTGTTACTCCCCCGGGGATACTGCTAGAGTTTCAAAAGTGGACCCATCGCTATTTCAGACACTCTACTAACATACAAATTTTCCCTAATTATAACACTGACAGCCCTACGTAGCTTTTCAGTATTATTATAACAGACAAAGTACTTCTGCAGTGTGATTTCTTTACCACACTCTTCTTCTGCCTACTTCAGGCAAATTCCTTCCCGGGATTCCTCAGGCAACTCCGTACCTGTACTTTTAGACAACATAGAACATGACACTAACTCTTCATGTTAAAACATATAATCAACATTCAATAATCATTTACGAAACTAATCAATAATCAAACCGTCCTCTGCTTACCAAGAAACTGATCCAGCGTGACTCCCAATAAATTGATCAGGGATAAATATTCAATAACATCATACATTGGCCCATACACATTCACGCAAAATCCCTGATGCACTGGTGTCAAGTTTGATAACCTTTTCTTCAACTTATTCCTGTTCTTTATGCACAAAATTTAAACATCCTGTAATTATAATCGACTTTTCATCTACTTGGTCGATGGACCAATTAGTTGAAGAGTTGATGGCAATGGTAATTCTCCAAAAATAAAGATTAACCTTTAGGAAAACTGACTAAAATGAGCACAAACTCTCGGTGTGATTTAATAATTTTATCTAGTAATAATAAATGCTCATAGCGATCACATTCATAAACTCAAACACTGGAGACCTCATGAGAGAGAGTAACAATCTAATCACAGTATCAACGGAACTATCATTCAATTATACGTTGCAAAGAGTGGATAGATGAAGAGACATTAGATACAAGTGAAATCAATCAATTAAACCATCAATTTAGAGAGGATAGATGAAGAGACAAAAGAACAATGTCAAGAATACGACTGCAAATATTATTTTAGCAATATAAAGTTAGATCAAATACAAACCCAAGGGATCTGTATGGGGAAAACCACCACCCAGGCCTAGGTAGTAGCGGGGACCCCTGAATCAAGAGTCAGGGATCAAAGATTCAAGAACCTGGACAAGGTCAGGACAGGAAACAGCTAGGGCTCTCAGCTTACCGACGAAACAGCGACGCTTCTCTCTCTCAGCCTAAACGACCCTCGAAGCCCAAAAACCACCACCAGCCAACCACACCCCTAAAGTACCTATTCTTATACCCTAAAAGTACATGTCCGTCCCCCAATAGTTGCTAATTCACACTTTCTAGCTAGGGGATTGGTTGGGTTCTAGGGGTGGAGTGTCACCCCACTATGAAATCATCTACTTTTGACTACACCATTGTTCTAAAAAAAAAATTTATACAGTCATCAATACTTCTTTTCTCTCATGAGCACACATACAACAATTCATTGTACATTTTAATAAATTTAACAACAACAGGTTCCGTTCCCACGATGACACTCGCTTTGGCTGCCTTTCAATGTTATGTCCTTCACCAGGTCAGGCTTTTTCAGCTTTGCACAGCAGTTCAGTCACGTGGTCACATGGTTCATACTCACTCCTAATTCCACCCTACCCTTTGTTATGCCAATTTAAAAACATGGAGGACTCGCCATTACTAAAGAACGGAAAATTAATTAATTATTAATTAATTTAGCTTTACTTCATATTAACAGTTAGCCTAGAATAGCATTAGTAGGAAAGCTGCATTTTTTATTAGTTTGAAGCAACACTCACTATGCTTTTTACCAATACACGTGCAGCTTTGCCATGCAAACCTCCTAGATTCGTTGAAAACACAAGATTATTACATTTCCGGTTATTTACGCATTAATTCTGGTTAGTTCATGCATTTTGTAAAGCATAGCTTCCCACGTGTAATGTAAATGTGCACATTAGTTGTTTTAACACTACTTACTGTTAGTCCGTATTATAGGGGTGTTCGGTTGAGCAGGTTTCCTGGGTGCGGTCTCATATTATTCCTGTAGAACTACTCCGTAGGGGAAAAATGAAATCAGCCCCACAACCACAACGTTTATATAGTGCTAAAAGACCAAAGGCATGAAACAAAGTTGCTGTCAGAATGAATCTCAACACAGGTATCTTGAAGACTTTCCTTAAAGGCAGCGATTCGTCAAGGCTTTCATTTCAGCTCACAGCATTTGGTAGGCCGTGCATGCTATTGGTTGATTTGTTTTGAGTGGCCATAAATCACTTTACAGACCTTGTGGTCAGTAAGCATTGTTTATAACTCTCCAATCTGCTTCTTAAAGATTGTTGTGCTTTAGGTGTTGTCTACAACCTTAAGTCATATTACAGTTCTTATTCACAGATACAAGCATTCCATGTTGAAGTCCACTTGCTCATTCGGAAAGTCTTCCTTCCAAACCTGCTTTTTTTCTCGAGTAAGCTAGAATTATTGGATGGAGAAGGGCAGGATAGGAGTATACGTAGAAGGTAGGACCTTGGAAACTAAGGGGCTTATTTACAAGCCACTTGCGCCACCCGTACGTCACTTTTCCCATGTTAAAAATGACGCAAAAGTGGCGCAAGGGGCTTGTAAATAAGCCCCTAAGTGGTTTGACAAACCGTTTTCACGGGGGTTACCTCTCCGAAGAGTACTTCAGCAAAAGTATTTCCAGTGTGGGAAAGGGATCACTTCCATAATTCAGGGAATGCAAAGACATTGGTTTCTCCACCTAAACGTTTTCTCGTTTGGAGAAAATACCATTTTTTACAATGTGCAAAACACACTTTGCACCTTGGCCTAGACCTGCGGATTGAACACATGACTTAGGTGTAAGAAAGTATTCTTGCATCAAGAAATTTACTTGCTAGATCGTACGTTTCCAAGTAAAACCCTTGGGAATCTGTGAAAAAAGTGGACTCATTTTACGCACTGAGATTTGCTCTTACTTGTCTGACCTTAGGCAGGAGAGACTCATGCACAAGGTAAAGTAAATCACAATATCAGATCAGAATTATTAAATCTTTTCTTAGTTTCTGATTGGAGTGAGGTAGTACGACACCTTGCAAAAAGCCACACCCAGGGGGCATGCTTTTTACCAGGTGCTTGCAGTAACCACAAGACATGGGAATGAGGCTGGTAGGTTTATTCCTCTCCTCAGTTACTGCATGAATAATGGTATAACCATCCCTTTCAACATTCCACAGTGAGCACGAGGTTCCACGCGCTCACTGACATCGTGGAAATGAATGAAGGACTTACAATTACATAACATATTTAC
Organism: Calotriton arnoldi; assembly: GCA_963921515.1. Lineage (NCBI taxonomy): Eukaryota > Metazoa > Chordata > Amphibia > Caudata > Salamandridae > Calotriton > Calotriton arnoldi. The sequence continues at coordinate 184,211 of CAWUFW010009846.1, forward strand.
ATTGACATTAATATTGCGTATAGATATACGGATCTGTGACTGGGGGTGAGTGTCTGAAAAGTTTCAGCACTCCGTCCATCATCTCCTTGTGTTTGCTTTGTTCGCCCTAAGTTGGCAGGGTATGCCCAGACGTGGGTCCCTTGCTCACTTTGCCACTGGATTCAAGCTAGCCTGGCTGATGAGGGGTGTTACCCCGAAACCGGTCCCAGGATGCTTGTTTCTGGTCCAGGGAAGACCTGGCTTGGCAGTTCGGGCTGGACTGTTCCCATGAGGCACAGGATCAAGACTGATTTGCATATAGCTGGGTCTGAACTGGGGTAGCGAAGTGAGCTAAAGAGCGATGATGGATTAAACCCAGATCTGTGATTGGGGGTGAGTGTCTGAAAAGTTTCAGCGCTCCGTCTATCATCTCCTTGTGTTTGCTTTACAAATATGGACACTACATCATCTCCGTTTCTTCAAAGAAATTTACGACATCAAAAAATCCTTGAACTTGGAAGGCATTCCAACATTACATTTAGGTCTGCAGGTTAATTAATTTTGGGTGTTGTCCACTTGCCTAGAACAATTTATGTTAGCACCTTGGATAACGTGAGATATGGTGGTTCCATTACCATACCCTAGGGAGCATGTATCAGCATTAGACAAACCTGATTGCAGTTCATGGGCACCACTACCTCCTTCACTATCCAGGGCTTCCCTTATATTTCTGCAGTATTAGAAGGCACACGTGTGGCACGTGACATGTTCAACCACGGTCTATTCCCTAACCGGATGGCTGACCTTGATGTTTCGACAACTCTCAGTGGCTCTCCAAATTTTGTTACACCTGCACTATTTCTTGGGTGTCTAATCCTAACATAATCACCCACATTAATGTTAGTTTGAGTCGCAGCCTTTCTCATGTCATAATATCTCTTCATTTTGATTTGTTTACTGGCTAATACTTTACCTTATTTTTCTTATTTTGAAGGCTATCAATGCAAGCACTTCTTGGTTTGACCACATTATGTGCACTTAATTTAGTTGTAGGTACTCTTACCTTCAATAATTCAAAGGGAGTGACAGCTGTACCACTATGAGAGGTGGTATGGTAAGCCCATAAGTGGTCTTGTAAGGCCTCCCTCAATAGTATTTAATTTCTCAATGCCAATTGAACAGTTTCCTTAATGATACGGTTAGCATGCTCTACTTGGCCATTTCCAAACTGCGATTTTCTGTGGATCACAATAAGGAAATCCCTATTCCTAATGTAAGTAACCTTTTAACTTTTAATGAGCAATTCCTAATGTGGTCGCAAATTGAACTACCATTTGAATATTAATGAGGGAGGACGCAATTTGTGACCCACTAGGATTCATTATTAAGGATGGTGGCCTGCTGGAGTCAGCAGACCACCATGTCTGTAATTGCCTTTAAATAAAGCAATCCTTTTTCTTTTAAATGCAGTCCGTTTTTCTTAAGGAAAAATGGGATGCGTTTTAAAAAAGAAAATTAAATGTTTATGTTTCAGTTTTTAGGAGTAGGCAGTAGTCCATGGGACCACTGCCTGCCCTTCAAAAATATTTTGTTTACATTCTCAAAGGGGAAGTCGTTCCTTGGGGATCCCTTCACATTTGTGAATGGGTTACCACCTCCTTCGAGGAGGTGGTCAAATATTAATGTTTTGCAACCAAGTTTCAGTCGCAAAACATTAATACATACCAATGAGATCTGGTATTTGGAAGGAACACCTTAAACCCGCCCCTTCCAAAAACCAAATCACAAAACCAAATTGAGATTGGGGAGCAAGTTGCTGAATCGCAATTTGGCTTTTTTACATCATTCGCAACCATCTGATTCTGTGAATCAGGTCGTTTGTGACTTCCAAAAAACGTTTGTACATGAGGCCCTTAGTCTTCACTATTTTACTATTTTAAACAAGCCATCGCAAAACATGGCCATTTTTTCAATAAATTGCCTTAAGTGGACATATTAGGCAACCGCTGATTGTTACTATCCTCAAAGAATCTCGGGCGATATGGTCATGTTTATCAGAAGCAAAACGATAAAACACTTAAAGTTGCACGGAGGAAACATTTCCTATCTAGGGTTGTGAAAATATAACGAATAATTGGAATAAATATACTTGTGGTGAGAACAAAATGAAATAATGATTAAAATGCATTATTGCTGAGCGCCAGGTGGTGAGCAGTGAAGTATGGCAAACATCAACGAAGTGTGATTCTGAATAATTAAAGTGTATCAGACTCATTATAGATAAAGACACAGGCCAGTTAAAGAAGGATGCACACATTCGAAAACAGGAGGAGAAACTGTTCAGTTTCACTCTTGCTCCCCTTAATGAATATACACATTTCCCACAAGAGGAGGGGAGGGTGGAACCAGATGGTTGGGATAACGAAGCCTTAGGTAAAAAAAAGTTCCCTGTGGGTACAGACTCATGTGGAATACACGTGGTGATTAAAACTCACCAGTGTAGTGGAGCTAAGGAAATGCATCATAGAAATATGCTAAATGTGCAGAAAGGTGATCTTTATATCATTAGCAAGGTCCTAAAGAAAAAAATAAACTGTGAAAGCAAAATGATGACTGGCATAGTCAATACGTTTGACTTGCATTTTCAGTTATAAGGGGCGGCTCCTCCACTAGGGCGGAGGAGCGTCACCCCACTGCTTTCTCGCAGTGCGAGAAAGCCAAAACATAAAATAGTAATAACTAAAAGTTATTACCATTTTATGTTTCCTTTGCGCATTGTGGGAGGGCAGGTGGGCGGGGCTGCTCTGCTCTTTGAGCAGGGCAGGGGAGGTGTGGTTTGCCCACTCCTAAGTGCGCAAAGACTGTTTGGTCGGCCCTCCCGGGCCCCCCAAACCAGTCATGCGCACTCTGCCCTTCTCCATGCAGGCTGCTTAGCAGCCTGCATGGAGAACATGGCCACCCCATTAGCCCCTGGCTGGGCGGTGTCCAGACCAATCACAACGCTACTTGCAGTGTTGTGATTGGCATAGGGGAGGGAGCCTGGCTCACTGCTTCCTGATCCTGTCGGAGGCACGAGAGCAGGAGCCGAGAAGACGCAGGACCCGGTGGCGGAAAGGTAAGTTTAATTTAATTTTAAAAAAAAAAATTATTTCCCCGCGACCCCTCGCGAATCCCCCCGCGACCCCTCACGCGCACCCCCCCCACCCAAGAGCAATGCCGGCTGCAACTATAGACCTGTGTGCTTTCCTTAAGCTTTAATGTGTTAATACCTGCATTACTAGTTCATTAAGAACACTGAAGCAGGGGCCTGGTGGTGTGAGGAACATAGGTTTATTGGGAGAGGTGTTATGTTTTGTTCTGTAATTTGCAGGGCGTAGTTTATCACCTGTGAGGTTATCCGAGCACAGCCTAGTTCTTTTGCACCCTCCCTCTCATTTACCCTGCTTCTGAGAAAAGGTATCTCAAATTTCCTCTTGCTTACAAATATGTATTTACAAATGCAAAAGATTTCACCTTTGCATCAACAGAGACATGGATTTTAGAGAAATGTTGTCTAAGAATACAGACTAGTGTGCGCAACATATGTTGCATATGTTCACCTGCACTCATTCTTATTTTTTGAGCGCGCTTAAACATTAATGTATTTAAAGTTATTTACAATAGTTTATTGTCAGTATCATATCATGGCTGTCCACAACAAGGCATGAGTTACCACCATCAAGCCAGGGCAGCATTTTGTTAGCCTAAGCATCATCATTCTGTGTGTTGTCACAATACATCTAAGTTCCCACCAAATGGCAGGCCATGGCCAGCATAACAGCTTATGTGGGCATTATGGATGCTTATAATATGTCAAGAATTACCACAAGGTCCAATAAGTGCCCATAGTACTGCTATGATTAGCTTCATATGGCCAGGTGATCATTTTGACAGAGTTGGGCACCATTGTGTAATGAATGGTCACAGTATGCCAAGAACTATCACCAACTTTCCCAAGGATGTGCACTATAGGTGACAAATTACCATCATATTAGCAGAACCAGCATGATTCCAGAGATAGGCAGAGTTGTGCCATGGATGCCCACAAATTGACCAAGAATTTACAAGCAATTTGCCAAGTCAGAGCAAGCATGTTTTCAAGGGTAGGCGACATGCCATGATTGCAAACAAGTTGACAAGAAATACCACAAATATGCTGTGGCCAGCATTTCACCAAGTATGGGCACCATCCCACGGATGCCAACAAGTTGCCAAACATTTTTCAGTTTATTCAAGAACCAGCATTTTAGAAATGGTTGGACAATGGGTATTCTCCTACAGATGCTCACAGTTGCTAGGAATTGCGATTCTCCCATTACCATGACAAGAGAATCTGGATTTCATTAAAGACACGGAGGCTAACATTATGCATATTTCTTTTAATGTAACTCCAGGCAGCCACTTGAAAGCCTTACATCACAAAGTGAAAAGGTTCTAGAACAGAATATTAAGTCCATACAATAAGCATGAGCACAGAACAGTCTTCCTCTTTTAAATGTGGTGAAATAGGAAATAGTTCAAAATGTTCTTCTTGTTTTTAAAAAAAATATTTTTTCTTGCTCTTCTTCTTTAAAACCAATAAGAACCAAAATCAATGAAGACTCAGGAAGTCCAAACTTTGGATGGAGAATCAATTATGAAGAGTTACCTGAAAAGAAGAGAGGTATAAGTACTCCATTGGAATGGAATATAGAAAAGTCAATAGAGACAATCAATAAAACTTTATACATCAAAATGTTATTTAAATAAACCATTTAAAGATACTCTGATATGAAAAATATACCGTCTAATAAACATAATTGAACTTAACCACCCATGGGAGGGGACAGGTGGGATAATGTTAGCCTCCGTGTCTTTAATGAAATCCAGATTCTCTTGTCATGGTAATAGGAGAATCGCAATTTCATTACAAGACTGGAGGCTACCATTATGCATGTTGGTAGCTTTGTAAGACTACATCAGACATATGTTCAATTGGTTTGCAGTAGTGATGTGCAAATGTGTTTGCATTAGACCAGTCGGCCGCCTTGAGGATGTCATCTAACTTCTCTCCAGTCCAAAACGATTTACTGGCCATAGCACCTCTGAGGGAGTGTGCTTGGAATTTCTTTAAGTCAATGCCCGCTAATTTCATTACGGATTTGACCCATCTGGCTATAGAAGCAGAAGTTATAGCTTTGAAAGGTTTGACGAAGGATATAAGTAATTGATTCACGCCGTGAGCACGAAGACCATTCATTCTAGAATCGTACTCTTTCATGCAATCTACAACACAGAGTTTTAGGCATAAGTCAAAACGTGGATAAAAAATTGAATCTGACATAGTTTTAGTTCTTCTAATTATCTCAAATTTAACAGCAAACATATTGTAAGATCTATTAGTGACTTCAAGAGCTTTGACATCAGAAGCCCTTCGGCATGAGATTAAGCACAACAAGGTTGCGAGTTTAATGGATAGACTTTTTCTATCTAAAAGACTGTTATCTGGCCAAATGGTGAATAGGTCTAAAATTAGTTTTACGTCCCACAGCGACTCGTATTTAGGTTTAGGGGGTCTCCTTAGTCTGATACTTTTTAAGACTCTACAAACTATGGCGTTCTTACCTACCGTTTTTCCATTGACTAGAGCGTGACCTGCAGAGATAGCTGATCTATAACAATTAATCGTTCTATAGCTTAGACCCCTTTCAAACTGTTCTACAAAGAAGTTTACTATGTGTACGATAGGAGCCTCCACGGAATCCAGGTTCCTCTCCAGGCACCAACGTACCCATTTTCTCCAAATGTTGTTATACCTATAGTGCGTGCCAGGGGCCCATGACTCTCCGAGGAGAGTTGCAGCTGTTGACGAAAGTCCAGACACTTCATTGGATTTCCCGACACTTTCCAGGCAAGAAGGTTCAAACTCCTGGTCTGTACTAGGGGGTGATCTCTTCCATCTATGTCTGTTAGGAGCTCCATCTCGGCTGGAATTAAAAAGGGGATGTTGCAAGCCAATTCCAGCGTCGTGGGCAACCATGCCTGAGATGGCCAAAAGGGGGTTATTAGTACTAGAGAGCATTGATCTTGTCTCGTCTTCTGTAGGACTCTCTGAATCATGGCGAAAGGTGGAAATGCGTATGCTTGGATTTCTTTCCAGCATTGGAGAAAGGCGTTTACTGCAAGAGCACCCAGGTCTGGCATCCAGCTGAAGTAGTTCTCTAACTGGAAGGTTAGTCTGCTCGAGAACAGGTCTACCTCTAAGGGGCCCCATATTTTGTTGAGAGCCCTGAAAACATTTTCGTTGAGTTTCCAATCGCTGTGATCTAATAGGAATCTCGAGTTCCAATCTGCAGATACGTTTGTCTTCCCTGGTAGGTATTCTGCTTTTAGAGCAATCTTGTGCTCCAGGCAAAACATCCAAAGTTTCTTGGCTAAGTTCGAGACATCTGCTGATTTTGTCCCTCCTAGACGATTTATATTTTCCTCCGCTGACATATTTTCCATCTTCAGAATGACTAATCTCCCTTAAAGGGAATGTTTGAAACACATCAGTGCGTATAAGCCAGCAGTCATTTCTAGGAAGTTTATATGATGAGAACTCTCTGTTTGTGACCAGACGCCACCTGTTTTCTGATCGAGAAGACAAGCTCCTCAACCATGAAGGCTTGCATCTGATTCCAAGATGAATTCTGGTGTTGAGTCAAATATGGCTTTGCCATTCCAGGCATCTAAATTCTCCAGCCACCAAGTCAGTTCTGATTTTGAGTCCTGATCTAGGCGTATCTGATCTCCGCACCAAAGGCCAGACCTTAGAGCTTTTGCTTTCACCCTCTGAAGAGCTCGGTAATTCAGAGGACCCGGAAAGATGGCTTGAATAGATGAAGAAAGGAGACCCAGAAGCCTGGCTAATTCCCTTAGAGTTAGGCTTTCTTGTTTCAAAACAAACCTTATTTCCTTTCGAATTTTGGTTATTTTCTTTGAGGGTAGTAACAGGAGGCATTTTGTTGTGTCTACGGTAAACCCTAAGAACTCCAGGGATTTGGAGGGAGTTAGAATCGATTTCTCTTTGTTTATAATGAATCCTAAGCTTTCTATTAGATCCATTACTACCTTCAGGTCTTGAATTATTTGTGCGTGGTGTTGGGACATGATGAGGATGTCGTCCAGGTATATAATTAGACAAATGTTTTGTTATGTTATGTTATCACAACTTCTATAGCGCACTACTACCCTTAGGTGTCTAGGCGCTTACGGACAGCATACTGTACAGGGAATTTATGTTTTGAAAAGCCAGGTTTTAAGATTTTTTCTGAACTCAATCAAAGAAGGTATCTTCCTGAGAGCAAGCGGAAGAGAGTTCCAAAGCCTAATGGTGCTACGACTGAAACTCCTCCCCCCCCCAGATCGATGTCCTGACTCTAGAAGTGGGCATCAAGAAGGCTTAGCCGATCGCAGATGTCTACTGGGGGAGTACCAATTAAAGGTATGCCAAAGAAATCGTGGATCCACTCTGTGCAGTGCCTTGTGTGCTATACACAGTGCCTTGAATTTCACGCGTTGAGCGACTGGCAGCCAGTGCAGCTTTTGTATCCCGGCCCTAATGAACTGATGTTTAGGGACATCTAGCACCAATCTGGCAGCAGCATTCTGTACCGACTGCAGTCTTCTAAGTTGATTGGACTGTAAATTCATATATAAAGCGTTACAGTAGTCCAGCTTGGACAAAACTTGGGAAGTCACAAGTCTTTCTTGTGTTTTTCGGAAAAAATGGTAGAATTTTACGCACTGTTCTAATGGTGAAAAATGCAGAGGACACCACCTTAGAAACTTGTGATTTAAAATTCAGCTTCTCGTCTATTATGACCCCCAGGTTTTAGCTTTCACTACAGGAGTAGGAAGGGGGCCCAAAGTGCTAGGCCACCAAGCTGGTGACCAAAGGGGAGCCAACTTTCCAAAAAGCACCACCTCGGTTTTGCTCGAGTTAAGCTTCAAACAATGCTTGCTCATCCAAGTACTCACGGAGACCATGCCCTCATGCAATTTGTTAGAGTGATCGACATCCTTGTCTATGGTTGAATTGACCAATTGAGTATCGTCAGCGTTCGAGGTCGGAATTAGATCAAAACTTCTGATCAAGGGTGCTAATTCGGACACGTATATGTTAAAAAGCGTAGGGCTCAAGGAAGAGCCCTGCGGCAACCCACAAGGCAAAGTAAAAGGTGTGGATTTAAAATCGCCCAATTGCACTGTCTGTGACCTATCTGCTAAAAAAGATGTTAAAAGCGACAAGGCCTTTCCTCCTAGTCCAATGGTTTTCAGCTGATCTGTCAGTAAGTTGTGGTCCACAGTATCAAATGCTGCGGACAGATCAAGGAAGATCAGAGCTGCTGATCTGCCGCCATCTAGTGCAGTGCGAATCTCCTCTGTGGTCTTAATTAAGGCTGTCTCGGTACTATGGCATGAACGAAAGCCAAATTGGCTATGGTCTAGGACATTATTGTCTAGAATGTATGCAGACAGTTCCATATTAACAATTTTCTCAAATATTTTTGCAGGCATCGGTAGTCTTGCGATCGGCCTATAGTTGGCCGGATCCATTACATCAAGATTGGGCTTTTTTAGTAATGGTAATATACAGGCCTGTTTCCACAATGTAGGGAAGGTTCCTTGTGAGAACATTTGGTTAAAAATGCCAGATAGCTGAGGACTAATAATGTGACTAATATTATGCAATAGCCTCGGAGGACAATGATCATCCGGAGAGCCAGAATTAGTCTTTAAGAGAAGGGTGGCAATCTGCTCTGGGGAAGTAGAGGTAAAGTTTAAAAAGGTGTTTTAGCTTTAACTTCCTGATCTATGTCAGCACTGTAAGAGGTATGTGAGGTAAATTGGTCATAGATGTGATCTACCTTTGCTTTGAACGTCTGGGCCAATATGTTGCAAAAATCCCTCTTTCTCTTAGAAGTGAGGTAATAGTCCTCATAACCTTGGTGAAACACCAGGGTGCAGAAGATAGCCCGAAAGGAAGAGCTTGAAATTGGGACAGATGGTTGTTCCAAATAAACTGAAGAAAGGGTTGATGTTCTTTGGCCATCGGGATGGTAAAGTATGCATCCTTTAAATCTAGTTTGACTAACCAGTCTCCTACCAATAACAAATCCCTCAGGAGGTGGTTGCCCTCCATCTTGAAGTGCCTGTAAACTAGTTCCCTGAGGTTTATAACGGGTCTCCATCCCTTGTCTTTTTTCTGTACCAGGAAGAGTGTGCTTACAAACCTGTTGAATTCCCATGGTACTTCTATAATTTCCCCTTTCTGAAGCATAGAGGATATTTCCTCTTCTACTATTTTTTGTTGTTCCTTTGTTAGTGGAATATCTGTCAGGTGTGATGTTTGTGTGGGTAATTCTACGAAATCTATTTTGAAACCTTTGACCTTATCTAGTACCCAAGGGTCTTGTGTGATTAGTTTCCAGTTCTGATAGAAGAATTTGAGTCTGCCTCCCACCTTTTGAGGGGAAGAAGAAGGAAGAGGGGGTAAGGTACTCACTCTGAGAGTTGTTGGTGGGTAGTCCACGTGATCTGAATCCTCTGTTGTGTGAACCTCTCCCTCTTTGCGGGTAGAATTGGGGAGGGTTGGGTGATTGGAAGCCTCTTCCGAACTCACTGAATCTCGAGTAGGGCCTTGGGTTGAAGCGGCCGGAGGAAAGGCCTCTTCTTCCGGCCCGAGCAAAAAGGTTTGGACTGAAGACGCGTCTTATATTGTGTTGAGCTTTGTCCAGTGCTGTGAAGGTTGACACATATTTGCCAAGGGTTTTAATCATATCTTCATCGAAGAGTAAACCTTTAGGATTTTGTGAAGGTTCTTTGTCTGCCATATAACTTAGTTTTGGGTTTATTTTGGTAAGGACTACCCTTCTTCTTTCGGCATTGATGCTGGCATTAGCATTACCCAATAGGATCATAGCTCTCTGACTCCACCCCCTGATAAGCTCGGTATCTAGGGCCATTCCATTAATATGGCCTTCTTCAGCCGTATCTATGATCCTAGCCAAACAACCAAGGACGTCGAGTAGACAGTCTTGATAGGCCTTAAGGGATCTCTCCATCCCTTTCCTTGGGTCTCTCCCTAGTTTGAAGAGGAATTTAATTAGTTCTGGATCAAGGTTGGGGGTCTGACAGATTTTTTCTTGAATAGAGGGTCTTGAGCATTCAGCTCTGAGGATGTTACGGGTATCTTTTTCAAGTAAATTCCTGAGCCTTTTTTTAATACATTTGGCCACATGGTCTTGCGGCCACCATTCCGAGCTTCTCGAATGCTTAATATTGTAGGGTGAGAACATTTCTTCACCCAAAGGGTTAATAATATTATCTCTAGAAGAAGGTGGAAGTTCATCTTCAGTAGGTTGGCTATTAAATTCGTGATCATCTTCATCGAGGTCAAGGACATATTCGTCAAAGATATTAGTAGTCTTGTCATCCTCCGATTCGTTGTATTGAGCACTTTGATAGTTTGTGCCGCTAAGGACACCCATATGTGTTGCGCCACTACGGACACCAGGATAATTTGTGCCGCTAAGGACACCTGATGCGTTTGAGGTGCGAGGACCTCCATTAAGAGTTGAGGTGCTGAGACCTCCCGTATTGTTTGAGGTGCTAGGACCTCCCAATGTGCTCAGGGGGTTTGGGTATTCAATATTTTTATTCTTCTTTAATCTTTTCCCCCTAATTTCAGTGAGATCGTCAATGACTTGTATGTTTGGTCTTTCAGTAACGTCATCCTCCTCAGTAGGGAGGGATCTTTTGGATGACATAACTTGGTTTAGAGTCTCCAACATACAGGATCTCATCTCTCTGTGGATAATTTTTTTGAAAGCCTCGTTATTCATATTAGGGATGGGGGCTACCGCATCATCAGAGTCAATCTCAGACATTTTAGTGTTAATATATAGTAAAAATGGCTTGGTTAGCAAAATGCTCTTATAGATGGTAAATGAATAAATTAAGTGTTTTAATATTGAATAATTAGCCTTTTTTTATCTTTTTTAAATTGAGTAGAAGCCCAAAACAGATTTTTTCTACATAATCAAGAATAAAGTTGGAGGGGGCAGTCAGACCTTTAGTTGAGGTTAGGTCGTGCTCTAGAGTCTCTGTAGCTCATTAAAATATGTGGATCGTTGGAGCTGGCTTGTAGAGAGTTAAATGTTTTAAGGATGAGGTTGTTAAAACAGCGCAAAGTAGGCCCAGTACTCCCTTGTATGGCTGATCGGAGCAGAGCAACTGTCACTGTATTTGCTCGTGATCAGCTGCTGCTGGTAGTCATGGAAACGATGTCTTTGCCTCATAAGGGAGCTATTGTGCTAGAAGAATTCGCCTTGGCAACGGGACGACGTCGCGTCCCCGCTGCCAAGGTATTTTCTTCAAATCTCCACTCCAAAATGGGAGGGAGAAGCCGATTTGCTTTGGAAGTCCTAGCATGGGGAAAGAGTCGCCCGCGCTCAGTTGGGCTCTCTCCGAGTAGAAATATGAGGAGAAGGGAGAGAGCCGCCCGCCCTCGGCGGGGCTCTCTCCCGAAGTTAATTTCCACAATCTGGTGGAGTTGGTGAGAGCAGAGCGCTGTAAAATAACGCGAGGGCATACACGGAACTCCGGTGAGGAGGGGGGGTTGTCGGGTTTGACTGTAAAGACACTGAAAAAGAGAGACTGATCTCCGTAAATTGGAGATCAATAGGGATTAAAATAAAAGGAGAGGGGAAAGACCCTCAGAAATGTCATTAGAAGAAAGTAAAAGGTAATATTAAGCAAATTAGTAAGGATTAGCAAAGTTAGTAAAAAATAGAGAGTAATAAAAAATTGAACTTATCTGCTCGGGCCGCATTTAAAAGAGGCAGACTGTTCTGTGCACATGCTTATTGTATGGACTTAATATTCTGTTCTAGAACCTTTTCACTTTGTGATGTAATGCTTTCAAGTGGCTGCTTGGATTTACATTAAAAGAAATATGCATAATAGTAGCCTTCGGTCTTGTAATGAAATCACAATTACTGTGAAAAGGCCAGCAAGGGCAGACAATGGGCATCAACCCATGTGTGCCCACAAGCTCCCAGGAATTACCACCATTGTGCCAGGACCGCTTGTTACCAGGGGTGGGGAATGAATTGGCATCATACCATGAAGTCCTGCCAGTTCCAAGAATTCCCATGATTATGTCAGGGTCAACATTTTACAATGGGCAGGAAATTGGTACCATCTAATGGATGGCCACTAGTTGCCACAATTTCCTACCTTTATGCAAGGGCCAGCAGGGGTGGGCAGAGGGATTCATCCTATTACTACCAAAGCAGTGCCAAGAATTGCAAATGAGCCAGGGTGAGCATCTTACCATCGGAGAGCAGTAGGCATCACCACATTGATTCCCACAACTTACAAGGAATTACCACCATTATGCTAGGGTCAGCATGTTATTAGGGATGGGAAATGGGCATTGTTAGAACTGGGGGTCTCTAGTTGGTAGAGGTAGGTACCTTTGTCCAAATAGGGACCCTTGCTTCTAGTCAGGGTAAGATGGATAAACTACTAAAATAACCCCTGCTCACCCCCTTGGTAGCTTGGCATGAGCAGGCAGGCTTATCTCAGAGGCAGTGTGTAAAGCATTTGTGAACACATACAGTAACCCAGTGACAACACTACAGATGGACACCACACAGGTTGTAGTATAAAAATAAGTATTTTTATATAGACTTAACACAAGACCCAAAACGACAAAAATCCACCATACAATATGAAAAATATGACTGTCAATTGGTAGAAAATAGCTCAGTTCAATAAAGATGATAAATGCGACACTTTACTCTCAATGTACCTTTGGATGCGTAACGCAATACAAACAAAAGGGTCGCAGGGAAGGTGATGCTTCGATTCCTTACACGCAGAAAGGAGGATGCGTCGGTTTCTTACTGCAGCCCGGTTCCGAAGCGATGATGATCCGGTGCGATGCGAGAAAATGGCATCTTGCTTACGGTGCGACAACGTAGACGGGATGCGTGCATGCCCGACGGCCGTGCGGCGACTCGGCGATCTTCTGAGCCACGACAGGCCCTGCGACACGCTTCTCCGGTGATGCACCAGCGTCCTCTGTGGCGGAGGCACGCTTCTCCGGTGATGCGAGGTGCTTTGGTGATGCGATGGCGACAGCGGCGGCACGCTTACACTGCGATGCGACGACAACTGCTGCGGCGGCACGCTTCCTCTTCGTTGCGTCGTGCTTCCAGCTCCCAGCGACACGCAGTCTCTCAGAAGGCCCAACAGCAGTAGGCACTTCAATTCCCAGCAAGGGAATTCAGGAGGGGAGCTGGGGGTGAAGTCTTGTATCCCTGAGACTTCAGGCAGGAGGCAAGCTCAATGTTCAAGTCCTTGGAGATCCTCTTCAAGATGATGAAAGCACACTCAGTCCTTTTCACCTTTCTTTGGCACTAAAGTAACCACTGCAGGCCAACCCCAACAACATGCAGCATAGGGGTAGTCTCCTCCTTCAGCTTCCTGGTTCTTCTCCTCAGCAAAGGTTCGTATTGATTCCCAGAAGTGATCTAAAATCTTGGGGTCTGGGCCCCAATATTTATACTAAAAAATCCTTTGTCTCTGAAAGCAGAGTCCGGTACCTAGTCCAAACCAGTTCTGGGTTCATTCTGCCAGGGCACAACTTCTTCCTTTGTCAGTGTGGGCCAGGGTCATCAGACACACCACAGGAGGTGGAGCCAGCATTGTGGAAGGCAGGCACAGCCCTATTCAGGCCCAGGTGCTACTCCTCCCACCACTTCTCTTGCAGATAGGTCTATTCAGCCTAGTGCTGACTCACCCTGTCTCCTGGAGTCCCCCAGCCCCTGTCACTCACAAACCCAGACATACAATACACAAGCTAGCAGAGGCAGGCTGGATGGTTAGGCAAGAAAATACCTACTTTCTAAAAGTGGTATTTTCAAACACAGAATGTTAAAACCAACTTCACTAAAAGATGTATTTTATCACTCTGAGTTCAGGCATACTAAATTCGTTTTTCTACCATGTCCCCTGGGTCAGTTAGGATTATAAGATGTTATAATCAAACTGCCCATTCTGGCCTATTGGGACAGGTAGCCTTGCAATAGTGAAAAACGAAATTGTCTGTAATTCACTATCAGGACATGCCACACACATCAGGGCATATCCTACCTCTTACATACAATGCACCCTGCCCGCAGGCCTACTTTAGGGGTGACTAATATGCAGAAAAGGGAAGGTTTGGGGACTGGTAAGTGGGTGCACTTACCAAGTCGACATGGCAGTACCAGACTGCACACAGGCTCTGCAATGGCAGGCCTGAGACACGCTTTCCACGCTGCTCCGGTGGGTGGCACAACCAGTGCTGCAAGCCCACCAGCAGCATTTGATTTACAGGCCCTGGGCACACGCGGTGCACTGTACTAGGGTCTGACAGTAAATCAAATAGCCAATAATGGAGTCACTAATCCACACATCAATTTATCATAGGGAGCACTTGCACTTTGGCACTGATTAGCAGTGGCAAAGTGCCCAAAGCATCTAAACCAGCAAAAACATGTCAACAACAGAGGAGGCATAGCGAATAAATGGAAGAGAGACCCACGCCAATGGTACCAGGTCTAACACGTGTCCCCTCCAGCTGAAATGTGGGGAGAACTACCCTACCTTCTGGGAGTTCTCATCACTAAGGCGGAAAAATCTGGACAGACCATCAGCATTGGCGTGTTCTGTACCAGGGCGGTGTTCCACAGTAAAGTCCATCCCCTGTAGGGAAATGGACCACCTCAACAGCTTTGGATTCTCACCCCTCATCTGCATCAACCATCTGAGGGGCCTGTGGTCTGTCTGAACCCGGAAGTGAGTCCCAAACAGGTATGGTCTCAACTTCTTCAGCACCCAGACCACAGCAAATGCCTCACGCTCAATAGCACTCCACCTCTGTTCCCATGGAAGTAACCTCCTACTGATGAAGGCTACAGGTTGGTCTAGGCCCTCCTCATTTAACTGTGCCAGAACAGCCCCTACACCATGCTCTGAAGCGTCTGTTTGAACAACAAATTCTTTTGAGAAGTTGGGCGCCTGAAGCACGGGGGACGTGCACATGGCAGTGTTCAAGGCATCAAAAGCTCTCTGACAGGTGTCAGTCCAAATCACTCTCTTGGGCTGCTTCCTGGAAGTCAGCTCTGTCAAGGGTGCAACGATGCTGCCATACCCCTTGACAAATCTCCTGTAATACCCGGTGAGTCCTCGAAAGGCTCTCACCTCTGTCTGGGTCTTGGGGTGTTCCCAAGCCAGAATGGTATCAATCTTGGGCTGTATTGGCGCCACCTGGCCGCTCCCAACCTGGTGTCCCAAGTACACCACGGAACCTTACCCGATCTGGCACTTACTCGCCTTGATCGTGAGGCCTGCCCTCCGCAGCGCCATCAACACTTCCCAGAGGTGGCGCAGATGTTCTTCCCAACTGGCGCTGAACACTGCGATGTCATCCAGGTAGGCAGCACTGAAATCTTCCAGTCCAACCAACACCTGGTTGACCAACCTCTGAAAGGTGGCAGGGGCATTCTTCATCCCAAAGGGCATAACCTGGAATTGGTAGTGCCCATCTGGTGTAGAGAATGCTGACCTCTCTTTGGCCCCATCAGTCAAGGTGATCTGCCAGTACCCATACGTTAAGTCAAACGTGCTGAGGTACCGGGCAGCCCCTAACCGATCAATGAGCTCATCAGCTCTGGGGATGGGGTGCGCGTCAGTCCTGGTGACTGAATTGAGTCCTCGGTAGTCCACACAGAACCGGAGTTTGGGCGTGGCACCAGGTGCGGCAGCCTTTGGGACCAAGACCACTGGGCTGGCCCAAGGGCTGTGAGAGGACTCAATCACCCCCAATGCAAATATCTTGGAGACCTCCTCCTTGATGCAAGCTCTCACCCTGCCAGTCACTCTGTAAGCCTTGTGCTTGACAGGAGGACTGTCCCCAGTGTCCACATCATGGACGCACCAATCAGTGACACTAGGAGTTAGGGAAAACAGGTCAGGAAACTGTCCC
The DNA here is from genome assembly GCA_963921515.1 of Calotriton arnoldi. Lineage (NCBI taxonomy): Eukaryota > Metazoa > Chordata > Amphibia > Caudata > Salamandridae > Calotriton > Calotriton arnoldi. Next base: position 200,292 of record CAWUFW010009846.1, read on the forward strand.
AACAGTTGGCGACAGTCTTCCTGCTGCTCAGGAGTCAGGGAGTTAGAGAGGTTCACACCCTCCACTGACCCATCTTGCTCTGTTGCAGACAGGAGGTCAGGAAGAGGTTCTGTCTCCTATTCCATTCCATCATCTGTTGCTAGGAGCATGCCCACTTCGGACCTCTCAAAATGGGGCTTTAGGCGGTTGACATGTAGGACTCGCAAAGGGTTCCTGGGAGATCGCAAGTCCACCAGGTAGGTGACCTCACTCTTGCGCTCCACCACCTCAATTTGTCCGGTCCACTTATCCTGGAGCGCGCAAGGCTCCACGGGGGCCATGACCCACACTTTCTGCCCAGGCTGAAACTCGATCAGAGTGGCATTCTGATCATACCACCGTTTCATCTCCTCCTGGCTGGCTTCCAGATTCGCCTCAGCGAGTTGTCTGAATCGCCTAGTCTGGTTTCTAAAGGCCAGCATGTAGCTAAATACATCCTGGGGAGGTTTACTGGGAGCTTTCTCCCAGCCTTCTTTCACCAGACTCAGAGGTCCTCTTACCGGGTGACCATAGAGCAGTTCAAAGGGACTGAACCCTAAGGACTTCTGTGGCACCTCACGGTAAGCAAACAAAAGGCATGGCAAGAGGACGTCCCACTTACACCTTATGGGTTCTTCCAGACCCATAATCATGCCCTTCAGGGTCCGGTTGAATCTCTCAACCAGCCCATTACCTTGGGGGTGGTAAGGAGTGGTGAACTTGTACGTTACACCGCACTCCTGCCACAGGGACTTCATATACTTGGAAATGAAGTTTGTACTGCGGTCAGACACCACCTTCTTGGGGAACCCCACGAGGGAGAAAATCCTCATCAGTGCACGTCCCACCACGGGGGCCGTCACTGTCCGAAGAGGGATGGCTTCCGGGCACCCGGTGGCATGGTCCACCAAGACCAGGATGAACCTGTTGCCAATGGCTGTCTTGGGGTCCAATGGCCCCACAATGTCAATACCCACCCATTCAAATGGGGTGCTGACCACAGGGAAAGGCTGGAGGGGAGCCTTGTGCTTCCTCCCACTTTTTCCACTTGCCTGGCAAGTCTGACATGTCCTGCAATGAGTGTCTGAACTCTTGCGCATCTGGGGCCAATAAAAGTGGGTGACAAGCCTTTCAAAGGTCTTGCCCTGCCCCAGATGTCCTGCTAAAGGCACATGATGAGCCAAACCCAGTAGGAAGGCTCTGAAGCGCTGGGGTACCACCAGCACATGGGCTGACCCAGGATCAGCAACCTTAGGCTCGCTATACAGGAGATCATGCTCCCAGTAGATCCAATGTGATCCAGACTGATCACCTGCTGCCTGGTTTGTGGCCTGTTGCCGCAAACCCACAAGAGAAGGGCACTTGTTCTGCTCCTCGCAGAACTCCTCCCTGGAGGGTCCTCCTTCTTGCTGCCAATGGGTCAGCTCAGGCAGGTCCCCCAGTTCGGCCACTTGCTCCCCTGTAGTTTCCAGAGCATTCCCCTCAGGTTCTGCTTCCTTGTGGACTGTGGGAACTACGGGGCCCGTTTCCCGCGCCCCCTGCCTCTTCTCTCCATGACAGGCACCTGGGCCCCTCTCTCAGGCTCCAGGTCCTCTTGAACACCTCTACTGGCTGCCATAGACCAAGTGGTCACGCACCCCCACTCAGGCAGACCCAACATCTCTAGATGAGACCTTCTCTCCACATCTGCCCAAGGTGAACTTTCTAAATCGTTGCCCAACAGACAGTCTACAGGCATGGCTGGCCTCACAGCTACTTGAAAAGTACCTGAGACCCCCCCCCACTCAAAGGGAACCTGAGCCACTCTGCAGTGGCTCTCTGAGTTGTCCGTGGCAACTACCGAGCAGAATGCATTGGGGATCACCTGCTCTTCAGACACCATCCGACAACTGACAGCTGTCACACTGGCTCCGGTGTCTCTCAGAGCCTCCACCTTTTGGCCATTGATAGTCACCCACTGCCTGTATTTTTTAGTGTTATCAGGTAGTTGGGTCCTGGGGACCATCTCACTGTCTCCTAAAGAGACCAAGGACATCGCTACGGGACCCCACCCACCTTGGGCACCCATCTCCTCCCCCAGGGCTACACTAGCAACCTGTCGGGGTGGTGCACCAGTGGGTGCTGTCTTCCCATACAAGGGACATCTAGCATCATAGGAGCAGTGGCCCACTTGACCACACTTAAAGCGAATCCTGGGCGCCCTGTGAACAGGCTTATCTGTCGGGGCCCCTGGCTTCTCCTCAGGGGGAGGCTGGGAACCTTTCCCTTGGTTCCCTTGGGGATTACTTTGGGGCCCTTTCTGGAACTCCTTCTGTTTACCCTTGTCCCCCCCACTCCTCTGCTGGGGACCCTGCCCACCGTTGGCGGAGTCTCCCACGTGACCCTTGTGGACCCGGGTGCTCACCCAGCGGTCCGCCTCCTCAGCAAGCTTCCTAGGGTTAGTCAGCCTACTATCAATAAGGTGCTGGCGTAGCTCTGGAAAACAATTTCCTGACAAGTGCTCCCATGCAATCAAATCAAAGAGCGCGTCAAAATCATTCACTTTGCTACCCTTCACCCAACCATCCAATGCTCTGCAAAAAAAGGTCACATATTCCACCCAAGTACTTGACTCCAACTTTTTGCAATTTCTGAACCTCTGCCTATACAATTCAGGAGTCAACTCATACCTAGACATCAATGCTTCCTTCATATGGCTGTGAGAATTGTGGACTTCAGAGGGCAAGTCTAACAAGGTATCCCTCCCCTCACTAAGGAACCGTCCCCACAACCCCGCTCCCCAATCCTTCTCAGGGACCCGGTGGGAGGACATAGCTACCTCATAGGCCTTGAACCACTGACCAATATCATTCTTATAAAACTCTTTCACCACATCTTTAGGTATATACACCCTGGCTTCAACAGGCATGGACGGTGTGCTGCCACCAGAGGGAATAATCTCTAAGCTCCTAGCTTTCAACTCCAACTCCCTCAAACTTCTCTCATGCTCCATTTGCATCCTCTTTTCCTCTAGGGCCAATTTCTTAATTTCCAATTCCAACTGCCCACCCATCTTAAGCTTGGTCAGCTCTATTTCATGCACCCTACTTCTCTCCCCGTCCTCCAGCTCTCCTGGGGACAGGCCCTTTGAAGAAACACTGCTACCTGTTGGGGAAGGTGCTTTCCTCCCCCCTGGACCCAATGGCCCATCTAGCTGCCCTTCTGCATCCTCAGCCCCCTCCTCATGCTCTTCCACATGCTCAGGGTTACTTCTTGCTTCCACCCAGGCCCTCAGCGCCTTTTGGTACTCATCCTTCTTGGTGAGACCTGTAGTAGCAACTTTCAATTTCCTGCAGAAGTACTTTAGCAGTTTCACATTGTAACTTTCCAGCTTTTCTTCTTCAAAATCTAAATCCACAGATGCGATGGATGCTGTTTTGCTCATGGTGAATAAACTTGGCAGTTCTTGGCAAAAAATAGAAATCCCAGGAAAACAATCTACCAAAAATATATGTGGTTGCGTTTGGTCTGCACTCACTAGTAGTGTACACCAATTACTGTATATGAGTCACAAATGCAAGTCCAGAATCCTCACCGCTGACCACCAATGTTAGAACTGGGGGTCTCTAGTTGGCAAAGGTAGGCACCTTTCTCCAAATAGGGACCCTTGCTTCTAGTCAGGGTAAGGGGGATACACTACTAAAATAACCCCTGCTCACCCCCTTGGTAGCTTGGCACGAGCAGGCAGGCTTATCTCAGAGGCAGTGTGTAAAGCATTTGTGAACACATACAGTAACCCAGTGACAACACTACAGATGGACACCACACAGGTTGTAGTATAAAAATAAGTATTTTTATATAGACTTAACACAAGACCCAAAACGACAAAAATCCACCATACAATATGAAAAATATGACTGTCAATTGGTAGAAAATAGCTCAGTTCAATAAAGATGATAAATGCGACACTTTACTCTCAATGTACCTTTGGATGCGTAACGCAAAACAAACAAAAGGGTCGCAGGGAAGGTGATGCTTCGATTCCTTACACCCAGAAAGGAGGATGCGTCGGTTTCTTACTGCAGCCCGGTTCCGATGCGATGATGATCCGGTGCGATGCGAGAAAATGGCGTCTTGCTTACGGTGCGACAACGTAGACGGGATGCGTGCACGCCCGACGGCCGTGCGGCGACTCGGCGATCTTCTGAGCCGCGACAGGCCCTGCGACATGCTTCTCCGGTGATGCGCCGGCGTCCTCTGTGGCGGCGGCACGCTTCTCCGGTGATGCGAGGCGCTTCGGTGCGACGACAACTGCTGCGGCAGCACGCTTCCTCTTCGTTGCGTCGCGCTTCCACCTCCCAGCGACACGCAGTCTCTCAGAAGGCCCAACAACAGTAGGCACTTCAATTGCCAGCAAGGAAATTCAGGAGGGGAGCTGGGGGTGAAGTCTTGTATTCCTGAGACTTCAGGCAGGAGGCAAGCTCAAAGTTCAAGCCCTTGGAGGTCCTCTTCAAGATGATGAAAGCACACTCAGTCCTTTTCTCCTTTCTTTGGCAATAAAGTAACCACTGCAGGCCAACCCCAACAACACGCAGCATAGGGGTAGTCTCCTCCTTCAGCTTCCTGGTTCTTCTCCTCAGCAAAGGTTCATCTTGATTCCCAGAAGTGATCTAAGATCTTGGGGTCTGGGCCCTAAAATTTATACTCAAAAATCATTTGTCTCTGAAGGCAGAGAGTCCTGTACCTAGTCCAAACCAGTTCTGGGTGCATTCTGCCAGGGCACAACTTCTTCCTTTGTCAGTGTGGGCCAGGGTCATCAGACACACCACAGGAGGTGGAGCCAGCATTGTGGAAGGCAGGCACAGCCCTATTCAGGCCCAGGTGCTACTCCTCCCACCACTCCTCATGCAGATAGGTCTATTCAGCCTAGTGCTGACTCACCCTGTCTCCTGGAGTCCCCCAGCCCCTGTCACTCACAAACCCAGACATACAATACACAAGCTAGCAGAGGCAGGCTGGATGGTTAGGCAAGAAAATACCTACTTTCTAAAAGTGGTATTTTCAAACACAGAGGGGTCGATTCCGAGTCGGGCCGGAAATTTCCCCGACCGAGCCGGACCCGGAGAGATTTCCGACCGAATCGGACCCGTGCAGTCCGACCGAACGAGTCCGATGCGTCCGTATGTTATCGGACACGAGTCGGTCGGACTCCCATTGAACTCAATGGGAGCCGGTCGTACAACGCGTACGCGGGCTCCCATTGCCTCAATGGGTGCGAGGCGGACAAGGGCGCCCCTACAGCGAGTACGCCGCGAGCGCTCGCGGCGTACACGCACAGGTAGGGGGACCCTTGGGTCCCCCTGTGTGCGCCTCGCACGGGTATGCGTACAGGGGGTCCGACACGGACCCCCAAAGTACGGCTCCGACAGCGAGTTCGAGTCGGACGGCGCGAGTCGGTCGGAGCGGTCGAGGTGCGCATCGTACTTACCCGGCCGGAAAACGTCTCCATTGCGCGGTGCGAATCGGGTCCGAGCGAGTCGGTCGGAGCGGTACGGTCCGGGTACGAGTCGGTCGGAGCGGTCGGGTCGCCCGGACGAGTCGGTCGGCGAATTCGCATCGTACTCGCTCGGCCGGACCCGCGTACGGTTCGGTCGGGAAACAGGCTTTCGCATGGCTTTTTTCCCGACCGAATGGTATTGGGTGCGCCTCCGACCGAGATCGGAATCGACCCCAGAATGTTAAAACCAACTTCACTAAAATATGTATTTTATCATTCTGAGTTCAGACATACTAAATTCGTTTTTCTACCATGTTCCCTGGGTCAGTTAGGATTATAAGATGTTATAATCAAACTGCCCATTCTGGCCTATGGGGACAGGTAGCCTTGCAATAGTGAAAAACGAAATTGTCTGTAATTCACTATCAGGACATGCCACACACATCAGGGCATGTCCTACCTCTTACATACAATGCACCCTGCCCGCAGGCCTACTTTAGGGGTGACTAATATGCAGAAAAGGGAAGGTTTGGGGACTGGTAAGTGGGTGCACTTACCAAGTCGACATGGCAGTACCAGACTGCACACAGGCTCTGCAATGGCAGGCCTGAGACATGCTTTCCACGCTGCTCCGCTGGGTGCCACAACCAGTGCTACAAGCCCACCAGCAGTATTTGATTTACAGGCCCTGGGCACACGCGGTGCACTGTACTAGGGTCTGACAGTAAATCAAATAGCCAATCATGGAGTCACTAATCCACACATCAATTTATCATAGGGAGCACTTGCACTTTGGCACTGATTAGCAGTGGCAAATTGCCCAAAGCATCTAAACCAGCAAAAACATGTCAACAACAGAGGAGGCATAGCGAGAAAATGGAAGGGAGACCCACGCCAATGGTACCAGGTCTAACAGGCATAATTCCTTGAATTTCCACAGGATGCCATAAATTCCCTTGGTTATGCAAGGGCCAGCATTATACTGTTGTAGGGATTCTGCACATACACAGAGCTATGCACAGGATAATAGGACCTCGGAGTATAGTGGTGAACCAACCATACACCTTAGTACCCACAATCCCAACCCGACTAGCTTTAGCGTCTCATTAGCAACGATGCTACCAATGATTAGACAACCCAGAACACGGTCTCTCTCTCTCAGGACTCGCAGGAGCAAAGACACCCTTTCATAACTCACTCATACCTGTCCACAACGTGCGTAATAAGAGACACTGTATAGTTTAAAATGTTTATTTCAACTACTGTGCTCTAAGATACAGTACACATGCCAGTACTATCAGCATAATGCATAAGGATAAAACAATGAGCATAGTTACAATTCCATAGAATACAAACGGGGAAAGCATTTCATAAAGCAGTGGATATAGGGCTAAATGACCATACCAACCTCCCCGTGCTATTAGCTAGTTTATTATAAAAATAGAAGACCTCTGGGCATTGTCAGGCGGACCCTCATACCTCAATATCTAGATGCAAGGTTTACATCATCAGACAAGCACAGCTCTTCTCCCTGGAAAGGTTTTTCTCCAAGTGTCTCTAACAGTGAAATCACAATATTAAAAGCACACAAATTTCTCCAGAGCAGCTGCATTCAGTGTTATGTCTAAGTGCGAGGGGCTGACCAGATCAGCAAGAACAAGGGACATTGTTTTTCGACCTTGTACATGATGTGCAGACAAACCCAAAGGGAACAGGAGGAAAGGTGAAAGGCAAAAAGGCAGACAGTTCTAAAATAGCCGGGCACAAGCAGAGGCTGGAAAAACAAAGGCACAAAGTAACGTGCGCAAAAAAGGCATCATGGCAGCCAGGCCCAAGCCAACGTAGCAAGGCAGACCATGAGGCCACAAACCACACGACAATACCACAGGTGTGCAATGGGTATCATCCAATGGATGCACAAAAGTTAACACAACACACCCCCATGAAGCAAGGGTCAGCATGGTTGGGTAATGGCCAGCCTCCTTTGAATGTCTACGAGGTTCTAAGAGTTATCATTATGTCAGAGCTAGAACATGTAGGCAGTGCAGATCATCTCTAGTGTGCCTACAAGGTGGCAAGCATTACCACTGGGATAGGGCCAGCACAGGTGTGCAACCAGCATCATCCATTGGATTTAATAAATCGCACAGTTAGGCCCAGGATGCTTGTTTCCGGTCCAGGGATGACCTGGCTTGCAGTTCGGGCTGAACTGTTCACATGAGGAACAGGGTCAAGACTGATTTGGATATGGCTGGGTCCAATTAGGGTGGTAGGGTGAGCAAAAGAACGATGGATTAAACCCAAATCTTTGTGACTGGGGGTGAATTTTTCATTGTTCAGCATTCTGTCCATCAACTGTTTCTTTTGCTTTTATTGCCCTAAGTGGGAAGGGTTAGCTCAGACGTGGTTCGTGTGCTCACTGCGCCACTGGATTTAAGCTAGCCTGGCTGATGAGGGTTGATGCCTTGAAACCGGTTCCAAGATGCTTGTTTCGGGTCCAGGGAGGACCTGGCTTGGCAGTTCAGGCTGCACTGTCCCCATGAGGAACAGGGTCACAACTGATTTGCATACGACTGGGTCCAAACTGTGGTGGTGTGGTGAGCAAAAGAACGATTGATTAAACCCAGATCTTTGTGACTGGGGGTGAATGTTTGCATTGTTAAGCATCCCGTCCATCAGCTGTTTCTTTTGTCGTCCTAAGTGGGAAGGGTATGCTCAGATGTGGGTCCCATGCTCACTGTGCCACTGGATTCAAGACCAAATACGCCCTGGATTTTGGAGCACATCAAGTTGTTCTTTCCTTCCGTGCCTCCTCTGAATCTCTGATTGTCTGTGAATTATTACCCACTCCTGGCGCATAAAGAAAGTTTCCATTTGAGACAGTGAATAAACCAAGTGGAATTTGAGAGTGTTTTTTATATGACAACGTTAGCTGTGTGACCACTTCTTGGCTTTTCTTCTCCCTTAATATATATTATTTTTTCCCACTTGCCCTTCCTATTATTTTATTGTTGCTGCTTGAAGTTTGTGCCACCCTCCAGTCCATGCCCAACTGTGCACTTGGCAAGTGGCCAGAGGAGGAGGTTGTTTGCATGAAGGGTTTGCTCCTATTCGGGGGCTTCCCGTCCTCCCAAATACCACTCAGGCAGCCTTACATTGTAGCAGCTTCATATCCCTTGAATTGGCCATTGATTACCTTTCTGCTTAAATCCTGTTTGATTTTTGAGGGGTGCAAGTGTAAACTACCATGCCATTATGGGTTGTGGAGAGTGATAGGCAGTACCTGGGGAAAAGGATCTGTGAGGGACAGTGGTAGCATGCACAATCTAAAATGGTGGGCATGACCTGAGCTCTGACTTATCTACTGTGATGACAATTATTTTCAGATGAATGTAGCATGTTGAAAGAATGCGCTAGTGCAGTAGCGGCTCCTCGAGGGAGTGCTGGGGGATGGTGGGGCGGGGCGGGGGAGGGGCAGGGTGGGGGTTAGCAAACTTCGGAATTGGGCCGAACAAAGTTGAGTAAAGAAATAAATAAACAAAACAAATTACATTGTGTGCGCTGCAACGCCAAATCGGCGATGCAGCGCGCAATGTAATTCGTTTTATTTATTGCTTTCTTTACTCAACTTTGTTCGGCCCAATTCCGGAGTTTACTACCCCCCGCCCACCGCCCCGCAGCATTCCCTTGAGGAGCCGCTACTGCGCTAGTGTGTGGGAGCTTTTGAGGGTCTGCCGCTTTATTTATGAGATTTTTCCTGGCTTCCTTTGTCCTTGGAGCTGGCTTCATTTGACTGAACTTCCTGTCAGTTGACTGACTCTTCAGCCCAATGTGAGGGCTGGTTTTTCACAGAAGGAGGCTCTATTAATGGTGTGAGGCTGGCTTATAGCTACTTTCCTCTCCATTAAAGGCGCTTGGTAACTTCTCTCTTAAGGGCATCCATATAAACGGACTATTTCTGCCAAATTAAAATAGAAAGAAGCAAATATTTTGCTTGGTGTACCTTATAAAGCCAGCTATATTATTTAGTATGAACTCTAATACTTTCTTTTTGGAGATTAGCTCATTTTAAGGGGTGCTGTCTTTTATTTCTTGATCTCATAGTGATTTATTTGGCAATCTATATCCCTATTATTGCAAAATGTCTGGCATCAATTCTGACATGAAGTCTTCACAACAAGGCGCCTCCACCTCCAGTCATGTCTAAAGCTATTCATTCACTAGACCTATCAATAGGTAAATTTCCTGAAGAAATTCAGGTTATCGTAATAATACCGAAATAATATGCTCTGATATAAAGGATACTCAATAGGACCTAGCTGGTCTTAATATAAAAGTGTCATAAAATGAAATTAAAATTAGAGATAATAAAGCAGAAATTGATCAGCATACTATTTATGTGGGTCAAATTATACCTATGAAGGAAATAGTACTTGGCTGACTTGGAAAACAGAAATCGTCAGTACAATTTATCTATTTTCAGTAGCAGCACGTCCCCTGCCAAAGTGGTGAGGCAGGCTGGGCCAGAGGAGGGAGGTTGGGGGGAGGCTTCGGGGGACAAATAAAACCCCCAAAAAACCCTAAAACTTACCTGAAAACCGCTGCCCACCGCATCACGCTCTTCCAGGCTTCTTTTCCTGGGCACAGACTCTCAGACTGCACAGCGGCTAATCCTAAAACTGCATGAAAGCAGCATCGGGATTGGCATGGGTGCTGGCAACTTGCGCTTCCAGGCAGACTTGGAGCCTGTGCCTGCTCTCTCCAGCCCCAGCAACTCAGCTGGGGCTGGAGAGAGCTTCACTGTGCATCAGGGTTTTGCCGGCCTGAGACGGCCGGCTAAACCCTCATGCACAGTGAAGGGAGTGCCCACCACTCCCACACCAGCAGTGTCATCCGCTGGATACGCCCCCAAGACTGGTCAGCGTCCTGGGGGCGGGTCCAGGGGATTAAAATAACATGATAATAAAAAGGGCTTAAAACCCGTTTTATTATCATTTTATTTGCTGTTGGTGGCAGGGGGGTGGTGCTCCTTCGCACTAATGGAGCAGCCTCTGCTGTTTATTTTCAACCTTTTGGAAAACAGTGAAGGCCAAAATTGTGGAGCTTTTCTGAAAAACATTTTTGCCTTTACTGCTGAAAACTAAATTCTCAGAACAATTTGAAATTGATATGGCTCATCCTGGGCACTCATATTGTAAACTTAACCAATCTAAAGCAAGACAAGTAATATTCAAAGTATTATGCCATAATCACCTACTTCTTATTTATATAGTGGCAAAGGAGGTGCCAACATTGATGTTATAAGGCCATAAAATGTTTATACAGCAAGACTTTGCCAGACAAACAGTAAGAATATGTAAAAAAAAAAATCGGGCTTGTGTCTGAGGCTCAAAGAATATATTTTTTTATCTTAGAAACACATAAAGATGATAATATTTTAACATGAATTAGAAAATCTTGGATTAGATCAATAGTTTCCTCTCCGGCTACAGAACGAAAAAATTGTGTTGCTATACTTTTCTCCCACAGATTACACTTTTCTATTTTGAACTGTAGCAATGATTTAGAAGCTCACTTTTTATATGTTCATATTCGAATTGATAAATTAATCCGTCAATTAATCAATATTTATGCTCCTAACCAGGATGAGGGCACTTTTTGGCAGACAATTTCATCAGAAGTCCTAAATACAGGTAATGTTCCTATCATTATTGGTGGAGATTTTAATATGATTTCAGATCGCTTATTAGATAGAATTTCTAAAATCAGATTTCATCTGTGAAAATCCTATTCATTAGTCAAGGCATTCTTTGCTAATAGCAAACGGATTGATCATTGGAGCTTGCACACCCCAGTACTAAGGACTTTACCTTCTTTTCAAATGCTCACTCCACATATTCCCCAAGTGACTGTTTGCTATCTTCTAGGAATTTGTGTCATTTGATTTCTCAGCATGCCAAATAACCTATTACTATATCAGACCACGTCCTACTTCATTCTATTTTACATTAAATGTTACTCCAAAAGGCACCCTTAGACGGAGAATGAATGCTGAGACTGTATTGTCACCTGAAAATCAAAATAAAGTATTAGCTGCCATGACTGATTATTTTGCTAGCAATAAATTAGAGAATGCATTTAAAATAATTTATTGGAATAATTTAATAAAAATGATTAGAGGTGTCACTAGGAATATTTTCTCAAATCTCTATAGCAAAACTCAAGATATTCAAGAAGCTACCATTGATGACTTCTTACTTATTTGCAGGTTACCATCACAGCCTCGGGTTGATAGAGATAATTTAGAGGCTCCTATTACAAAAGAGGAGATAAATGGAGGAATTCCATCTTTGTACAGCAAGAAAGCTCCTAGAATGGGAGACATTCCTGCAGAAATGTTTCATTGCACAATTATCCTTAGCCCTCCTTTTTCTATTTCAGGAATTCAGGGGTAATGCTTCAGTTCAAGGTTCTTTTAAAGAGGCTACATTCATTGCTCTTTCCATACCTGATAAAGATCACACAGTAGAAGCTAATTATCACCCAATTCTGCTAATCAACCAAGATTGTAAGATTTATGCCAAGATTTTGGCAAATAGGTTATCTCCTGCTTTGAACCTGGATCAGATGGGTATCATGAACGGTAGATTAATGTCTTGTAATACTAGGCCACACACCTTTTCACACTTTAACTTTTTAAAATAAAATGAAACATCCTGCAGGACTGTTCACTTTAAATGTTGAAAAAGCTTTTGATAAAGTCAATTGGAATTGTTTATTTAAAAATATAGAATCATTTAATTTTTAGTCTACTTTTATATTGATGGTGAAAGTATTCTATTCTTCTTTAGCTCAATAAATATATGTTAATGGCATTACTTCTTCTCCTTTTTTATAATATAGAGGTACATGGTAGAATGACCCCTATCTCCTCTATTTTTACAAACTATTGAACCATTTTTAAGTTCTATTTGTAATTCTGAAGATAGCAAATGTACTATTATTCAGAAAATAGTTCTTAAATGGTTATGTTATGCAGATTTGTAGAGCGCGCTATCACCTGGTAGAGTATGCTGGCACTGAGCTGGTGAGAGTCTAGCCAAACCTATGGCCTTCTGGGACTACTGGAAAAGACAGGTCTTCAGCTTTTTGCCAAATTCAAGAAGTGAGCAGGAGGCCTTTACGTGTAGTTGCATGTCGTTTCACACTTAAGGAGTAATGTTGGAGAAGGCTTGACCGCCAGATCAAGTTTCCTAATCTGTGGGATGTGTGCAAGTAGGAGTCTGGATGAGTGGAGGTGTCCGAAAGGTTTGTAAAAGCAGATGCCATTGTTGAGGTGTTATGTATTGCCATGAAAGTGTGTGTGAGAAGTATGAATTGTTTTTATTTGTGTATGGGAAGCAGGTGGAGATCCTTCATGTGTGATGTGGTGTAATGTGAGTGAGGCGTGAGATGCTGAGAGTGTTTCTGGCTGCCGAGTTCTGAATTGTCTGTAGCTTTCTGGTGAGTTTTTTCTTGATTCCGGTATAGATGGTGTTCCCGCAGTCCTGCTTGCTTGTGATGAGGTTGAGTGTGACGGTTTTGTGGGTGCTGATTGGGAGCCATTTGAAAATCTTCCTCAGTATCTTCAGGGTGTTAACTTTGACGTTTCCTGTCAATGACAATCCCGAGGTTCTTGGCGTGAGTGGTGGGAGTGGGTGTTGTTCCTAGCTCTATTGGTCACCAGATGGAATTCCAAGATGAAGAGCTCTTCTCAAAGATCACGATTTCGGTCTTGTCAGTGTTCAGCTTCAGACAGTTGGTGTTCATCCATTGGGCAATTTCAGTCATGCAGGCATTGAACATGATCTGGATACTGGGGGGCCGATTCACAGAACTAATCTGAGACAAAATCCTAAACTTACTACTTATGGTATTCACAGAATGCACTTACGACTGCACTTACGACTACTAACTTTACGTCCGCACTCGGGCCGGAATATCCGCACCCGGAGCAGAAATTCCGCACCCGGAGTGGAATTTCAGCTCTTGTGCCGGAATCTCCGCTCCCGGGCCAGAATTCCCGCATTCTGGCCAGTTGAGCATTTCCTCAATGCTAATCACCAGTCCAAGTGCCTACCATCCCAACCATGCATCAGATATAGTCAATTAACACCAGATTGTGGGTATTCCGGCCTGGAAGCAGAGATTCCGGCCCGAGTGAGGAAATTCCGGCACAATTGCGGGATTTCCGCTCCGGGTGCGGAAATTCCGTCCCGAGTGCGGACGTAAAGTTAGTAGTCATGGGGCGTGGCCAGGCTAGATGGCCGAATGGACGTAGCTCGTCTCGGCTCCCGGTCCACGCACTATTTCTGAACTGATGATTGCGGATAATTAGCGATTTTCCAGTCACGAAGCATACCCACGAGCGGCTGAAGATGCAGGGCACAAACCGTGAGCAATAAATAGAACCCACCACAACCCCACGGCCAGCAGTGCGGCTCTGAAGCTCAGCGCCGGTGCCCATCAAAATGGCGGACGCCACCCTACGGGAGCCGGAGCCTTCCCAGGACCGATGAAGTGACCAGCGAATTGGGGCAACAGGGAACATCACTCACCATGGCTGGGTAGGAACGTCACTGACTTCCCGAGCCCTGCAGATTCCACTGAGAAGGGAGACGCTGGACCGGACTGCTCACCAGAACGGATCCTGCGGCACCACGTGGCCAGGTGGGACTCCCCGAGTGCGTGGCTGGCGAGCCAGGAGACCGGCAACCGGTGGTACACCGGCTGCCCAGATTTGATCCCCAGGGGCTTGTCGCCCGGGTTGGTGAGGAAGTGTCCCCCGGCGCTGCTCAGCACCGCGAGCTCCGCCTGATCTTAAGATGGCGGTCCGGCTGTCCATGTAGGCGGCGTTAGCTGGAGTTTCCCATCCTGCGGCCCGCCGCCCTGCTCGCTGCTCCGTGGACCCGGCCGAGCAGACCCTGCATTCCCCAAGGCTACGACGCGGCATCAGAGACACCCTGCGACCTGGTTCCCAGCATCAAGCGACACCCCATCGAGGAATGCCACCGCTCACCCAAATGGCGCCTCATTGAAAGGCAAGGCTTTCCTACTCTTGCGAGCGGCCATAGATGGGCAGTATCGGCCACTGGGACCAGGGGTGAAGTCTTCGACCTGTCCAGTGACCGGCCTGTGGGAGGGGCACCCGTAGCTGAGAGCGCCATCACACCAGAGCTCCTCCAGGACACGCTACACGCTGGTACTACCAGGTGCGTGGGCGCCATGGGGGGGATGCCTGGAAGATCCAGGGGGTGGGGCTGCATTGGGTGGCCCCCAGAGCAACACTATCGCGGGGCGTGGACACCCCCAGAAGAATCCGATGCGAAGCAGTTTACCCGCCATGCCTGACCCTAAGATGGCGGCCAGACGGTGAGCAAGAACATACAAAGGGAGACTTCCTGTGGCCCCAGACGGCCTGATCGTTGCACAGAGACAGTGAGAGGCTATACAGGCCCCGATACTGGGCCTGCTCGCCACGACGCCTAGGGAACACTCTACAGGCCGACAGCACCAACCAGTGGACCGCTCCGCATGGGACCCGTGGGGACTGCCCGAGGCATTCAAGTAAGCTGGCTCGCCCCACCATCCGAACCTGGCCTCCAGCTCCAATCGACACCTTGACAGCCCTCGGGGGAGGGCGGTGCGGAGGGCAACACTAGCCATCTACTGCGCCTGCTCCCGGTTCGGTGGCCGCCTACTCAGCCCACCTGAGCACCATCCAAGCCGGACTGCTTAAGCACCATACTCTCTTTATACGAGAGACGTTGGTGGCGAGGCACTTCTAGTTGGCCTACAGCCTCTGCTACATGACAGCACTGCAGACGCCACTAACGCTCGCCAACGCAATCCACCAACTCAGAGGTCAATAGACTCTGATCACAGCATCCCCCTGCCTCTCCTGTCACAGCGACCGGGGTCCTCCTGGACCCGCCCTTATGCCAGCGAAAAAACCGTCGAGCAAGACACCCAACAAGGTCTCAGATTTCTTCGCGCTACCGGATAAACGCCCGCCGCTGGGCCCTACCAAGGGAACAGATACCATGGCCCTTACGAAGGAGGACCTCCTGACTTTGTTTAGGGACTTTAAGACGGAGCTCCGGAACGACCTCAGCCAGGACATTAAATCTTCAATGGAACAGCTGCGGTCAGATCTCACAGAGAGACTGACCACCCTCCAACAAGATGTGGACTCAGTTGGCACTAGAGTGTTGGACCTGGAGGCACAAACCCAGGAATATGACAAGCACACCACGGCGCTGCGTGAAGATGTATGCACCCTCCAGGACCAATTACATCAGACCCAACTCAAAGCGGAAGACCTTGAAAACAGGGCACGGAGGGACAACCTACGAATAAGGGACCTGGAGGAGGGAGCGGAGGGACCCGATCTTGAAGCCTTCCTGGAGGGGCTCTCCGCGGAGATCCTCAGACCCCAAGTTCTCAAAATAAAATTGGAGCGAGTCCACCGAATGGGAAGCCTAACGCCCGGAGAAAAGAGGAGACCACGCGACGTGTTAGCTAAATTTCACTCTTATAAAGTCAAGGAAGCAGTGCTGTTGGCGGCCAGGAAGAAGGGGTTGATCTCCTTCCAGGATCATTCCTGCTCCATCTATCAAGACCTAGCCCCGACCACTCTGGCTAGGAGACAGCTGTTCAGGCCCATCACCTCGAAGCTTCGAGAAGATAAAATTAGATACAGATGGGCATATCCGCTTGGGCTGAACTCTGAATGCAATAATAAACAGCGTCACATCTCTGAATTGAAAGACGGATTGGAGCTCCTGGGACTCTCCGCGGAGGAGTCTGACCCAACGCACAACAAAACACAGGATATTCTGAGGGGTGGCCCTTCGGCTACCTCTTGGTCCACACGCACACACAGGACCTACAAATGAGGCTCAAGAGAATGCTTTCCTTTTCTGGCCAAGGTCTGTGGGTAGATGCTTGAACAGCTAACCTCGCTTACCACGAGGCCTTGACTGCAGCCGCCTTCTTGCCATACGCTGACAGCGACGATAAATGACACTGCTGCGGCTCTCCGCGGAGACATTTATTCTGCCACAATGACACTCTGGGACAGGCCCCACAGCCCTCGTTGACCCGCGCGGGGTGACTCAACTTCACTTTCATTCCTGCTGCTTCCCCGAGTTCCCCAGCTTGATGCCCCAGAAATTCCGAAACTGTCTAGTACCTTAGACCTTGAGATCACTACAGACACTAGTACCCCACAGAGCCACCTAGAGACCTGGGCATGCCAAGCAGAGCTGATGGCAACACTACTCCATGAGCAGAGTCGCAGGAATGGGGATACAAGTTCAGCCGCATGGTTCTACTGATCACAGCTTTATACGATGTTCGGGATGCGCGAACGGGGACCTCGGTCGTACCGTCCTCCCACCATTCTCATGGGGGTTACCTCACCCTCCTCTGGGAACCTGTTAGCGGTCCCACGACTGCGGATGTTAGTAATGTTGGTTTTTCTTTTATTTGGGGGTGGGAAGAGGGGTGGGGGAGGGAGATGGCGGCGGCTTTTTAACGCTCATGTGCGGGGGCTATGCATGTCTCGACATCCCATCAGGCAACACTTGCATGGGAGCTTTGTTCCACCCGAGCCGAACCTGGTTCAGAGATACAATGCAATGCCTAGCAATCAAAGAGAGGGAGGGATGCCCATACTCACTAGATGGCTATAACTATCAGCACATGGAACGTGAAGGGCCTTAACTCACCTCAAAAACGCCAAAAGGTCTGGAAATACCTCACTGACCATCACCTTGACATAGTGGCTTTACAGGAAACCCACCTGGCTAGAGCGGAAGACACCCGCTTTCGCCACAAGCAATACCCCTTGATTTACAGATCCTCGGCTCTCACTAAACATAGGGGGGTGGCGCTCCTCTTTCATACTTCCACGAAATTCCAACCACTAGATGTCCGGACCGATAAAGATGGCTGCTTAGTAATGGTCAAGGGCTCCCTGAAGGGCAAACTTTGCACATTCATAGTAACATACGCCCCCAATGCAGGACAGACAGATTTTTTAAACACACTAGTGGGGAAAATTCAAGACTTCGCTGAGGGACCAACGATCCTTATGGGGGATTTTAACCTAACATGGCAACCAGATGTAGATAGCACACACTCACACCGTTCAGAAAAGGGCTCGTTTACCGCTGACACGAAGCAACAGCTGCATGACCTGGGTCTTCTGGATGCCTGGCGCACCCTTTATCCTCAGTCCCGCGACTATACTTTCTATTCCCATGTGCACCGCACATACTCCAGGCTTGACTATATTTTTGTAAGCCAGAACCTACTGGGCGCACTACGAGAGGCCAAGATATTCCCCCTCTCTCTGTCAGACCATAGCCTAGTCTCCATATGCCTGATATGGAGCAATAATGCTTCACCAACCCCCAGATGGTACTTCCCGGCGGCCCTCACAAGAGACAGACTGCTTTGCACCACACTGAGGGAAACAATCACAGAATACTTCAACTTAAACAACCCCGAGGACACTTCTGAATTTACCAATTGGGACTCGTTTAAAGCAGTCTTCAGGGGGAAATGCATTGCCCTGAACTCTGCCCTGAATAAACAGCGATCTAAGGAAAGGGAAGCCTTGGAAATAGAGTTGGCCACAGTCGAACATACCCTTAAATCAAACCCCACTAGAGTCACCTCTCTTACTCTCAGGGCAATAACATTGGTAAACACCTCGCCAGACATCTGAAGGGGAAACGGGAAAAAGAATATATAGGAGGCATACGAGGGGGAAACGGGGTACCAACACATAAGGACGAGGACAAAGCTAACACTTTCGGCTGCTTTTATAAGACCCTTTACACTAAAGATCAGCGTGACTCGACTGCTCAACTCAATTACCTTCAGACGCTACGCTTCCCTCAGGTCTCTCAAGACTGGAACGACACCCTCACTGCCCCTATATCCCCTGAAGAGATAAGCGCTGCCATCAAAGCCCTCAAACCACACAAGGCCCCAGGTCCAGATGGGTACACCCCCCAATTTTATAAAACCTTCGCCCCAGATCTCATACCGCACCTCACGCGGCTTTTTAACAAAATGGCAGGGGAGGGGGTGGTTACCAGATCGATGACCGAAGCCGTGATCACAGTAATACCCAAACAGGGGAAAGACCCTCAGCTATGTGCCTCGTACCGCCCCATTGCCCTGTTAAACTTGGACGCGAAGCTTTACTCCTCCATACTAGCGACCCGCCTCAACGACCTCATGCCCGACCTAGTTCACCCTGATCAATCGGGATTTATCAAGGGCCGACAGACTCATGACAACACTAGACGCATAGTCCACCTGATAGAGAAAGCTACCAAACGACGAATTCCCACAGTGCTTGTTGGCCTTGACGCCGAGAAGGCCTTTGACAGGGTGGACTGGTCATTTCTTTTTAACACACTTACAAGCTTCGGGTTCGCGCCCAAATTTATTAACATGATTTGGGCTAATTATATCCAACCATGCTCCAGAGTTCAAGTCAACGGAATGATGTTGGCCCCCTTCCCCCACTCTAGAGGCACTCGTCAGGGGTGCCCACTCTCACCCCTGCTATTTGCTCTGAGCATCGAGCCCCTCGTGATGTCCATAAGGGCGGCCCCAGAGATCCAGGGAATCCCCTTTAGCGGCGACGCACACAAAATCTCACTCTTTGCAGATGATGTGCTTTTGTCCCTCGCTGACCCATCCAAGTCCCTTCCATCATTGCAATCAGAACTAGCGAGATTCGAAGAAGTGTCGGGTTTTAAGATAAATTTAGGTAAATCACACATACTTAATCTCACCCTTCCAGATTCGGAGGTGCATGACCTACAGAAACAAACCTCGCTTCAATGGACCTCTTCCTCTTTACAATACTTGGGGATTTAGTTAACGCCACGGGTGGAGGGGCTCTTCCATGCTAACTTTCCACCCATTCTCTCCCGCATACAAACAGATCTTGCAAAATGGAAGCCTCTTTTCATATCTTGGCTTGGTCGCATCCACGCTATTAAAATGACGCTCCTTCCTAAGCTCTTGTACCTCTTCCAAGCCTTACCTGTTGAGCTGGAAAGAGACTTCCTCCCTAAAATCAAATCAATTATTCTACACTTCATATGGCAAGGGGGCCGCGCTCGGTTTTCTTTTTCAATATTACGTCGGCCCCGTACAGAGGACGGAATGGGTTTGCCAGACCTTGCTCTATACTATAAGGCAGCCCAGCTACGAGTAGTGACGGAATGGTCCAAGCGTGAGTCCGATAAACATTGGCTCCACATGGATCGCTCTATAGCGGGGACAACCATTTGGGATCTCATATGGCGCCCCAAAAAGGAAAGACCCAAGAACGCATACCTCAGCACTGCCACTCGCACTACTCTGAAAGTGTGGGACTCACTTGCCGGTAATGAACAGTGGACCTCGTTCCCCTCGCCACACACGCCCCTTCACTTTAACCCAGCCTTTCCCCCAGCACTACATGAGGGTCCCTTTGACGCCTGGCGTGAAGGAGGATGCCTAGCTCTGACACACCTCTTCCACAACACCGACCCCCTCACTTTTGATAATTGTAGAAGGGACTACGGACTAGAGAGGACGGAGCACTTCCACTACCTTCAGTTGACACACTGGGCCCTCACTCCACCCATACGACAGGCGGCCACTCGCCCCCTCACAAAATTTGAGACCTATATTTTAAACACCACTACCATGAGAGGGGTGATCTCATTCCTATACAATTACCTACTCACCACCTCACACTCCTCGCGGCCACGTTACATGAATATGTGGGAGGACATACTCCACAGAGACATCTCAAACAGGGAATGGTCGGGACTGTGGTCTGACATCCTGAAATTCAACCACTCCACAGAGTTTCGGGAAGCCCATCTTAAAACCATGATGGACTGGTACCTTTACCCCTCCAAGCTTAAGACGATCTTCCCAAACACCTCTGATAGATGCTGGAGGGAATGCGGGCTCCTAGGAGACTTCCAACATATATGGTGGGACTTCCCCACCATACGCCCATTTTGGGAAGAAGTTCTTGCACATATTAAGGACATGTTAGGCTACCCCATCCCGACTACCATGGCAGAGATCCTCTTAGGCCTCCGTGACCCAATCCTCGAATACCAGGCTCGAGCTGATAAAGCTATCATGTGGATGTGCATAGGGGCCGCCAAAGTGACCATTGCGGCAGCCTGGAAATGGAAAGAGGCCCCGGCGATCTCCCTCTGGCACTCTCGTCTATGGAAACTGCTTAGCATGGAAAGAATGTCTGATATCTTTCGAGACGAGTATAAAAACTTTGAATATAAATGGGGACCGTTGGTTACCTTTCTCTCACGAGGTCTACCCCTAGCTGTCTGTCCTCCCTCCATTAGAGACATGCACCTCTTTCAATTCTAAAACACTTACGACTGCCCATCGCTGAGCGCCTCAGGAAACCTATGCCGCCACCATCGGTTTGTGGGAGGGGGGAGGGAGGGTTTGTTATTTACTTTCCAGGGGAGTTATTTTAGGGGAATTTACTTATACTTAGAGAGCTCCTTCCTGTTGGAAGGAAATTACAGAAGCCCATCGCAAAAGAAAGATGGGTTGAGCTGACAATTTCCCTTTTCATTAGGCAAGTCGATCTGTTCCAAGTCACTATAATGTTAGATGCTGTACACTCCCTTTACGCATTATTATATGAAGATCTGGCTGGGACAGATGCCTTGTTACGTGTCACTGCTCGAACCCTTACTAACAGCTCTATACAATAGCTCACTGAGATGAGCGATCTGATGCAAAATGTTTTGGTTGTATCTATCGGAAACTTCAATTAAAACATGTTTGACAAAAAAAAGTTAGTAGTCGTAAATGCAGTCATAAGTGCATTCTGTGAATACCATAAGTAGTAAGTTTGGGATTTTGTCTCAGATTAGTTCTGTGAATCGGCCCCTGGGTGTCTTGTCCATGAGGGAGAATGAGTTGTCTGTTGTTGGCGTTGGAGAGGACATTGATGACATAAGAGCCGATTATGCTGGCTACAGGGATCATGTAATCATTGAAGATGGTGTGCTCAGGGAGGATCCTTGTACAGATGATGTCACAGACATCCGAGGTGTACATTGTAGGCCAACTGACTGAGTCCTTCCACTCATGAAGAAGCAGATTCATCCAAGTGTGTGTCCTTGGATTCCGATGTCATGTAGGCTTTGGATGAGGATGGGGTGGTAGGCCTTGTCAAATGCTGTTGAGAGATCGAGGAGGATGAGGACCACTGTGTTTCCTCCATCCACAGTCATGCAGATGTCATCTGTGAAGGTGATGAGGGCAATTTCTATGCTGTGGTTGGGTTTGAAACTAGACAGAGTAGTGTTGAGGAGTTGGTAGTCATTGAGGAGTTCAGTGAGACATCTATTGAAAATTTTCTCTAAGACTTTGACTGGGAAATGGTAGAAGGGAGATCAGTGGTTGGCGAGCATTGAAGTGTCCGCAGAGGGTTTCTACAGTGATGGGAAGATAGTTGCGTGTTTTCATTTTTTCAAGCATCTGAGAAGGTCGCAGATAAGGTACAGGCATTTAGAATGGCTTATTCAGATGATATTTCATTATATAATAATGACCCTATACATACCACTCCTATTAAATGAGATTTATTAATAGATATCTATCCATGTCAGGACATACGTTAAATGTCAATAAAACTGACTTTTCCCTCTCAATGTTTACTATATAGCTTATATACTTTATAATACTGGTATCATTTGGTGTCCATCTGGTACTAAATACTCAGGTACCTAAATTTTAAATACAAGTAAAACTGCAATCAATCTGAGCTGTAAAAAATTAATCCAAAAAATTAATGAGAAGTTTGATACATGCACTTCATTGGATATGGCATGGTGGAGATTGGAAGCTGTCAAAATGACAATTTCTGCACAAGTATTATATTTATTACCTTCATTACCAGTTTCCTAGTTCCTTCCAAACTAATCTGAACAAAATAATAACCAAATTCATTTGGAATATTACAGTCCCTCGGATCAGTTATAAACTGTTACAAGTATAAATAAAGATGGGGGATTTGGAATTGCTAATTTTGAGAAATACCACTCTTTATTTTAGTTGCACAAAGTGTGTTTTGGTTGCAATTCAGACCCTGTAATGTTACCAAAAATGGGTTTCAATTGAGAAAAATATTGTTCATCGTTTCCCTTTACCAAAAAAGTTAACCATTTACACTAAAATGAAACAGACCATATTCTCCAATAATTAATAAAATAAAACTAGCTTTACTGGAGTTAGATTTCAGATTTCATGCTAAAATCGCATCAGCTAAGAAAACTTCCTTCTAGCATAACCCTCTAATTAAATTGCACATGGGAAGCATGGACTAGAGCTGGTATGTTTTACATTGAAGTGTAAAGAGGAGGCCCCCTACAGTTCCAATGAGGTTCCTTAAAGTAGGGATTAAGTCAATAAGTGCACAGATATAAGGCAACCAGAATGTAGACCTTAATTGATATTTCTACATACGTAATGATTATCAGCAAGAACCACAGACAACAAAAGATTTATCAAAAAATGAAAAATTAACATTTATTAAATATTAGAGCAATGAAAAAGTATTTTAAAGAATCATTCATTCACTTTCATATCTATCATTCAGACTTACAACCATACTGAGCACAGATTAAAAACATTTTTAGAATAATAATACATTGTAATCCATCAATTGATCAGCGCAACATATGTGAAGCAATGTCAGAAGAGTGGCACAAATTCGAATGACTGATGAAATTCTCTACGCGCGTTTCGGCACAACCAAGGTGCCTTCGTCAGGAAGAAGGCCACAATAGAAACAGTTGATAAATTCTCGATATAGGTAGAAAACCTGTGGCGATGAACAATGAAGAGAGAGCAGAACGATATTGGAATGATGGTCTTAAGAATATGAAACGATAAAACACCAACGATTGCAATGAAATGTAGAAGGGAGTATCTTCATGTGAATTTCGATACTGGTGTACTGTAGATCCAATAGGTAGATGTTGCCTGAACCTTCAGACAAGATTAATGATGTATACGGAATACTAGGTGTCCCATTCTAGTCTTTCTTTACTAGGGAACCGTATGAGAGTCATATGTTACAACTTAAGAGAAGGGACTGAGTTCAATACTATTGGCTGGTATCACAGGTAGTCGTGGATGAGATGAAAGCCTCCGGATGTGGGGATTCTCTTATCTGCACGTCTGCTAGACGTGCAGATAAGAGAATCCCCACATCCGGAGGTTTTATCGTTTCATATTCTTAAGACCATCATTCCAATATCGTTCTGCTCTCTCTTCATTTTTTGATAAATCTTTTGTTGTCTGTGGTTCTTGCTGATAATCATTACGTATGTAGAAATATCAATTAAGGTCTACATTCTGGATGTTTTACATTGAAGACATCTGCCAAAGCTACATGTTTTTATCTTTTTCATATATGCAGATTAAATTTATTTTTCCTCTTCTGAGTTTCATAAATATGTAGTATTTTGTAATTCTATATTGAATGCATATGTTAATTTTATTCAACTTGCTAAATATTCAGATTTGAACTTTTTCTTAGCATTAATAGGATTTCTGGTCATATTGCATCTAATATAAAAAACGAATTTCAAAAGATTGTATGAACTTTGTAAAATTGAGAGAACTTTGGATTCCCAATCTACAAAACAATTATTCAATACAGCAAAGGAACAAAATGCGGTCATGAAATATTCCTAATTGGTTGCTTTTTTCTATATGCCCAACAAATGTGTTTATTTTGTATAATGGTTATTGGTTCACTGACAGAATATCGACACCTGAAATATTCCCATACCAAAATATCGAGTTTTAAATATCGATGTCAAAAATATCGACATCCTATATTTATAATGGTAAGTACAAAAATATCGAGAGAAAAAATATTGATGTAAAAAATATAGTTGTACAAAATATCGATTTTTATATATATATAAAATAAAATAATAAATATTAAATATGTTAAATAATAAAATTAATATACAAAAATAAAGTAGATTTAATATACATTTTAACAAATATAACTAATAAACGTAATTAAAAAAGGTTAAACACACATACATAATAATTAATATATATATTTACTTTAAAACAATTAATAAACTATTCATTTAAATGTATTTTATCATTTTAAAATTATATAAAAATTTACAAATATATATATGTATATATAACAATAACATAAAATCTAATAAAACATTTTTTTATTTTAAATTAAAACATTAAACTATTCAAAAGTCTTTAAACTTACATTTCCTACTCCAGTGAGTGCAACAGTAGGGAAAGTGTTGGATAGCGGAGGGGTAA
This sequence comes from Calotriton arnoldi, assembly GCA_963921515.1. NCBI lineage: Eukaryota > Metazoa > Chordata > Amphibia > Caudata > Salamandridae > Calotriton > Calotriton arnoldi. Next base: position 225,208 of record CAWUFW010009846.1, read on the forward strand.
AAATTACTAATCCCAATCCAATAATTGTAACAGTAGGGAAAGTGTTGGATAGCGGAGTGGGAAAATTTACTATTCCCACTCCAATAAGCCCAACAGGAGGGAAAGTGTTGGATTGTGGAAGGGTAACAATTAATATTTTCACTACACTCAGTTCAAAATTAAAAACAAACAAAATATTAACAACATAAATATTTAAAAAAAATATATGTTAAAAATTAAAATACAAATATATTTAATATTTAAAAAAGTTAAAAACATATAATGTAAAAAAAATATGACAAATACCTACAAATATATTAAATAAAATAAAAAATAATTTTCAAACAAATAAATATATATAAATATTTTTTAATTACAAATTATTTAGAAAAAAAACATTGGGTGAGGAAAGGAAAATGGCGGAGTAATGCCGCCATGAAAAGCAGGCTGCGAGAGCTCCTCTGACTATAATGTTGGCGAAACGGTACTTACCGCCTACTTTGCAATTCTGAACGGGAGAGAAGGCATAGCTCTGCTTTCTCATTTCAACAGAACCAACAACTATTTAAATCTTTACCAGCATCAGTCTTCGATGATACGGTGGGACGCCCAGCTTCTTTACATTCTTGGGAATATCCGGAGCTGCATTCTACGCCAATCAGGCTCGGGCTGTTCCGCTCTCCATTGCCCCGGTCTGCTCACATTGCATGCCATGGCTCCGCCTAAGGTTTGTGCTCCGAGGAGCGGGCGTTCGAATCAAAATTTGCCCACTGCTCCGCCGAGCGGGAGGAAAGCTGAAAACAACCTGACTACGGAAACGAACTCGCAGATGCCGGTGGGGGGTGCGAGTAAGAAGAACGCACCCCGTATGGATAGACCGGTCTTGAAATTGCTTCACTCAGGGAAAGCGGCTGACGTCCTCACTGCTGCCCCAGAAGCGGCCATGCAGAGATAATACTGGGGGCAGTACAGCTTGGGCTTGGGGGTCGGCCTGATGGAGATTCTGCCAGTTGCGAGGAATTTTCTTCTCCTACAAATATGGATACAGTCCACTTGGAGGGTTTGCTGTCTATGGGGGCGCTGGCTCCTACAGTACATCTGATACAGTAACAACCATTCGCTCTGCAGGTCTGCCAGACAGAGGTGAGTGCTGGCGCTTCAGATACTTGTTCAAACACCGCCGATTTACTCTCGTCTACGCAAACACAGATATTATCACAGTTGCCGGCTTGGGTTGACAGGTAACAAGGAAGCCAGCCTGCTGCCCGACCAGGGCTGCACAAAAATAGTAGCGGTGGCAGATAGTCCTCTCTCGGAGTCGCAGCGACCCTTACAAACTGCTGACACACCAGATTTAGATTTAGGGGGTGATAAGCACATTAATGATCTATCTTCCGAGCAATCTGTTGAAGTTGACATCTCACCTTCCTCATCTATACTGTTGCAGATCATGAATGATACATGTGCTTATCTCTCCAAGGACTCAACTAGCCTTTCCTCAACTAAAAAAAACCGCAATCTTACATCTGCTAAATCTATCAGATGTCCTAAAAAGACTGCTGAACTGTTTTGTAGGACACAACCTCAAGGTACTGCTCTAGCACACTCAAAAGTGAGGACAGAGGACAGCCCTCTACGTAAATGGGTCACTTCAAAGGGAGAGGTCAAAGCCATTATCTCAAGACTTTCCAACCCTGGGCAGGGTGATGGACTCACTAGCAATCAAAATCCTTCTTCCTCTTCCTCTCCCTCTCAAACCGCAAATAATATCATGGCACACCCATTGAAAACGGATCAATCCACATCAGGCTCTCCTCTTCTATCTGTTAATTCTATGCCAGCAGTAAAGGAAGCTCCCTTATCCGCATGGAAGGTGCCAGAGGCATCTGTAACAGTAACGACACTAGGGATGGTAGAACCACCTGAACCATCACTTAGCTCAATTCTGCAGGCATTACAGGCACAAAGAACCGAGGCGCAGGAGCATTATATACAGCTCAGAGCAGATAACGCCATGATTCAGCAATCACTAATAGCCGTAACCAACAAGGTAGCTATACTTAATCAATCAATCAGTGGTTTAGTAGTTTATAGAGCGCGCTACTCACCCGTGAGGGTCTCAAGGCGCTGGGGGGGAGGGGGAGGAGAGGCTTCGGGTCAGCCGAAGAGCCAGGTCTTGAGGTCCTTCCTGAACGTGTGGAGGGTTGGGGAGCATCTGATGTTGACCGGGAGCTCGTTCCAGGATTTGGCTGCTATGTAGGAGAAGGCTCTCCCACTGGTTCTGTTTCTGCGGATGCGGGGGACCTCTGCCAGGGCGAGGTCAGCGGAGCGGAGGTTACTCTTGGGTATGTGGAAACAAACTCGGTCATTGAGGTATTTGGGTCCGATGTTGTTGAGGGATTTGTAGGCGTGGGTGAAGAGTTTGAAGGTGATCCTCTTCTTGACGGGGAGCCAGTGGAGGCTTCAAAGGTGTTGGGTCATATGTTCGTGGCATGGTGTCTCTAGAATGAGCCTGGCTGCGGCGTTCTGGATGGTTTGGAGTTTGTGTAGAAGAGTTTTGTTGATTCCGGTGTAGAGGGCGTTGCCGTAGTCTAGTCTGCTGGTTATGAGTGCGTGGGTGACGGTCTTTCTGCAGTCGGGTGGGATCCATTTGAAGGTCTTGCGGAGGATGCAGAGGCAGTTGAAGCTGGTGGACGCGACGGCATTGATCTGGCGGTTCATGGAGAGGGAGGAGTCGAGGATTATGCCGAGGTTCCGAGCGTGGTCTGTTGGGGTGGGTGGGCTCCCGAGGGCGGAGGGCCACCAGGTGTTGTCCCAGGCGGAGGTGCAGGGTCCGAGGATGAGGACCTCGGTCTTCTCGGAGTTGAGCCTTAGGCAGCTGTCCTTCATCCAGGTGGCTACATTTCGCATTCCTTCCTGGAAGCTGAGTCTGGTGATTTCTGGGTTCTTGGTGAGGGAGAGGATGAATTGTGTGTCGTCGGCGTAGGATACGATGCTGAGCCCGTGCTGTCTGACGATGGCGGTGATGGGGGCTATGTAGATGTTGAAGAGCGTCAGGCTTAGTGAAGATCCCTGAGGTACTCCGCAGATGATATCAGTGGGGTCGGAGAGGAAGGGGGGGGGGAGTATCATCCTCTGGGTTCTGCCAGAGAGGAAGGATTGGATCCAGTCGAGGGCGGATCCCTGTAATCCTGCGTTGTGGAGTCTGGCGGCTAGTGTGCGATGTGAGACAGTGTCGAAGGCTGCGGAGAGGTCTAGGAGGATGAGGGCTGCGGTGTGTCCCTGGTCAAGCAGCATGCGAATGTCGTCAGTGGCGGCGAGGAGGGCGGTCTCGGTGCTGTGGTTGCTGCGGAAGCCAGACTGGGATGGGTCTAGGATGGAGTTTTCTTCGAGGAAGAGCTGGGCGTTCACGAGTCTTTCGGTTACTTTGGCTGCGAAGGGGAGGAGAGAGATGGGCCGGTAGTTCTTCAGGTCAGTTGGGTCGGCCGTTGGTTTCTTGAGGAGGGGTTTCACCTCTGCACGCTTCCAATCGTCTGGGCAGATGCCGGATAAGAGGGAGGAGTTGATTGTTCGTCCTAGTTTGGGTGCGATGAATGCGGCGGCCCTGTGGAAGATGTGAGGGGGCAAGGGTCCGTTGGGGCTCCTGAGTGCGTCTTCTTCATGGTTGAGGAGATGAGTTCGATGGACGCGGGTGCCCAGGAGGTGAGGATTGGTTTCTCGGCGGTGGTGGGTGGTGTGGTGCTGTTTTCTGCTGGCTCGCTGAAGTTGTCGTAAAGGGCTTTGATCTTCAGGTGGAAGTAGGAGCTGAGTTTGTCGCAGAGTTCCTGGGAGGGTGTGATGTCGGTGGCTTCACAGGTGGGTTTTGCCAACTGCTGAATGACGTTGAACAGTTCCTTGACGTTGGATGAGTTGGTCTTGACTTTGTCTCTGATGAAGGTCCTTTTGGTGTCCCTTATATGCTGGTGGAAGTCCTTCAGGGCGCTCTTGTGGTTGTTCCGTGCTTCCGTGGTCTTCTGGCTCCTCCATGTTTTCTCCAGGCATCTGCAGGCGCGTCTGGCTGCTTGGAGTTCGGTGGTGAACCAAGCAGCCCTCAGAGGGCGCTGTTTGGCAGTGCGGCGGAGAGGTGCCAGCTTGTCGGCGCAGCCGGTGACCCAGTGGTGGAATTCCCTAGCTGCGGAGTTGATGTTGGTCGCGGCCTTGGGGGGGTCTTGGAGGAGGGTGGAGTTCAGGTGCTCCTCGGTGACCTTGCTTCAGTTCCGTCGTGGTGGGCGTGGGGGTGTCTTGGGTGCGGTGGTGGTGTTGAAAGTGAAGTGGACGCAGTGGTGGTCCGACCAGAGGGGCTGGGTAGTGTGGCTGAAACGGATGTTAGATCCTCCCGCGAAGATGGGGTCGAGGGTGTGGCCTGCTCTGTGGGTGGGAGTACTGACAAGCTGTTTCAGTCCTAGGATGGCGAGGTTCTCGAGGAGTGTGGTGGAGTCGGGGTCCTGGCTGTTTTCGAGGTGGAAGTTTAGGTCCCCGAGCAGGATGTAGTCCATGGAGGTGATGGCGTGGGGTGCGGCGAGCTCGCCGATGGTGGTTGCGTGCTGGGTGCGGGGTCCTGGTGGTCTGAAGATGAGGGTGCCGCGTAGCGTGGTGCTGGGGCTGGTCTGGATCTGGAAGTGGAGGTGTTCCATGTTGGTGTTGGGGTCGTTCGTGCTGGATGTGGAGAGACGGAGGGGGGTCTTGTGTGCGATGGCGATTCCTCCTCCCGGGCGGTGTTGGCGATCCTTTCTGTGGATTTTGTAGCCGTCAGGGATTGCTGTGGTGATGTCGGGGCCGGAGGTGGCGTTGGTCCAGGTTTCCGTGAAGAATGCGACGTCAGGCGAGAGGGTATTGATCAGGTCCCAAATCTCTACGGCGTGTCGGTCTAGGGAGCGCACGTTGAGGAGGATGCAAGTCAGGGTTTCAGTGGGTAGGTCAGTCTGTGGTCCTTCGTGGCTGTGGGCATCTTGTCGATGGTGAAAGATCTTCGGCAGTGTCCGCACTAGAACTGTCCATGGGTCCTGTTGGGCGAGGTTCTTACGCAGTCGGTGTGGCCTCCGGGGTTGTGAGCGTGGAGGGTTGCTGAGTCATATCGGTGGGTACAAGGAGGACCAGGGTCCCTGGTGCTGGTCGCGGTCGGGTCGCGGACGGGCGCAGATGGGCGCAGATGGGCTTGCCTTAGGCGCGCCAGCGGCGCGCCCGCTGCGCTCGTCCACTGCGCGACCGACCATACAGCGGTCGCCATTATGTAGGGGAAGGGGCGGGAGTAGAGGTGGAGGCGGGAGTGGGGCTGGGTCAGGGGGCGGGGCGTGTGGAAGAGCAGGACCGGCGGAAGCGGGAAGCGCTAAGGCGCTATAAACAGTAATGCAGTAAAACAGTAATGCCCCAGAAAATAAAAAACACGCAATTACGCAAGTTTACAAAAGAACACAAGACCTGAGGCAGAGTTGGGCGCGAGGCTCAAACTCTGCTCGAGACGAACTGCGGGCGAGAAATCAGCTGGCGGAGCTGCCGGGGAGAGTGCTGCCTGGACCGGAGGTCAAGGCTTTACACGCGCTTCCCCGCAGCGGTCGCCATTATGTAGGGGAGGGGGGCGGGAGTAGAGGTGGAGGCGGGAGTGGGGCTGGGTCAGGGGGCGGGGCGTGTGGAAGAGCAGGACCGGCGGAAGCGGGAAGCGCTAAGGCGCTATAAACAGTTGTAAGATGTGAGGCCAGTTACTCACCTGAAAACCAGGTCCTTCTGCAGGGACGATGACTATTCCTCAACCCACCCTGAGCACCTCTCAGTGCTGCTGATAAAAACAGAAGCCCTGGCAGGTGCCCAAAGAGGGAAGGGGATTTGGGATGAGAGACAAAGAGAGAGACTGCTACACTGCTACGCTTCGTGTTTCACCAAAGGAGGATGTGCCGTCTGGGCCAGCCAGGTTCTGGAAGGTTACTCAGCAAACTACTTGTGATATGCCCTAAAAATACACAAAAGCGCATAAGCATTGAATTCCCCACTTTTGTTAGACCACATGTAAAACATACACTTGATTAATTTTCATATTACCTTTCTTTGTGTGATGCCTTGTCAACTAGTTCGCCTCTCAGTAAGAACTATGGTATATGCAGTTTGTTTTCTATAACATAAACAGGTATTGTATTAGGCTAAGTAACCTATATCATAACATGAGATTTTTACTCAAAAGGTTATATCATCCTATGATCTCACCTTAATGTGCGCAAGAAGTTTCCTAATGTCAATCACAATAATACTTTGGCCAATGTGTCCTTAATACGCTGCCAACATTCTCCAACAACTTGAGGATGACGCACTTTAAAGAGAGTTACTTGCGCTTTTAAGTAAAATTACTTTCAAAACTAAAAAACGTGTATGCCAAAGTCAGGCGACCTGTGCAGGATCTGTTCTCTGTGCACAAGCTGCCAAATACGTGTACAACCTAAAAACAGGGGTGCACACCTTACAAGGAATAGGAATAATTATTGTCTACTGCCCAGAAACATGTGCATTTACATTAGGCAACTGTCATTAACATGAAAAAATTATTGTCCTATTCACAGCCCAGAAACATGTGCTTTTACATTTGACAATTGTCATTAACACACAAAAAAATTATTGTCCTCATACAAAGTAATATCAGCAAGAGTAATATTGTCCCAAAATGTCCACTTATCAACAATGCGTGTGAAGTCTCATGTAATTAATGCAGAGATAACTAAAGCGGCAGGGAGACTAAGTTAAACAAACAATGGAAAACTTAGCTCTTCTGCGTGATTCTCCGGCTCTGCAATGTCCTTGAAATCGAAGACAGGAGAATTGCCTGCAGGCTGAAGTCACGTGCTTGCTGAAGAGACGAAAGCTCGGGGGAATCCTTCCTTGAAGGCTGGAATGACGCGTGGCTCTGAGGAATCCCTTCACGACGCGCAGGAAACAAAAAGCCAAGCAACCAGTGCTTGTGGAGAGGAGCTATTTATAGCTTGGATCCTGGGCGTTGTCGGGTGTGTTCTGGCAACGTGTCAAGTCCGTTTATGAGCACTTGTTTAAGCCACCACGAGCAGCTGTCTCATTAACATGCACGTGCTCTCTGGTCCCCTTACTTTCCAACAAGCATTGGCAAAAACAAATATAAAATAAAGGAAAACAACATACAAATAAGCAAAACAACAAAAAATGAATAATGAAAGGAAACACTGGTCATAGTTAATTCACTGTTGAATTACTACAACATGATTAATGTTTTGACCACATGGATGTTGGCAAATAACACATGGCGAGCCAAGGATAGTGTGACAGGAATTTCTGACAGTCCTCCCTCTCAAAAGTCCCGGTAGTGGTCGGGGTTTAGGGGGATTTTGATGGTGAAATTGTCGCACTAATCGGGGGGGTATGTACTGAAGAAGCGGGTTCCCATGAATTGTCATCTGCACTATAACCCTTCCATGCCAATAAATAATGCAATACTCCCCGAATTCTCTTTGCATCCAAAACCTTGGCCACTTCAAACTCCCATTCTCCTTGTACCTTAATCGGGGGAGGAGGTGGTCCTGTCCGAGTGGTGGGAGAGTAGGGTCGTAGTAAAGAAACATGAAAAACCGGATGAATCCGATAATCCAATGGGAGATTTAGTTTTACTGTCACGGGATTGATCATTTTGGTGATGGTAAATGGTCCCAGGTATTTTGGGTTTAATTTACGAGATCCATCCATGTTCAGGTTTTTAGTTGAAAGCCATACTTGGTCTCCTATTGCATATTGTGGAGCTGGCAGTCTATGTTTATCTGCTTGTGTCTTTACCTGCTTTTGGTATGACTCTAAGTGTTTCTTAGCTTGTGTCTGAATGTGTGCTAGTGGGCGATGATGTTCATGGACTGCTGGGACCTGATCAACAACAGATGTTTGTACCACAGGGAGCATTCTGGGATGGTAACCAAACATACAATAAAATGGTGAAACTCCAGTAGCAGAATGGATTGAATTATTATACCCAAATTCGGCTAGTGGTAATACCATATCCCTGTCGGTGGTCATGGTAGCGAGGAAACAACGCAATGTTTGTTCAAGGGTCTGATTTAGGCGTTCCGTTTGTCCATCCGTTTGAGGATGGTAAGCGGAGGATAGACAAACATCAATTTTCATAGAGGAACAAAAACTTCGCTAAAACCTAGCAACAAACTGTGAACCCCTATCGGACACTATTGATGTTGGTAATCCATGTAGTTTGACCACATGTTGTATAAACAGGTTAGTGAATGCCTTAGCCGAGGGCATGCGTTTTAAAGGAACAAAGTGTGCAATTTTTGTCAAATAATCTATTATTACCCATATGATGGAAAAACCGTTTGATGTGGATAAACCGGTAATAAAATCCATGCTTATGGTATGCCAAGGCGCAGGTGGAATGGGCATTGGTTGTAAAAGACCAGCAGGTGCAACACGAAGAGGTTTGGATTGTATACAGATTGGACAGGAATTGACATACTCTTTAACATCCGATAGGAAGGTGGGCCACCAGAAGTCTCTCTGCAATAATTCTACCGTTTTCTTTACCCCTGGATGACCAGCAAATGCTGTGTCATGATGCCAGTGAAGGACAGTACCACGCAATTCCTGTGTTGGAATGTATAACCGGTTTTCATGATATAACAGGTCTCTTTGTTTAACTGTATGAAGAGGTGTGGACCCCTTTTGCTGTGCTACCTGGACCTGTTCGAAGAAATCTTTGGGAGCACAAATAGCAATGATCTAGTGTTCTGGAATAATAGCAGAAGGTGGGTCAGTGTTTTTGTCTGGAGCTGGAAAACTTAATCGTGACAGCGTGTCAGCCTTCTGCTGTTCTTTTCCAGGCCTGAATGTGATTACAAAATCGAATTCGTTAAAAAACAAAAGCCAACGTAGCTGTTGTGGGTTAATGCTTTGACATTCTGGTAAAATTGCAAATTTCGGTGATCAGAGTAAATGGTTATAGTGTGACGGGCTCCTAGCAAATGGTGACGCCACTCATGAAAAGCAAGCTTGATGGCCAACAGTTCTCGTTCGGCCACCGTATAATTCTGCTCAGCAGGCAAGAGTTTTTTTGAAAATTAGGCCACTGGGTGTAAATGCCCCGAAGTAGGATCTCTCTGGGACAAAATACCACCGACAGCAACCTGAGAAGCGTCGGCCTCCACATAGAAGGGTTGTGAAGGGTCTGGGTGATGTAATAGAGGGGCTTCAGTAAAGGCCTGCTTGAGTCTTTGGAATGCTGCTTCTGCTGCTGAGGACCAATGAAATGCAACTCCCTTTTTGAGGAGCTTAGTAATGGGTGACACTACGGAAGAGAACTGAGGAATAAACCGTCGATAAAAATTGGCGAAGCCCAAAAATCTCTGAATGTCTTTCTGTGATCCGGGTGTTTCCCATTTCAAAATCGCCTGAACCTTGGAATCATCCATAGCTATGCCGTTAGGAGAAATGACGTAACCCAAAAATTCAATGTGGGTAGCATGAAAGACACATTTCTCTAACTTAACAAATAACTGATGTTTCCTTAATCGTTGTAACACAGTGCGGACATGTCCTACATGTTCTTCGGTGGTGGAGGAGAAGATCAGGATATCGTCTATGTACACTATTACGAAGACGTCCAGGAAATCCTGCAGCACATGATTGATGAAAAATTGAAATGCTGCAGGAGCATTACATAGACCGAAAGGCATCACTGTGTATTCAAAAAGACCGAATTTAGTCCTAAATGCGGTCTTCCACTCATCCCCATCTTTTAATCTAATTAGGTGGTATGCACCTCTCAGGTCTAATTTGGTAAAAATGGAGGAATGTCGTACCTGATCTAATAATACCGGTATTAAGGGGAGTGGATTACGTTTTTTTACCGTCACCTTATTTAAAGCGCGATAATCTATGCAGACGCGAAGTTCTTTGTTCTTTTTAGGGACGAAAAAGAGTGGCGAACTAACGGGGGATGTAGAGTGTCTAATAAATCCCTTCAGTAATAAGTCGTCCAAGGACTCGCGCAAATATTGGGTCTCGGGTTCAGACAAGGCGTATACTCGACTGCATGGTAGAGTAGCTCCGGGGAGTAAATCAATACGGCAGTCGTACGACCGGTGGGGTGGTAACTGGGTTGCCTGTTGTTCAGAGAACACATCATGGAAATCGTTGTATTGTTGAGGTAGAGTGATTTCAGATTCCCCCTCATGCACCTCATGCACCAAGGTTGGATTGTCAAGCACGGAGGCACAGTGCAAAGGTGTTATAGGATGTTGATCAAGTGAATAGCATTTCTGCCAACAATGTACGGCATCCAATGTCACTGTGCGTTTACACCAATCAATCTTAGGATTGTGTAATTGGAGCCATGGTATACCCAGTATGGCTCCAAACACAGGGGTGTCAATTAGATCGAAGTGGATCTGTTCAGTGTGCCCATCAGCACAGATCATGGTTACAGGAGAGGTCTGGAAAAGTATTGGACCTGACGATAATTCAGAGCCATCTACGGCACGCACAGGTTCAGGAACCTCTTTCTTGACAGTTGGGATGTTTAAGGTTTTAGCTAGGCCTATGTCCAGGAAATTTCCGGTAGCCCCAGAATCCAACAATATGGGAATAACCTTTCTAGTCTGGGTTGAGAAGAGCAAGGTGACAATTAAAGTTAAATGACGAGGTGTGGGTGTCATGGTGTTTCCTAAAAAATGGTAAGAGGCCAAATCGTTTTTTGTGCTCGATGAGGGGGCCTCACTCCTTACCGGGCCTGGGAGTTTTCTGACTGTTTGAATTCTACAAGCGGGAGAGGGGAATCAGTTAGTGCGACCGCCTTTTTGGGGGCATTCTTGGTCAAACATTCTCGGGCGAAATGCCCAGGCTTCCCGCTATAAAAACAAAGATTGAGACGCCGTCTCCTGTCCTTCTCTTCCTTGGATAAAGGTCCCCTAATTCCCCCAATCTGCATGGGCTCGGTATGCTCGGCAGAAGGATTGGAATTCGATGTTTCTTTTTTCTCATGTTTAACTACAATAACTTTAGGCGTTCCGCCACGAGTCTTTTCACTCTTTCTTTCTCCCAAACGATGATCTAAACGGACAACTAAGTCAATAAATTCACCACAATCAGATATCAAATCAACAATCTGGGCAAGTACATCCTTTAAATCGTCCCGAAGGCCACGATAAAAAAGTGATGTTCTTTTCTCATCTGGCCATTGTGTCTCAGCTATTAGCCTATTAAAGGATGTGATGTAAGTCAATAAATCCTTATTGCCCTTACGCAAATTCAAAAGCTCATTGTCGCTTGCTTGAATAAATTGGTGTCTTGCAAAAAGCTTTTGCATAGTTTCCTTGAAGCGATGAAAATTATGCAGAATCGGGTCATCCCTTTCGACGAAGGGTGTTGACCAAGTGGCCGCCGTGCCACCTAGATAGGATAAGACGAACACTACCTTTGAAGCATCATCGGGAAAGGCAGCTGGTTTACAGAGGAAATGTAATTGGCACTGGTTTAAGAAAATACTAAATTTAGTCTGGTCTCCAAAGAACCTTTCAGGGGGAGCCAATGGGACTGGAGTAGGGGTGGTGACGCTGACATTTACAGGTTGTGTTGTCCCTGCTCCTTCTGTACCCGATGGGGTGAAGGTAAAGCGCTGTGGTTGAACCACTGGTTTAGTTTTGACCGAGGAGTTTACCCAAGGATTGTCCCGTGGCTTATATCGTTGTAACTCGCAGTGTAGTGTGTGATTTTCTTGTTTTAACATGGCGACTTCCTGCTGTAAGCCTAACACTAGCCTAGACAAATCCTGTATACTCATGGTGTCGTCTTCTGTGGGGGTATCCATCGTCCAGGCAGAGTTAGTTTTTGTGGCTTGGCTTTATGTAAGATGTGAGGCCAGTCACTCACCTGAAAACCAGGTCCGTCTGCAGGGGCGATGACTATTCCTCAACACACCCTGAGCACCTCTCAGTGCTGCTGATAAAAACAGAAGCCCTGGCAAGTGCCCAAAGAGGGAAGGGGATTTGGGATGAGAGACAAAGAGAGAGACTGCTACACTGCTACGCTTCGTGCTTCACCAAAGGAGGATGTGCTGTCTGGGCCAGCCAGGTTCTGGAAGGTTACTCGGCAAACTACTTGTGATATGCCCTAAAAATACACAAAAGCGAATAAGCATTGAATTCCCCACTTTTGTTAGACCACATGTAAAACATACACTTGATTAATTTTCATATTACCTTTCTTTGTGTGATGCCTTGTCAACTAGTTCGCCTCTCAGTAAGAACTATGGTATATGCAGTTTGTTTTCTATAATATAAACAGGTATTGTATTAGGCTAAGTAACCTATATCATAACATGAGATTTTTACTCAAAAGGTTATATCATCCTATGATCTCACCTTAATGTGCGCAAGAAGTTTCCTAATGTCAATCACAATAATACTTTGGCCAATGTGTCCTTAATACGCTGCCAACATTCTCCAACGACTTGAGGATGACGCACTTTAAAAAGAGTTACTTGCGCTTTTAAGTAAAATTACTTTCAAAACTAAAAAACGTGTATGCCAAAGTCAGGCGACCTGTGCAGGATCTGTTCTCTGTGCACAAGCTGCCAAATACGTGTACAACCTAAAAACAGGGGTGCACACCTTACAAGGAATAGGAATAATTATTGTCTACTGCCCAGAAACATGTGCATTTACATTAGGCAACTGTCATTAACATGAAAAAATTATTGTCCTATTCACAGCCCAGAAACATGTGCTTTTACATTTGACAATTGTCATTAACACACCAAAAAATTATTGTCCTCATACAAAGTAATATCAGCAAGGGTAATATTGTCCCAAAATGTCCACTTATCAACAATGCGTGTGAAGTCTCACGTAATTAATGCAGAGATAACTAAAGCGGCAAGGAGACTAAGTTAAACAAACAATGGAAAACTTAGCTCTTCTGTGTGATTCTCCGGCTCTGCAATGTCCTTGAAATCGAAGACAGGAGAATTGCCTGCAGGCTGAAGTCACGTGCTTGCTGAAGAGACGAAAGCTTGGGGGAATCCTTCCTTGAAGGCTGGAATGACGCGTGGCTCTGAGGAATCCCTTCATGACGCGCAGGAAACAAAAAGCCAAGCAACCAGGGCTTGTGGAGAGGAGCTATTTATAGCTTGGATCCTGGGCGTTGTCGGGTGTGTTCTGGCAACGTGTCAAGTCCGTTTATGAGCACATGTTTAAGCCACCACGAGCAGCTGTCTCATTAACATGCACGTGCTCTCTGGTCCCCCTTACTTTCCAACAAGCATTGGCAAAAACAAATATAAAATAAAGGAAAACAACATACAAATAAGCAAAACAACAAAAAATGAATAATGAAAGGAAACACTGGTCATAGTTAATTCACTGTTGAATTACTACAACATGATTAATGTTTTGACCACATGGATGTTGGCAAATAACACATGGCGAGCCAAGGATAGTGTGACAGGAATTCCTGACAACAGTAATGCAGTAAAACAGTAATGCCCCAGAAAATAGAAAACACGCAATTACACAAGTTTACAAAAGAACACAAGACCTGAGGCAGAGTCGGGCGCGAGGCTTGAACTCTGCTCGAGACGAACTGCGGGCGAGAAATCAGCTGGCGGAGCTGCCGGGGAGAGTGCTGCCTGGACAGGAGGTCAAGGCTTTACACGCGCTCCCCCGCAGCGGTCGCCATTATGTAGGGGAGGGGGGCGGGAGTAGAGGTGGAGGCGGGAGTGGGGCTGGGTCAGGGGGTGGGGCGTGTGGAAGAGCAGGACCGGCGGAAGCGGGAAGCGCTAAGGCGCTATAAACAGTTGTAAGATGTGAACCAGTTACTCACCTGAAAACCAGGTCCGTCTGCAGGGACGATGACTATTCCTCAACCCACCCTGAGCACCTCTCAGTGCTGCTGATAAAAACAGAAGCCCTGGCAGGTGCCCAAAGAGGGAAGGGGATTTGGGATGAGAGACAAAGAGAGAGACTGCTACACTGCTACGCTTCGTGCTTCACCAAAGGAGGATGTGCCATCTGGGCCAGCCAGGTTCTGGAAGGTTACTCAGCAAACTACTTGTGATATGCCCTAAAAATACACAAAAGCGCATAAGCATTGAATTCCCCACTTTTGTTAGACCACATGTAAAACATACACTTGATTAATTTTCATATTACCTTTCTTTGTGTGATGCCTTGTCAACTAGTTCGCCTCTCAGTAAGAACTATGGTATATGCAGTTTGTTTTCTATAACATAAACAGGTATTGTATTAGGCTAAGTAACCTATATCATAACATGAGATTTTTACTCAAAAGGTTATATCATCCTATGATCTCACCTTAATGTGCGCAAGAAGTTTCCTAATGTCAATCACAATAATACTTTTGCCAATGTGTCCTTAATACGCTGCCAACATTCTCCAACAACTTGAGGATGACGCACTTTAAAGAGAGTTACTTGCGCTTTTAAGTAAAATTACTTTCAAAACTAAAAAACGTGTATGCCAAAGTCAGGCAACCTGTGCAGGATCTGTTCTCTGTGCACAAGCTGCCAAATACGTGTACACCTAAAAACAGGGGTGCACACCTTACAAGGAATAGGAATAATTATTGTCTACTGCCCAGAAACATGTGCATTTACATTAGGCAACTGTCATTAACATGAAAAAATTATTGTCCTATTCACAGCCCAGAAACATGTGCTTTTACATTTGACAATTGTCATTAACACACAAAAAATTATTGTCCTCATACAAAGTAATATCAGCAAGAGTAATATTGTCCCAAAATGTCCACTTATCAACAATGCGTGTGAAGTCTCACGTAATTAATGCAGAGATAACTAAAGCGGCAAGGAGACTAAGTTAAACAAACAATGGAAAACTTAGCTCTTCTGCGTGATTCTCCGGCTCTGCAATGTCCTTGAAATCGAAGACAGGAGAATTGCCTGCAGGCTGAAGTCACGTGCTTGCTGAAGAGACGAAAGCTCGGGGGAATCCTTCCTTGAAGGCTGGAATGACACGTGGCTCTGAGGAATCCCTTCATGACGCGCAGGAAACAAAAAGCCAAGCAACCAGTGCTTGTGGAGAGGAGCTATTTATAGCTTGGATCCTGGGCGTTGTCGGGTGTGTTCTGGCAACGTGTCAAGTCCGTTTATGAGCACATGTTTAAGCCACCACGAGCAGCTGTCTCATTAACATGCACGTGCTCTCTGGTCCCCTTACTTTCCAACAAGCATTGGCAAAAACAAATATAAAATAAAGGAAAACAACATACAAATAAGCAAAACAACAAAAAATGAATAATGAAAGGAAACACTGGTCATAGTTAATTCACTGTTGAATTACTACAACATGATTAATGTTTTGACCACATGGATGTTGGCAAATAACACATGGCGAGCCAAGGATAGTGTGACAGGAATTCCTGACAACAGTAATGCAGTAAAACAGTAATGCCCCAGAAAATAGAAATCACGCAATTACACAAGTTTACAAAAGAACACAAGACCTCAGGCAGAGTCGGGTGCGAGGCTCGAACTCTGCTCGAGACGAACTGCGGGCGAGAAATCAGCTGGCGGAGCTGCCGGGGAGAGTGCTGCCTGGACTGGAGGTCAAGGCTTTACCCGCGCTCCCCCGCAGCGGTCGCCATTATATAGGGGAGGGGGGCGGGAGTAGAGGTGGAGGCGGGAGTGGGCCTTGGTCAGGGGGCGGGGCGTGTGGAAGAGCAGGACCGGCGGAAGCGGGAAGCGCTGAGGCGCTATAAACAGTAATGCAGTAAAACAGTAATGCCCCAGAAAATAGAAAACACGCAATTACACAAGTTTACAAAAGAACACAAGACCTGAGGCAGAGTCGGGCGCGAGGCTCAAACTCTGCTCGAGACGAACTGCAGGCGAGAAATCAGCTGGCGGAGCTGCCGGGGAGAGTGCTGCCTGGACCGGAGGTTAAGGCTTTACACGCGCTCCCCCGCAGCGGTAGCCATTATATAATTATATATATAATTATATACTTACCAACGACATGATGGAATTACAGCAACGGCTGGCAGATAATGAAGATGCAGTGACACACTCTTCTAGCCTTGTCCGGGATCATGATAATCAACTTGTGGCCTTGCAGGGGAAGATCGAGGATATGGAAAACCGGCAGCGCCGGAATAACTTGAGAGTGTTTGGAGTCCCGGAAGGCAAGGAGGGCTCCGATCCATGGGCTTTTTATAGTTCAGTTGCTCCAGAAGGCCTTTCCTGATCTAGCTGACAGGGATTGGGATTCCCAATTCAAAGGGCTCACAGGCTGCCAAATATTTTGAACCAAGCAGAACAGTCCAACTCATGACGGCGCGTCCAATCCTTATTTATGTAGGCAACTTCTTATTACGACAAGCTATTGCTATTGAAGCCCGACCTACTACACCTGTGGTTGTGGAATCGGTTTCCCTCATTGTAAGATCAGATCTATGTAAGATCACAATGGATAAAAGGTGGAGGATGCGGCAGCTTATTGATCCGTGGAAAGCAGTCGTGGCCCAGGTGTATCTGCAGGAACCAGCTCGCTTGAAGGTTATTAAGGATGGTCAGGAGGTGAAACTGGCGCTTTCTAGATGGCAGCAACATCCTAAAGAATGATCTGAGAGGAATAAATACCTTCTTTTTAAAGGAGATTAGTAGATATATACTACGACTCTCTGACATCTCTGCCGTTAAAGAGACATGCAGCACTTGTTAAATATGCTGCTACTCTTGTCTTTTCTTCTGTTTTTGCTCTCTTTTCCGACATTTAGGTGGCCCCCCTTTTCTTTCTTTTTCCTTTCTCCTCGTATTCTTTTTTGGGGCTTCAAGACTACATTACCTTCTATTTAACAGATACTCAATCAAGGGGAGCTCTCGGGGGCCATGCTTCCTCAAGGCTGTCAGTGATCGACAGCCGGGTTGGGGGGGGATGATTCCTTTTCTAGAACACAGGGAGGTTGGGTGGAGGGGGGTACGAGGGATAAGGGCTGGGATTGGCTCTCAGGGGGTTTGCATTCAGAGCACAGGGAGGTACTGGGGGTGTAAAACACAGGGAATACTGATAGCATTAGTTGCAAATTAACCTGACAACTTACAAATACTAATTGTTTTTATTTATATGTTACTTTTTCTCAAAGTTCTTTCTTTCCAAAAACTCTTTATGGGACAATGTTATGGGAAATTGCAAAAAAAACTCTGCAAGATGTCTTTCGCATTGTTTGAACTTTCATATGCTTATATTGGGGACAATTAGATGTATAGGCTGGAATGTAGCCGGGTTAAACACGGCTTCTAAGCGCCAGTTGGTCAGGGAGGAGCTTAAGCTCTATAAACCTCATGTGGCAATTCGCGTAGAAACACACTTGGCTTACAAGGACAGAGGTTTGCTGAAGCAGCTAGGCTTTAAAATAGTTGAATGCACATCACAGGGGGTATCAATTAGAGGAGTAGCGATACTCAAGGACAAGCAGCTAATATACAGAATACTTAAAACTTCCTCTGACCAACGTGGTAGATGGGTCATCGCACAACTAGAAATTCATGTTAAAAAAATGCGTTTTTTGCGCAGTGTATGGCCCAAATACGGACGATCCCACTCTTTTCAATAAATGAATGCTTGAATTGCTTGACTGGCACGGGAAATTGATCATTATTGGGGTCTTCAATTGTACATTAAACTATGATATCGATTCTACCAATAGGAAAGCCCATCCGAGAATGCAGAGGGTTCGAGAATCGATTTATGAACTGGCTCAGCTTCACTGCTTATCTGACGTATGAAGGACACTACACCCCACGTCACCAGGATACAGATACTATTCTGCACCTCATCAGCACTATTATCGAATAGATTTGGCTATGGCTAACAATAGTATTTTAACAACAGCCAAAGTTGAGGAGTGCCCCTGGATAACATCTGACCATAATCCTGTTCTGTTTAGCTTTCAGTAAGCAGCTGCAGATACAACTAAGTGATCTTTTTCATTTCCTAGATATTTGTTGACGAACCCAGAATTTATATCATTTACTCAAGCAGCTTTAACTGAGTTTTTACAGTCTAATGTTGATACTGCATCTCCTGCCATAGTTTGGGACACAATGAAAGCTTACATAGGTGGCACCACCCAACAATATATTTACCGCTTAAATAAAACTAATGAGGATAATGTAAGGTCATCCTGTAATGCACTAATACAATTAGAAATCCGGCATGCGGAAGAACTCAGGTTGGGAGGGCCAGTTCAAGATCAACTATATGCTACTTTAATAGATTTGAGTCTACACTTGGGCAGAATATTAAAAGAAAAGACTGCGGCTGCTTATAATAAGCACCGCTCTCAGCAGTATGAATATGGGGATCAGGTTAGGAGAATCTTGGCGTACCAGGTGGCGGACAAAAAATCTAAAGGGAAGATAGATGCAATAAGGGGCAGTGATGGCAGGCTACATACTTCCTCTAATTCAATCTTAGAGCAATTTACTCAATTTTATAAGGGACTTTACACCTCATCTTGCAACTTCGATAATACAGGGCTTGAAGACTACTTAAAACTCTGCGATCTTCGGTCCCTGAATCGAGATGCAGTCAACCTTCTTCATCAAGATATCACTAATGAAGAAATCGCGATCGCTCTAGCCGCATTGCCATCTGGTAAGGCTGCTGGGGATGATACCCTGCCAATCGAATTTTATAAAACTTTTAAAAACTCTATTCTATTGCTATTCAATGATGTTATACATTGGATAGGGGATCGAATGGAAGTCCCCAAATGTTGGGATATGACCAACATTGTCTTCTTCCTTAAAAAAGGGAAATCAGCAGATGATTGCGGGTCTTATCGCCCAATCTCTCTCATCAACTCTGACGCTAGAATCTTTGCCAAGATACTGGCTAATCGATTAGCGCCTTTCATGCCAGATCTACTATCCGATCAACAGCATGGGTTTATAATAGGCAGAGACACTACGGCTCATATTAATACAGCCATAATTGCGTTTGACATCGTTAATAGGACATCTTGCAATTTGGGGATGGTCCTATTAGATGCTGGAAAAGCATTTGATCGAGTGGTATGGGACGCATTATGGGCAACACTAAATGCTAACGGACTACAAGGCCGATTTACTAAATGGGTCCATGCACTATACACTAATCCACTGGCTAAGCCCATATACACCAACTTACATTCTGCCCCCTTCAGATACATCGTGGCACCCGGCAGGGGTGCCCGCTCTCCCCGATGCTGTTTCCATTATATATCGAGCCGTTCATTAAAGCACTAAATTGGAAAATTCACATCGCTCCATTTAGTAACGGGACATGTGAATTAAAAGTTATCACCTATGCTGATGACATTGCAGTTTTTTCTTCCGATCTGGTAACAGCACTGATTTCAATCCAGGAAGAGGCGGAAAATTTTGGCCGTCTCTCAGGGTATAAATTGAATCCTCACAAAACTCAAATTCTCTAAAATTTAGGTCCGACTACAGCAATAACAGGCAGCGGTACTACCACAACTTATTTGGGGGTACGGATTTCTCCTCTTGTTGAACAGGTATGGAAACTTAATTACAAGTCACTACTACACTCGGTCACTCAAAGTTTAAAGAATTGGAATAAACGTCCAATAACCATAATTGGCAGATGCAACATCATTAAAATGACTATTTTACCTAAGTTTCTATACTTGTTCAGAGCTATCCCCCTTCGCGATCCCAACTTCTTCTTCAAAAAACTGGAAGGTGTAATTAATAGCTTTATTTAGGGATATAGGCAGGCACGCCGTGCGATACTCTTTCTTAAATTCCCCTTTAGGCAGGGTGGTCTGCAACTTCCCGATTTTAAACTTTATTTTTGGGCGGCATTCACTGGGCACTTTCAAAGCTTACTAACTGACAAGAAATCATATTTTGGCTTCTCTCTTGCTCTAGGTACGGACAGCAATATGTTTCTGTATAGGATCAATGATCCTAATTACTATAAGAGAGTCCGATTCAAGACCATTAGGGACATGGTACGTATCTGGCATGAAATTATCGACCACTGCTAACTCTCCCCTGAAGATCTAGCGCAACACGCTTATTTCCAACTATGGAACAATCCAACTCTCCCAAATCTATTCCATGACTCTACTGTTCGGCGGTAGGCAAATCATAGAATTGAATGGCTGGGCCAGCTTTACGATTCCGACGGCTTTTGCACCTTCGCATCTTTACAATCTGACTATGATCTTCTTTTTTAAATACTTACAAATTAGGGACTACTTTTTAAAACGACAATTGTTGCAACTACCACAATCTAAAGAATTATTAACATGCTTGCAAAATCTTACGTTGAAATCACGAATTGGTACAATATACTTCCAACTTTGTCAATTTAGGAGTGATGATATGCAACGTTTAGCTCTTAAATGGAGTCAGGATTTAGGCACAACTACGACTGCTACAGAAATCGTTTCTGCTTTAGATATTTGATATAACTCTATCCATTCTAGTAGTCTAAAGCTGCAACAATTTTGAACCATTTGTATGCTGTATTACACTCCTGAAAGGATGAAAGGATTGGGAAATGGACACAAAGGGCACAGAGGTACAGGGGGAAGGAGGATATAGGTCACGTTGTCTAAAGTGCAGACTGATTGCTGCTAACATTCTCCACATGTTCTGTACTTGTCCCATGTTTGGTATGTTTTGGGGGAAAATTATACAATTTATCGGTCAAGGTTTGGGTAATGATTTTCTTCTTACTAACAAGGAGATCATGTTAGGTCTTAAAGAGGGTGCTGATCGAGGCAGGAGATCTTTTCTCTCTATTGCTTTAGTTGCCGCTCGTCTTTGTATTGCCAGAGCATGGATCTCGTCTAACCCCCCTGTCTTTTCTGAATGGCTTGCTTTTATGAAAGACACATATGAGAGGGAATGTGCATTGGCCAAAGTCAGAGGCATACGGTCATTACAAAAACTAGACCGTATATGGGATTGTTTTGTCTGATTTTCCCTATACGTATACTTTTCTTTTTCCTTTTTTTTTTTCTTCTCGAACGGAGATTGTAATTTACATGCATGTAATTAATGTTAATTACTTCTGACTACCCTCTGTGAAGAAAATAATAAAAAATAAAAAAAATAAACAAAAACATTATTACAGAAATGTACTTTTTTTATTTCTTACCCTATAACACCACACAATTCACAAACCACATCTAAATTTTAAAAAAATGTACTTCCAAGATTAACATAATTAATTACCAATTAAAGAAATATTATTAATTAAAAAACAAATTAAAATTCATAAAAATGAATTACCTTCCCACACTTTACCCTTATAATCCCCACAATGCACAGCTAAAATTAAACTGTAAAAAGAATTACAAAATTAAAACTTATTTTCAAATAAACAACTAACATTATTTACCAAATAATCATAAAGTAAGTAACATTCATTTACTCCCCTCCCTTTACCCCTATAAAAGTAAAACTCACACACGAAAATATAAACAAATACCCTAATTAAATATCAATTAATTAATTAATAATAATCAACTAATTATTAATTGATTAAACATAAATTACTTTCCACCCTTTACCCCTTTAAACCCCACAACCCACACCTAAAACTAGTTACGCAATTTCCATATTTAATATTTAATCAATTAATTAATATTAATTAACAATTATTAATTAATCAAAAATTATTTCCCACCCTTTACCCCATAAACCCCACAACCCGCAACTAAAACTAATTACACAATTCCCATAATTAATTTACAATCAATAAAATATAAATTATCAATTAATTGTTAATTAATTAAACATAAATTACTTCCCACCCTTTACCCCTATAAACCTCACAACCTGCACCTAAAATTAATTATACAATTTCCATCATTAATTTTCAATAAATTAATTAATATAAATTAACAACTAATTATTAATTAATCAAAAATTATTTCCACCCTTTACCCCTATAAACCCCACAACCCGCACCTAAAAAACTTTACACAATTACCATAATTAATGACCAATTAATTAATATTAATTAACAACCAATTAATAATTAATTACAAATAAATTACTTGCCACAATTAACACTATAAAATCTCAATTAAATAAATAAAAAATAATCATTAATGTATTATAATTAAATTACTTCCCACCCTATTCCCCTATAGACCCACAACCCACTACGGAACTAAAAAACGCAAAATGTAATTAAAATAAAATTGATAACTACTAAAAATGTAACACATATATTAAAAAACATAAACAATACTTATACAAAAAAATACATCACATACATTTAAAATATAAACTAAAATACATAAAACTAATTAAAAATCGATATTTTAAACAACTATATTTTTGAAAACGATATTAATGACTTCTATACTTTTGAAAACGATATTTCTTACCTTAAATTCTATATTCTTGACCACGATATTCTTGCTGTCGATATTTCTGTGTCACGATATTTCCAACTTGATATTTGTGTAGGTCGACATTTCCAACTCAATATTCTGTCTGCATACCATGGGTATTGCCCTCCTATTAAATGATTTAAAGCAAAATTAACTGATAAACCAGATTATTGGCATTGTGATAAGGAGCATGGCATGTTAAAACACGTATTATTCGAATGTCCTATCATTTTATAATTTTGGTATGAAGTTTGTGTTAGGATTTCTAATGTTTTGTTAATGTTTCTGTTTCTCATGTTTTTATTACAGGTACATCATCTCCTCTATCTTTTAGCATATCTTATGCAGATATGAAACTATTTCTATTTTCTCAGTGACCATATCTATCACTATGAATTGGAAAAATGCTTCCGCTTTATATATTAGTGCTGGGTGGGATTGGATATTTTGTAAGCGAAATTGGACTGATCTTACCTTTAAAAAATAATTATGAATCTTGTTCATTTTTTTTAATGTGGAATACACTTGAGTTGAAGTAAATCTAATCTTCAACTCAGGGATCTTATTAATATAAAGAACTTTACAGAAGCTGAAATATGAAAAGACATCTTTATTAAACTTACATAAGTGAGGCCACGTCACACAGAAGCCGTAGCAACTGTTTGAGGCAGTCTGAGGAATACAAAGAACAGAGGCCTTTTATATGCTCTCAGGGTTACAAACTTCAGCATACAAGTAAGGGGCAGTCCTAGCTTGTGCAAGCATGCAAAATACCTAACATTCCTTCTTTACAGTTTACCATTCAGATATTTACAACATTGAAAAAGCAGAGTCATGATGACAAGCCCATTTTCAGTTTGTCCATCCCAAGACCAATTTCCCGGCAAGGCCCGACATTCTCATCAGATATCAGATGGACCCCTAATAAAATCGGGCACCTCCTCCTCGTAAAGCAAGTCATAAAGAAAGAAACATAGACAGGTGTGTGAGAGATTAGGAGTGGTTTGAATGTGATGAAAGGTTTATGGTTTGCTGTGCCTTGATACTAATCTTGATCGGTCACTGGGAAAGGAACTGGTCGAACAGGTTTGGCTTCAGGCAGTGGAGTCAGCTTGCCCAGGTCACACAAAAGTCAACAAAGGTGTACGTGTCCTTCAGACTCGTTTTGGCCTTAGTTATCAGCCTATGTGAGGGCAACCACTTAAAATGGCTGCCATGCACAAAATGGAACCCGAGGGTTCAGGGACGAAATCCCTGATTTGAAGGTGATCCAGCCATTCGAACACGCCGAAATTGCCTGGATATAGTATGTTCGTCATTGTCGTTCTGCTGATACCAAAATCGTCATGATTCGACGATGCTTATGACACGAAGCCAAAATTTCAAGTACTACAGACCCTCCTTTTGCCCTTACATAGGCAATTAATATATATACTCACGCTAATCTGAGTCCAGGTCTATATTCACAAATTCATTGAGATGTTGCTGTAGCATCATCCTATTGCTTAGCTCGTACCTTGATACGGGCTTCCTTACACACGATGTAGCACAGAGGCCACACATAGCAGGATCAAATAGGGAATACCTCTATCTGTAGTATGTGGCATAAGACCACACACCCAACAATTAGTGATGTTCACTACTAACTGGTGTTGATGCAGAAGCGGTACAAAGGAATTATTAATAAACTCTGACCTCCTAACCAGTTCGTGTTCAGGTAAAGTATTGAAAGAATGCAAAGAAGTAGTAGTAGGAAGAGACATAGGTTGGGAGGTGGGTACAGATGTCAATTGGGTAGAAAAAAACAATCCCACCCATAAAAGACAATGTCATGTTTAAAAACACTAGAAAACACATTGTTAAGAACATATAGACAACAGGAGAAAGTAGTGACCACTATTACAAACGAATTCATAATTTTTCACCACCCTAAGCAAAAAGTAAATCCTAAAATTATCTAGTAACATTTTTAGGGCTCCTATGTATTTCAGTAATTTATTACATGTTCAGGTGAAACAGTGGTGATCCTCATCAATGCTCTGAGGTGAAAAGGGAATACTCTTCCACAGAGAATGGACTTTATTCTGCTTTTACTAAACAGAATACTACTTTAAGACAATGCCAGCAAAACAATAAGAAACAGTCTCATAACACCTATTTTATGCAATCACACGGAAACCACTTTATGCATCAATTATGTCCAAAGTCCGTTCAAGCCTCTCTGGCGAGCTTCCATCGTCCATCAAATCTTCTCCCATTGTTGCATGGGCCTCTTGATTCAGGCCTTATATGAAAAATAGTGTTTTTCAGTATCCGTTGGAGTGCCCTCCTGGCAAACACTCACAGCTCATTTGAAAGTCTCAATGTCTCAAGGCAGTGCACCGATATCTTTCCTCTGCGGCAGGCACTACAGATAGTGTGCTCCTCATTGATCAAGGGCACAGATCATCTTATGCAGATCCGGGTCTACATTCTCAGGCTCCGACACTCATTACTCAGTGTCAGAGGGACGCTCAGGCTGCTCTTTGATGGGCACCATAATGTAGTGCCTTTTCCCACTCTTGCATCTTCCGGTGCACTGCACTTCCGTTGGAGCAAAGGAAAAGGGTTGTGTGGCCAAAACTCAGGCCGAGGGCTCAAGGGACTGCACACTGTCAGAGGTTACCAGCACATGACAGGTGAAAAACTCAGGCCTCAATCCTTTCGCTCTTTTGCACTGAAACTCTCCTGCTTCTTTTTGATGTTCAACGCCTTCTGATGAAGCAAGCATAATACTTCGGAGATACCAGACGTCCGCCTCTCATTTGTGAAGTAGGAAATGTGACGCAGTTGTTTTCTTAAAATTAATGCGAATACAATTTATTTGTGTTTTAACAAGGGGACTGCAAGCAGGTGGCCTGCAATCTGCGAGGAATGGCCATAGGCCATGAGACAGTTCTGGTCTAGAACACACTGTCATTTCTCAAAGGCAATACAAAGACAAAGGCAGTAGGCACAACAGTGCCTCTAGGCTCTTCAATTGGGTTTCCGTGTGAGAGCATATTCTCCATCATCTAATGGTAGATAGCGACATGATTAAGTCTAGGTGTTCCTAAATTCCTTGTCTTAAAAACATCTCAAAAGAAAAATCGCATAATACAGATTATCAGGGGCATGTAGATACCTCCCTTTAAAAGTTGTGCATCAGGTGCACTATGCAATACACAGGCTAATGATCAAAATGTGGAAACAAAAGACAAGAACTAGAGAGTCCTGGTCTTTCCATAATTTAGAACACATCTGATCCCACCAAAAATTAAAGCAGTATGAACAAAAGGGTAAAAATAACCACATTAAAAAGAGTCATTGAAAATTTGTCATGTTCAAAAAAAAAAAAAAAATGTAAGGTATCTCCTATTGAGATGGAAAACTTGTTTTGTTATATAATTGAGTCAGTTAACCAGTCCATCACTATCCTAACAATCAGACTGGAAAACATTGCAGTGGGCCTAAAGAGAATTCTTGAAAACCAGTCTGGTGATACAAAAGGAATTATACATAATATGGGGTTTCTGATATATTACTGCGGTCTGGAAGTGTGAACTTGAACAATACATCAATAAAAAGGCAAACTGGTGAAAAGAATATGGAAAAAGGAAATGGAACTAGGACACAGCTAAAATCCCCAATAACTAGGCATGATGTGACATCAGGGGGTGACAAAAGGTTGGCTCTACCGCTGGCCGCTAAACCATATACGGTAACCTCCGCTAATGTTCCAGTTCCTTCTTCAGGGAAAAAAATATGAAACCTTGTTTCCTTGATATCTTTTTATTTTTCCTTCAAATACCATTAAAGCCAAATTTGACATACACTGGTGAAGTGTTGTCTGTCTTTCTGTGAAATTTAGTGTCAAAGCAAATCTACCCAACTGTTTGCAGGATACACATCGTCATGTATATCCCTTCACAACACAGGTAAACTTGTAATAGTATCATAAGCAGCAACAAGTGAACCCAAAATGGGAATAACCTGCAAATTTGTGTTTTATACCTAAATGTATTCATTTACTGAAGCCTAAAGCACTTTAAAGCTATTTTAAATGGCAAAAATACCCAAATTCGACTTTGATGTTTGGGGCACTTAAAAATAAATATCCCATAAGTATGTTACATATTAATCGTCCTCAGGATGTTCTTTACACATTACAGATATTAGATATTAGACATATCTCATGTAAATCTTTAGAAAAATGAGTTTTTCACACCTGCGCCAAGTGAAAATCCATATGTTAATGTCGTCATTATTCGGTATAGCACAACTTAAATTAAATTTTAATGCTAGGATGTCATAGTATGAGCTTTAAGCTTCATGAATAGTAAAAAACGAATTTTGTAGCACTTATTTTTAATAATTATTTTTCATAATTAATAATAAAAATAAAAAAATAAAAAAATAAAAATAAATAAACCCTTTTATTTTTGATAATTCCACATATAAGAGCAAGCTGCATCCCTTGCCTATCATTTTAGACGCATTTATTTATAAGCCTAAACACAGAAGCCTAACTTAAAACATGACAAAATTTGGCGCCACATTTTCTTTCTAAAAGGACAATTTTATTTAGCAACAGACCCAATAATATACTTACAAAATGTTGCTTAATAGACTGAAAACATCAAGAAAAACCACGAACAGACATTGAGCTCATTTGAGACATAAACAGAAAGGGGTGAAACACTCAGGACACACAATACGGCGCGCTTTTAGCCATGCATTTCATGAATAGCGCCAACGCTATTCTCTTACAGAAGTTGCACTAATAGGAAAACCACAGACATTTAAACACACACATTTTAACCCACCTATCAATACTCAGGACAGCCCACAGACTGTACTAGAACCAAACCATTTGTAAATACTAGTCGTAAGTTATATTTACAAGAAACGCTTCTCAATTGTGTTTTTTTTTTTTTAAAAAGACTACGAAAATACACTCAATTCACTAGCTTTGGTTAGCAGAACACCAAACAAAATCGTTCTGCATATCTTCATTCATAAAAACTGCGCAGAACAAAGGATCCTTGTTTTGTATTATGTCATATTTTAATTCCCTGGGGATACAAAATCACCAAGGAAGAAATATGTTTGTAAATCTAAACCTATTTAGATTTTCCCTTTAGGGAAGCCAGCTAATCCAAACGTATACAAAGTTGGCCAACATAAAGCTCCAAATTTGCTAAGATCAGGCATCTTATAGCTCACTAATCTAGCTTCAAACTTCAAGGGGCTATCTCTATCGATACACTCGTAAATATACAAGACCCTCGGTTTTTGAAAATTGCAATCTTCAAATAAAACTAAGGACCAAACAAACTAAGAACCAATCAAACTAAGACTCAAAGGAACCAAGGAACCAAAGAACAAACGACTGGGAGCGACCCACTTATACTTAACTTTTACTTTTACTAATCAAAAGGTTATCCAAATTCTATCTGTCAAGTTCTACATGACCTAACGGTCTTTTAGAATACTCACGCCAAAAGGTTCTCAGTCAGGAGTGACGTCATGTGGAGGATCAAAAATCAGGAAGATCAGAAATGTACTGGGCTGCAGAAACAAAGAATCTCCAGAATCCTTGTGCACAGAGTACCTCCTTAGTAGAATCTTGTTCTGTCCTCCTCAGTAGATTTCAGTCTCCTGACAAGATCTCCCACAGAAAGCCACTTCTCTGATGAGGCCCCGCGTTGGCTGCGCCATTTGAAGTAAATCTAATCTTCAACTCAGGGATCTTATTAATATAAAGAACTTTACAGAAGCTGAAATATGAAAAGACATCTTTATTAAACTTACATAAGTGAGGCCACGTCACACAGAAGCCGTAGCAACTGTATGAGGCAGTCTGAGGAATACAAAGAACAGAGGCCTTTTATATGCTCTCAGGGTTACAAACTTCAGCATACAAGTAAGGGGCAGTCCTAGCTTGTGCAAGCATGCAAAATACCTAACATTCCTTCTTTACAGTTTACCATTCAGATATTTACAACATTGAAAAAGCAGAGTCATGATGACAAGCCCATTTTCAGTTTGTCCATCCCAAGACCAATTTCCCGGCAAGGCCCGACATTCTCATCAGATATCAGATGGACCCCTAATAAAATCGGGCACCTCCTCCTCGTAAAGCAAGTCATAAAGAAAGAAACATAGACAGGTGTGTGAGAGATTAGGAGTGGTTTGAATGTGATGAAAGGTTTATGGTTTGCTGTGCCTTGATACTAATCTTGATCAGTCACTGGGAAAGGAACTGGTCGAACAGGTTTGGCTTCAGGCAGTGGAGTCAGCTTGCCCAGGTCACACAAAAGTCAACAAAGGTGTACGTGTCCTTCAGACTCGTTTTGGCCTTAGTTATCAGCCTATGTGAGGGCAACCACTTAAAATGGCTGCCATGCACAAAATGGAACCCGAGGGTTCAGGACGAAATCCCTGATTTGAAGGTGATCCAGCCATTCGAACACGCCGAAATTGCCTGGATATAGTATGTTCGTCATTGTCGTTCTGCTGATACCAAAATCGTCATGATTCGACGATGCTTATGACACAAAGCCAAAATTTCAAGTACTACAGAGTAATATATAGCCAAAAGCAAATACTAATAAGTTTATTTATATCTAACAATCTTATTAGTAACCCTCTTTATTGTTTCTTCCTCTTTTCTGGACCCATTGGAGATATTTACTAAGTGCATGATATTATTGTTCTGTTGTTTCAATGCTAGTGTTACTTTAGTTCTTCATGTACCCATAATTCTACTGCTATTACTTGTCTGTACCAATGTTCTCATATTTAAAATTCAATAAAATATTCTGAACACAAAAACCAGGGGCTATAAGAAGCAGCACTGGTGCTACTTGGCCATAAATGGCAGTATGGCAGGAGAGACACCCTGGGAGGAAAGACCTGTGAGAGGAGATGTTTTGGGCAATGTGCAATAAGTTGCTCTCCATTAGAGAGGCAATAATGGGACTGACCCTATATCATCATAGTCGGCTTGTGGCTTTCATTGCTAAATGGTCAGTCTCTCCTTCGGGCCAAGACCAGTATGCCAATTCCTGCCTTCTCCACACACTGCTCTTTCTCTATGCTGCTGCTTTGGATTAAAACCCAAGTGCTATTTCCAAGGAGGACCTCCATGTTATGCTGAGTCATGAGAGTCCCGCCCAAGTGTTTCTCTGCACATGACAGCTCCTCGGACAGAAATTCTGTCACCGTCCATGATGTGCGGGTGCGCGTTTGACTTGGGCAATGGCAGTGTCCCTGCCTCACCACCTGCAATGGCCTCAAACAGCAGCTTCATTGAGAGTAGATGATGATACTGGCTGGAGAAGGACTCTATTGGTATCTGGAATCAAGGATTCAGCTGTAAAGTTGCTAAATGAATGACACGCCAATTACTGAATTACTGCCCTGTGAGCTCATCCATAATGTGCATGACGCTGGCAAGCAAGCCAATGGCTAAAGGGTGCTGAATCACGATATGTATGCTGTCCCGAGGGCTGACAAAACATATAGGGGCAGATTTACAAGCCCCTTGCGCCTTCTTGCGCCGCCATTGCGTCACTTTTTTTGACGCAACGGCGGCGCAAAAAATGCAGCCTATTTACAACGTGACGCATCTAGGGAGATGCGTCACATTGTAAAGCCCTTCATCACATTATACCTGCGTCAGGTATAATGTATGCAGGGTGGGCGTTCCCACGCAGGAAGGCCTCGTAAAAGTGACGCAGTGAAATCTACAAGATTTCACTGCGCCACTTTTAGGACGCCACTGCTTGAAGCAGGCGTAAGTAGTGACGCAGTGTAGTGGCAATAGGCCTCAAAATGCATTGCTGGAGTTGCGCTGTGCTTGTGACACGACTACAGCAATGCGTGGCTTTTGCCCCAACAGATGCGTCAGAATTTCGCGCCGTATTGGCGCAAGGGTTTCTCAGAGTGGTGCAGGGAAAGTGACGCATCTTTACAGATGCGTCACTTTCTTGTAAATCTGCCCCATAAATGTTACTCCACCTGAGCAATGGCTGACTGTAAGTCTCTTTATGAATTATTAATCTTTTTAAAATTTGTATTATTTTGTTAATTACCAAAAGCACATAAGAAATGTCAAAGCTACAGTCAAAAGCTATGCTGCACTTCCTGTCTTAAATATTCAATAGTGAATTGTTTAAAACAACGCATAGGTTTTGGTACAAAAAACGCTCTGTATTTTTATTAAAAAGTCTTCTATCTGGAGCCAAAGGCGCCATGTTATCAAAGAAGGAGTATGCGCTGCATATATATTCAGGTTTACTTTAGTTGATCAACTCACTCAATCATAAAGGGAGCACAATGACAACTGGGGGCCAGTGTATGAGTGCAAAGCATACCTGCGATCCAAGGACGGATATTTATTCAATACATTTGAGTCATCTGTTTGGAAGGACGGCGCTGACAGAAAACAATGCTTTACTACAAATCAACACAAGATGCACTTAGTCCCTTAGGTCGAAATGCGTACAAAGATGTAAAAACCCACAAAGGCTACATGACGTACCGATCCCTGACAAGAAGCATCGTACCTCACCTTACTTTTGTTACTAAATTACTCTGAATTTCTATTCACAAGATAGTGTTTGTTATATTACATTGATGAAGTTCGTCAAAATATGAATATTTTCAATATAAAATGCACACTTAATTTAGTGTTATTAAACAAAGTCTAGCAGTTTGTGCGCAAACGAGGTTTAAAGCTGTAATGTTTTTCAGGTATAGCCTACAGCCAACTTTTCCTGTTTTGCCAGACTCATGCAAGCAAAAATAAATCATAAATAAAAATACATACATTTATAGATACATAGAGGAACTGAAGGGTCAACCTGCCTAAACCATTGGTCTGTTTACCTGTTAATCACATTTTGTGTCTGTCCACCACAGCACACATTATGGGACAATGAGTCAGCCGTCTTCAGCCATTGGCTGCCTTACACAGTGAATAACATAATTATGCCTGATCCACACATCTACCTGAAAAGAAGTGCACTTTAGTGCAAGGACTCGTGGGCCAACACTTTACTTTGCCACTTCTTATTTTCTTTCCACTCCTTATTGTTTTGCTTTCCCATTTTATTAATCACTGCAATGTATTGTGCCTCTCTCCTTTTTTCCTGAACTCCTTTCATACCAAATACACATCTACACACAATAAATCAACGGTTACTTGCTGTCTTATTTTTGCTTGTATATTTTTAAATTAATGATTATACAATATGCCAACAATTATCTTATGAAGTAAAACATTTTGGCAATCATATCCCTCAAGGTTGAATCAAGTGATGTGTGGGACTTTCTCGGCCCTGATCTTGGAGCCCTGACCACAAGACCCAGCCCAGCAGGCTGGGATCCACCCAAGTATTCCATCAGCATAAACATGTCTGTTTTCAAGTAGGATTGGACCCCACATAAGCTAACTATTCTCGAAGCTAAGTATTCTTGCAGTTGCACAGACTGTGTAAAAACGATCTATCTTCCAAGGCAACAGGGACTCAACAATCTCCTCACAAATCCCTTGTCCACCGCTGTACAACATACAGCTCAGCTAGCGCTGCAAAGTGGCCTTAAATAATAAAGCAATATGGTGGCGCTATACTGTTAGAAAGTCACCCTTTTTGGCCTGTTCAACCCCATTTTTTGGGGCTGAAAGGAACTGGTGGTAGCTGACTCTGACTGTGTCCTGGGCTCTGCTAGTCAGGTCCAGGACCAGTGTTATGTTAAACACAAACACATACATTGAGGTGCACTTATAATTGGCATGACCTACCCTATAAGTCCCTAGCAGGTAATAAGGCCAGGGGATAACAACTACCTATGAGTACCTAGTATATAATAGGCAGTTTAGAGGCCAGCAGCCTTTGTTGCACTTGCATGTGTGCACTGCTGGGAGACTGAGGTCATTTTTAAAGCAGCCCTGTGTTACAGCACTGCTTTTAAAGGTAAATTTCACTGCAAACTCGACTTTGGTGGTATGGGCACTTCAAAAGTGATAATCTACCTTATTCGTACATTGTGGGTACCCTCAAAGTCTTCACTAAGTGTTCCAGGGGTGGGGGGTCATGTAACTATAAACAGTGTCCCTATAAAAGAGGTTTTATAAACCCTGGTGAGTGAAAGCTGCCCATATTATTTTCCCCAGTGCAGGAAATTCACTACAAATTCAACTTTGGTGCTGTGGACACTGTGAAATAATAACCAAAATCGTTTTGGGATTTTAGGAACCCCCCAAATGTCTCCTAGGTGTCCCAGGGGTGGGGGGTCCTGCGATTATGAGCATGGGCTTTATAAAAGAGGTTTTATAAACCCTGGTGAGAAAGAAATTGCACTTTTCCTTTTTTCCCTTTGTAGATAGTTGGCCTCATAGGCTAACATGACAATATGTTATGGACCTATTTCTAGGAGAGTGTGGAAAATATATTACAAAGACTGAACAGAATGGCATTGATAAATCCAGCAACTTGGCATTGTGGAATTTATCATAACTTGAACAGAAAAGAAGTTATAAGACTTTCTTTTCTGTAATTCAAAATACAGCCTCTAGCACTCTTCCCTGACTGGTCAGCCCTGAAGGGATTAGCCAGGCTGCCTTGATTAGGTGATACGTGGCATGCCTGGGCAGAGGCTATCTGATGGAGAGAGCTCTGTGAGGCACAGGAATGCCAGAGCAGGGGGTTGGGCCATTAAGCATCAGCTTCAAAGGTCCAGCAAGCCTGTCAGTCAGGGCCACCCCCTCTCCCTGCCAGATGGGATGCTTAAGGAAGGAATTCACAGATGTGTGTGGGGGATTTTATGGAAATGAGCCATATTCTGAGTTTGGTTTAGTTAGCTCTTGCTGCTCTGCTGAAATTTCAGTCATGGTGGATTTTGAGAGAATAGTGCTTTATGGGACAAGACTATGCCACACTTTGGAGGAAGTTGTCATGCTTTGGGGTGTTGGCCTGCACCTCATTGGACATGAGTGCTACTCTGCTTGTTGCAAGAGAACACTGGAAAAATATGTAAGAGGTGCAGAGCCTCTCAGTTCCGCTGCCTAAAACTACAAGAAGAAGGAGAATTGTCCTGCTGGAATCCTGATCTGCACCCAAGGGGCTGCCTGGTGAAGACTTTGCCTGCTGCACTATCTGGGACTACAGCTCTGAGGACTTTGCCTTGCTTCAAGAAGGAGTATGGAGTGGACTCCCTGCAGCAACAGGTTAACAGAGCTTAACTGACCCTTCTCCAGCTAGAGTCCCCCTCCTGGAGTGCGTCCAGTGGAGGTTTATGGGGTTGACCAAGTGCATTGTGGGAAGTGAAGTCCAGGCCTGCCAAGAACTATCTAGGAGATTTCAGACCCTTGGGTTGGTGTTTTGGACACTTGGAAAGCACCAGGAGTCCTTCTGGAAGGACCTACAGAAGTTTGGGATTTTTTTTTAGAAAAAGCTCCAGGAGGTGACCGACCCGACTGCAAGACCCAATCCGGCCACCTTCAGCCGCGACCCGGAAAATATTCCAGGTTCATCCCGCTAAAGAGCTCCGGAGGTCCGACTTCCAGAGGTTGATCGTGAGCTCCCTGAAAGTCAAGCCAGCGAACCTTCACCAAATCTGGACTGGTGGAAAGCAACGAGGGCCTTCGATGGAAAAAGCTCCAGAAATGTTTCTAAGTCCGAACGTAACATGTTGACTGAGGCCTAACATGTGGGGTATCTGAGGATGGCTCCATCGTGGTCGGCCTCAAACTTTGACTTTGTCCAGGTCAAGCGCAAGCCGATGTCCAGAAGTGGTGCTATTGGTTTTTAAGCACTAGAAAGTGTTTATTCTTAAAAAATTCCCTACATTGATTTTCATAGTTTTGTGTCATTTTTAAGATAAAAATATTTCAGAATTTTTATAAATTGGTGAGATTTTTTGTGTGTGTTGTGTCTTACTTATTCACTGTATTGGTGTTTTTAAATGCTTTACATGCCTGTCTACTAAGTTAAGGCTTATTGCTCGGCTACCAAGGGTTGAGCAAGGGACTAATTTATAGAGATCCAATTTAGGACCCAGTACTGTGTTGGTGGCTTTGTTGCTGGTGTTAGGTGTCTACCTGTCACTCCCTATAACCCACCTACCAAAATATACAAAAATAAAACAAATTATATTACTCTGAATAAAATAATCATATCTTGAAATGCATCTTTAAAATGTAGACGGAATAAAAAGTATGTTTCATACCTTGTACCTATTCATATACAGCTTATTACCCAACATTGGGCATACATGCCGGACCTGAGCAAGAGGAAGAGGGTGGGAGCAAATGAAGGTCCAGAAGGGGTCTGATTGAAAAACACAGTCATCACATGATTTCTCAGCTAATGCCACGTGGCTAACAACACAAACTAAATCCTCCAAACAAGACATTGGCAAACCTCAAAAGCATCACAATTAACTCTTTCATGCCAACATACAATATGCAACTCATTCCTTTTGCCAGACCAGCCATGCCATTGTTGCCGCAACTCAAAGCTGATCCCTCCAAAATTCAATTCTATCTCCTTTGTACTTTCCCTCTTGCTTCACCATGAAACTATTTTTGCTTTACGTCAGTTTACCTCTTACCAAACAAATATGTTTCTGCCATCAGTGAGGAAATTACCACTTCATCTCTAGCTCCCTTTTTGTCCGGTTGAAAAAAGTATCTGCATTAATTAATGCTCCTGCACTTCAGAGCTTCTAATTTTTAGGTCAAGCCTAGGCAGCGCACATGCGCTGTCTCTCGACATGCTGTAATCAGTCTTTGGGCTTTTTGCCCGCCCATAGGCTTGTGATTCATTCGTTCTTTTGTAATTTTTGCAATGTGTGTTTCTATTTGTTTCTAGAATGTATTTGTTATGCATCCTTTTGTGTTATCCCTCTACGAGCGCAGCGACCAAGTACGATCTTCTTCCACTGCTTCTCTTCATTATGTGTTTGTGGACTTTTTTTGTGTGTTTACAGTCGCACTGCAGCGACCATCGTGACGACCATCCATCGTGAAATCAAGCGTCTTTTTAGACCGAGCCTAATTTTCCTTTCATCTTTTCTACACACTCCATTGCTTGTTTTAACTTTTGTCCCCGCACTCTGAGGGTATCAGAGCGCTGGCTCGAACCCGGTTCCCCAGCTTCAAAGTCAGCCGCTCTAGCCATTACACCATATGCTCTTCATTGCCCCGTTCTGCCTGCTCCCTCTTCCCCATCACAGGATGTTCCCATCAGACTCGAACCCTGTATTCCCCAGCTTCAACGCCCTCCCCAGGTCAAACGCCGTCCCCAGTTCCATTATTTTTACTTCTCCCCGCTTTCACTTGTTTTAGAATTTATGCTGTGGACTCATTTAAAGCTGCTCCTCAAATATGATTAACTTCTTTTCGTTGGCCCTCAGAACCCCGTCGGGTTCAAGCTGAATTAGCTAACAGAATTTATGGCCCTGGGGCCCCATGCCCCCCCATCTATTCGTTCATATCGTTCTGCTCCTAAGTCCTGTGCAAAGGAGCCCATTCCCTCGCCTGTATGCCTGCTACTGCCATCCACAAGGACACGCCTACTTTACATTGCCAATGGGCCGAGAACAGCGGTCTGTCACTGACGGGATCTAGTCACTACTGTTTTCAGCTGTCCTGCTTTCTGGACTCTCATTTCCACGCTCTAAAGATTATAACTAAAAGCCTAGCATCTAAAGCCGGGAATCCTTGCTACAAACCCACAGGAAGCCAACCCTTTTCTCATATTTGCTGTGGAAACAGATAGCATGGCTTGGCGCTTGCACAAATCTGAATCTACTTGTATTGTTTCTTCCTCCACTGACCTAGAAAAGGAAATGACGGCTCTCACAAGTAAATCTGTAATTACTTGTTGTAAGTTCTGGTGAAATCTCTGTGGGTGTGGTGAAACAATTTGTGGTGTCATGGCATAAGCAAAGAATTCAGAAATAGGAAGTCCTGAAAAGGTAGGATTCCCACAAGGACACCCCAGAAGCAATGTTTTTCCAACAGATCATGCATCTCCAACAGCTCCAGGCTCACGCTTTTTTCTAGAGCAGGTCTCTAGGGGTCTGATCATTTGCAAACATAATTGTGTGATTACTAAGCCTGGGCGGAGTTCGCGTAGTCGCGCTACGCTGAGTTCCGCGAAGTGGTAAAAAAACTCAGCGAGCTACGCAGAATTCCGCGAGCACGCGGGGTTGCTTGTTCTGCCCGTTCGCGATGCGTTTTTCCTGTTCGGGAACGTGTATTGCGTGTTCGGGACGCTGTTTGCGTGCTCGGGGGAAATATCTTGCGAACTTGCCCATGCGGTCGCCAATGGGCACGGCCATCTTGTTTTTCACTTGTCCTGCCCGTTCGCGATGCGTATTTCCTGTTCGCGAACGCGGATGACCGACGGCGCGTCCGAATGACGTGTTCGCGATCGCACACTCTCGCGGGATCGCGCGGCCACCTACCAAAATCTCGTGGCGCACGCGAACGGATAGGAAAACTCGTTGGCAAAAGCAGGGATCCCGGTAAATTGCTACCACGTGCGCAAAAACGCATTTTGAGACCGCAAACAAGGGAAAAACTCCACTACGCCGCGGATCGCGGAGTTTTCGGTAACCCCGCGTTCTACACGGGACGCGGAGTTGCCAAAAATCCGCAAACTCCGCGAGCGGAGCGGATTTTACCGCCCAGGGTTAGTGATTACATCTTGGAATGCTCAATAATTAAGCAGTAGTAGTTGAGGATAGGGCTGCATGGAACCTGAGTGCCTGGGACTTGCAGTAGAGTCTGCTCAGGGCTAACTTGTAAGGGCGCAACTGGACCCGAACTTCGAGAGGAGGAGAACGTAGGTCTGAAATTTGGAAGTGGGGCTAATGCTTCAAAAAAATAGAGCGGAGCTATCCTTACAGCCAATCAGGGCTTGAAGTGGGCCCGATCCTGCCGGTGCTCAGCACCGGCAGCTCTAAAAAACAGGTGTTAAGACAGCTTCCTATCGGGTGCTCCAATTTTGCCCTCACCCTCACGGTGAAAAAAAGTCTTAATTCCGAGGCAGTTCATCCTTACAATGTTTCTGCAATTCTATATTGCCCGAACTTGACCCAAATGTATTGGAGCATTTTACAGGGGTAATTAACAGTTACATTATACAAATGGTAGGCACAGCAAATTGGTAGGCAAATGGTAGGCACGGGGATTAGTGATTTGTCCAGAATCACGGGATGGTGAGCAGACGCCGAGACTCGAACCTGCTTCCCCCCAGCTCCAAAGTCGGCAGCTCTAGCCATTACACCACAACCTCTCCCACAAGGACTAACCCATTTTCAATATTGAGATTTGGATAACAGAGCACAGCACAAAAAGAGGGTTCCAACTGGCAAACAAAAAACCAGTAAGGTATTTAATACAAAACTCCGAAATGGTAAGTGATCAATATCATGTAGCCTTGATTGGCAATCTCCAAAGTCTTGACACGTAGATGTTGTAAAAACACAGCCACGTAGATATTGCAATTACACAGCCAACACGTGTTTCGTCGTAAAACGACTTTCTCAAGGCTGTTGATAAAATAGTGTGACAAGTTGCTTATTGTCAATCACAAGAGGGAATGAACTCTACAATTACCCAATAAAAGACACTCCATTGTTAACCAAGTGACAAACCAAACTCAGAAAAAAGTGGCAATAAGGTGTCAAAAACTCACTAGACCCAAATGGAGATGTACAAATCCATGTGTAAGAAAAGAAATCCGTCAGTGTCAGAAAGGTAAACCTACATCTCATGAGCATGCAGTCACCATCGTGCAAAAAATAGACACAATGAACCTTAGTACCAAATACAACACCCAATTTTGTGTAAATTAGATACAATTAGAAAAAGAAGAAAGAGAAACAAAGAGAAAAGGGAAAGGGAAAATGTTTGCTGCAATTACCTTAATAAGGTGTTTGTATACAGTGAAAACAGTAACAGGCAATCTTGTCTTCTCCAATGTAAATGGTCAAAAGTGTGTAGAAATTTCTTAATGCATCTGGGCGGCACAGAATATCCAAATAGTCGCTAAAAGTGAAGACACATACGAACTGTAAGGATTGTGTCTCCTGCGTGTCCCTCTCAAGAAAACACCAGCGGTTACTTATTAGTATTCAGTAGTCTTGTAATAACGGAATCCTCTAGATATTTTAAACGATTAAACACAAAAAGAGGCCACTAATACAACAGGGCCAATATTCGAATTTGGCTGTACTCAGGTATTCGGTAGCTAACTGGAGTCCAAGAAGGCAAGGGGAACGTAAACGCATAAAAAACACATCAGTAATGAACCACCTGTATCGAGAACTGAAAGACTGTGATCTATTTTCCCTAAAATATACTTTAACTACAGATAAAAAATGATAATAGTACACGAGTATTGCCATGATCCATCAGGTAGAGACCTAGACTAGCTCCAAACCGTATATGCAATTGTCAAAAAACTTACTTAAAAGTAAAGTCGATCAGCTGATGGGATCGTCATGATAAACAAATCAGAGGTCCGAGTATCGGGCTTCTAAGTAAACGCAAACATCAGTCGAAATCTGTAATGTAACAGTATATGTCTATAAAATCTATTAGCAGCCCACTGCATGTAAAGAATAAAACGTTAAAATACGACTTACCCTGCCCCGATTAGTTTCCAGCACTCGTTCTCGATAATACAAGCGGCCGCCATGGAAGAACACTGCATATATAATCAAACGCGTCTCTAGGATGTGAGAGAACGTAAAGGAGCATGTTTGCGTAATACGCGGGTCACGGTAACGTGACAACCATCATTGTAGTTTCCCAACGTAGGAGATAGTTAACATAATGCCAAAGGGCATTATCTATCCCGCGTTTAAGAATAAAGTGGCGGAGATAAGTAATCGAATAATCCTTATGTATAACCACTTTAGAAAGTGTGGCGCACCTTTCAATTGTACATATACTGTTACCTTTAAGTAAAATTTAACACAGCCAAACTGATGTTAATTAGGGCAAACAAAGGCCAAATCCATCGAGTCAAATAATACGTCAAGATAATCCATAATGGATGTGTTTGAGAAGCGAAACCGCACTGGTATGAAATACACATTACAGTAATATATGTGGAGTGTTGTTTGAGAAACTAGTATAGTATGTTAAGATCAAAAGTGAGAACCTTCAAGACACCCATGGAGAGACATAGCAAAAATAGGAAGTATAGAAAGGCAGAAACACTAAGGCAGCCCCCAAGTACAGATAGAAGCGTAAAGAACTTCATTATACAAGACTAGCTGTTCATTATATCATAGATTATTGAACAAAATATCGCGTAAAAAACAGTTATATCACAGAACACCAAACATTTAGCATTTTACAGTAAGGCAACACCATATAATATAATGCTATTCTCCTCGGATACAGGCATTTGAACTGATCAGCACAAATTATCAGAAAAATGCATAGTCTCAAAAGATATGATCAGATATCACTATCCGGTCTGACATGCGAATAGTGTAAAGCAGCTTTCATGTCATAGAAAGGTAATATACTGTATGCAAGTTGGACAACATATGTAATTACAATTTAGACCATATCAGTTTGTTCAAAAACACCATCTTGTG
This sequence comes from Calotriton arnoldi, assembly GCA_963921515.1. NCBI lineage: Eukaryota > Metazoa > Chordata > Amphibia > Caudata > Salamandridae > Calotriton > Calotriton arnoldi. The sequence continues at coordinate 265,282 of CAWUFW010009846.1, forward strand.
ACTAAAGTGAAAGATACAGTCAGTTCCAATGAATACTCAATCCCTCAGAAATACATACATTTCCTTATCGATATTGAGCCCAGAGTCTACAGTTCGCAATTTACAAATCCATGAAGCCTCTGATTTACGGAGGCAGTGAACTTTATCGCCTCCTCTTGGGTTGTCCGTAATGGTCTCGAGCCCATGGAATTTCACACGGGACAGTTCTGCAGGGCCATGCATAGTGTTAAAATGTACCGCTAAAGGGTAACTCGTATTCCCATTTCTGATAGCCCTGAAGTGCTCCTGTATCCTTTCTTTCACCGGTCTGACTGTGCTGCCCACATAGATGTTCTTACATACACAAATTATGCAGTATACCACGAATTTCGTGTTACAATTCATGAATGAGTTGATTTTGTACTCAGTCTGTGTGTTGTATCTAAAGGTTTTAATCTTGTCCACAGTATGTGGGCAGACAGAACAATGACCACATTTGTAAAATCCAGCTGGTTGCGTGCCTAGCCACTGTACAACCCTCCTGTTTTTTTGGGGATTGAAGAAGCTGGGACTGAGAATGTTCCTCAAAGTTTGGCCTCGTTTATAGATAATGTCGGGTTTTGCACTTATAACTTTATTAATAACTGGGTCCACCCGTAAAACGTGCCAATGTTTATTGAGAGTTTTGTATAATATGTGGCTGGAGGAATTGTAAGTGGTTACTAAAGAAACCCTTTCTTTGTATTTATTGCTGTTTTTGAACTTGGGTTTGGGTTTGTGTTTTAGCAAATGATCCCGGTTAAGACCAAGGGCTTTTCTTTTTGCTTTCTCTAAAATCTTGGTGTTATACCCCCTGGCTTTGAATCTACTGATGGTATCTATCATTTCTTTCATATAGACTGCATCCTCACTACAGTTACGTCTCAAACGTGTAAGTTCCCTGAATGCTATCTCTCCTCGTACTTAGTAGCATTGTGGATGGCACGGTGCTTAACATTGAGCATGCATATGGACATTTTGTAATTTACATTCGCAAACTATAAAGAGGTGCTGACTATTGTCCTTTTGAAACCACTGCCATCATTTCTGTACATTCCATTTTCAATATTCTGTACAACAAAGTTGTAGTTGTTGCTAATTTATGCAACTAAGACCCATGGACAAAGCCATAGCCCTGGCTTGTTGTAGGTGTAATGTTACTTTTTGTATTATATATCTGGATGGAATGACAAAAGCAGCAACATACAAGTCGGACGGCACACTATACTAAGCACAGATTTTTAGCTAAAGTGTTTTTCAGCCACCCCTTAATTATGTAAGCCACACCCCTTTGAGAGACCTCCCAGTTTTTTCAACCCACTTAAAGCCCTGCAGTCAATACAAGAAGATGCCAGCTGGCCATGTCACCCACAGGGCAACAATAGAGTGGACAGCCTCTTAGTGTTTCCCATCATCCTGTAAAGTATGTCTTCTGTGGCCACTACATAGAAATCTTGGCTGGTGCAGGAGCTGCTGCCCACAGGAGCAGTGCACTAATTGCACCTGGCTGGCTGCACCATATTTGGGATGGGGGCTATGTAAGTGGGCTCACAGCTCCTTCTCGCCCTTTTTCCCCCGCAGAGTCGCAGTGAAAAGAACCACCCTTGGCAAGCAGCTCAATGAGCACATCCATGACGAGTCACTGGTACCAGAGGTGGGACAAAGCAGTACTAGCATAGCTCCAAAATAAAAGAGCATAATACCATAGTCGACTGCTTAGCACTGCAGGCCTGGCTCTAATAATCAGGATTCAGGATCTGAGAGGGCCACGAGGAAGCATGGGTGGGCCATGAACATTAATAGAGATACTTAGCCTCTCCGAGGTGTCCGCAAGCTGAGTCTGCACATGCTGCATTGTCTTTGTAGGGTGGGGTGGGGGCTGTGCTGCCTACTCTATCTAGTGGTGGAGTCATTCTTATTAGTTTTAATTCTGTATTTACGGGAGTTTGTACCTATGTGCTATATCTCTTATGTTCTTTCTGCCTCATTTTCCTCTGTCTCTGCCTCACTCACCTTTGTATCTTTCACACTGTCCTTCCTCTCCACCTCAACCACCTTTCCTTCCACTTCACCCTACTCTCCATCCCACCTCACCCCCTGCATCCTCCCACTTCACCCTCTTTTCTCTTTACCTATGCCTCCTCTTTCTCTGCCTCATCCTCCTCTTTCTCCACCTCATCCCCATCTTTTCCTGCCTTAGCCTGCTCCCTTTCTCTGCCTCACCCACATCGTCTTCTCACATCACCCTCCTCCTCTTTTTCTGCCTCACTCTCCTCTCCCCACCACACCATCCTCTCACTGTGCCTCCACCTCATCATTCTATCTCCACATTACTGTTCTCTCTCTGCCTCGCCCTCCTCAATTTCTGCCTCATCAGCCTCCCTCTCACCATCTCACCACCTGCTTCTGCACAATCTTCCCTCACTTTGCCTCACCCTTCTCCAATTCCACCTCACTCTTCTACCTATAATCGTCCCCTGTCTTTGCTCGACCATGACTCTCTCCACTTCATCCTCTGCTGTCAGCCTTCCATTCACTACTACTGCGTGTTGTGTAACAATTTTGTGTATATAATGGGAACTTGAGCTATACACTTGGTTCTGCTTGAGTGGGTACAAGTAATCAGACCTTGCAATCCTACTACCCTATATCTATTCTTCACTGGCGGTCCACAACCTTTTGAACAGTGGCAGCACCAACGCCTGGATTATGCATAGGATGTACTCATGATTATACAGACAATCTACAAAAATGTGGGGGCCATTTGTAATTTAATGAGACAGTAATGATCTCTGCAACTTTTTATGACTGTGGATAGTGCCCACTATGTTTACTCCAAATAAGTGCAATACAATTGGAAGAGCAATCAAATTTAGTAACTTGAGCAAAACTGGCCAAACGTGAATGGTGAACCTGTTTCTCTCTTTAGCTGCCTACTGTGCCAACAGTACAGCTTCTAGAGCTGACAAATTGACTTTTAATTTGGTGGCCAGTACAGCTTAATTTGGATGCCTCAAAACTGAACTACCTCTTCTGGTATGTTCCCTCCTCTTTCCCGTTCTCTTCCTTTCTCCCACTAGTATCTCCTATTCACTTTACTCTTGACACTAATCTCTCTCCTCTTTCTTCTTTTCTTCTACTCTCCTCTTAATGGTCCTTCTCCCCCCTAAAATGTATCATTTGCTCATCATATTCCTCTCCAATCACCATCTTTTCTTGTCATCCTCATCCTTCATCAGCTACATCTTCCACAGTCACCATTCCTCTACTCCCCTTTTATCGCCCCCGTCAGTACATGCCTATCAATCTCCCCACTCCCATCACAAAATTTGTTCAGCATTCTCATGCTCCATCATCCTACTTCCTCACACTCATCTTTCATCCTCCTTTATCCACCCCTCACAACATCTTTATCGCCTTCTCTACTTTATGACATGCATCACCCTCCTACTCCTCTCTAATAGATCATCTCCATCATGATACTTTCTCTTCCTTTTTTGTCACTCTGTTATTTTTATTTAATGCACCTCTTTCTTTACCATTCTTGTGTCTTATCCTTCTTTTTTTTATTCCATACCCTCATCATTCCTATCCTCATGCTCTCCTGTAATCATCATCCATTTCTCATCTCTGAGACACATCACTATTACCTCTTGTCAATATTCTAGAACTGTTGATTGTGTTTGCTACCCTATAACGCCACAGTTGTGATAACTGAGGACTGTGCTCAAATACGTCTGTTGTTTATTCAAATCAGGGACACTAAGCAGTTCAGAATTTTTATATTGACGGCAGGACATGCAAGTTTGTTTACAGGGTTTGCTCTTACACTCTGTGTCAGAAGTGCTTAATTTGTAAATGAATGAGCGCCGATGCCCAGAAGCCTGCAGCCGGTTCAATAAAATGTCAGCACTCTAAATATCAAAGTTGTGCAGTCTTTAATCCCCCTTAGGCCTTTTTAATCCACTACCAGACACTCTCTGCCCCTTCATATCGCACCTCTCATCTCGCAATTCCACTGCCCCCTCTCATCCCTCCCTCACACTCCCTGTATCCTCTCTATACTGCCTGCTCACATATGCTACCTTCCTATATCTGCTAATGCAGTGCACTGATCCACCTCTTGCCTAATCCCCCCCCCCCGGTGCTCCACCCACTCTTCCCTCTCTCTCTCCTACACTCTCTCACACCTCTCACTCGCTCACTCATGCATTCTTCCTGCCTCTCTCATATTGGTTCACTTCAGGTCTTTGAGCACAGTTTCTTTCCTGTGCATTTTCAAGATTTCGGTCCTTCGAACCGACGCTCTCCTCCTCTTCTTGGGCTGTCTCCTGTGTACACAGATGCACCCTTTTATGCATATGTGTCCTGCTCTCCCCTTCTTTCTCTCTTTCTCACACACTCTTTCTGCTCCTCTGTCTGGAGTTCATTCACCACTTCATGCACAAATCACCTATCCCTCTCTATCTCCCTTTCTATTTATTCTGTGCAGCTCTCACCCCTATCCATTCACCATGCCACATAATTCCAAAAAACAAACAAACTACACCACACAATTCCACTCCAAACAATTCCACAACTTCCAATTCAACCCACATAATTCCAGTCCAAACCAAAACACATGGGTAAAAAACATTGTCATTTACAACGCCAATAGCTCTAACTCTCACCGATTGGGAGACCGATTGCATTGCAAATGCTTGTTCTGTTTGCTCCTTCATCCAGACACTGACCACCACAATTCTACCCATCTACCTGTGGGGAGAACAATGAGTCTGAAAGTTTCTGGCTGCACTTTACTGTCCTCAGAGATCTCCGGTCTCCCTACCTTATGGCCTCCCGTAAATACCATATGAGGACTCTGCAAGACTGGAATCCATCACATCAGTGCCCTCTCTGTTGTCGCATTAAGATTGTCACCATGAGCTCAGACCTATTTCAATAAACTGTTCAGTTTGACAATGCAATTCATCACCACTCTATGTTCTCGTTTCAAACTCTGGGTGATTCAAGCTCCGTTCAATCGGCTCCCAGTCCCTCTGGCCAGTAGGTATCTCAAAAGTAAAGCCAACCCCTAGCTCCCCAGGGGCACACCTGTCCGTAGTACCGTGTTTTTAAACAGTCTAATCGGGAAAGTAGCAATACATATTTTAAGGCTTAATCTTCAAGTTTTAACAGTCTTAACCTGTCTTTCCTTCCTATTTGGAAAGGGATCAAGTAGTGAAAGCTGATTAGCAACCCATATTGATCTCCCACTGTTTAATATCCGTGAAGGCTCTCACTGCTTACATTTTTTAAATGTCGCACTCCTCTTACATTGTACAGTGAACTGTGCTACAGTCATCATCAGTACATTCAGTAGGGGGGTATCATAAGGGGGGGGGGTGCATGGGGTGTCACGCCCAGCGAATATGTGCATTCTGGGGTTTGGCAGCCAGGTGGTGGGGACTCCTAATCGGATGTCGCAGTGTGTCTGTCAGGTATGACATCACCGTCACTCGAGGAGGCTGCAGGAAGTGGAATTTGCATACAGAACTAGACCAGCTCTGTTTTGTAGTCTGAAAAACAGCAAGTGGGTGGAGTAGCTCTGCAGCCTGGCAGCGCCGACCCACCCAACAGTAGAAATATTAAATTTGCTTCTATATGTTGGACTTCAAAATGTCTCCGATTGGTTACTCAGACGCTCCTCTGTGTGCCCCATGAGTCAGTGGGAATTCCAATCTGCAGAAAAGCCATTGCAAGCAAACTCCAATTTGTCGGTCTTTCCTGGGGCCATATCATTCCCCGAGTCCTTGCTGTTAACTGTGAGTGCTTTAGATGGGAATGTTCATTTATTTGGCATCTCTTTACTTGAGTAGCTTGTCTACGTCGAGATGTGCGAGGTGATGTCTATTTGAAGGGCTACATATACAGACTTACAGAGCATGGCACGTGCCTACTGCTTTCTGAAAAATGCGAGGCTGCGATTTCCACAGGTATTTAACTGCTTTAGGCAGACAGAATTTTCAGAGTTGTGAATAAGGTTAATTGGTTAAGGAGTGTTTGTCATGTGCACATAAGTATTCATCACGGGGTACAGAAGAGTACATATTAGCGCTACTGGGTAAAGAAAATCACCTTGATTTTGTCTAGATATGCTCACTGTTACAAAAATAAATCTAACATTCTCTCATGTCTTCTATTTCTAAACTTATGAATAATTTATTTCCAAGTAAAAACGTGCATATGCTTTTATATTCCACCTACCTTTCAATTCATCCCTCAACTCAATTATCAACCAAAGCTCATTCACAATCCTTACATCTGCCCACACCACCCATCCTTCCACTTGGCCTTACATACCTTCATCATTCATTTCATCTATACCTCTGCTCAGGGTCCCCTTCCACTCATGAGGTAACCCCAGAAAGACTGCATGAGGATTTGGACTGAAGCTAACAAGTTAGTAATTGCATTCTTTGACCGGCCCGGCTTCCCCTGTATGTCAAAGGTACCACTTAGCTAAAGAGCCATATGCTTCTTTACAGCATCATGAGCACCTGTTTTACCTCAGCCCTTCTGGCACAACCACATCCTAAAACTGAAACTCAGGCTCTCTACATGGCTGTGCAGCTACCATCAGACTTGTGTGTCACCTGCAGTCACCGCAGCCCATCTGGCTCCAGAAGAAGATTCTTCTTGCAACCAGGAATAGCATATACCATCACCCTAGCCCTTCTAGTTCTGATACAGCAACTGGGGCAGAGGCTGGACCATTGCATCTGCTCAAACCAGCCAACCACCAAAAATGTATCCTCTAAACAAAATAAACCTTCACCCCAAACCTATCTGTTCCTCTGCTCCGTGGACCACTGTCAGCCCTGATTGCACTTTACAAACACTGTGCTTGTGGGAGAGTGAAAGCTTCACAAGATTCTAAAGAGATACCTGTGCTGATATTAAATGCAGTTTGCAGGATTTTAAAGCAAGTGGTTTGTGATTATGGCTCATTTCTATGAATTGTGCCCAAGTCACCAATTTTTTAATTGCCAGGTTGTTTTACTCAAGCTCTTTTTTCATGCAACAAAGAGTCCTCAATGCTTGGACTTGAAGGACTTAAAGAATGATGTGTAGCTTTTAATTTCAGAATATTGTCCTACCTCTTTCTGGGAACACTGCCGTCCAATGCTCCTCTTCAACACTCTTACAGACCACCAACCTAACCAGCGACCTCCTTCTGTTCAGTTTTTGCACTAGGCCTGGACGAAATTTGAATTACGCTAGAGTAATTGGTGTAATTTTTGTAATTCTGTGCAACAAAATTATGCAAAATTACTGAGAGTGTTCCATTGCTTCCCATCACGTAATTTCGGGGGGAAATTTTAACGGGAGATGTACCGTTCAGGTAATATTTTAACACAAGTGACATTTTAGTTCGATTTTTTACCCGAACTGACTGTTCGGGGAATTTATAAGCGCAAACCCACAAATCTGAATGCAAGCAGCAGTGTTTTCAACACGAGGAACCAGAAATTTACATTAACAAGCTGAAGTTTCACCCAAACAGACCGTTCAGGAATTCTTTTTAGTGTGAGGTGCATCTCTCGCAAATATGCTTAATTTTGTGTAATTTTTCAGTAATTTTGTGTAATTACGCGACCCAAAATTATGCAAGTTATGCCCACCCCTACTTTGTACCATCCTTTTAAGTTGGGTACACTGTGTTGATTACTGGGAAATCTCATCTTCCCCTGACACAACTTTCTCGTCCTAGCATTACCCTGTAAGTTAAATTTCTTTCTTCTGAATCTATCCGTCCTATCTTTTCACAGTCTATGCTTCATCTAGCCCTCTAAGCTTCAAGCCATGAACTGTAATGAAAATTAAATATAAAGCGCTCTACTACCCTGAGGTATCTAGGTGCTGAAACTCCGGGAAGGAGAGAAAGAAAGAAAGGAAAAAGGAAGAAAAGAAAGAAAGAAAGACCTAAACAGAACAAGAGCTAACAGATAATAATAAATAATAATAATAATAGCATTTGTAGAGCGCAACAGCTACCTCAAGCAGAGGTGTCCCGGCGCTTCGGGGTCAACAGCAGGTGAGGGAGGTCCAACCGAGGAACTATCATTGGCTGAAGAGCCAAATCTTCAAGGTCTTTCTGAACTCACGTTCGGACTTGATCAGGCGCATATGGGAAGGCAGGGAGTTCCACAGTCTGGCCGTCCCCACAGTGAAGGACCTGCCTCCCATACGGGACTTAGCAAAACGAGGTACACAGAGCAGGTGCTGGGAGTTAGATCTCAGCGTGCGTTCTTGTTGGTATAGGCAGAGCCTACCCTTAAGATAGCCCGGGCCACCATCTTGCAAAGCCCGAAAGGCCAGAATCAGGGCCTTAAACTCTATCCTTTTAGCTACAGGTAGCCAGTGAAGTTGTCTGATGTGCGGAGAGATGTGGTGACGGAACGGGACTAGATGAATTAATCTCGCTGCCGCATTCTGTACCATCTGTAATCTATTAATCAGATAGGGAGGCAGCCCAAGGTAAAGACAGTTTGCGTAGTCCAGCCAAGATGTCACAATAGCGTGGACTATGATCCTGCGACAATCCTCCGGCAATAGATGCAAGAATTTCCTCAAACTTCTCAAATTCCCAAAGCATGAGGCTGATATATGACGGACTTGGGCCGAGAAAGAGAGGTCTGTCTCCCATTTGACACCCAGGTTTTTCCCTGTGTTTGCCGGTAAAGGTGGCGATCCCATTTCTACTGGCCACCAAAGTCCGGCGGGGGGGGAGATGACTGGCCGAAGAACAAGACCTCCATCTTGTCCGCGTTAAGTTTTAAGCTGTTATTATTCATCCAGCGTGAAATGTCCTTCAAACATCCCCTAAATCTAGTAAAAGAATCAGCAGAGTGATCCTTAAAAGAGAACACCACCTGGGTGTCATCCGCATAGGAGACTGCCTTCACTTCCCAAGAAACAATGAGAGAGAAGAGTGGCACCAGATAGGTGTTGAAGAGCAATGGGCTCAGGGCCGAGCCCTGAGGCACTCCGCACCACAGTGGCTTAGGTTCCGATTGATGGGGTTGGAGAAAGACCCTTTGAGAGCGGTCTTTAAGGTAAGACTGGATCCAGGAAAGTACTACCTCCTGTAAGCCCAGCTGTTTGAGTCTGTCCAGTAGCATTGGGTGCGCTACCATGTCGAATGCAGCGGACAGATCTAAAAGGACCAGCATCGCTGAAGCCCCTGCGTCTACCGTCATTCTTACAGAATCCGCCACCTCCACCAGTGCAGTCTCGGTGCTGAATCCTGATCGAAAACCGGACTGAGTGTCGTGCAGGATGTCATGTCCTTCTATAAAATTGGCGAGTTGACGTTGCACCAGTTTTTCCAGCATCTTCAGTTTTAGTGTACTGGCTAAAAAGCCAGGATTTAAGGGCTTTACGGAAGGAGAGCAGTCCTGTCTTTTTCTTGAGCTCTAATGGCATATAATTCCACAGCTTGGCTGTGCAAGTGATGAAGCTCCTACCTCCTCAATTAGATCTTTTGAATTTAGATATCACTAAGTTAAAGGCGGAAGAGGAGCGAAGGGATCTTTTAGGCGTGTACCACTGGAAGCGCTGTTTGAGATAATCAGGTCCAGAATTGTGCAAGGCTTTAAAGTCAATTCAAAGTGCCTTAAATTCTATGTGTTTTCTGATGGGGTGCCAATGAAGGAGAGGAAGGGCGTGAGAAACTGACTGATATTTTGGAATGCCTGAAAGTAGCCAAGCAGCAGCATTCTGTAGAATCTGCAATTTCTGTATGAATCCTTTCTGTAGGTTGGTGAAGAGCCATTTGCAATAATCAATTTTAGAAATAATGAAAGCAGAAACCACAGTTTTCTGCAGATTGCATGGTATGAAAGGAAGAAGTTCCTAGAGTCTTTAACATGAAACAAGCAGAAGAAGTGATAGAGTTAATATGGCCCTCAAAGGAGAGTTTGGGATCAAAACAGACCCCCAGATTCTTAACTTTGTTAAGTCATAACAACATCACCCTCTTCACTCACCCCATTCTTAAGCAAGGTCGAGGCGGTCCAAGGTCCTAGGCACAATATAATTTTCCAGACCTGACCTCATAGATTTTGACTGCAAATTGGAATCAATAAACATGAGAATGTCGCATACCTTTTATTACGGTGCTTCAACCCAGCCCTGTACCTCATGAGTTCATTCTTTTCCTCTGCAATTAGTCTGCTAATCCACATACTCTTTCTATTTATGTTTCCACATTGTTTTAGTTTTTTGAGCTAATTATCAACGTACGTGTATTCAATATAATCTGGAGAACACCCTACAAAGAGCAATTGGTGTCATGCTTTTGGTGCTTTGAGTATAGTAGGTAATTGTGATCAACTATTTGATATATATATTCAACTTCTATACCCCTGCACTTCGATGTTACTTCTAATGTTTACTTTTGAAGGATTTCATCTTGCAAATAAATCTTTAAAATATTTTCAAATATATGCCAAAAGAGTAGTTTAGTAAGAACACCCTGCATAAAATTCTATTTATGCACACACTACTCATCAGTTTAGGGAAACGTGTCAAAGTAATTGCTTTGAACTGTCCTTAGAGACGCAATTCAGAACATCATTGCATTAAATCATAAGAATCCACACTGAACTTGGCATATGTTATTTGAGAAACCACAGCAAGTCTTTCAAGGTCCATCTGCAAGGCAGAAAAGTACTTGCTATTTGGTCTTTGGGAGATGAGCTCCTTTTCTTTGTAGTTGGTGTCACTATAACTAGCAAAGAACTGAAATTTGCACCAGAGACGCCAATCAAAACTTTTTCCATGCCCTTAAGTTCAAGTTACATTTGTAAAAAAGGCACCTTAAATTATGACTTCAGATCCTGATCAATAAATTAGGCTCAACTGACATTGAAGCCCAGAAATGGAACTCAATATGATGGAAGGTCGATCAGTTACTCAGTTTTAGGTTCGGTGTTTAGCTTATGGTGGGTCATTGAGGTGATCAATGAGAATGTAAGTAAAACCCACAAAGCTAAAGCTTTATTAGTATTCCCATACCTTCCCAATGTTCTTTTATTTTTGTCACCACATGTACTCTAAAAAATAGTTTAAGTTAATGTTCATATATAGTGGAAAATTTCACCAGACACCTAAAAAGTGATTTCTCCACCAAAAAACATATCATATGATTGGGGGAAGAAAAGATAGAAAAAATGCTGATGGATATTTCTGCACAATGTACTCCTAAAAATTGGCTACTCTAAAGTATGTCTAATAGATGAGGAGTTTGCAAGAAGATGTGCACAAGCATTATTCACAAAGGAGTAAAAGATCAAATATTAGTTAGTCTGTGACACAATGGGGGTCATTACAATGGCGGACAGACTTCTGTCCATCCGCCATCGTACCGGGGATGGGGACTGCTCACCTATCAGGCGGCGGTCCCACATATGCCATTATGATGCGACCGCCACCACGGCGGTCGCACCTGCTACATTTAACATTGCGGCGGGTGCTGCTAGATGCAGCACCTGCCGCAATGCTAAAAATGCACTCCAAACATTTCCCTGCACTACGTGGCAGGCACCAGGCAGTGCCTGCCACATGGTGCAGGGAAATGTAGGGGGGCACCATAGGTACCCCCCAGTGCTCTTGCCCCAGGCCCAGGGATGAAGTGGGGCCACTACAGGCCTCCAAATCCGTTTCTGCCTGCCGTTTCGTGGCAGGTTGACCGCCGCGAAACGACTGGCAAAAAGGGATATCATAATCCTGACGGCGGTGCCTGACAGGCACCCCCGCAATGTTGGGCTATGTGGCTGCTGCGACAGGCGGTCGAAAAATGACCGCCTGTCGGAACCATGGCGGTCGGTCTTTCCGACAGCCACGTTTCTGCCCGCCATTGTAATCTGGCGGGCAGAAAACCGCAGTACAATGGCAGAGGGCCAGCCACTGACAGGCTGTCGGTGGTGGACCCTCCGCCATCGTAATGACCCCCAATATCCCTACAGAAATTATTCACAAAAAGGTGTGCAGGTTGCAACATCTAATCATGGGATCATTTTAACAGAACAACCCGATTTGATGGGCTAGAAATGGTAACTTGACACCCTCATCACCAATGTGGTATGCTACATTCTCATTTTTACTTCTCACCCTGTTCATTCTGACAGTTTCTCTCAGAGTGGGATAACATATAGAAGTTCTTCCAGGTGAAAAATTATTTCATAGCCAGTGACAACTTTTTTTGTGCTCTCTCTATTATTCTAGATAGAGTGGAAAGTGTTCCCCTAAGTGAAATGTAAAATTACTTAGTGGTAAACATAAAGACCCTTATTTACAACAAAGTGACTCAGCAAGGTGCCGGAAGTTATTCTGCTGCGCCGCACTGAGTCACTTACAAAGCACAGGGATGTGTCATATCTACAATGATATGGCTGATCCCTGTGCTCCCCCCTGCGCTGGTGCACAATTGGCTGTCATGCGCCGACGCAGGCACCCTTGCACCATTGTGCAAGGGTGCCTGCGTTACAGGGAGATTGTTTTTGTGCAGGAAGGGACTCCTTCCTGAACAAAAACAATTACGAGAGGTGATTTCCTCTTTCTATGCATGCTGACTGAATGCAGCACACATAGAAAGAGGAAAAAATGAGGAGAAATGAAAACATTTCTCCTAGTTGCGCCTCCCTACGCCTCCCCTGGGGAGGTGTAATTTTCTAAATCATTTCCAAGTTTACAATTTCTCGTAAACTTGGAAATGCGGCAGAAGCCATGGGTGTTGTGTGGGGACCCCCACAGCTACACCCATGGAACGCCTCTTTCACCCAAAGTGCTGCGTGAGAAGGGAACGTATTTACAATGACACGAAAAGCCATGCAGGGTGGCTTTACGTGTCCTTGTAAACATGGAGCACCAAATTGCGCTGCCGGTGCGTCACAAAAAGTGACGAACCGGCAGCGCAAGAGCCTTGTATATATGTCCCAAAATGTTTCTTGGTGTCTCGCTTTGGTAACATTCCAAGATAAATATATAGGGCAGTAAGCCTAGTCATTTCCCTGTGCAGTCACGTCGATGAGTCATCAAAATGTCAATAATTCACTGATCTCAGAGGAGAAATGTTTAATAATAGATTGCCCACTTTAAAAAAAATTTTTTGAAGTAGCCCTGGGTGATCCCATGACTTGCTAACATCTTCACAACAACAATCAATGTGTATAATTATATAGCTGCTAGCTGTCAATCACCCAGCTTCAATCCATCTAGTACCATTTTAATTCCCGTGCATTGATTGTTCACTGAGTCATCATGCTCGACATAAATCATTCTTCTGGGTTGTAGTTTCCTAAGGGCAACCTTTATGTTCAATATTAAAGACTGACTTGGAACCCTTTTTATGTTTTTTATATATTTCAATATTCACTCTTGTCGTTTGTTTCAGAAGGTAGTTATTTTTTTAAACAATGATTGCATGTACTTATATGCGTCTATTTATAACTCTTGTCTTCTTCAAATGTATATTGTTGTACAAGTATATACTCTAATGAAAAGTTGGCAGGCGTAGGTGGCAGTACTGGTTTGTTAAAAATAAAATTGATTTCTTTGAGCGTCTTGTTGACGGCAAAGGGAGAGTTCTATCCAATAACATTGCCGAATAACATTGTTTTTTTGTTCATATCATGCATTGTGTTTCTGTCTTTTCAAATGTATATTTTTATTAATTTTAAATGTATTTTAAACATACTGAATTAAATCATATAGAAAATTCTAAAAATTGCAGTTCAATGTTTGCCATATGAATCTGAGTCTAATGAAGCTGAACTGAATTGATAAAAGAGTTTGCACAAAGTGGTAAAAATTGGGCACTATGAACACACTCTAATTGCAACAGTGGAAATATAATTTACTGCAAACGACGCCCATGTGATGAGCAAATGGAGTGATTAACATGAAAAATTACAGTCAGAATTGGTGAATGTTACTTGAACAAGCACAACAAAGACTCATGATACTCATGCTCTAACATTTTATGGTCTACAACCACATTATTAATTATCAGCCACATCACTTTGAGCCCACCCAGTGGCAACCACTAGTTTAATCACTTTCACGGGGAGCATAAATGGACATCACGTTAATTGGGAGGGTTTTAGGGTGATTTAGAATTCAGCGGTAAAAGAAAATCTCATTTGTGGCGCAAGTGCTACATCCATAAAATGTTGGCATCCACACAATAGGATATACAAGTAATATCAATTAGGAACTATTAACCATAGGTGCATCATTGTGTAAATGTCAATAGGAAGAGTGTTTGTTTAGATGCTTAAGGACTCCGATTTCCATTATCTTTATCATGAGTAGCAGTGAGCTAGGGTGCAGTTTATGCTAATTTCTGCAGCAATTTTAGACCGTTTTCTCAAAAGACTTATTTGACGGTGTAGAGAATTTCGAATTTCACCCTGGGTTTGACTGGCAGCCAGTGGAGTGTGTTTTTTCAAGTGGGCTTGATGCGATCCCAGTGATGACCTCAGTGATGTATGCTAAGATACATTCTTGCTGACTGTTTTTGCAACCTCTGTTGCCTGGCAATGATCACTTTGTTGTGGCCAGTCTAGGTGATGCTACAATTGATCATGCAGGACATGACAAGGTCTCTGGTCAATTCCACCTGCTGGAACGGGAATTCTTGAATCACAAACCTCAGCTATGTTAATGTTAATGTTATGACATTTATAAAGTGCATCGATTACCCGGAGGTGTCCTGGCGCTAGCTAGATCTTCTAATGGCCGTAGGCGGAAGTAAGGATTTATCGTGACCGGATTATTGTGAAAAGAGCCAAGTTTTTAAGCCCTTTCTGAAGGACAGAAGATCCATAGTGTTTCTTAAATGAAACGGCAAATCATTCCAAGCTTTTGCCGCGCAATGAATGAAGCTTCTGCCACCCCATTGGGCTTTTTTTATACGCGGCACTATGACTAACTTGGCCCCCTTTGATCGCAGTGTTCTTTCCGGAGTATACCATTGGAGTCGCCGTTTTAGATAGTCCGGCCCTGTGCCTTGGAGTGCTTTAAAAGCCATGCATAGAGCCTTAAAGCGTACTCGACTCCGCACTGGGAGCCAATGCAATTTTTTGATGTCTTTAGATACCGAGGAAAATCTCGATGTTCCTGTGAGCAGTCTAGCTGCTGCATTCTGTAACACTTGTAGCTTGTTCAAGGATCTTTGCTGAGCATTTAGGTAAAGACTATTGCAATAGTCCAGTCTCGCCATTACAAGAGCCATGACCACTATTTGCCTGCTTTCCAGGGGAAAAAATGGCAGTATTTTCCTAAGCATTCTCATAACAAACATTGTTTTTGATGCCACTGCATTTACTTGGGGCCCGAAGGTGAGTCTCTCGTCCACTATTACACCCAGGTTTTTAACCTTTTTTGTGGGAACGGGGAGAGTGCCCATCGATTCCGGCCACCAATTGGGTGTCCAAAAGTTGGCATTGTTCCCGAACAATATAACCTCGGTTTTACCCGAGTTAAGTTTTAGGCAGTTCTCTGCCATCCAACTTCCCACTGATAGCATGCAATCCTGGAAACGTCCTTCAATGCCTGCCTCTTTGCCTGGTGTCAGAGATACCACAATTTGGGTATCAAATCATACAAACCCCGCCATTGGTCTTATGGACCTTTTATTAGTTGACGAGGAGAGTGGGTAAGGAGCTATCATTTACATTAACTTCCATAAACAGTGAAGACCGAGTGAGACATCAATTTTTAGTAATTGTTATTACAGATTTAAATTCTCTAAAGTTGATATTTCAAAATATGATAAAATAGAACATTAGTAAGAATTACAAACAGAATGCAGAATATGCAATAAGTGTGTTCCTTAAAGGAATCCCCTAATTTAAATTAAAGAAGGATAAGTCGAAAAGAGCATTCAGGCAATAAGGTAAGGTGTTAACTTCAGAAAACCAAATCAAGGTTCCTAATGAGAGAAAAGCTATGTTCAGGCATGAAGCCTTTACATTTGAGCACTGGAGATTGGCAGAGTTGAGATGGATCTTCTCAGATCGAAGTCAGCAAGCATCACTGGGGTCTGCTTCTCCAATCCTCCTAGTTAAGGAACACATGGTATGATAATACAACACAACTCTAGTTGCAACATTTCAGCTTGTTCTCACTCTCACAACATTTTCCGCCAGAAGTTAGAAGCAGGTAAACTCCCTTAATTCCCATGTTTTCACAATTGGTCATACACGGCTAAGTCCTTGAGTTGTTACATTGGGCAGAATATCTGATACAGACAGTTCTTTCCATAAGTTGTGCTTCCTGACATCTTCTCCTCCTCCCAGATAGAACCTCACTATCAGACATCTAATACATAACAAAGGCCTATTTGCTAGCTCATAGAAAGCGTCTGGAAAATTACAACATCTGCAGTGGGAAGAAAAAGGAAAAGATCTTGGGCAAAGCAACCACGAAAATGTGTGAGCAGGTCTCTTAACCTCAAACGTGTAAGGTTGACATTCAAAATGGTATCAATATTAGGCTAACTTAATTCATTATACTATATCTCAAGTGTTTGCTTATAATAGCTAGGTTTGGCTACCTGCTACAGATTATACGTTAAATAGGCACATGTTATTTAACATTGTAAATCACACTTTATTGAAGAATCTGTTTATTTTGTGCAAAAGAAAAATTACACCCCATTACACCCAAGGGTTAGTTTAAGTGCTGGCAGTATTTTAAGGATTAGAAGACCTAGAGATTCTGATTAAAAAAATATCTCCAGGATCCTAGTTTCTGGGATGGTGGAAGGGGAGGTCACAAGACCTGAAGGGTAATAGAAGGGTAGGGAAATGGGCTCTACCTTCCATTACAATGATTTGTCTTGGTTTTGTTCACGCATATGAAGCCTTTCTTCATCTAGTAGAGGATGTGGTTGAAACACAAGGTGAACTTACTAATGTTATTTTGATTGTTGTCAGGTGGAAATGGATTTAACTATCATTTGTGCATATTAGAAGTTTTCTAGGTACTGCTTGAAAAGCTGTGTCAGTGGCCACACATAATAATAGATAAGAGGCAGGATAGCAATTATCCTTGCAGAACACCACAGGATGCCTGACGTGTAAGATTCAGCTGTTTTGATTGTGATTAGGGGTGGGTGGAACTTGTGGAATTTGATACTGTGGAATACCACAGAGTTACATAAAAACTCTGTGAGGTTCCACAGAGTTCCACCAATGGGCGGAAATAGGCACATTGTGTTGCTAGCATAGAAGGTGATGCACCAAAGGACGCAGCTACTCGAGTTGATTTTGCTGCCACTCAAGTAGATTTTCTACCCAAACAGCAGCCTTCTGACCAAGAATGGTCGCAAATGCCTGCTTTACAAAAATTGCTACGGATTATATCGTAGAGCACGGAAATCACGCTGGGGGTGCTTGCCAAATTACCTTTCTGGAGCCACGCTCAAGAAAATATTCCGACAAGTGGCGATTGTCAGAATTTAGCCGGAACTCCGCATTACAAGATTAATGCACAATAGCCAAAATTCAGCAAATTCTGTGGGAGTAACGAAATATTCCGTCCACCCCTAGTTCTGATCACTGGTGTTGGAGAGTTAAGATTGGACCCACGATACAGAAGTTCCAACTATTCAAGCCAATTTTTCTATATTGTCTAGCAAAATTGAGTGGCCAACATTGTCATAGCCTATAGAATGTATGAGGAATACAAAGAATGCTTTCTATATTCGTCCAATGAGAGGAGGATCTCCCTTATATTGACTGTGACTGTTTTGGTGCAACTTGTGGGCTTCACTTCTGACTTGGTGTCTTGGAGAAGATAATTTGGTTGCAAGTACCTCTTTTTCCAGGATCTTGCTGATGTAAAGGAGTTTAGAGGCAGACTTATATTTAATTAGGATCATCGGGTCTGCATTTGGGTTCGGTTAGATCTGTTGTGCTGGAGATAGAGTCATATTTTTTTAATTCTATATTTGAAGAACTCAGGTAAATTTTCATAGTGTTGTTGAGGTTCATGTGGGATGCTTGTCAGGGCATCAGAGTTAACCTGATAGTGGTAGAGTTTGAATATCTCCTTTGCTGGGTTCATCAATAAAATGTGTTGTGAGGGATACTTTTCTAATTATCCTGGCTTTTCTCTATATCTTGCTGCAAATTTTGTTCTCTTTGATTTGCATCATTGTTCTAGATTATGAACGACACATTTGAGTTCTGCAAGTTCTTCTTTGAACCACTTGTTGAGTGTTATAATGCCTTGTTTGTGTTTGCAAGATTTGACAATATAATTTATAAGGCAGATTATGTGTTGAGGTAGAAAAATTCCATAGGATCTGTTCAAATGTCACAGAGCTCTTAGGTTTCCCAGTTACATGCATGGGTATCTCATCCAGTCCAGGATTTTGTATTCCGTGCTGCGATTTGTAGTCTGGTTTAGCCCTTACTAAAGCCAGGAATGCAAGTCCTATAGTTCGAAGATGTTTATTTTCTACAGAACTATCTTAGAATTACATGAAGCTGTTAGATGTTCTGCAAAGTTGTCCTGAGCAGAGAGTATCCAAAGGAGCACAAAAACCTTGATTCAGACTAATAGGGCTACATTTCATTCCATAACAAGATAGGGCAGTTGCTCAAAAAGTGTCACCATAGGTTTCTCTTACAAAACTCAAAGTCAACACAAAATGTGAAACCTAGATCTATATCCACAAGTAGGAACTACTAGGAACAGGTTCTAGAAAATGTTATGTGTTGCCCCACGAAGTGTTACTATGGTTTATTGTTTAGTATTTGTATAGTGCGAATAGATCTAACTAAAAAAGAGGTGTCCCGGGGCTTACGATACTCTATTCAAAACTAGAATAGAATACAGGAAGAGATAGGCGCTACATTACATTTTTAGGTTGATCACATAGGGTTTGAGCTCTTTTTAAAATGTCCCTACAGTATATTGAGAACGTAGGTGATTAGGCATTTTATTCCAGGCTTTTGGGTGATTACTAAAAACACCTCTCTTCCAATTCTACCTTTTTTTAAATTTGGAAACTGCCAATTGTATTTGTGAGGCGCACCTCAGGGTTCTGACAAGATTATATCTGGTGAACACATCCTCAATACAATCATCATTTTTCGGGCATTGGATTGCAATATGGCAGAGACAGAGACCCTTATACAGACTTCTATTGTCTCTAGTGATCCAGTGAAGTTTGCATAACTGGTCTGACACTGCTGTGCTGTGGCTAAGGCCCAATACTAGTCTTGCCACAGAATTTAAAACAACATAGAGCTTTTTGATGGCATATATAGGAAGGCCTAATGGCAAAGAGTTCCCATTGTCATGACGTGACAAAATGAATGCATAAATCATGGTCATTGAAGGAGCTATCATACATTGGGAATCGCATGTACAATGCCAAATGGCCTTTTTATATTCTGTGTGATGGCCACCCTGATTTTCAGGCTACTTGAGGATTTGTGTCAACAGGTTCAACACACTTGCTTGATATTTCTTAAGAAGCTGCTGTCAAAAATTGCATTATGGAGGTAGTTGTCTGTGTCTCAAGTGTACTCCATGCGAGAGACTTATTCTGAGTTCCCCTGTAAAGTGATTAGCTAATGCCATACCTGGTATTACTGGCACTGTGGGGGTGCTATAATTGCCAGGTGCAGTATTACTACATTATTATGAGGTTTTACCATTGGAATAAGGTCTAAAATGTGAATTTGGAGTATTATATGCCAATTTCCACAAGATGTGCCTCTTACAAAGCAGCTTTACCTGTTGAGTAGGTTTTCCCACCAACTTGTAATCTCAGGTGGAAAGTTCCATTTCCACCAAAATAGGGATTCCAACTGGACTTAAAGTACTAGTTGGTCTAAAGAAAATATGATGCTAATCTTAGGCAACTGTAAAATGACAAAGTGATTTAGGTATTTTTCATCAAGGAAATAGTTTTAGTGAATATCCCTTTATCAATTGTGGAGTGGGAATCCAGTGTAAATATTATCATATGATGGTATGTCATGCTACTAATCCGGAGACAACTGCAGTATGCTCATTGAAACCCAACACCAGATTAAAATAGCACTAATCTTCCCTTATGTTGGTTGCTGCTTAGTAGATCATCTAAGTAATAACGGGTTCAGTTCCATCTCTCAGCACATGTACACCCAGGAGGGTTTCTTGCCACTGAGACAAAGTGAAGATGTAAAATACAGCCCAAAATTAATAGGAGAAGTTATATTGATCCTGTGCAGTTTGAGACTTTTGCAGTGGCGTAGCAAGGGGGGGCGGTCCGCTCTGGGCGGCACGAGTTTTGGGGCTGGTGGTCTCCCCCGCTCTTACCTTTGGCTATCGCTGGGCGACAAATGCAGGAATCCCCAGCACAAGCTCTTACATGCGGCTGCCGTGGGCCAGTAAATGCGGGGACCGCCACGGGCGGCCAAAGGTCTAGCTATGCCACTGGACTTTTGGTGGTTCTCAAGTGCCCAGGCTAAGCACTGCATTTGTGTGGTACTAGTACAGAGAATGCGCTTTCACCACTTCCCTCCCTCCAGAATTCTGAGTTTGCTGATCATAGACCTCTTGTTGCACGTGTGGAGGGATGGTCGGAAATAAGGCTTTGGAGGCTCATCTATTTTGCAAATTATGGCTGTTATTTTATAGGGTGTGATAGTATGGAATAGTTAGAGCTTCCAAAAAATTAAAGAGCAAAATGAAGTCCAATGGCCTTGTCAACATTTTAGTGACATTTGTTAGGATGCAATCTGCCTTTTCAGGATTGGCCGTATTGCCTTTCTTCTCCCTCTTACTTTTCAGGTATGCTGAGGTGACACCACCAATGCCACTCGGAGGAAAATCAGAACACCCCGTTAGTATCTCTACATGGTGGAAATATACTGCTATTTCTGACTATTTTCCTCTATCGTAGTGTCAATGGTTTTCAGATTTCTTTGCTTCACCCTTTTACCACACAGTGGACGTGCATGTAAAAGTGCTTTAGTTATTGTCCTATTGTCCTGGGCATGGGGGGTGTTGATTGTTTATCCCACAAATGGGAAGTGCTGCTTATCCTGCGCCCTCCACTCCTATTATATATAATGTTTTTCTGCTACCCTGCATTTAGCCAGACTTCAGTGCCACATGTATCCCATCCACGGTCCCAATTGCTGAGGGTGGTGAAAAGTATACATGCCACTACACCAGCCTGACCCAGAACCCACAGTGTTCATAAAGTGATAAGGTAAGGCAGAGAAAAGGGGAACAAAAGAATCAAAACACATAAGAAATTCACAATCTCGCTTCCCACCGGGTTCACAGGCACTCACCTGGGTTGCCACAACTCTCCTGATTTGTGGTGGTCTTTCCTGCAACCACTGGTGGAATCCACCACTCCTTTGTCCAAGTATCCTCCACCTCTGAGTCACTCTCAGCGTCTCCCACTCTCTCCAGGCATTCTGCGCCGGGCTCCTCTCTCTCGTCATGCCATCTTCTGGCTCGGGACTCTCCTTTTCCTGAACTGCCAGGCTCATGGGTTATTCTGGTCTTCTCCTTCTTTCTGTTGGGACGTTCTCGATCCATCCCCCTGTTTCCATCTACAGTCGAGTTCTCCTCCTTCTCCCTTCTTCAACAGCTTTTTGCTTGTTTTCTCAGCCCCCTGCCGGTGTCAGTGAGTCCGATGTTACTCTCCCTTCCTCCTTCTGTCTCTGTCCTTTTTTTCTGTTGCATGTCCGTGTCTGTCTTTTCTTTCCTTCTTTCTTGTGGTCTCACCCCTGACTGCATCCACTTTCTAACTACTTGTCTGTTTTCCCTTCTAGGTGTTGCTCTGGTCATGGCATTGTGGCACCCCCTTCACTTCCTTCAGGTCAGTACACTCTCACATATCCCCTCCCTTGCTTTCTAGGAAGAAATTCTCCCTAGGGATATCTGGGTAAAAATTTTCATTGGTTTATTTTAATCCAAAAGACTGCAATGCTAGAAACCACCTTAACACTTGTGGGTTGTTCCTTCCATTTTGAGCCATCCATTTTAGAAGTGCATGAGCATTGTATAAGTCAAACTCCCTCCCTTCTAGATTATATTTGAAACTTTCAATGGCACATTTTATGTCTAGACCTTCTTTCACCACTAAGGCATAATTACGCTATCTGGGAAACAATTTACAGCTAACATAAAGCACAGGCTTCTTCCTCCCTTGAAAGGCTAGCTGTGATAATAGGGCTCCCAGACTCACTAAAGTGGCATCTGTTTGAAGAATAAATGTCTTTGAAAAATCCAGGGATTCAAGCACTGGGTCTTAGATGAGCATCTCTTTTAGTTTATCAAAAGCTTTTAGAACCGTAAGGGAGGGATTTCTAAGTTCCTTTTCTGCCTCTTTCTTCTGGGTTAATAGGTTAGTCAGAGGAGTAACTCAATGTGAAAACCACGGGATGAACTGATGATAAGAGCCCACAAGATCCAGAAAGACTCTAAAATCTCTTTTCCTTTTTGGAAATGGAACTTCCAATACAGCTTCCACCTTCAGCTCCTGGGGTTGAATGACTCCTTTACTTAATAAATATCCCAGGTATTTTACCTGTTAAGCCGCTAAGTGGCTTTTCTAGGGATTTACTTTTAACCCTACTTCTCTTAATGTTTGTAATACAGCTTTTAAATGATCTAGATGATATTTCCATGACAAACTTTGTATTATTATACTATCAATACAGGCGGTGGCATACCCACCATGCTTTTGGAGTAGACCATTTGTTATTCTTTAGAAAGTGGCAAGTGCTCCATGCAATCAAAAAAGTAGTACAGAAAACTGATATAGACCTCCCGGGGTAGAGCAAGCCATCTTTTATTTGTCTTGTGTGTTCAGAGGGATTTGCCATTAACCTTTACACGAGTCAAGGGTGCAAATATATTGTGCTTGACTCTGTCTCTCTACCATTTTCTCAATGTGGGGAATAGAATATGTGTCAAATTTTGACATTTTGTTTAATTCTCTAAAATCTATACAAAAACATATAAATCTATCTGGTTTTGGGAATCAAAACCACTGACAAATTACATCCACTTATTGAAGGTTCTATCACCCCCATTTGCAACATATTCTGCACTGCCTCCTCTATGGTGGTACGTCTTGCCCCTTGGATTTGGTATGGTTGTAGGTGGACTGTCTTCCCTGGCTTTGTAGTAATGGAATGTTAAATAACATGGGTATGACCAGAAATCAGTGCGAATATTTCAGAACATATTTCTAGACACTTTTGAGGTCCTGTTGCTTGACCACACAAAAGTTGGGGTCAATATACTATGTTTTCTCCCCTCTTGGTTTTCCACTCCATATCTAACATGCAGGAGCTGGTCCAGCCCACTTTTTAAGGAGATTCATGTGATATATTTGCATTTCCTTCCTTACTTGGTTAATCTCCAATTTATAGGTTATGGGGGTTCCTTTGTCCATTATCTTAAATGGACCTTTCCACTGGATTAACAGCTTGTTTTTAGTGGTAGGCAACAGGAGTAAAACATAATCTCCCAAAGAAAAATGTCTCAATTTAGCTTTTTTATCATATAATTCTTTCTGCACCTGCTGACTGTTCTCTAGGTTCTGCCTTACGATCTCTGTAATTTCATTCAATCTTGGTATGAGTTGACTTACATATTCTAGAATGTTTTTTGATTCATCTTTTTCTTGTTCCAAGGCCTCAATGGCCATACCAAGTAAGATATGGGGTTTTCTCTAAAATAATATCTCAAATGGGGAAAATCCCGTACTCTTTTGTCCCTTGCATTGTATAGCAAATAATGGTACTGGAAGCATCAATTCCCATTTCCTGGCTTCTAAGCCCAACAATATTTTTCAGGTAAGTTTTACAGTGGCATTATAACGCTCGACCAAGCCATCCATTTGGGGGTGGTAGGCTGATGTTGTTTTCTTCCTCAGCAGCTCTCGTCCACGCTTCCTGAAAAAAGGGGGTCCTCTCTCTAGGCTGCCTTAAAGCTTCTATCTGATTCCCACAGGGCCTCCTCTTTTCATGTTGGAAAAACGGTTATGTCCTTCAGTGTCTCCCATCACTTCTGGCTCCTACTCTTCTTATCTTTAGTGGTGGGCAATTCATCATTTTCAAGGCATGAAAAGGGTGTCTCTTCCAACCAAGAGTCTCCTCTCTTCCATGTTTTCTCAACCAAAAACTCTAATCTAGGATAATCAGTCAGTACCAACAATTTGAGGTTCGGGCAACTTGGGAAAGAAACCCACAGTAATCAGTATTGAAGTTTCCCCCTTCTCTTGTAAATCTACCTGTATGACTATGTATTCTTTCTTATCTCCATGGACAGACAGTATAGTTATGGTTTCCCTTGGAGTTGGGGTTGTGCCTTCAAGAATGTGGGGTCGCATTACTGTCTGCCTATACCTGTGTCCAGTAAGGCGTTCACTGGATTACTATTAGCTTTCATGGAGTATTAATAAGGGCTTAATTCTATTTGCTTCCTATACATTATAGGTTTTGATAATCTCCATAGGTTCTGGTTATTTGGTTTTGAGGGCAGAATATGACCAGATCCTCCACAATGGTAACAATGGGGCCCTGCAACTATGGGTATGCTGCCATGACTGCTTGCTTCCAACTATCCCCTTTCTTGGGGGCCAGAGGTTTCCCTCCTCGCTCACTAATAATTCCTCTATCTTTGGGATTGCCATCTTCTCATCTTCCTGTATACTCTTGAGTCCTAGTATAGGCCCTGGCTATTTCTACAGCTGTTTCCAAACTTTATGTTACTGTGTTGCTTCACCCAACGTTGGACAGGGAGATGGAGAGAGTTCAGAAACTTTTCTTGATATATTCTCTCCAACATTTATTATTTGGTGGACGTCTCTGGCTTCAACC
Source organism: Calotriton arnoldi (assembly GCA_963921515.1). Taxonomy (NCBI): domain Eukaryota; kingdom Metazoa; phylum Chordata; class Amphibia; order Caudata; family Salamandridae; genus Calotriton; species Calotriton arnoldi. The sequence continues at coordinate 290,199 of CAWUFW010009846.1, forward strand.
ACCTATCAGTTAGGTTTTTCACGCTATAAAACAAAGCTCAAAGTTTTGCTGGGTCCATCTTTGATTTGATGCAACCTTATCCTGTACAGCTATCATCCACCCCTAGTCTTTCTAGCACACTTTTCTTAATCTCAGCATACACAATGGTTCCGGTGGGATTTGCAGCCTGATAAGCCATTTGCAGTTCACCAGTTCATAAAGGTCCCAATTACTGACCCCAATGCTCCTCTGGTCATGTGGCTGCTTAGGCGATCTGCTTGAAGTTATTAAAAAGAAAATGAAAATTTGGATCTTCCCCCTGTGTATATTTCTGAAGGACTATAGAGGGCAATGACGTGTGTCCCCATTGCTGACCCAGTACATTGCTCAGTTTCTCTATGACCGTATCTGGATTTTGGGCAACTTTATCTATTTGTTCAGCTTGTGCTTGCAGGACTTTGTGAAAGGACTCCCTGTCCTCTGTAGCTACTATCATACATTTTTCCAAAGCTTTTTCAAACCGTTGTTGGCCATCAGAGAGCTTAGCAACACAAGCCTCCATTTCCTCACATCCCACTTCTGATACCACTTTGTGGAGGGATTGTTGGAAATAAGGATTCAGAGGCTTATCTATTTTGTGCATGATGGCTGTTATTATACGGTCTGATGGTACAAAACAGTTAGAGCTTCCAAAAATGTAAGCATAGCCATAGAGCAAAATGAAGTCCAATGGCCTTGTCAACACTTTAGTGTCATTTGCCAGCATGTAATCCGCCTTTCTGGGAATTAGTGTCATTTTTTTTTCTTTTTCAGGTATGCCAAAGTGATGCCACCAATGCCCCTTGGGAGAAAATCAGAACACCCGGTTAAGTATCTGTACATGGTTAAAAAATGCTGCTATTTCTGTCTATTTTCCTCTATCTTGGTGCCTGTGACTTTCATGTTTCTCTACTTCACCCATTTACCACACTGTGGACATGCATTTAAAAGTGCTTCAGTTATTGTCCCGGGGGATGGGGCTTGTTTATCTCACAAATGGGAAGTGCTGTTTATCCCACCCCTCTCCAATCCTATAATGTCAGAATAGAGTTTTCCTACATCACTGCATTTAATCAGTCTTCAATGACACATGTATCCCATCCACAGTCCTAACTGCGGAGAGTGGTGAAAAGTATACAGGCCAGTACATTAGAGTAAGAAATTGGGTTACTGGTTGAGGGGATGAAACCGTTCTCAAGCAGAAACCATAATCCTTGTTAGGGCGAAGCTACAAGCAAATCCCAAACTATCCTGTGCTCAACCGTCTGGTAGCTGGGCACAGAGCAGTCAGGCTTAACTTAGAGGCAATGTGTAAAGTAAGGATGCAGCAATACATACAGTAATAAAGTGAAAACACAGCAAAAGACCAATCCAACACTAAATTAGAAAAATAGAGTAAATTTTAATAAGTAAAATTAGACCAATTCGACAAAAATCTAATCAGTAGAACTGGAGATATGCACAAAGCGCCAACTGTGATTTTCCAGACCGCGACAAAGTAACAAGTTCAGGCGATGGAGCACGGGTTGGCTACTGGGACCCAGTTAGGACTGCTAAACAAGAGTACTTTAAATCCCGGTTGCGGAGCGTTATGAGCGTTGCGGATGCCTCAAGCAACTATGGCAATGCAAAGTCCAGGTCAGTGATGCGTTGCACAGTGCCGGTTCTAAGGAGCTATGAGTCTGCAATGTGAGGTTCTGCATTGTCATTGAGTAGGCTGTCATTGAGGGGGCTTTCAATGTGAAGCCCTGCATCGAGGATGTGTTGCATACTGACTGGTTCTGAAGAAGATGCAGGGCTTGCGATGTGGTGTCTTGCGTCATCATTGAGGCTGCCTTCGTTGAGGGGCTTGTGATGCGATGGCCTGAATCACGGATACATCATGCAACGGCAGGGAAGTCCACGCAGAAGAGGCAATGCGTCAGTTCTTCTGGGTCCACAGAGGGGCTGGCAGAGCACCTTTAGGCCAACTTCCAATGGTCCAGGACTGGGGTGGCACCACTTTGCAGGGTAGGACTCACAGTTGCAGAGTTCATGTGGTGGTTACAAGAAACTAGCAGTTTGAGTCACTCTGGTGGTCCTGGGTACAGGTTGCAGGTCCAGTCCTTCTCATCTAGGTAAGGGGGCACCAGGGTAGCAGGTCAGCACAGCAGGGCAGCAGTCCTTCAGAGCAGCAGTCCAGCAGAGTTGCCGTCATTTCAGCAGCACAGCAGTCCGTCTTCCTGGCAGAGTCTACTATAGGTCCAAAAGTGCACTGAAGAGTTAGGTTCTGGGGTTCAATATTAATACCTGGTGCCCACTTTGAAGTTTGAAAAGCTTCCCAGTGTTATCCTATGTTAGAAATAGGCCTTGCATTAGTGATAAATTAATTTAGGACTTTTTCACTACCAGGACATGTAAAAATTAAAAGTACATGCCCAACTTTTTAAATATACTGCCCCCTGTCCTTTTGTCTATGTAGGGCCTACCTTAAGGGTGACATACATGTTAATAAGAAGTTATGAGCCTGGCAAAAGGTTTATTTTGCAATGATCCAATTAACCGATGGTTGCCTGGAAACAGGGTGCTCAAACCACAACAGCCCGTGGGCTAAATTTCAACATACTAATACATTCTTCTCCGAAGAAACAATAAGAACCAAAATGACATTCAAAAGAGATTCCTGTTGATTCAAAACAAATCCTTTATATGTTCAATCTCCTCAATAAACAAGGTCCAGACAAAAACGTCTGAAGACAGCTGTTACTTGGATCTATCCCAATGCATTTTGGGTGTCATGCGCCCTTCATCAGGGGTAACTGTGAAAATACACAATATCACTGTGTATGAGTCTTCTATGAAATGTTCTTTTCTTTATATACTCAACCAAACATTAATGGCAATACACATAACAAAAAAACAAAATCCTAGACCATTTCTAGGTTAGAAAAGAACCAACATCAAGAGCTGGTGCTGAAATAAGAAACCAACCGGTAATGGAAAAACATACAAACGTACATGCCACTGTGTTAACAAGTGAAGGACATATTTGAAAGTAATGTGAACCATGAATTGCAAAAAATGAGAAAGAAGCAGATCATGTGTTTTGTGTGTTAAAGTTTCACCCGTGAGCAAGATTATCTCTATCATGACGATACTCCGAAAGAAAGGTATCGGCTTACTACAACTGCTGCGTTAGAAAACGTGCTGGTTGCAGATACCAACCCGGCAACTACCGAGTGCCAAGTCATTCGTGTGCTAAAAAACAATGTGCATCAAGGTCAATGGCTGCCACTAAACCTGTTCAGTGCAAACCAATGGATACATGCTGATTACATGCATAGCAAATAGTAAGGCTAATGGAAATTATCACTGCAAACTAAATACCATGTGAGTAGGTCCAGTTAGAACTAATAGTCTGTGATGTGCTGAAAAGCAAGGAAGCCTGCTCAATACCAAGCGGTGAATTTAAAAGAGGCTATGTCCTTAATGCGAATGTGTAAGGAGAACGCTTACTTATTTGAGATTAGAAGTGAAGTCAAGCTTACAATCCAAACAGTGCTCGGTGTTGACAATGTCCCATACCGTGCCCACCCTCAAATACGTAACCACAGTGAGAGGAATGTATATGGAAGACAGACTCCGCAGCCCTAAAGCGATGTTGTTGAAAAGATTTTCAGAACATTTGGTACTCCTCATCTAGAAGAAGAAACTTAACACAATATGCACAAAAAGTGCTAACCAAACTCAGCAAGAAGATGGGTCTCATTTTTCAATCAGCTGATAAAGGGGGAGCATTAGTGGTCATGGACCGCATATACTATGAACAAAAAGTCACCGCACATGTGATGGTTCAGGATACCTATTTCTGACTGGATGACGATCCCACCAGAGAGTTCATGAAGACACTCTCTAATATTCTAGATCAGGCTTTGAATCAGAGATGGATCACTGAACGAACAAGGCACAAAGCAAATATTAGCAGAGATGTTTTAAGGCATGAGCAAAGTGGGCATTGACCCAGAGCTCCCACTGACCAGTAGCCACCCTGGTAAAGTGAGTGGGACAGTCGAAATCCCTGCCAGATGCTCATAAAAACTGGCTTCTTTTTCTAATTTGACAGCTGAGCATGCTTAATTGAAACTGGGTGCATACTTGACTTGTCCAGCTTTAACTTGCACTCTCAGACAGTTGGTGGCTCCGCTCGCCCCCATCGTCAGAACCTATGGACTCAACAATGTGTCATACGCAGACGATACCCAACTCATCCTCTCCCTGTCCAACGAACCCAACACCATCAGACACAACTTTCGAGAAGGCATGGAAGCCGTCGCCAAATGGATGAAAAACAGCTGCCTACAACTAAACACTAACAAAACAGAAGTACTCATCATGGGCCCAAACCCCAACGCCTGGAATGACACCTGGTGGCCCCCCGCCCTCGAAAGCCTGCCCACCCCCACGGACCACGCACGCAACCTGGAATCATCCTGGACTCCGAGCTCAAAATGGACCGCCAGATCAACTCCGTCTCATCCTCTTGCTTCCACACCCTCCGCCTCCTACGTAAGACCTTCAAATGGATCCCCCTCGAACACAGAAAGACCGTCACTCATGCCCTGGTCACCAGCAGACTCGACTACGGCAACGCACTCTACGCCGGAATAAACAAAAACCTCACCCGCAAGCTACAGAACATCCAGAACGCCTCCGCAAGACTGGTCCTCAACCTACCAAGACACTGCCACATCTCCCAGCACCTGCGCACACTCCACTGGCTCCCCATCGAGGCTAGAGTCACTTTCAAGATGCTCACTCACGCACACAAGGCTCTCCACGACACCGGACCAGCATACCTGAACAGCCAACTCAAATTCCACGCACCCCAAAGGACCCTGCGATCAGCCCAGCTCTCCTACGCCGTGGTCCCCCGCACCAGAAAGACCAGATCGGGTGGCCGCTCCTTCTCCTTCCTCGCGGCCAGAGCCTGGAACGCCCTTCCGCTCCACCCCAGACAGAAAACATCGCTCCCCATCTTCGCAAGAAACCTCAAAATCTGGCTCTTCGATAGACCCCCTCCTTGATGGACTGGAACCTGCACCCCCCCACCCCCAGCGCCTTGAGACCCTTACGGGTGAGTAGTCGCGCTCAACAAACGCCTGATTGATTGATTGAAATTGAAAAATTCTCTTTTGTGTAATTTTTCTTCCCTTCCTTTATCTCGGCTCGTATACATTACTCCCTCTCTTAACCTCTCTATCTCTGCATCTCTTTGTTCCTACATTCTCTCCCTATCTCAGCTCTATCTCACATTTGTCTACAGCACTTCTCTCTCAATATACCTGATATACCTCATTCAGCTTCATCTCACTCCACCTCTTTCATGATCTTGCCTCTCTATCAATCTCTTTACCTATATATATATTCACTGAAAAAACCATAGGTTTCAGGCACGTTATAGTTAGAAATTAGCATTTAAAAAACCTTAGAAATTCACTGAAAAAACCATAAGGTTTTAGGGACAGTTATAGTTAGTTGGACATTGCACTCGTACAAAACCCGTGAAATTCCCCCGTTATAGTTAGTTCAGGTAACTATAACTCGCACCCCCGCAATGCACTGCTGATGACGTCACATATTACATCACTCATGACATGGTCAGTGACATCACTGATGACATCACTGATGACATCTCAAATGACATCACTGATGACATCATCCAGTGACTGTGTGTTTCTGTAAAGTTTAAATTTTTAATATATATAGGGAAAGGCGTATTGAAGAATGAGTGGGTGTATAAGTGTCTGTATGGATGATTTAGTAGGTGCGTGACTAACTCGATAAGTGAGTGATTAAACGTATCTTACTGAATGCATGGGTTAGTGACTAAACTGGGTGAATGTCTGTATCCGTCTGTCTGTTGCTGTGTAAGTGGTGCATGGGTTTGTGAATAGCTACATGAGTGTCTATATGAGTTATTGATTGGTTGTCTGAGTATCTGTATGGGTGCCTGAGTGTTTGTGTGGGTGGGGTGTGTGCGACTCTGTGCATAGATGTGTGAGTGGGTGATTCACTGGGTGGATGGTTTCAAGAGTGCATCTGTGATAGACTGTATGGGTGGGTAAGTGTGTGTAAGAGTGTGTTAGTGAGTGAATGTATGTCCCAGTGGTACATGTGTGAGTAACTACATATGTGAAAGGCAGTATATATGTGTGTTGGAGTATATAAATAGCTATAAGCGAGAGTGTGTGATTGTGAGAGTGACTGTATGGATGAGTGTGTGCTTGTATCAGTGATTGTATAAGAGCGTAAGAATGTGCTAGTATTTGTATGAGTAAGTGAGCTGGTGTGTGTATAACTGTAAAGGTGAGTAAATGGCAGTGTGTTTAATTATTTGCATGACTGACTAGGTGTGTGAGTACCTCTATGGATGAGTGGCGGTGTTTGAGTGTCTATATAGGAGTATGAGTGCATATGATAGTCCTGTACTGAGTGACCATAAGTATGTACGGGTGAGTGAGTGGATGTGTGTGTGTAGACCTAAGAATCAGTGAGTGGGTATGTAGTTATTGGTGTTGGAGTGTCTATGGTTTTGAGAATGGCAGTCTGTAATTTAGAGTGGGTGTATCAAAGGTTATATTAGGGTGTGAGGAGGTGCATTAAATTCTCACATGGATGATGTCATCAGTGATGTCATTTGAGATGTCATCAGTGATGTCATCAGTGATGTCACTGACCATGTCATGAGTGATGTAATATGTGACGTCATCAGCAGTGCATTGTGGGGCGCGAGTTATAGTTACCTGAACTAACTATAACGGGGGAATTTCACGGGTTTTGTACGAGTGCAATGTCCAACTAACTATAACTGTCCCTAAAACCTTATGGTTTTTTCAGTGAATTTCTAAGGTTTTTTAAATGCTAATTTCTAACTATAACGTGCCTGAAACCTATGGTTTTTTCAGTGAATTTCAAAGGTTTTTTAAATGCTAATTCCTAACTATAACGTGTCTGAAACCTATGGTTTTTCAGTGAATTTCAAAGGTTTTTTAAATGCTAATTCCTAACTATAACGTGTCTGAAACCTATGGTTTTTCAGTGAATTTCAAAGGTTTTGTAAATGACAATTTTTAAATGTATTAATTGTTATATTTATTTTTTTGATACTGATTTACAACATTTTTTAAACTATTTATTTTTAGATATTTTATTTTTTAAATTACATTGTAATTACATTATACATTACATTACAAAATATACTTTCTCAGAATGAATTACTTTAGTTTAAATACTTTGCAAATAGGCAATAGACTTTTAAGTACAGTAGTTACAGTTGTTGCAATGGGCAACAAAATTTCAAAACAAAGCAACATTGAGCTCAATGTGAATTTCTAGTTAAATGCAATTAGTTACTTTATGGATTACTTTTCTAACCACAGGACTGGATCCTAGATTCAGTCCTGGGACATCTCCTGTAAACAGTTGAGTAAAAGCGTTTTGGTTACAGTAGTGATTTTTAAGGAATATTATTGTATTTTAAAAGTTGACACTTAGAAACTTTTTCATATAGAATCACCAATGTTATCCTATGGGAAGAAATTCACTTAGCAGGTAAGTAGTAGTGTTATCGTTACTTTTTCTTACTCAGTGGTGGATCCTGGAACCAGCACTGGTGCATCTCCTGTAAACAGTTGAAAGAATGCGTTTAAGTCACACATGCGATTTTTAAGGAATATTTGTAGTTTGTGAAAATCGACACTTTGAAACTTTTCTGCTGAAAACCAGACAATGGATTCCTATGGAAGGAAATTCAAGTTACTGGTAAGTACGGTTAGAATTACTTTTTCAGGGTCAGTGCTGGGCTAAAAGATGCAGCACTGGGTTCTCTCCTGATAACAGGTGAGTAAATCGAATTCATAGTTCGGCTGATTTTAGAGAAATATTATAAAGTTCCAAAACTCCACACTTAGAAGAATTTCCAAGTGAAACCAGTCAATGTTAGCCTATGGAAGGAAATTCAAGTTACTGTTAAGTACGGTTAGAATTACTTTTCAGGGTCAGTGCTGGGCTAAAAGATGCAGCACTGGATTCTCTCCTGATAACAGGTGAGTAAATCGGAATTCGTATTTCGTCTGATTTTAGAGGAATATTTGTATGTTTCAAAATCGACAGAAACTTTTTCAGCAAAAAGCAGGCAATGATATCCTATGGAAGGAAATTCAAGTTACTGGTAAGTACGGTTAAAATTACTTTTCAGGATCAGTACTGGGCTGAAAGATACAGCACTGAGGTCTCTCCTGATAACAGGTGAGTAAATCGGAATTCGTATTTCGGCTGATTTTAGAGGAATATTATAAAGTTCCAAAACTCCACACTTAGAAGAATTTCCAAGTGAAACCAGTCAATGTTAGCCTATGGAAGGAAATTCAAGTTACTGGTAAGTACGGTTAAAATTACTTTTCAGGACCAGTACTGGGCTGAAAGATGCAGCAATGAGGTCTCTCCTGATAACAGGTGAGTAAATCGAAATTCGTATTCCGGCTGATTTTAGAGGAATATTTGTATGTTTCAAAATCGACACTTAGAAACTTTTTCAGCAAAAAGCAGGCAATGATATCCTATGGAACGAAATTCAAGTTACTGGTAAGTACGGTTAGAATTACTTTTCAGGATCAGTACTGGGCTCAAAGATGCAGCACTGACGTCTCTCCTGATAACAGGTGAGTAAATCGGAATTCGTAGTTCGGCTGATTTTAGAGGAATATTTGCACAATGGTGAAGGAAGGGGTGGGGCCTAAGGTGACATGTCTGCAAACACGCCCTGTGGCGCGTTTTAAGTTGGACAATTAATTCCTCCTCAATCCCGAGGGTCCCTAGGGGCCAACTAGCTCACCAGGTACCTCCAGTATGCGCCAGGGGCTGCGTTGCAGAGAGGTGTTCAGAGGCCACGCCCCTTTTACAACACTCTGCAACGCAGCTCCGTGGTGCTTACTGGAGGTACCTGATGGGCTAGTTGGCCCCTAGGGACCCTCAGGATTGAAAAGGAATTTATTCCCCATCTTAAAATGCGCCACGGGGCCTGTTTGCACACATGTCACCTGAAGCCCAGCCCCCTCCCTTCACCACTGTGCAAACGCGCCCGTGGCGCGTTTTAAGTTGGTGGATTAAGTCCCCTTGAATCCTGAGGGTCCCTGGAGTCCAACTAGCCCACCATATACCTCCAAAAGCGCCACAGAGCTGGGTTGCAGAGAGGTGTAAAAGGGGCGTGGCCTCTGTACACGTCTCTGCAACGCAGGCCCTGGCGCATACTGGAGGTTCCTGGTGGGCTAGTTGGCTCCCAGGGACCCCCAGTATTCAAGGGGAATTCGTTCCCTCTGCAAACGCGCCAGGGGGCGTGTTTGCAGAGTACTGCAGGGAGGGGGCGGGGCCTCCGGCACGATGCCGGTCGTTTTTTTCTTCCAATTTTTTTTTAATGGGAGGGGGCTGCGTGGCCCCCTTCCCTGCCCACTTTGGCCCCGGGGACCCCATCCCCCGGGGCCTGAGCATTTTTTTTTTTTAAATAAAAAAAAAACGGGAAGGGGGCTGCGTGGCCCCCTTCCCTGGGCCTGTATTGGCCCCGGGGACCCCATCCCCGGGGCATGGCCTCGATTTTTAGATTTTTTATTTGGAGGGGGCTGCGTGGCCCCCTCCTCAGGCCATTTAAGGCCCCGGGGACCCGTCCCCGGGGTCGGCCTTGCACTTTTTTTTCTTTTTTTAAATTTGGGGAGGGGGCTGCGTGGCCCCCTCCCTGGCCACTTATGGCCCCGGGGACCCCATCCCCTGGGGCCTGGCCTCTGGTTGGGGACTGTGGGGGTCCCCAATCCCCCACAGTCCCAGCCGGCTCCCCGCCTCCTGTGCGAGCCGGCATTGCTTTTCCACATGGGGAGCAGCTAACATGCTGCTCCCCATGTGGAAAGCAATCAGCTTTGGATATTGGAGCGAGAGCAGGTTTCCTGCTCTCTCTTCCAATATCCAAAGCAAGTTTGCAATGACAGGACGGGAGCCACGAGGCTCCCGTCCTGCCATTGCAAACAGCAGTGTCCTGGGGGTAGGCACCCCGGGACACTGCAGGAGCCGGCCCTGGGGGTGGCGGTCCCCAGTGCCATCACTGGCTCCAGGAGGGGGCCGCGCGGCCCCCTCCCCACATTTTCAAAGCCCCGGGAGGTGGTGGTCCTCGGGGCTTCGGGGGTCCAAAACGGACCCCCATTTTTATTTTTAGTGCCCCGGGAGGTGGCGGTCTCGGGCGTGTGGGGGCTGGAGCCCCCACACAGGTTAAAAATAAATAAAACAGAAGCCCCGGGGAGGTGGCGGTCCCGGGGCAGCGGGAGGGCAAAGAGCCCTCCCGCACCATTTTTGTTAAAACCCCGGGGGTGGTGGTCCTCGGGCTTGAGGGGCCCTTAGAGGCCCCCCATACATAAATTTAACCCCCCCCCACCATGCCCCCGGGACTTGGTGCACCTGGGGGCAAATTAACATCGAAGCGCTGGAGACCGCGCTTCGATTTTTTTTTTTTTCGGCAGGATCCGCGCACCCTGAGCGCATCCTGCCGATTTAAAAAGAAAAAAATGCTTTTTTGCCCAGGGGGTCCTTGTGGGACCCCTGAGCAGGCCTAGGGGTTAGGGGTTTCTACCCTGCCCCCTTTGTGCGCTTTGCGCACTTGTTTCTGTCCCTCGGTTCTACCGAGGACAAAATGGCTGCCAACACTTCCTGAATCGGAATGTTGACAGCCAGCTGACAGCCAATTAGCATGCAGCTCGTGATCGGGAGGGTACGCGGACCCTACTCGGCCATAGATATATATGTGACTTTACTTGTGAATTTCTCAGGAACTACTGAACGGATTTACACCATTTAAGCAAAAGGCACCAGTCTGAACCAAGGGCTACCTCTTTGCCAAATTTGGTGTAATTCCGTTCAGCAGTTCGGGCTGTAGCTGCGACTAAAGGTTCCTATGGAAAATGAATGGGGAAAACGTGTTTTGGGACCCCCCTTTTTTCTCGGCCCCCGCTTGACGAATCAACCCGAGACTTTCAGGGTAGGAGCGGAGCGCACCAACAAGTTGGAAACTTTCGCGAAGATTCGTCAACCGGCGCCAACGTTATTTCAAATAGAATGTCACGGATTTCCTATGGATAATAGGTCCTAACTATAACTATCTACTGGCGACCGCCAGTAGATAATATATGTATATATATATATATATACATATATATATATATATATTTCTCGATCCCCTCTCTTTGCCATAACTCTCTCTACTTCATCCCACTCACTGAACATCACTATTTTTATCCATTGGTAAGCAAGGCTGTCTGTAGCCGAAACGCGTACAATGGTGGCCGACTAATAACGTTTTTTGTCATTTGCACATGTACACGCGTCGTCGTCATCCTTTCAAGCAAAAGAAAAATGGAAAATATGTATATATTTTTTTTTTCTCGATCGCCTCTCTATTCCCTCTCTTTACCATAACTCTCGCTCTCTACTTCATCCCGCTCACTGAACATCACAATTTTTATCCATTTTACCTCCCTGTATCTCTCTTCCATCTACTTCCCTTCCCATGCAACCTCATCTCTATTTTTTCTAAGCTCACTATCTCTCTCGATTACCCTATTACCCTACCTCTCTTTATCCCTCTCTCAGCTTTTTCTTTTCCTCACCAATTTTCTCTCCTTTAGGCAGAGACAGGGGTGGACCCCCAATGTGGGTCTCTCTATCTTTTAATTGTGAAGTTAAGAAATATTTGACATGTCTGTGCAAAGCTCAAGATTTAACATTGTCTTTTCCTAGGTGTGGCTCTATTATGTCTTTTTAACTTTTATAATGCCAGTTTTACCCAGCGTGATTGTTCAAAGATTTCCAGACTTTCTAATGTGAATACAAATAAAACATCCTTGAACTGCTTTTGTCTGGTCGTTGGTAAATCAAAGAATCAAAACAACAACAAGATTGGCTCTGGGAGAAATTAATTGAGGCTAGTAAAAAAGTTAACTCTAGGGGGGCGGAGCTTGCTCAAGACGAAGATGCCTGCTTGAGCAGAAAGCTCTGCGTTGCCATCGCATAATCCATTAATTATCCGGCATCTGCATGATCGATACGGCTTAACTAGAGCAGATTCCGGTTCTGGTGAGGCTTGTGAGTACAAGGAGCTGCCTCCGATCCCTGAATTCCCCCGGACGGCTGCGCGGGCAGCCTCTGCTGGTGGCAGACCTGCATAAGGCCACGATCCCCGAGCTGGCGTGAGGAGGTGAGGTGCCCCGGCGCCCCATGGATAAGCTGCGTGCAGCGCACCTGGCACCATAGTGAGAGCCGGGAGGCTGGCTGGCGCCGGCGGGGACTGTGGGGTGACTGTCCCCTTGAATAGTGAGGGACTGGAGCAGCCCGGGACCTGTGGGACTGAAGAGCGCGAGAGGCCCGGACGCGCTGAACGGGGCGGCCGCCGCAGACCTACCACTGGGAGCCGTTGCAGGCAGAGGCACCCTAAAGCGACAACGGCGTGGCGGCGCAGCGCTCCCGCTGCGATCCCCCGAGATGCCATCCAGTAGAGAGGAGGATGCCTATGTCTCCGGGGAGCGGAGGGCTGAGCAGCGAGCCTCCGTCCACAGAGTGGTGTGGTGGGCGAGGCCCGCCATCTTGGAGCCTGACGGTGCGGGGGACTCCTGCCGTGTTGCCTGGTTCCTACGGCAGACCAGAACTACTGCTGTCTGGCGGCGGTGTCTGCCTTGAGGGTACGTGGAGCACTGTACTATTCCCTACTCCTGTAGTCCTGGAGGCAAGAGAGGTAGAGTGAGCACCCGGAGAAGACCCGACTTTCAAACAGAGTCTGGGGTGAGTCTGCTGGGCTACAACGCCATCTTATGTGGAGATATGCGGGCTGGCGCTCTCTGTGGTTGCGCCTGATGATGTTACCTGCGGAGCGGCCTCCGATTTCACCACCAAGTAGGGGCCACTGAATTTGAGCTGCACTGTTCCCCCTGCTGCATGCCATCGTACCAGGAGTGAACCCGGGAAGTGTTCTCCCCAGAGTAAGCCACAGAGAGGTATCACCTGCGGCGGAGACTAAAAGAAGGTACCCTTTGAAGCAGGGTTACTACACCTGGCAGGTCGAGGCAGGCCAACTCCCTGCGTGGCTGAAGAGAGGTGAGCGCTTAGTTAGCGTCTTTGGGGCCATATGTATCAAACAAAATTGCGATCGCAAACGCTGAGATCGCAATTTGGCTTAGTGGTATGTATGAAGGAAAAACTGCCTCGCAAAATAAGGAATCGCAAAATTTGTGATTCCCTATTTTGCGAATGCATTTAAGGAATTGCAAATTGCGATTCCTTAAATGCAATGTAAGAAGCACCAAAAAGTGCAATTTGGCCTTAAGGAATCGCGAAATTACCACCAACTTCAAGTTGGTGGTAATATGCGATTTCTTAGAAAAATGCACTTTTTTGCATTTTTCAAAGTGCAATGTGGCGCACATACATGCCCTTAGGGCATGTATGTGTGCCACATGTGCACCCATGCTTATTTCAGGGTGCAACAGGGTGTCCTTTTGACAGCCTTGCAACCTTGAAATTGCATTCTCAATTTGCGATTCTCTAATTGCTAATCGCAAATTGAGAATGTCTTCCCATTCATTCCTATGGGCCTCAAGGCCCATAGGAATGAATGGGAGGGTTTCCTTAATTGCGAATCGCAATTTGCGATTCGCAATTAAGGAATATGTAGGATTCGCAAATTATTTTGCAAATCCTACATACATCTCGTTTTACGATTCTCAAATAGCGATTCTCAAAAATTCGCTATTTGAGAATCGCAAAACCTAATTTTGATACATATGGCCCTTGGTTTGGTGCCCGTGCCGGCTGCTCTGCGAGGAGACGCGACTGCTAGTCCACTGAGCTAGGGTCTTACTCTGGTCGTCACTTAGTGCGGTGATCATTGGAGGACCCACTACATATACCCAGAAGTGAGCTGAGTGGCAGTGGTTGCCGGCCTGGGTGATTGGTGATTTTAGACCTAAATTAATCCTGCGGACCTGCCGGGATGGGCAGAGTGGATAAGACGCAGCCGAAACTAATGTTCAATCAAAAGAAAGCTAAGGTGCGAGACACCGCTACTGACGATGGGGACGCTGGGCAGGAACTGCCCCAGGAGGAGGCAGACGGTGACATCCGCACCATGCTGGCCGCAATGGAAAAAGGCTTGCAGAGCAGTCTCTCTATTCTGGGCACTAAGATGGACTCCCTCTCATACCGGATGGACAGAATGTCTGAGAGAATGGACAAGCATGCAGAAAGGTTGGATATGACGGAGCGCCGGGTCACGGAGGTAGAGGAAGCACAGACAACGCTGGACGCCGAACATAAGCAACTGGGAAGAGTGATGCAGGTTTTACAGGATAAGACCGAGGATCTTGAAGCGCGTTCCCGTCGCAATAACCTAAGGATCACGGGCCTTCCGGAGTCGACCCAGACCGGCAACATGGAAAAATGTGTTGAGAAATTATTAGTAACGCTACTCGGTAACAAAACATTTTCTCCCATATTTGTGGTGGAGAGAGCAGGGCATCTTCATAACTGGTTCTGAAGCAGAGAGTGCGGTCATGGGCTGGTGGGTGGAGCGGACAGATAACGAAAAGACATGGGATATGTCTTGCCTGCTGCCATTTTTGAAATTGTGCTGTATGATTTTTGAAAACTATTTGTTATTGCAAATGCCATATTGATGGAACTGAGTCTTTTGTATATTGTGCACAAATTAATAAAGGTTTAAAAAAAAAAAGTTAACTCTAAGGCTTCTGGTGTATGATCAACAGTGTCTCCAGAATAGCCTATCCACCTATCACATCTTATATATCTAAAACAGACTGGGTTTCATATCTAACATTATACTTTGGAGGAAAGCAACCAGAGACAGATGGAATTAATATTGTGGGCTGTAACAAACAATATGGGGACCACGCCGAATGGACTTTAGCTCTTATTGCTACAAAGCATGCCAACATAGTAATATGCCAGGGGCGGTGTCATGGAGCTCCTGAGCCTCATGGTGTTCCGCAAGCCCTGTGGAAAAATTACACTGGGTTTTGGGCAGGAAAAATGGATAGCCTGTTTTAATATGTCTTGTAAGCAGAAATAATAACGGAAAGCTGACAAGGCTCAATATGAAGACCAATATTTAAAGGTGGGGATAGAACACTGTAGTGTTGTGGGCCCTAGGCCCACATGCTACTAAAATGAGTGACACAGACACATGAAGTATACTGGTTAAGTGGCCTCGAGCACGTGTACTCGGGCCCTTCTATTTGCAGGCTCAAGCCACTTGTGACGCCTGTGTTGGATGAGTGTGGGGTGCGAGTGTGGCCAGCCCTCGAGGGAGTGGCTGGTACAACTAGTACTAGAACGTGTACAGCAGTACACTACATTCCTCCCAAACTTTATTGAAAAACAAAACACCAGTCCAACCTGTGGGAGTAAGTAACAATAAAATAAACACCACAAGGTACATCAGCCTCAGGAATCGTGCAGCAGGAAAACAGCACACATGTGGCTGATGACTCGGACAGCAGCAGGACATCTTCGCTTGCACTCATAATTTAACCTGAGTGGTTCAGGGCATGAATGCTGGCTTGGAGATGTCATTCGCACTCTGGCAGCTTATTAGTGGAAACATGTCCTTTGGTCTGAAGTTGCTCCACTCCGCTGATATTGAGAATGATCAGTGGTAGGTCCTAACAGTTCACAAAACAGGGTGCGTCCTAAGCATGGTTGGAGTCCATAGTGAAGGTTCAGGAAGGTGTTGCTTGATCGTCTGATGTCTGCGCTATACGACCTCTCTGGCTCCTGGAGTCCATCGGTGGGGCAATATCAAGTCTAACCCTCCCGCCTGGGTAGGCCCCTTATCTGGGTTTCCACAGGACTGCTTGTGGGCTGCGCTGGGACTGCGTGTGTGCCTATTTGAGGCAGCTGCAAGACCACCGAGGAGCCACTGCCTAGTCACTCGCACCAACCTCAGGGGTGGATGGGTCATGGCCAATATGTGCTCTCGCTACCAGGATCCGGATGCAAGCCAGGTTAGTGGGTAGTCACTGGTTCTTCTGTCAGCTGGTATGGCAACGGTGTAAGACTCCAGTCCACGTGTTCGGTACTCTAGGGATGGTAGTGTTTGACGCACTTGACATGGGCTGGCTTGTTGGGGTTGCAAGCCATGTGGGGAACCTGAACGGCATTTGGTGACGACTTGCCATGATGATTGCAGGCCTTTGTCCGTAAGTTGTCGATCACTGGGAGTGAGGGTGGCCATGCTTTTCCTTTTCCTTTGGGGAGGCATCTGCGTCCTTGCTCTTGGATGTCTTGGGTTACTGAGCCGTCAGTGACTGCATCTGGATAGATGCGCTAAGAAGCTTGAGGCAGAGACTGTTCAGGCATGCTTGGGGCTTACTCTCGGTTCTTCCACCGTGTGGTTGCCAGGTTACTCTTGTGTTGTGGCACCTTGTTGGCTTGCTGCTTGTGTGTCTGGATGCACTCCTTCAGCAGCTCGAGTTTTCTTGAGCTTCATGCGTGGCCTCTTACAACTTTCCCTCCTGAACTTGGTCGGTCATCAGGTTTCCAGTGTAGACCTTGCTGGTCACACTTCCATATCTTCTGCTGGGTGCGGTGGCATGTGCATTGCAATGATGATGTGGTTGCCATTAAAACTGGACAACAGGTGGTGATGATTCACTTGAAGTAAGGATGATTAGAGGGACTTCCCAGCCACTTATTGTTGCTGGTACCGTTCTTCTCCCGTGGCATTTGTGATCGCGAGCAGGGAAGTGATCTGACTCAAACTGCCGACTCTCATGTACTGACGGTAGTACTGGGAAGCCGAGGGAGATGAGACGTGGGTTGCCGGTTGCTGGCGGCTTACATGTGGTTCTCCCATTGAGCTGTCTCCAGGGACGTTGCTTCGCCTTTGTGGCTGTCTTGTGTCTGAGGGTACTTCTCCCCTTGTTATTATCTCCATTGCACCTGGGTGCGTCTGGTTATTCATGGTGATGGTATTGTCACTTTTCTTTTCAGTTCTTCCTCTGGGTGCAGTGGCATGCACCAACTTCCAAACAGTCCACCAGGGCCTATCAACATTCAATGGCCTCTGAACCATGCAGGCGAGACTTCCAGTCGCTCTTCTCTCTTCTCTCTTCTTCTGGGTGCTGGGTGGCGTCCAGCCACTTGTCTCATGTGTTCCTTCAGCAGGGAGCTTCTTCTGGGAATTGTTTCCACGGGCAGTAGGGAGCTGTGGTGGTGGCAGATTGCCACTTGGGAGTGTACAACTCTTCTATTGCCTGTATAGGGCCACTGGCAACTACATCTTGAGGCAGTGTGGGGGAGGACACTCTGTGCCTTCTTTGGGGCTGTACTTCTTCAATTGAGTGGTAGAGGCTCTCACTCCAGCATTCCGGCCATGCTACGCCTTTCCACTCCTCTTAGCTTTGTGGAGTTCTGTGGATGCGCAGTGCCTCATTCCAGGATGCCCTCGGCTCCCTGTATGCTTGCTCTTCTTTTCTTGCGGAGGCAGCAGGCAACTGCTAGGAGATGGGCGGTGCTATCTTCGCAAGCACGGTGGCGGCAGACAGCCGCTAGGGGGTGTGCATGCTGCGCACAGTGGTCTTCGAGGCCCACTAGCTATCTAGCAGGGCTGTCTGTCTTTAGCTTTGCTGCTTGGGTTTAGCTAGGCTCTTGGCAGCTTTTACGGTTGGGGCAGCAGTGATTGTCTTGTGGCTCCTTGCAGGGGTTACCAGAATCTCCCCCCTTTGCAGCAAGCAATAGGCAGCCAACATGGGGCATGTTCACTTAGCCAGTCTCTCTTATGGTTTCTCACTTGGCCAGTCTCTCTCTTTATATGTACTTCATTCAGTCAGTGCCCTATCCAGGAGATAAGCATTTTTTTCACTGGTCAATGCTGCGTTTGCCAGGGTTGACAGTCTGTACATCATTCTTGGCCCTTCTGTGGGCCCGGGCTGCCTTCCTGACGCTGCTGGCCGCGCTGCTCCTCACAGTCACAGCCTCTCTTGATACTTCTCTCTTTGGTGCTTGTCTGCCACACCCATTTTCTTCCTCTGGGGCTCTGCCTTGGTTCCTCTCCTTTGGCTTTAGGTGGACTCATGGCAGTATCATTGGGGCTGTTCACGCTACTTTGCTGAAGCTGGGAGCCACACTGGGGTGGAGCTGCTGGTTCAGGGCCGTTTCTGTGTACCTTTCCACTGGTGCAGTAACTGTAAATGGCCAATAGGTGGCAGTGCAGCCACTGCTTCAATGCCTTAGAAACTTCCTTCACTGCAGGCAGTGCTGCCGAGATTTCTACCGAAGAAGTGGCAGTTAGAGCAGGTACAGCCACCGTCTCTCTTGCTTATGTGGTGCTGCCTAGGGTAGCCCAGCCTCTTGCCAGGCCGCCGCAGCTTCTTCCTGCCCAGCATGGTACTCAGGTAACTGGTGGCATTACGGGCTTCATGCACCCGTGGGGTGACAGGGCAGCATATCAAAGTCTCAGTCCGATCGGCCCGCTTCATGGATCTGTTGTTGTTGGTGTGAGTGGGGAGTCACAGCATCCGTTAGGTGGTGCTGCAGGTGCTTCCCCTGCTAATCCCCACGGTGGCAGTCTCTGTGGAATCGCAGGCCACGCGAGGGCTGATACTGCAGTCTGGGGCTCGCAATGCAGATTCGGCCTGTATTTTGCATAAATCACCGCCATGAGGGATGCAGTACAGCGAACCACAGCTATGCAGCGCTGTACCCACTTCGGGAAGCCTCGGCAATGACTTCAAACCTGCGGGTGACTTCTCCCTCTCAGGCATTGCTGGGTCAGGTGCGGAGCCTCCCGTGATGCTTAGGTGGCCTCGTGGCTTGCTGTTTCTTTCACTGGAGGGCTGCAGCAGACGTTTTCTGGCAGTTAGTGTGCACATCTGCGCGCCTATCGCTGGGCTGCATTGACTGCACAATGAAGGGGGTGCACTGCAAGGCATATATACCAGTGTTTAATTTGTAAAATATGAAGTGCAGGTGCTCAAATGTTTGTTGGAGGCCACACCTACTTTTATTCGGCTCCACCCATTTCCTCCACTGGCTCCACCCACTCTATTAGCTCCACCCACATCCTCAACTGGCACTGCTAAAAGTCAGATGTAATACCCGATCGATCTGAATTTCAGCAAGGGAGCCTTCCTCATAGTAAGGTTTCGAGAGGAGGTTCCCCTGCCCTGTGAACATTTTGAAAAAGATTAAACCAAAAGTGCATTTAAAGCACAATTTTGGAATAAATTAGCTAAAATCACTAATGCATTGAAAAGGGACAATTCCAGTGCTTTATGAGCCGATTTCCGGAAAGGACAATACCATTTGTAACAGAGTCTACGAGTTCAAAGATAAAACTTTTACATAGGTTATGTGACAAAAATAAACCAAAATGTTCTGAAAACTCTCTAAACAGATAAATTGAGTAAAATCATGTAATACACTTGAATGAGTCACTTTGTCACTTCCAGTGGCCACTGGGGTTTATCATGGTTCCTAAATAGTGGAGTATTCCGTTAAAGCGATTACTTTGAAAGAAACAATAAAAAAGATGATTAATAATTGGGCTTGTTGCTACAACTTACTCCCCTGGAGCTATATGTGCATTTATTAGACATTCAGAATAGTAAAAAATATGAAACTACTTCTGTATCACACAGACAACACAGAGATTAGAAAAGAGGCATGTATTCCAAATATGACTTTTAATTAAAGATTTGTAGTTTAACACAAAGCACAGACAAATGTAATCTCCCCAAAAAAGTCCTAGAGGTACCTAGGCCAGAAGAATAGGTAGTGGCTGGGCAGTTTGAATTTCCGTATTTCAAGTCATACCTACTAGTGCAAAATGACCATAGTGCCATACAAAATATAAATATATAAAGACAAAATAAGTAAGAATAAAATACAGATAAATACAAATAAAGACATGTTCGAAAATGAAAAATGAAAAAGCAAGGTAAGTCTTATAAAAACAAAAAAATAAAATGTATAAAATAGAATAAATATAACATCCAAACAAGGAAGACACAAATATAACAAAATATTAAACAAATTGACACTGTCAATAAAGTGTTATAAAAGCAAATAAATAAATAACCTATAAAGTAGAATAATTAAATATCCAAACACAGTAAAGCCTAACTTTTTAAAAACATTGCCATGACACATGTTCTGTCAGTTGGACTGGGCTAGCAGCATCTATTGTTCCAGAAAAGCCCACAAACTGTCTAAATTGCTTGTGCATTCCAAGTCTTCCTCTTTCCTTGCTTTACTCCTAGTGTCATCAGCTGCTCTTCGTCCTTTTGCAAGCCATGACTGAACATAGGGAATGGGGTTGAATTTCTTAAATGGTGGACCAACAAGATTTAAAAACATTAAAGAAGATGTTGTTTCAGTCAGCAGTGATGCTCTTGTAGATGTGCATATAAGATTCGTTTGAGAAAAGACCCTCTCACATTCTGCAGTACTGATAGCAATAGTGTGTAAGGCCATCAAAAGCTCCTTGAACTGCCTTTTAATTTATTTTCCTCCAGATTCCTTATACTCTCTGTAAGCACGTATGGTTCCTCGACTGGCAATGTTGAATCTTTTACACAGAGACTCAATATCACTTTCACCATAGAGAACAGGTAGGTCATCAGGCCAGTACTGTTTGTATAAAACTTTCACTTCGCTAATCAGTGTCTCGTACTCAGCCTTTTTGTCAGTAGAATTAGTACCTCCTGTAGACAACAAACAATGTCTTAGATTTTCTGCAAGGCTACGAAAAAACTTTCCCTGTTCAATGATTTTGTCAGTGGTCTTTCCTTTGTGCAGCATCACACCTTGGAATATATTTTCTTCTATGCCCTTTTTACACTGTGAGAAGTGGTTCCCTTGCCTGTCTACCATTGCCTCAAACACTGCTATTTGCCGACAAATAGCTCGATGAGCATCAATGAGTGTAGAGTCACGTTTCTGTAACTTGAGTGATAACTCTGATAACTCCTGAAGAGCATCATACATGAGGCCAAGATTAGCAACAAACTGGATAGATGATAACCGCCTTCCTAGGCCTGTGTACATATTTCGTGTTGAACTGTCACAGGAACCATCATCAGCTGCACTAGTAAAGTGCTTGTAGAGAGCAGGATATGCATTCCAAATAGCCTCCACTGTTCTGAAGCTTGATGCAACCCAACGAGTATCTAACACTCTACCTATTCTGCAAAGCTGAATGTCAAGAGCTTCTGCACATTCTTTTAGCTCCAAACGGTTTTTAACAGATGTGGCAAATAGAGAATACAGCTTATCAAGTAAGTTCTTGAAATGATTTGTAGCGCCAATATCTTTCATGACATCATGAACGGCAAGTTCCAGGCGATGTGCTGAGCAGTGCCAGGCTACAATATTGGGAGAGATTTTTTCTTGCAACCTCTTCACAACACCACTGTGGCGGCAAAACATCACTGAAGCTCCATCACAGGCAACTGAAACCAGGCATTTGGAGAGAAAGTCCTCACTTATGTTAACTGGATCTTTTTTTAGTGCAGATAGTAAACTGTTTACTATGCCGTCAGCTGACAAATCACTCAGCTCAATGAGGTCAACAAAAATATTAGCTGGGGAGCCCATGTCAGGTAGCTGCATTCGCATGTACACAATTAAAGAACTTTTCCTATTTAACGCAGTGCCTTCATCTAGTAAAAGACTTACTTTTGGGGAAAGTTCAATAATTTTGGCAAATATCTTCCTCTTCATTTCTGAGGCTATGTGGCGTTGTATGTTTGAGCAAGCTACATTAGAGTGCAAAATTCGCCCCATATCCAGTCCATTCAACTGGTGGCAGTCTATCTCTGTTTCAAAACCATACGCTGGCCTGTTCCGCTTTGCTTCCTTATAAGCTACACGGAATATTCTGGCTGTTGTTGAAATTTGTACAGATTGCGCTTTTGCAGTTACTTGCAATAAAGGTTCGTTTTTAGCCTTTTCTAAGATTTTTAAAGTTGCAATATAAGCCTTGCTTTGTGCATGTTCTCCAATCTTTTTCCTCAATGATTTTTGTTGTTGTTCTATATTGATTCCATATGCCTTCACAGTAGACTCAGTCCATTCTTTGGACAATTTCATTCCCCTGGATTTCTCAGCACCAAGATCACGGACTTGGCGACACACAGAACAGCCAAGGTTAGGGCATTTAACAATTAACCACGGATGCTTGCGTTGGAAATATATTTTTTGGTCATGTTTCCAACCTTTAGGAAGAATGCCTTTCCTAAAAACTCTGTCTGAATGTGGTTTTAGTGATAATATGGCAAACTGTTTGCTAGTGCTTGGTGTTTCCTCTGTCTCTGTAGCAATCTCCACAGCATGATGCTGCTCATCTCTAAGAGGATTATCTTCTGTCTTTCCTTCTGTAGGGGTGATAACGCTGCTGCTAGCAGTGGTGTTGCTCTCATCTAGTGCCTTCTCTCACACATCATCATCTTCCTTGTTCCCTTCATCCATTGGAAGTACATGGTCTTTTCTAGGAAGTTTGCTAGCAGGCTCTTCGTCATCTTTGGGCTTAAATTTTGTGAAGTAGCTTGAAATCTTCTTCTGTCCAGTGTGTGACATTCTAGGGAAGCAAAGTGAAAGAAAACACGCTAGACATGTGCGAAGTGTGATGTCAATTCATCTAAGTAACAGGCACAATTAATATTTATTTGCAGTTTGCACCAAAGACATTTCTGCAGCTGCACTTCTATTACCATCCATGACTGACTACAAGTACAACCCATATGGATCCTACTTTGCCTACCCAAATTCAGCCATTTTCCAAATCATACCCCTGCCTGCCCTGCAGCGCTCACTGGAAAGACACACAAAGTCTTTAAAGTTTGTCTCACTTTTAATCTTTGGCTTCCGGTATTACTACAGCAGGGTGAGGTGGCAGTGTGCAGAGTTAGTTACACGCTGTGATTCACAAAAAGTATTAATTAATTAACACTCGGGGCCGGACTGGGAACCCAAAGCAGCCCGGGCAAGTTTTGTTAGACCAGCCCCCATACGGTGCGTAGCAAGCGAGCGCAGCGAGCTTAACGACTGCTAGAGGTGTTTGGGGGGGGGGGGAATTCCCCCCATAAGAACATTTTGTTTAAAGAAAGACCAAAATGGTGCACAACTCATTTCTCATAACATATTTAGCTGTATTAACTTTCAGAGCATAGTAAATCGTAAATGATGACCTGACATAAGCACCCAGGCCAGAAAGCATGGAAATGTCACACATAAGCACCTAGGCCAGAAAGCATGGAAATGTCACACATAAGCACCCAGGCCAGAAAGCATGGAAATGTCACACAAAAGCACCCAGAAAGCGTGGAAATCTCACACAGAAGCCCCCAGGCCAGAAAGCATGGAAATGTCACACATAAGCACCCAGGCCAAAAAGCATGGAAATGTCACACATAAGCACCCAGGCCAAAAAGCATGGAAATCTCACACATAAGTACTCAGACAAGGAAGCATGGGAATATCACACAAAGGCACCCAGGCCAGAAAACATGAAAATCCCACACATAAGTACTCAGACCAGGAACCATGGAAACGTAACACAAAGCCACCCAGCCTCAGGCCAGAAAGCATGAAAATGTCAAACAAAGGCACACAAGCCAGTGGCGATGGAACAATTTTCAGAGTGTTGGTGCTGCCCTCAATGTTACATCACTAAATAAGTCATAACATTGTGAAAAATCCAAACATCACACTAAGGACAAACATAGCAAATGAGCCTTACCCATACCGGCGGAGGTGGTGAGGGTGTGGTTAGGTATGTTGCAGTGGAGCATTTTGAACACCACTGCTTGTTGAGTGGTGTTGGAGAATTGTATGTACCAAATCTTTCCACAATCCTAAACTCACCAAACCCAAGTGCCTCAACTTCCTGCTCTATCCAGTGCTGTGGTAGAATACCTGCTTATCGGCTGATGCTTTGGACAGTTGAGTAGCTACCAGACATCGCTAGTTGTTAATGATATGCTGCAGCATGTAGGCATAGCTCTACGAAGCAGCGGTAACGATTCAAGATGGCTCGACATAGGACTCTGAAGCAAAGGGAGCCCTGTCCTGTGAGGAAGACAGATTTATACTATAGAGGGACCCGAGTCACACGACTCCTGCCGTCACATCCGGTATGTTTGGTACCTCCAGGGCTTGTCACTTTAACTGAAGGCAATCTCAGGAATGGGCTGGCGAGTTGAGCTGGCCTCCCTCGAAATGGGGAAAACTCTGACTTACCCAGATCCGAAAAGCAGACCGTGCCTTGGGTCTAGCCATCAAGGCCACTTTGCAGGCAGCATGTAGGCCTGTGTTTAATGGTAAGAGTGAAACATGAAACTGCAAGCTATCCCGAGCCTATCCCAGAGATGCTTGTGCTGGCAGGGATTCTTTGTTAAGCTTCCTGCAACAGCTGTGTGTTGTAGCAATGTAGCTACTATTAGGTGTGTATTAGGAGGGAAACTTTACATCTATGTTCGTGTTCAGGCTTGAACACCTGTGCAGACTTATTTATTTCACATATCAAATTTACACATTTGAAAAATAAACTTTAATGTAATGACTTTCGGGAGTAAGAAACGAAGGCCTAGAGTATTATAGATATTTTGGACTTCAGTTCTTTTGCAGGCCACACTAGAGAAATATTTTTTCTCCAGAGCAAAATAGAGTACATTTTCACCATAATTTTGTCCTAAAAATTACAAACATCGCTTGAACGTATTGAATAATCACGGACGTGAGAATAATCGTATAGTGGTATGTTTTAGGTCTTCTGGCGCCTCTCAGGAGAAATCCACATAAGAATTAACCTAAAGTTCTGTATTAAAGTGGCGGTGCTGCAGGGTGAGGAGAACCACAAACCTCCCCTAATTTGAAGCCTAAGCCCATAAATGTACTAACACTCCCCAGCACACGTCATAGATCTGTGATAAAAACGATGAGTAATGCATAAACAGTAAGCACAATTTCCACAAAGATTACAGATACTCTCTGTTTCTTCTTTTTGTTCTCTTTTTTTTAATTATTAATTCAGAAGGTCTTCGCAAAATGACACAGCCGACACGTGTTTCGTCGCGTACATGGGAATTAGTCCCGCGACTTTTTCAAGGCTGTATAAATACAAACACAATAACACAACTAAAGTCATGACTTGTATGCCATACGTAGACATGAATTTAATTTCAATAGCGAAAATCAGCAAAGGATATATGCCTAAGGCATGCACAAGATGGAATACGTGTACCAACTAAACTGCAAAAACCAAGAGTGGCAAAAGAAAAAAAGGAAAAAGCTATCAAACGATAAGGAGGACGGAAAAGCCCAAGACGACGTGAGAACGGTGAATGCATGAAAAAATTATTCAAAAGGGACAATACCGTGAATCTGGATGCCCAATGAAACATGCAAATTCGTGAAATTGCAACTAGGTGACGAAAGAACCGTGCCTACAAAAATGTTCCCTATATAGCCCAAATCAAACTCTGTGTCATAAATACCTAAGTCTTCTCAGTATGAACTCCTGTAAGGATCAAATATGCGATAATCTAATAAGTGAAATTGTCCAAAAGGAGAGCTAAAAAGAAAGAACGCGATGATAACTAGAGTACCTACTATTTCTATGGTGATAATTCCAACCCACAGAGGGTGTCTGTATTCTGCAGCGTCCCAAGTAAAATTCCTATCGATCCAGTAATTTCGTAAAGCTCTGGTGTAAACACTGTTGGAAAACCATAACCGAAATATCTTGTTAAGGGGACCTCCGCAACATATATCATTTAGTTAAATAATTGGTTGAAAGTCTCAAATCTGCACTACTAGTGCCTAAATATAAACAAATAAGAACTAATGCCCTTTAGTTACATGCTATGCTATTGCCTCACTCGCTATCATAATATTCCCATATCCAATAAACCGGGCTCGACCTCAAAAGTATCAACATCCTCAATATTGGGTATACGTACAGACCCAAATAAATGTTACCTAGTATACGTTAAAAGCTGTTGCCCCCATATCTACAGCTACCCGTTCGTAAATTGTCAATTATACCTTCTCAGTGCATAATCATGTAGTCACTTGAATACGGTCCTATCATTTGAAGATTAACACATACCATTTCAAAAGCCTATCCCTCACCAGAACTAAGTATAGTCCAAGCGTCCGGACACAAAATGTCTCAGACGCTATTTACCAGCGAATAACATGCCCCCTCTATTCTCCTATTCTTACCGTAATTCTGTAGTCCTCATTCACGGACGCCGTCAGTAATGTGTTGCAGAGTGCGCAACATGTAGAACTGAACCTAAGTTCAGTATAAGTAACCGCGCCGCATCTCCTCCGCGTGACCGGCGCAGCATACCCACTTCCGGTATAACAGAAACATAGTGGAGGGACTAAAGGGATCCCTGGCATCGGCGGCCATCTTGTAATGGCAAAACCGCCGTATATATTTGAAAATAACAATGAGAGTGCGCAAATTGAATAACAAGGATAATTCAACTAAAAGCGGGATATTTATCAATATTACAATAAGATTGGCCACTGTATCCCAATATTAAAAAACACACATAGAGTCTGTGAATTGCACCAATGTGTAGGTAAATTGCCGGGGTAAGATTTAAAATTGTCATATATAAACCTAAGACTGGAGAAAACTCCAGAAGCAAAATAGTAGAAATAATGCACCAAGTGACGTGGTTATGGGTCAAGGATTATCCATTACGCCCGCTCTTTTTAAATAAGTGAGTGCATACTCGTGTTTGTCAATCTCGGTCAGGGAGTGGCTAAATCCCCGACCCTCTTGTCCATCCTCCTCTAGTTGATGTATTTTCAAAACACAATTAGCCACTCCAATCAATAAAACAAATACACATAGTGCTTTTTAAAATGCATTAGTAACAGCTTCTACGGGATTCCTGCTACTTAATTCAATTCCTTATAGACATAGACAAGAAATTCCACATTAAAGTTAAAATGCATGGATATATTCAGCAATATATCATGAAGCGATCTTAAATAGGTACATATGTAAGGTGTGTATGAACACCTTCCCTCTATCTCTTATTTCACTGTTTCTCACACCAATGAGTACAGATACAATTAAAATGTAATGACACTTTATCTGCCCCAAAAATAATGTAATTCCTGATTGATATTCAATCCTGTCTCCGTGCTGCGTAATTTGAGGATTTATGACACAGAGTTTGATTTGGGCTATATAGGGAACATTTTTGTAGGCACGGTTCTTTCGTCACCTAGTTGCAATTTCACGAATTTGCATGTTTCATTGGGTATCCAGATTCACGGTATTGTCCCTTTTGAATAATTTTTTCATGCATTCACCGTTCTCACGTCGTCTTGGGCTTTTCCGTCCTCCTTATCGTTTGATAGCTTTTTCCTTTTTTTCTTTTGCCACTCTTGGTTTTTGCAGTTTAGTTGGTACATGTATTCCATCTTGTGCATGCCTTAGGCATATATCCTTTGCTGATTTTCGCTATTGAAATTAAATTCATGTCTACGTATGGCATACAAGTCATGACTTTAGTTGTGTTATTGTGTTTGTATTTATACAGCCTTGAAAAAGTCGCGGGACTAATTCCCATGTACGCAACGAAACACGTGTCGGCTGTGTCATTTTGCGAAGACCTTCTGAATTAATAATTAAAAAAAAGAGAACAAAAAGAAGAAACAGAGAGTATCTGTAATCTTTGTGGAAATTGTGCTTACTGTTTATGCATTACTCATCGGTTATAATCACGGACGTTTGGGAGCATAATGCAGCGGAGTCCCCGGTATTCTTTCTCTCTGTTACTTGCTTCTATTTTTCTCGCTAAATCTCTCACCCCGGTCCTTCGCCCTGTCTACCTCTAACTCTGATTGTGTTTCTCTGCCTATACCTCCTCAACATCCTGTCTTTCTCTATATATCTTTCCTTCTCTCTGAGTCCTCGCCCATCTCTTGCTCTGTCATCTCTCTCGGTATCTGACCTCATGGCTCAGGGCTCACCCCTCTTTACCTCTGTCTCTCTCTGCTGCCTACCCTTTCCTCCCTACCCTCTTCGAAGTTATTCTTCACCTCACCTCCCTCTTGCTACCATGCTTCTGTGGCTGGTAGTAATAATGAAGTGAAGAAAGTAGAGGCATAAATAAACTTCATTAAGCCCCAGGTATTTCCTTAGTAGACACATACTGCAGCAGCTCTGCCGGCCTCCACCATAAATTAAAGCAAACAATTCTTAGGAAAAATAAATCCGCACGAGCTCAGCCACTCAAGAAAGCCAGTGGCACGAAGAGTCCACGGGGCCACCTGTTTTAATCAAATGCTGCAGCTCAGGTGATGCGCAATATAGATTGCTTTGAAGTTCGAATTAAATTAATGGAGGACACTGCGAGGCTGACGCTGACCTACTCCTGTCAGTTGTTTTTGCCCATAAAATTGTATACATATTAAGGCATGGCACAATTACATTACAAATTTACAAGCCCAAACCATGGCACGACGCTTGCTTAAAGAGCCTTTAAGACAATGGGCTCATTCATTAGATGTGCAACTACTTACTGGTAGGAATAAAGGCAAACAGTTTATTTAACATCCCGCTTTTCATTATATATATATATATATATATATATATATATATATATATATATATATATATATATATATCTCAAGGAAACTGGAGCTAAAAGTCTTCCAAGGCAGTGCAAGCAGGAACCTCAATCCGTCGCTCTATAGGCCTCTCACTGATCTTTTAATACAAGAACCTAAATATGTGGATTTATACTAAAACTCGCAACTACTCAAATGTCAGGCAATGGAGCCAAGGCCGCCACGCGTCACCCACAGTTAGTGGTTCTAATTTCCTGTCTGTGCCATCCCCGATAGCGGGCATTCCAGGACTGCCACAGCAGCGAGACAGGATGATGGCAGAGGTCCCCAGGATGCCGGCGTCTGTGGACTTATGATGTGGGGGAAACACCATTCTGTAAAGGAAACCTGATCAGTAGACTGATACAGATAATAATACATTCCTTCCCATCCCAAGGCTTTCCATTCAGTTATTCAATCATTCATAGGCACAGGCTAGAGGCAGATTGCATTAATGGCCTCTGCCTGCCCTACTTAGGTCTCTCGTGACACCAGAACTGCGGTCTGTGGGCGAGTAGTGAGTGAGCATGGACTGGAGTATGTCCTGCAGCTTGTCAATAGAGGCTATGAGCTCCAATGCAAAGACACGTAGCCACAGAGTGCATTCTCCTGTACTCATGGATCTTCATACATACAGAAACCCAAAGGAACAACAGTGAGTTACTGTTGCACCAGTACTGTGCGTTACTGTTGCATATATATGTCATTCATCCATGCTCAGCCGCATGCTTGCAAACTTTTTGCAAGAAGTGCTTTTTTTTTTTAGAACGTTGGGGTGCCGGTGCGCACAAGGTTTCAACTTTAAAGCCAGACTCAGAGTCAGAGCCTGAATCGGTCAGGATGCAAGGACTGCCATAGTCAGGCAGTAAGTAGTTTGCCACAGTTGGAATGTGCGATAGATAGTGTAGATGACGCTTGCTTCTGGCTGTTGTTAATGGCCACCCGAGTCTGAGATATGTGATCTTACGGCACATTTGAATATCCATTAGAGAAACGCGCGGTAGCCTGACGGCCAAGGCAAGCCCTTGTCACCATTTGTATGCATTTTCAGAATGTTGCCCCATCGTTAAAAAGACGTTGGCCAGGGCCTTCATGCCCCAGCATGCAAATGTGTTGGCTAAAAAAAACTAAGTCCAGACTGGTGGCACCCATAGCAGGATGCCGCCAAGCATTTGGGCGAGTGAGCGCCAGGGAGCGAGGCTCAGGCGCAGAATCAGAATAACATTATTTTGGAATGGAGCGCATGCCATGCAATTTAAATTTGATTGATTCCAGACCCAGTCAAGATTTGTGACGCCGCGCCGCCCTCAGAAATTCGGACGGAGTGTTATCGTCCCCGACGACCCGACCAGCATCAGTACTGGATTTAGTGTGAGCGAGTAACTCCCCTGTTGTGTTGGACTTGGAAGGAAGAGGGTAGAGAATGCCGCTTGCCTTTTAGGCAAGGCAGGGTTACTCGTCACGTCAGAGCATGCCCGGCGCCGGTACCCAGCCATTTGTTGAGTGAGACGGATGGTGACCACCACGCCCTGGCTGGCACCACCTGAGAAACCAAACCGCGTTTCGTGGGGAACGGGAAGTGAAGAAGAGTGAACCTAATTTTTGCACGCCGCGCAGCCGCGGCTGCGCGCCATGTTTGAATTGGACCACAACAGCGGCTGTGTGGACACGCCGGGCAGGGCCTTGGCTTTGTTTTAACTTCTTACTACCTGTAGTCAGTACAGTACAGTACTAAGTGACAGTCTTAACCCCGGCAGGCCCGTACTGCGGCACGGCAGGCCCTATCGAATAATCACATTGGCTAGGTTAAAGTGTGTGTACCTCAGTCCTGGTGTACCTACGGCAGGGCCGGCGGGCGCCGCGGTGGCTACTAGGCCAGGCTGCAGGCACTGGCTGGAATCTGAATGAATCACTGATGGTGGATCATATTATCATCATAATCATCATAAGTTAATCGAATCTTGTGGAGCCGTCCGCCAGAGGCTAGCTGCCCCGTCGGGCCCACCCCCTACCACCACGGTGATCTGACGACCATGACCGTCGGTCGGGTCCCGCCACCCCCACCACGCTCCCCAAAAAAATCAGCGTTTTTTTTGGCAACTAGGCAAAGGCAATGATCATGATGGCATATTGGCATCGCTAGTTGGTTTAGCAGCTACTAGTAAGTAAGTTTATTAGTACTTAACTTACCGTTACCTGTGGTGGGCGGCCGGCTGGCAGGGACTCGGGACACGACACACACTGGCTGCGCCTGCACTGCCTTTCTTTAATAACTGATTAGGCAGTACACAGACAGTACTACTGGCTGATCGATGCCCTCAACATGCCACGGTCGTCGGGTGGGGCCGACTTGAACGCAATGACTCGTGGTGGTGGTGTCGTGCTGCTGCGCGCTGCGGTGGTTATGCTGGGGCGTGGCAATGTGAAAAAAATATGCGCACGTTGCCGCAGCCGCACAGCCCCTACCCCATCATAACCAAAATCAAGCCCAAATCAGTGTCCTCCGGCCCGCCCACCACAGGCAAGTTAGTGGCAACACTGACTGAAGCACTAAGGGCCGCCGCGGCGCGCAGTGCAGTGCAGTGCCGCCATCAACACAGTTATTATATTTAAATGTATTTATATATGAATGAATAATGAATCTCCTCCTCTGGGGCTCAGGGCAGGCTAAGGGGCCTATTAGGATGGCGGGCGGATGTCTACCACCGGGTCAAATTAGGATGGCGGTGGTGACCGCGGCGGTGGGAAATTCCGACTGCCGCTTTTCCGCCGGTTGCCATCCGCACCCCTGCCTGGCAGATGGAGCAGGACCAGGATAATGGTGACGGTGCAGAGCAGGCTCCGCCGGCAGGATTATGATGCCGGCGGTAGCCAGCCTTTCCTCAGCGGTCAAACCGCCATGGAAAGGCATGCAGAGATTGTCTTCCGGGGGCCCGTTGCGGGCCCCCAATGTGTTGGGGGAGGTGTGGGTGCACTGGGGGGGTACCCATGGTCCCCCCTACATTTCCCTGTACCAGGTGGCAGGCACTGTGCAGTGCCTGCTACGTGGTGCAGGGAAATGCAGGACAAGCTCCTTTCGGCATCGTGGCAGTGCTGCGGGCAGCAGCAACCGCCGCAATGTTAAGGCCCGCGATCAGACCGCTGCAGTCGGATTTTGACCGCGGGTCATCGTAATTCGACCGGCGGTGATGTCGCGGTCCATGCGGGCGGTCTTTTCCCGCTACCATGGCGGTCGGGGATGTTTTCCGACCGCCATGCTAATAGGCCCCTAAGTGTCTAAGTCCCACAGCAACACTGTTTAACCACCGGCGCTGACTCACTCGAGTTGGGAGATGTGAAAAACACGCCTGCGGCTGCACAAAGGTAAATTGAAAAATGTGACGTGCGTGCGCAGCAGATGCGTGTAGACCCGGCCCTGTCAATTAAGTGCTGGTGCTAAGCACCGGAAAGCACCGGCAAAATTAAGCCCTGATATATACTTGTGCTGGGCGGAAGAGCAGGTCTTAATTGTTGAGGTGGCTTATTTCGTAAGGGCCCATTTACACAGCCCTGGCACCGTGCAGCACTGCCTCTTTAACGATGTGCTCTCCTTACTTTAACTTTAGGCCAGGGCAGCTTTTGCAGTGCTGCTGACCATTTCCTTGCTTTTACCACAGGCAGGTAAGGTGACGCTTATGCCATCGGAGGTGAGGTTGCAGGGGCACTACCAGTTCGTAGTGTCGGGCAGCAAGTCTATTGCACACTTTAGGAGCTTGAGTGGCGGTGCAGCCTCTTCACATAGTGTTCATTTCCCAGGCCGGCATGGGTTGCACTTGCTGCTTCCTTGTCACGCACAGGGGTGAGGGTCACAGGGCTCCTTTGTTCCGACAGTGACTGCCCGAGCGTGGCAGCGGGTTCTTGCAGTCATAGTGGGGGTGCTCTCATCAGTATCATGGCGGCATCAGGCAGCTTCTGCAACACGTCTTGGCACCTCGTCAGCGGCGGTCTACTTCTCCTTTTTTCTGCTCACATGGGCGCTGCGGGGATGGCGGAGGCTTCTTGCAGATGGTTGGCAACGATGAGGCACCTTGAGCGCAGGGGCGGCCGGCACAGCTCGCGGGTGGGGGCCCGGCATGTGGGGGTAGGTGCGGCCGTGGGCTGCATAAAAAAAAAAGAAGAATAAATAAAACGTACCTTGCGGCCACCGCCAGGTCCCGCGTCTGTCCGACTCCAGGTCAGAACAGGAAGCAGGCAGCCAGGCTCCCACCCCTAAGCCAATCACAATGCTCCACTGGAGCGTTGTGATTGATCTGAGCATTGTGACACAGCGCTTAGAA
This sequence comes from Calotriton arnoldi, assembly GCA_963921515.1. Lineage (NCBI taxonomy): Eukaryota > Metazoa > Chordata > Amphibia > Caudata > Salamandridae > Calotriton > Calotriton arnoldi. Next base: position 323,255 of record CAWUFW010009846.1, read on the forward strand.
CAGGGGCGTGCACATGACTGGTTTGGGTGGCCTGAGAGGGCCGACCAAACAGTCATTGCGCACTCAGGAGTGGGCAAACCCCTCCTCCCCTACCCTGCTGCTCCGTAAGCAGAGCAGCCCGCCCACCCGCTGGCAAAAAAAACCATAAAATGGTAATAACTAAAAGTTATTACCATTTTATGTTTTTGCTTCTCGCACTGTGAGAAAGCAGTGGGCGACGCTCCTCCGCCGTAGCAGAGGAGTTACCACTGCTTGAGTGCCTGCTGAGACACTAGAACGTGCCCAGTAGAACACTACAAACACTTCCCACAAATTATCAATTGATAGCAATATTGAATGCTGAAGCTGAATATTTTCCTAAAATCCTTCTGAACGAACTTACTAGCTGGACAGAGGAGAACAAACTGATTCTGATAAACCATTCAGGATTTGTAAAGGGGACTGAAACTTCTACAAATACTACGCTGTTCTCCATGTTAATTGATAAGATGAGGGGCAAAAATCAGACTCTGTATCTCTGTTTCGTGAACTACAAGCCTGCCTTTGATGTAGTTGACAGCAACATCCTATGAGCAAAGCTGCAATGGGGGGGGGGGTCATACCGGTTTCGCTAATAAAAGCAATCCAGCTTCTTTATACAAAGAAATGAATTAGAATAAAACTTGGAGCTGGTGATAGACTATCAAGCAACATCCTGACAACGCCAGGTTTAAAGCAGGGCTGCATCCTCGCAACCTACCTGTTCAATCTGTTTATGGCTGACCTAACACAAGATATAAATAATGTTACATTACAATTAGCCCGATTGTACAGTTTCAGCCTCTTTAATCCACTTTACGCTGATGATGTAGTTCTAGCCAGCCAAACCAAGACTGGTTTACAGAGGCTGATAAATACATTATCTCAGCATGTTTAAGCCCACGCTATGAACATCAAATGCGCAAAACTAAAATCATGTAAATAATAAGAAAAAATCCAGTGCAGCATAAATGGTTTCTAATGGATCAGCCACTCGAGTATGTAACAAACTAAGTATTGATGAAGCATGATTTTTGCGAAATAAGATCCTGCTTGATTAATCTACTCATATTAGTGTTTCTAATGAAAACAATGACTAGTGGTGTGAAAATCATTGACTTGGGTAACCATTTTATAAGTTTTTGTGAAAAAGTGCAAAACTAAGCATAACACGTGTAGAAAATGAAAGCAGCATTAAACGTGTGTAAAGCATGAATAAATAAAGTTTTCTTTTATGTGAACTAAAACATTTACGGGAGAAGAGAGAAATAGAAATAGTAATTAGAAATGCTTATGAAAAATGTTACATGAAACACTAATATTCTTCACTTATAATGTAAAAGAGACATATTAGTTAATAATGAGTCTAAATAATTATTACTTGTGGATTTAATAGAAAAATGATGATTAATCTACCATAATGATCTTTTATGAATATTCGTTATGAACAGTTAACTAAAATACGTTTTATTTTCCTAGAGAGAGATGCATTGCAAAATCCTATGAAGGCCTCAAAACCTTGTTTGAATGATTTTCTTTTCTTAAAATGTAGGCCTCGGAAGAAAAATTTATTTTGTCCTTCACTAGTTTTAAAATGCTGTGTTAGTTTGTTTATCTGTGCACAATTTATCTCAAGGAATTTCCTCTTGATAATTTTTTATGAATTAACTTTTTGTGGAAAGTTTACAAACCAGTGTGTGAGGATGTGGATAATGTTGCAAGATGTTTTCCTGCTTCCGCGGAAGGATGACTTCATTAGAACTAACAATGAATTTCTTCAAAGAACTTTGTCGAGCTAGTATGGTCAGATGATCACCCTATTCTGAAAACCAATATAATCATGAAGAAGCTGTGAATGATACTTGTAGGAGATTCGACATTAATATTTAGGGTATAAATATTTGTGTAAAAAGAGAATTAGTTGGTAGCTGTTTGTATGAGAGGAGAGCTTTGCTGCTGTTCATCTCTATGCTACTCTGGCTGGCTGCTGTCTTTGCTGACTGAGACTGTCCTGAAATCTTTGCACTTCATCGGCTGGTGATGTGGCTCTTAGCTATACCTTTTTGGCCAAGAGGTTAGCTTCCCTTCTTATTGCACACTGTGCAATTATTCTCTAGGTTCGTATGAAAATCGAATTACATATTGATATTTGCAATGAAATATTTTCTTGTCTCTGTCTCTCTCCTCTCATTTGCCTGTTAATTGGGATTGTGATGAATTTATTTAAAACTGTTTTCTCGTATTTGTGGTTTTTCCTGTAACATTTGATCTAATGAAGATTTATATAATGTTTGCTAGTGTATTCCTGTACTGACCATTCACATTCTAAAAATCTTAGATAAAAGCGACTTGATAAGTATTCAGAGTTTGTCGTAATTTATGGATTATTGACAGTTTTGTAAATATTATGACAGTTGTTGTTAAGTTAGATATTTCCTTCCTTTAGGGTCCTCATGAGGGGAATTTTATCCGTCTTTTCATTACCCAGTCCCTATTTGCCCTACATAAAGATCTACGGAGGACCTGATGTTGTAAGTGGTTAAGGAGTTCTCATGGGCCTGAACTGCTGACCATAAAGAGAATTGTGATATAAAATTAGTGTTATCACTTATGCAGTAAAAAATTCACCCTGCTTCCGCTGCAACAGTTTGTGGTAGTTGCATCGGATGGTTAGTTTAGACTAATCAAGCTGAGTAATGAGTAAGACGGAATTTATAGGGATAGACGATTATTGACTACCTACCTTTATGTAATAAGTTGTGGTCCGTCGTTGACCTTAAGAAACTGAAGTAGCGGGTCCGTTGTAGGCCTAAGATCCCTGGATAAGCCTAAGGGCAGACTTAGTGTGGCATACACTATGTGGAATTGCGTTGTCTGCTGTTGATGCAGTGCTGAGCAATGGTCGTATTGTCGGTATTGCACAGGGAATCTTGAGAGAGTGAAGAATAGTGGGAGCTTATTTGGGTCATTTCAGAAAACGTATCTGGAAAAGTCCTGAGAGTTTTTCACTTGAGTGAGGGTAAAATTGCGCTGGTTGAGATTTTGCTGGAAGCGAGAGGAATTCTTGGAGTACATGATTACTATCGAATTATTTCTTTTAGTGGAGCAGACAAGCTGGTTTATATGTAGTTTGTTTTGTCTAAGACTTTGAAAACGTTGATGCTGATTTTGTAAAGGGAGGGTCAGTTGTAAGAGTTACACTGACATCACAGAAGTGCCGCGCTGGTATTGGACGGTGGAAGTGAAATCGTCATAGAAAGTGCCACGCTGGTATTGGTTGAATTTTGTGAACCGTGCTGGGATTGGGCAAGTGAAGTCGATTCTGGTTCGTGGGAGAAATCATAACACAGAAAAAGAATAGTTGGAGAATTACTTATATAGATTAAAATTAGTATAGAATAAACATGAAGATACTAAAATTGTTGAATACATTGTTTCGTAAGGATGAGCCTATACCTATTAGAGAAGGAATTCCCGTACCCCCCGAAGGAACCCCTGCTTCCTTTATGACATACAGCGGGGATATCATACGTGTACTTGGTTAGAAAATTGGATGAAATACACTGAGCAAGATGGTGTTTTAGCATTTCCAGAGAATGGTACTTTCAATACTAGAATTCTAGAGAATTTGAGGAGACAGATGAATGATTTAAGACCTACTCCTAGACCTATGCAGTATGACGCTCTCGAAGAATGGGAACATGTAACATACAAAACAGAAAGAGACAGGAGTCAGAATAGATATAAAAATACTGTGAGTAGATATTCAGAAGCAAAATGGGATGCTCAAATGAAAATGTGGAGAAGAGATGTAGCAGAAGGAGCACAAATGTTTCCAGTAATAGTAGCAGGGTCTAAAGAAGGAGAAAAATGGAAGGAGAAAAGAAAGAATGTTGAAGAACAAAATTCTAATAATATAGATTTCATGGAAGGAAATGATGATATAGATGATGAATTTTTAAATGAAATACTCATGAATAGACCTCCTCCATATCATGAATAACAGAATAGGATAGAGACAAATTCCTTGCCGAGTGCTCCATTGATTCAGATAGAAGCTCCTTGAGAGAGAAATTCTGTAAATATGAGTCAAAACCAGAATTTAGTGAGAGAAGATTTAGTGCAGAACATAACACAAATGAATCTGAATCCAGAAGTTTTGTCAGTTCCAGTAACTATTGGTCTGATAGTTCCATTATATAATGATGGACAAGGCATTTCTCAAGTGCACACCTTAACAATACCTGAAGAAGTATGAATGAAGATCCTGTAGTATATCGGAAAATGAATGAGAATAATCAAGGAACAATTGAGAATTCTAGAATAAATGTGAATGCAGAATCAGGAGATTCAGAACAGTTGATTAATGTTTCAGAAAGGATTATTGAAACTCTGAGGCAAGGTATAAATATAGATCCAAAAAGACTAATACAGGTTGAGGAAAAATTAACGCCTACATCAGGATCGAGAAGTGGAGCAAGTGAAAGTATTCAGAAATCATTAGGTCCATCGCCAGAAGAATTGGATGAATGGATAAGAGAAATAGCACCTGGTTATAGTGTACAGAATCAAAATAGAAACAATTCAGGTGTAGATGTGAGTAAATTAAAAGCAGATTAGGAAGAAATGATTCTTGGTACAATTAGCCCAGACAAACTAAGTAAATATCAGGATGAGGAATTACTGTTCATGTGTAAAAATATTACAAAGAAAGCAAAAATGCTTCATGAAAATTTTGCTGAGATTGCACAAACATATGGAGTTGATATAGAGAAGTCTAAAGCCTTACAAAAAACATATAGATTAGATTTCAGTGATAGAGACTTGGAGAATCTAAATGCTTCAGGGGGAAACGATTGCAAATTAAAGAGTTAATTAGTACACTAAAGCGATTGGGAGAATTAGATCGTTGGAAAGGAAGATGGGCTAAAAAGAAGGAAGACAGTACAGCAACTACAGTAGCTGCAAATACAGTGGCTTTACCATTTTATCCTATGAGAGAAACAGGAATGGGGATAGCTGATGCTACAGTATACCCGATGAGAGAAGTTCCAGGAGGTGGATTTGTTCATGTCCCGTGGTCAAGGCAATATTGTCATTCACAAATGATTTCCCAAGATTGAGAGAAAAACCAGTGGAATGGTATAAGCAGGTAGAGAGGGTTGTGAAAGTTCAAAAGTATTGTGGAAGGATTTGTATGGCTTGTTTGACATTGTAGTTCCAGCAGATTTGTGGACAGAATGTAAAATTGCCGTAGATTGGCCAAAAGAAGAATATCCAAGAGATTCAAAAACAGGAGCACCTTCGAAGGAAGTTCTGAAAAAATATAAACAGGCTATTACCTATTTGAAAGGAAAGATTTCACCAAAAGAAACAGATTGGGTAAAAATAGACAGAACTACTCAAGAATTGAAAGAATCAGTACATCCTTATTATGAAAGGCTCTTATAAGTGTTTAAACAGTACAGTGGAATCGAGAATATCACTGATAAAGAAATGGGACATTTGGTATATAGGTTTGAGTATGGATTGAGACCAGAAATTAGTCTTATGTTTCAGCAGCATTTGATTTGTTGGCAGAGCAAGACAATTGATGAAATTCTTCGTTATGCGAAGTATTGTAGTGATGACATTGATACCAGGCATAAGAAATTAAAAGAAAAATTAATGTTAGTTCAAATGAAGGCAGCAAAGAAAGGAGGTTTTGTGAGTACAGATTACGTTGAAGGTTATTATACTACTACTGGAATGAGAGGTGTATCAAATGGAAATACTGTGACACAGATGATACCGGTACCGCAGGGGAGAGGTAAAAATAACAAAGATGAGAGGAAAAAGAAGTTTCCTTGTCATGCGTGCGGCAAGTTGGGACATTGGAAGCGCGAGTGTAGGAGTTTATTAGCGAATAATGTTGCTGCAGAAGTAAATGATATGAATCAAATGCAATCGAATAATCAGTATCAGCAAGTGATATTTCAAAGAGGACAGGGTCAGGGTGTGCCTCCAACTCCGATACCTCAAGCTCCTATACCAAATCAAATTGTGAATGGTCAAGTGCAGAGATACAATGCGAATATGGGTTTTCATACAAATGATCAAATGAATTCAAATGTGCAGGTGACGTCACAGTATTTGATGCAGTGGCCGTAAAATGATACAGACACATCTCAATGACGGTGCCTGAGGGGGGGGAGGAGGAAAGCGTGCTTAGCGCATCCTTAGAGGTAGATCAGAATGATCCCTATGTGGATGGCGAGGTAGATGGAAATGCAATCACATTTCTTGAAGATACTGGTGCTACCCGTTCCACTGCGAGAACTGTGGAAATTCCCAACCTACCCCTCTCAGGAGAAAGTATCCAAGTCGTAGGTGTTTCAAAAAAATTGATTAAAACTCCAGTAACAAAAACAATGAAAGTGCAGATTGGAGGTTTTCAAGATCTACACCAATTTGTGGTGTGTGATACAAGTCCAGTTCATCTATTGGGAAGAGACTTACTTTGTAAGATGAACTGCTCAATTTATTGTACACCAGATGGAATAGCATTCCATACAAAAGATGAAGACGTGGTTTTCAAAATGGCGAGGCATGGGAGAAGTAAATGATCTATATCCATTATTTACAGCAAATGATTTGCCTGTTGAATTGAGAGATATGGTGTTGTCTGATGTGTGGGATTTTTCAGGGAAAGATATTAGACTAATAAAAGGAGCGGCTCCAATCCAAATCACAGTTAAACCAAATGCAGAATTTCCAAGAATACCACCTTACAAAATGAGTCCTGAGACAATTGCAGGAGTAACTCCAGTAATTGAAATGTTGATTGAACAAGGTATTTTGAAAGAGATTTTAGGTAGTCCATGCAATTCACCTATTATGGGAATTCGCAAACCTAATGGAAAGTACAGAATAGTTCAGGATTTGAGAAAAGTGAATCAGATAGTAATTCCTTGTTGTCCAATAGTGCCGAATCCAGCTGTAATTCTTTACCGAATTCCCTGTGAAGCAGAATGGTTCACAGTGGTTGATTTATGTCAAGCATTTTTCTCGATACCTTTGCTCCCGGAGAGCCAATATTTTTTTGCATTCCGGTTCAGAGACCGTGTTTTGGCATGGTGCCGAGTTCCTCAAGGGTATACAGAGAGTCCCTCAATCTTCAATCAGATATTGAAGTAATGTTTGGGGTCATTGGTAATGCCTAAAGACTCAGTCCTGGTGCAATACATCGATGATTTGTTGGTTGCATCATAAAAGAAAGAGGCTTGTGTGACAGATACAATTGCTCTACTGAACCATTTGGCAGTAGGTGGGCATAAAGTGTCACCAGCAAAATTACAATTTTTCCAAAAAGAAGTTCTTTATTTGGGTCACAAAATCAAAAAAGGAATCAGGAAAGTGTCTCAAGATCAAATTAATGCAATTTTGCAAATGAATGCACCAAAAACTCAGAAAGAAATTCAAATGTTTTTGGGAATGGTTGGTTATTGTAGACAGTGGATTAACAGATTTTCCTTGATAGCCAATCCGTTGCAAAGACTGACTCATAAAGATGTGTCAGATCCAAAATATTTGGATGCTGAATGCCTGAAAGCGTTTGTGGAGTTGCGAGACAGTTTGTGTCGAGCACCCGCATTGGGAATGCCAGATTTCAGTAAAGAATTTGCACTGTTCTGTTGCGAACAAGACGGATGTGCACTCTCAGTTCTAACGCCAATGCATGGAACAGCATGCCGTCCAGTGGCATACTTTTCCGCATTGTTGGATCCAGTAGCTGCAGCATTACCTGGTTGTTTGAAAGCAGTTGCTGCTACTTGCATGAGTCTGGAACAAAGTGAAACAATCGTGATGGGACATCCTTTGAAAGTGTATGTACCACATTCAGTTGAGATTTTGTTAACACAAACTCGCACACAGCATCTTACTAGCAGTCACATGAATGAATACGTTTATTGTGTGATTACTTAAAATCATTACAATATAAAATTAAAAACATATGTCGTAAATTAAAACGTGGTCAAACTTTTAAATCTTAGCAGCAAGAGGGTGGCCAACTCGTGCTGACTGAATGGTTGACATATAAAGATAAAATATCACCATAGTTCATTCTTTGAGTCCCTGGGAGAAGTAATCTTTGCTGAGTAGAGTTTAGTTGTAGTGGAGCACACCAAACTGTTAATCGTTCCCTCTGTGTGGCATTTTTTTTTTCAGAAGTGAGCGTGCTTGGTAGATAAATTTGCCGAAATTGGCAATGTTCTTCACCATATCCAAGGTATAAAGCTGGCAGATGGCATCCTTTGCAGTACGTGTGCCCAGGGAAATAAGTATAGGCCTGAGGTAGATTTGGCGGGCTTGCCGCAGAGCTGGGCAGCATAGGAGTATATGTGCCAGAGACTCCCTTCTATAGTTGCATAGTCAGCATGCAGTAATATCTATAAGCGCTTTCCAGGTTGGATATAGTTCTTTTATGGGAAGCGGTGTAATCTTATAGCTAAAATCTGATATGATGCCTGGCTCCCCACTGCCTGCGTGAGATGATGCTTGGTTGTTTATCGAATTTGTGGAAGGCACAGAGTTTCATGAAAGTCCCTGGCAGCAAGTGCTTCTATGTCCAGTTTGCGGGAGCAAAGACGCAACTGCTTTTTTATAGTTATTTTGATGGTGGCATATTTAATTATACTTGGGTCAGAGTTCTCAGTGGCTAGCTGCAGTTGTTCCTTTGATGCTGCAAGTTTAACAGACCAAGGATTGTTTGGTTTAAAAAAATGGTTTTTATGACAGCCTTCATAGAATTAGCTGGGGCCATGGTTGCCAGGTGATGGTATTTTGCTAAGGTAGCCAATTCTTCTAATTTTTGTTGGGTAAGGTCGAACTCAAGATGGATCAAGGTGTTTCTTGTGGATGCAGGCAGGCGATATATTTTCTTGTACGCTGCGCATTGGATTTTCTCCAGATCTTCCACAAGCATTCCCGGAAATGCCTGTTGCACACAGTTAAGTGATGGTAGCAGTTTGGCCCGCATTACCCTTCGGATCGCCATAGATGTTGGGCTGTCTAGCGTGGCATGCAGCTTACAGAGGGAGTGCATGACCATCTTTCCATTCAGCCGTAGTTTGTGTAAATGGATCGAAGGGCGGCCAGTCTTGCTTAGCCAGGCGCCTAGGTAGTTGTAGCTTTGCACGCAGTCCAGAGTCAAAGTGCCCAAGCGCAACTTGATGAGCTTTTTCTTTGGATAGCTACCAAAGATCAAGGTTTTGGATTTACTCGCATTAGCTGTTAGCATATTTTTGATGTTGCATTCAGCTAGGGCTGTGAGGACTTTTTGGAGGCCTGTTCTTATATGGTCGTCGGCATACTGCATTAGATGGATTATTTTGTCCCCAATTTTTGGGGTGACAAGGGAGGCCCCCTGTAGTGCCGGGCCCAGGTCGGCGGTATACAGTTTGAATAGTATCAGTGCCAAGACACAGCCCTGCTGTGGCGATTTTTTTTGTAGCTGACTCCGTGGAGAGTTTTATCCTTACCCAGGTTCTCGAGTACAAAGATGTGATAGCACACAGTAGGCTCGGACAGATGTCCCAGCTCGCAAATTTCCGCCAAAGGAGGTTTCTATCAATCCCATCAAAAGCTGCTGAGTAATCTATGAAGCATGCGAATACTGGGGGAGAACAGCGAGCGACTGCTTGTTGGGCTAGGTATGACAGAACTGTTATGTTGTCAACAATGAAGGCCCCTGGTCTGAACCCGGTCTGATAAAATGGCAGTAGGCCTTCTGAGTCCACCAAGTTCGCTAGTTCCTGCAGAATGGTGCTTGCATATGCCTTCCCCTCGATATCCAACAAAACAATCATCCGATAGTTCCTGGGGTCGGTGTTTGCCCCATTTTTGAAAATAGGTTGCAGCAATGAGCCCCTCCAAAAGTCTGGGACCTCTTCTGAGAACCTGCATTCTGCGTATACCATAGCAAGATTTGAAGACCAAAAGTTGATGTCCTCCCTAAAAAAGGAGCCGTGCAATCCATTGGGGCCTGGTGCCCCATTTTTCCGGATCCTTTTTAGGGCAGTGCGGACAGCTCTCACGCTTGGAGTTGTGAGTTCAGCAGAATGCCTGGGGCGATCGATCCTGGCGATTTCTGGATCGCTCTGTGTGTAGTGACCTTTTGCATGTGTGAGTTTCTGTTCGCTGGTATATACAGACTTCACGTGTGCTTCCCAGGTCCCTGCGGGTATCGGGTTTCCTCTGTTAGAGGACCCGTGGATTAGATTGTTTATATATCCCCAGAATTGTTGGGCCTTATTCGCCGTGACAAGATCGAAAATTGCTAACCATTTCCCCTCAGTGGCTTCCCATTTTAGTTTCCAGACAAGATGCCTGTGGGCTTTTGTTGCTAGTTGCAGCTGCTTCTTGAAGGCATCGGTCCTTTTTTATTGTATGTTCTTTGGGTTCTTTTTAGTTGCTGCGCACTTTGTTTGATCTGTAGAGCTGAGCCTTGAATGTGAGCTCCAGTGCTTGTTTTGGTGCAAGGGTAGCTTTCATGAAGCAGAGTGGCTAGTTCTGGAGCAAGATGTTCCCATTCCCCTTTGATGTCCGGTACAGTAGACCTAGTCGCCCAGCTAATCCATGAATATTTCCAATGAGTCAAATATGTTGATGGTAATGTTCACCCATTTGATTCCCCTCATGAGTCTGTACTGTTCCTCACCTTTTGAGTGCCCGAGATGGCTAAGAATATATTGTTTGTCCGCTGAGGTCTTTAAACTCAGCACAAGGGCTGCATGGTCACTTTCGATCCGAAGGAGCACTTTGTAGCTTAACATAAGCTTCCCTAATCTCTAGCTCAATAGGATATAGTCAATGGTTGTCTGGTTGTTGTAAGTTGGTGGGTGGACTATACTCAGCATAAATTGTGTAGATAGAAAGTTCGCTGATTCTAGTTTATGCGTCTGTAGGAGGGAGTTAAATCTCCCGGTACTCCCAGTTGTATTTCTGTCGACATTCCTTCCCCCGAGGTGGTGCATGTTAAGGTCCCCGAGGATAATAATTTCCAGGGATGCATGTTGTGTTATCAGATTTTTGATTTGCTTGATCAGCCTGAGGAGCATGTTGGTGGCTCCTTGACCATGGAGGTTGTAGTATACATTGATCAATAAAATAGGTAATGGTCCTTCAGCACACTTGAGTCCTTTCAGGATGCCAGCTAAAACCATGTCGGAGGTGTTTTTTATTTCTGTAAAGCTCAGCTTCAAGGAATGCTTTATGTATGATGAAATGCCCCAGAAGGTCTTCCGAATAGACTGGTTTTGGTTGCAGGTTTGTAAAATTCCGCATAACCTGCAAGGGGATTGGATGTGGTTGCCCAGGTCTCTTGCGTGCAAATGAGGTCCGTCCCTTCAAGGAGCATGATCGCCGTCTGGCTTTGTAGGGTCTTGCGCATCCCTGCCACATTCCAGGTAAGAATATTTAATGTTGGAGTGCTTTCCGCAGTACTCTTGTGGCTGAGGAAGTCCATGCTAGGGTCGAGGCCGTGTCTTGTTGGCTATGTTGCAGGCGACCCATCCCCAGTATGCCGAATCTGGAGAAGATGGTGGGCGAATGAGTGGACTGTCAACGTTGGTCACAGGGACAGACCTACCACCATGCTGGCCATCCACCCTACACTTGATATTCATAGGGAAGTTGCTCCTCTGCTGGTCCCTTTCAGGACCGAAATTGTCGCGATATTGTTAGGGGGTGCGTGTAAGATGAATGGGTACTTTTCCATGTTGACAATCTGAATGTTGATCCCCCATTCTGCAAACTGATGTTTTTCTTTAAGCACGCTTGCTGTTAGACTTGTATTGCGCCGGGTTATGATAGTTTGTTCCTTCCTCGGCAGTGTTGTCATGGATGCAAATTGTACCCTGGCAATGTCCCTGGAGGTAATATGAGACAGCGAGTGGATGTGGTGTAAGAGTTTAAGGATGTTTGTTCTATTGAGAACATCCATATTGCCTTTTGAAGAATACAAAGGAGTCATGCTGATTTTGAGCAGCTGTCCGTCCCCTAGAGCAGGGTTATTTGGCATGAGGCTGCTGTCCATGTAAGGGCGCCTTTGCGAGGCTGAGATTGACGGGTCTTGAGTTTGTATGCTACATGGATCTAGTTGGTATCCTGAAGTGCTCGAGTCTACCCCTTGAGCTAAGCTTAGGAGTTCGTTATCCCTGGGGGCTGTGTCAGACCCGATGGGCTGTTCTGTTGGACTTGTTCTGTTGCTGAGACATACTTGATTGAGTGGTTCTACCCCCGGGCTTTTTCGTGATGTTGTTGGAAGACTTATATGAATGCTCGGTCCTTGGGGGAACTGGGAGGCTGCGAAGTGCTGTCCCTCAAGATTCTGAGTTAGAGTGGATGTGCCTGAATCACTGACCAGAGGCTCTGTTGGTGTTCGTTGACGTTTTTGCCCCATAGAGCGAGAATTTGGATTTTGACTGTCTGGAGCTTTATGGTCCAAGCCTGAAGTGATTTTTCCCCTTGCTGGGTGGTCAATTTCTGCATGTAGCCAGCCCCCATGGTAGCCTTCACATATGACTGCCCCGAGAGTTTTTTTTTGTCATTTCTTGTCCCGGTTCCAAGGCGGCTAGCATATGTGTGTTCTTGAGAAATATGGGGAAGAGTGGAGGGCTATTTCCGACATCAATGTTCCCCTTTGGTGGCTCTTTTCTTCATGCTGTGTTACTTGTTTTGTGCCAAGAAGTAGTCGTTAGTTGTCGCTTTAAATGTTTTTGTTGCTTTTTGAGGTGTTTCTTCTCTCTATGTGTCATGGGCAGTGATTTATGAGGTGCCCCCTGCAGGGCTGTAGCCCATAGATTGTGAGATATTGAGGTCGCTGCTTGGTTACTGTGCCCTGTCAGTGATTCTGGAAGAGATTGGCAGGTTGCGTTAATTGTAGCCTGCTGCTGCAATTGCTGGGAGCAGAGGCTAGTTCTCTATTTACATCTATAAGCTCATTTATTTTTTCCCCCGAGGTCTGTGAGGATAAACAAGTTTTGAATTTGAATTTTAGCTCCTCCACTAACAAGGTAAGCACCCTGGGAAGGGATGCAAGTTTGTCCACTATCTCAGGGCATCGGCATTCAGATGAAGGGATCAGACTGCTACTGGCTGTCGCGATGCTGTCGACTTTCTTGGCCATGTTAGCCATTGTGAGGGCCATTAATTGTATGGCTTCCATCTGTAGTTCCAATTTTTCTGATTGCCATGATAGAGCATTTATAGCTGCTTATAGAGACGTGTTAACTGTCTTTAACAAATTGTCTTGGGCACATGAAAGCTCGAATGGGTGTAGCGAAGGTGATCTATGCAGAGAGGAACTTGCTACTGGCTCTGAAAGAGAGTCTAAGATGATGCATGAACCCTCATTTCGCAATTGCGAAATTTGCTCTTGATGAGGCTCACCCTTTGTATCTTTTTTTTGTGTGCGTGTAATGTAGGGGGGCAATTTTGAACTGTCGAACAGACTGATGGTACCCTCCAAAACTTCTAAGGCCGTAGTCGTGACAGTTTGAGTACCTCCTTGTTGCATTCTGTTCTCTATATTGGTGGGCTCAGATGCAGTGCTTTGGTACACTCCCAAGTTGTAAGATGAGTGAAACCATTTCTTTTCTCGGAGGGGACTGACATCCCTGAGGTGGCTTAGTGCAGTATTTGTAACTTTTGTATGGGAGATTTTTGTTCCCGCTAATGCAGATGTCTCCGTAATGCTATCTTTGCTGTCTGTGCTGTCTGTGCTCATCGTGGATGTGCCTTGCATGGGTGTGACTTGCATTTTTTCAGGTGAGAAGGCATCAATGGCACTGTCTTTTGGGCATTCGGCATCCTTACTGATGGGACCTGGGATGCGCTCTGTAAAGGTCAAGTCCAGGGACCGTGTCCAGCTGCGCAAATCGTATATCTTTGGGGTTATGAGCCGGGTTGTTGTTCCCCCAGATGCATCTGCATGTGGTGGCGGGCTCTCAGAGGTGGATTTGGATCTCTGCTTTGGCCTGGCCTCTAGCAAGCGTGTACTTTTCTTTACCGTTTTTACTGGTGGTGTCTTTGCATCTTGAAACCTGGGGGGCCCGAGGGCAAATATGTGAGGTCCCGAGGTGGAGGTTTGGGTGAGATTCATGTGGGATCTGCACCAAAGACTACTTTTGCACCTAGTTATCTTATGCATCTCAACGGGTTTGGCCACCTGCTATACCACACCCGATTACCCCCAGACTTTCTCCCTGGAAACGGGGGCGCAAATTGCCACTGTATGGAAAGGTGGAAGGGTGGGTGGGTGAGGGTGGCCGTCACAGGGGTGTTACTGGTTTTTACAGTGGTTGTGAACGGTAATGGGCGGTGTCCCAGCTGCCCTGCCGAATGCCTTGCAGTAAGCTGTGAGTGCTTACGGGCTAGCTATGTTGCTGTGGCATAATTGAGCCTACCTGGTGCTTTAGCTGGTACTTTGCCTTGAAAATTACTGTGCGGCTTTCAGAGGCTCTGGCGGATTTGCTGCTTGGGCATCAGCTGCTGACGGAACGGCTGATAGAAATGGCCTGAGATCTGGGTAGATGGGTAATCCTTAAAACCTTAAATTCCTTGAGGATCCTTAAAGTCTCTTAAATCCGGTGTGGTCCGTAAAAATGCCTGCTCATCCTATCCGGCCCGGCTCGATTTCGCTCTCCTTCTCCCTTCTCCCTTCTCCCTTCTCCCCCTCCACCTCCACCTCAGACCTCCCCCGTTGTGCTCTCTTGATATTTCTGGGGGGGTGAGGAGTAAGCAAGGTGTAGGCAGGATGTGTGGGGCATCCCGGGGGCTCCTTGAGACTACGGCTGGGCCTCGGGTCCAAGGAGAGCAAAACCATGGAGCGAGAAGGCGAGGCAGTGAACTGAATGCAGCCGCCCGACCCGCAGGCTGCACTGGCCTAATGCCAGCCGCCTCCACGAGTTTTCAGGCGGAGCCGACTAGCAGTCGGTTAACAAAATATGAAAGAGTGATTCTGAGAGCTGAGAATGAGACAGTGACGAGATGTACAAATTTGAATCCAGCTACTTTGTTGTGGTAATAATGGATGAGGAAGATCATGATTGCTTGGATGTTACTGAGTTGTGTACAAAACAGAGACCTGATATCAAAGAAGTACCTTTGCCTGAATCAGATTTTGTGTTGTTTGTGGATGGATCATGCTTGAGAGACCAAGAAGGTACCTTGCGCATATGCAGTATGTACGGTTGCGAATATCACTGAAGCATCATGGTTGAAAGGAGTGAGTTCAGCTCAAGTAGCAGAATTAAGAGCACTTACAAGGGCATGTTGTTTTGGAAAGCACATGAGAATAACCATATTTACGGATAGTCAATATGGTTTTGGAGTTGTGCATGATTTTGGGCAGTTGTGGTCCCAACGCGGATTTTTAACCTCTTCGGGTTCATCAATACAAAACGGAGAGTGTGTGAAAGATCTGTTGATGGCATTACAATTGCCGGCACAAATTGGGGTGGTGAAATGTTCAGCACAAAAATCTGGATATGATTACATTACAGTTGGCAATAGATATGCTGACGAAATTGCACGTTATTATGCTCAAAATCCAATTTCAATAAATGGGGAACAATTGAAAGAATGATCTGATCAAACAAAAACAAGACTAATGTTTTCATCTGTTGAAACATGGGAAGAAATTAGACAGTTGCAAGAGACAGCTAGTGATGAACAAAAAGAAAACTGGATCAAAATAGGCTGTACACGCAGAGCAGATGATGAAGTATGGCTTTTCACTGATGGAAGACCAATAATGCCAGATAGTTTGTTGTCCCAGATGGCACGAGTCTATCATGGTCCTACACATGTGGGTAGAGATGCGATGATTAGATTATTTAAGCAGAACTGGTTTAATCCAAAGTTCAGAGTCATTGCAGAAAGTCTCTGTCAAAGATGTGTCATTTGTCAACAACAAAATGCCGGGAGGAAAACTGTTATCAGTTTGGGTCGAATTGGAAAAGCAGCAGGTCCATTTACTCGCATGCAATTGGATTTTGTGGGCATGCCTCCTTGCCATGGTCTAAAATATGTCTTGGTGAATGTATGTCTGTTTTCTCGTTGGGTGGAATCTTATGCAACAAGACTAAATGACAGTTTAACAGTTGCTAAATTGCTTATTAGAGAGTTAATTCCTAGATTTGGATTTCCAGTCTCATTAGAATCAGATAGAGGAACTCATTTTAATAATGAAATAATTCGGATTATTTGTGCAACTTTGAAAATTGAACAAAAACTACATTGTGCATATCGACCAGAAGCATCAGGTGTGGTCGAGCAGATAAATGGCACAATAAAGTCTAGACTTGCTAAAGTTTGTGCATCCACATCTCTGAAATGGCCAGATGCATTGCCGTTGGTCTTGATGAGTTTGAGAAGTATTCCTGACAGAAGAACTGGACTGTCCCCACACAAAATTGTAATGCGAAGGGCTATGAGACAGCCAACAGTCCCAGCAAATGAATTGATGAATAAAACTGATGACTTAGTACTCGATTATTGCAAAGGATTGGCTGATGTAGTGCGTTCTGTGTCATCAGGTTGGAAAAGTTGCAACTACAACACATTGAGAACAAGGTCATGATTTGGGCCCTGGAGAGTGGGTGGTCATCAAGAAACATGTAAGTTGTGTTTGGAACCTTGATGGCATATCCATATCAAGTGATCATTGTGACAACAACAGCAATCAAATGTGGTGGCTTGCCTAATTGGATACATGCAAGTCATACAAAAAGAGTCCCAAGTCCACTTGAAAGCACAGAGTTAGTTGAAGTTGGTCCCTGAAAGAAACAAAGAAAAAGAAAAAAAGGGAATCAGCTAAGAGAAGTTTCGAATCAAGTGAAATAGACAGTGTTTCAAGGAAAAGAACAAGGAAAGTTGATAAATGGCCTAAAGGAGTCAAGAGAGTAAAGTACACTCTGAATGAAAAAGTTCCAAATACCATAATTGAAATCACTAGCCAATCTGAACAAAGTGATGCTGAAGGAGAAGAAAATACAGTGCAAGGAACAAAAAGAGTAAAAGTTGCAAACAAGATGTACACAGCACCTGAATGGACGTATTTAGCTGCTGCAACGAACATTTCAGAGAAAGAAATAAGAAGCAATTTATCATATGATCCACCCTAAATGAACTGTGCTAAAGAAAAAGGGGTGCAGAAAAAGAGATATAATCTCTCGAGACCTAAGGTTCAAACGAAAAAAAAGTTCAAAAAGTGTGGGATACACAACTTTTATCAAACGAAAACGTTTTTCAGTTTTCAATTTTTCAGTTTTTTAAAATTTTTAATTTTTATATAGACTTACTTACAAAATGACTAGAAATGAGACTGGTAATCAAAATCAGGGTTTAATTAGGCGAAGATGTTTTAATGCTTGCTTTATATGTGTCCTTCTAATGTTGTTTGGTTGATGTTAATTTTAATAGTACCTTATTTTATGTATCCTACTAAAGCTAATATTACTAATATTGATGTTTCTACTAAAGTTAATTTAGAAAAAGATCTTACAGAAGATCCGGGGATTCATATTAAAAGACTAACAGGAAGTGACTTACATCAAGATAATTCTATTAATGATTTTTCGTTAAATGTTTTCATAAAGTTACTCTATGAATATGCAGATACTGTGGATGCAAGAGATTGTTATGTATGCATGCAATTACCATCGTCTGTCTCGGAAGGCGTGACCTATCACCACCTTCGATTAACATATGGTATTTCATGTAGTGTACTAACTAGTTTATTCTATGGGAAGTAGCAATTCCATATTTTTATTCAAATTATGATTTAGGGGTCGATTCCGATCCCGGTCGGAGGCGCACCTAATACCATTCGGTCGGGAAAAAAGGCAGGCGAATGCCTGTTTCCCGACCGATCCGCACATACGTCCGAACGAGCAAGTACGATGCGCACAACTGCCCAAATCCCGACCCAGCCGTACTCACCCAATACAGGTCCTGTACTCCGACCGAGGCGGATCCGGAAACGCAGAATCGAGTCGCACGGAAGCAAAAATGCAGGCCCGTCCGGCCGGACAAGTACGATGCGCTTTCCGTACGCGCCGAACCCGTCGCTACGCACGGCACGTCAAAGCATCCGGGCGAGGCGCACATAAGCTCCGATTCGCGCCACAACACGATCCACGGCTACGAGACGAACACGCCAGCGACGAGAACGAGGCGAAGCAAAGAGAAAGACGAACGAGACGAACCAACCATGAATCCCATCGTGTCGATCCTACCAATATTCTACATCTATTACCGGAACAGGCACGGACGCGTACGGTGCAGAAGGTTAGTCAGAAACCAACCACAAAAACAAACTACAAGTACCCGACACATCACACACAGAGGGACGCAGAAATACTTGCAACAGCAGCACCATAGGGGCGGGATGGCCATCACCAATGCCACACATACACATAGGGGCCTGTATGCCCACCACCACTACCACCCCTACTCAGGGTGTGCCAGATGCCTGTCACAACTACCACCTCTACCCATGGGGGGCTGGATGCCCAACACCACTACCACCACTACTCAGGGGGTGCCAGATGCCTACCACCTCTACCCATGGGGGGCCGGATGCCTGTCACTACTACCACCTCTACCCATGGGGGGCTGGATGCCCACCACCACTACCACCCCTACTCAGGGGGTGCCAGATGCCTGTCACTACTACCACCTCTACCCATGGGGGGCTGGATGCCCACCACCACTACCACCCCTACTCAGGGGGTGCCAGATGCCTGTCACTACTACCACCTCTACCCATGGGGGGCTGGATGCCTGTCACTACTACCACATCTACCCATGGGGGGCTGGATGCCCACCACTACTACCACCTCTACCCATGGGGGGCCAGATGCCTGTCACTACTACCACCTCTACCCATGGGGGGCTGGATGCCTACCACTACTACCACCTCTACCCATGGGGGGCCAGATGCCTGTCACTACTACCACCTCTACCCATGGGGGGCTGGATGCCCACCACCACTACCACCACTACTCAGGGGGTGCCAGATGCCTGTCACTACTACCACCTCTACCCATGGGGGGCCGGATGCCTGTCACTACTACCACCTCTACCCATGGGGGCTGGATGCCCACCACCACTACCACCCCTACTCAGGGGGTGCCAGATGCCTGTCACTACTACCACCTCTACCCATGGGGGCTGGATGCCCACCACCACTACCACCCCTACTCAGGGGGTGCCATATGCCTGTCACTACTACCACCTCTACCCATGGGGTGCCAGATGCCTACCACTACTGCCACCTCTACCCATGGGGGGCTGGATGCCTACCACTACTACCACCTCTACCCATGGGGGGCTGGATGCCCACCTCCACTACCACCCCTACTCAGGGGGTGCCAGATGCCTCTCACTACTACCACCTTTACCCATGGGGGCTGGATGCCCACCACCACTACCACCCCTACTCAGGGGTGCCAGATGCCTGTCACTACTACCACCTCTACCCATGGGGGCTGGATGCCCACTACCACTACCACCCCTACTCAGGGGGTGCCAGATGCCTGTCACTACTACCACCTCTACCCATGGGGGCTGGATGCCCACCACCACTACCGCCCCTACTCAGGGGGTGCCAGATGCCTGTCACTACTACCACCTCTACCCATGGGGGCTGGATGCCCACTACCACTACCACCCCTATTCAGGGGGTGCCAGATGCCTGTCACTACTACCACCTCTACCCATGGGGGCTGGATGCCCACCACCACTACCGCCCCTACTCAGGGGGTGCCAGATGCCTGTCACTACTACCACCTCTACCCATGGGGGGCTGGATGCCTGTCACTACTACCACCTCTACCCATGGGGGCTGGATGCCCACCACTACTACCACCTCTACCCATGGGGGGCCGGATGCCTGTCACTACTACCACCTCTACCCATGGGGGGCTGGATGCCTACCACTACTACCACCTCTACCCATGGGGGGCCGGATGCCTGTCACTACTACCACCTCTACCCATGGGGGCTGGATGCCCACCACCACTACCACCCCTACTCAGGGGGTGCCAGATGCCTGTCACTACTACCACCTCTACCCATGGGGGATGGATGCCCACCACCACTACCACCCCTACTCAGGGGTGCCAGATGCCTGTCACTACTACCACCTCTACCCATGGGGGTTGGATGCCTGTCACTACTACCACCTCTACCCATGGGGGCTGGATGCCCACCACTACTACCACCTCTACCCATGGGGGGCTGGATGCCTGTCACTACTACCACCTCTACCCATGGGGGCTGGATGCCCACCACCACTACCAGCCCTACTCAGGGGTGCCAGATGCCTACCACTATTGCCACCTCTACCCATGGGGGCTGGATGCCCACCACCACTACCACACCTACTCAGGGGGTGCCAGATGCCTGTCACTACTACCACCTCTACCCATGGGGGGCTGGATGCCCACCACCACTACCACCCCTACTCAGGGGGTGCCAGATGCCTGTCACTACTACCACCTCTACCCATGGGGGGCTGGATGCCCACTACCACTACCACCCCTACCCAGGGGGTGCTAGATGCCTACCACTACTACCACCCCTGCCCAGGGGTTGCTGGATGCCTACCACTACCACCACCCCTACCCATGGGGGGCTGGATGCCTACCACCAACACCACCCCCACTCATAGGATGGGCAATGCATGACACAACCAGCACACTACAACCTAGGGAATGCAAGAAAAAGACATCCCCCAACACCATGACAAGCGTGTGTAGACTGTGTCAAATGCCCACAACACTGAACATGACTATGAACACACAATGTGACCCCCTATCACATGTGTCACACATAAATGTGTGTGGCCTCCACAATGCAAGCAGACCATGACCACTGTGGCAATGGGGTCCAAACCCCATCATCACAGTGACCAGAAGGTAAGTGTGGGGTCCTTAGCTGAAGCACATTATGAACATTGTGACAATGGGGTCCAACCCCCATCATCACAGTGACCAAAATGTAAGTGTGGGGTCCATAGCTGAAGCACATTTCGAACATTGTGACAATGGGGTCCAACCCCCATCATCACAGTGACCAAAATGTAAGTGTGGGGTCCATAGCTGAAGCACATTTCGAACATTGTGACAATGGGATCCAACCCCCATCATCACAGTGACCAAAAGGTAAGTGTGGGGTCCATAGCTGAAGCACATTTTTAACATTGTGACAATGGGGTCCAACCCCCATCATCACAGTGACCAAAAGGTAAGTGTGGGGTCCATAGCTGAAGCACATTTTTAACATTGTGACAATGGGGTCCAACCCCCATCATCACAGTGACCAAAATGTAAGTGTGGGGTCCATAGCTGAAGCACATTATGAACATTGTGACAATGGGGTCCAACCCCCATCATCACAGTGATCAAAATGTAAGTGTGGGGTCCATAGCTGAAGCACATTTTGAACATTGTGACAATGGGAAATGTAAGTGTGGGGTCCATAGCTGAAGCACATTTTGAACATTGTGACAATGGGGTCCAACCCCCATCATCACAGTGACCAAAAGGTAAGTGTTGACATTGAAAAAGCTGCAACTGCCAAACTGCATGGATGATTCCTGGTCACAGAACAACAAACACATCAGTGGCAAAGTAGTGCTTGTGTCCCATAGCAACATAGATAGGGGAGGCAAACAGTGCAGTGCAAATAAGACATACCTTTGGCCATGTGCAGACAAACATCACCCATGGGGGCTGACACTGTCAACATTCATCAATGACACAATGACAGAAGTGACCATCATAATGCAGACCCACATATTTGCACCAATGGGCACACAAATGTAGATATCCTGTGGAGACTGCAGATGTGAGGTGAACAAATACCATACCATGGCAGCAATGGGACACACAAACAATGATCATAGTGCTGACTGATGACCTAGGAGTCCCAGGGACAGCAGGTGAAACCCACCAAACAACATACAGCCAATGGCACACTAAAGATATGCCAATGCAGTGGTGCAGATGCACAAACACAAACAGGCAGCCCCACACTGCACATCAAACACAACAGGTGAGGGGGGGTGCCAGTGTCCCCAGGCAACCACACAACACATGATGAGGCCTGAATACCAATTACACAGATGCGCATACAGTGCCACACATAAGTAACTCATGGATCCAAATCCCCTATGTGGGCAATCAGGCATTGTTAGATGAGAGGGAGCACAAATCACACATCTCACACAAGCATGTAGGAACAGCAACTGACACAGCAAGACACAGACACACCACAGCACTACCCCCAGGGTCCCCACAATGTGTTGACCCTGGGCTGCATAACAATCCCACTGTGATGACAAAGCTAGATGTCGTTCACACTGTGAACCACAGTCATGTGTCCTGAGCAACAAACTACCATCACACCTACACAAGCACAAATCAATCAGCACGGCCAGTAAGCCAAGGCCAACATGGAGGCAGGGGTCTAGCCGGGCAACAACTCTCATCTGCACACACTCAACACCACACACCTCGACCTCCAACAATGTGCAGCAGTGAAGATCACATGCACTGGTGACATTGCACATGCACCCATGACAATCCCATGGGGGGGTGGTAACTAAGGTGCAGAAACACATCACACATGGCCACTCAACAAGACTCCTGAATGTCTGACACACTGCACACTACGCTGTACATGGACATGATGGCAATACCACACCAACCAATGGGATCCAAGCCACAGTCCCACACCAGTGAAGAAGCCAAGGTCACCCACAAAGAACACACATAGACAACTACCAACATTGCAGCCCTGACCCTGAGGAGTGCCAGCAGTCACACACACAACGTGTCACAATCACTGAAAGCGAACACAAACTGGAAATTACATGACAGGTGTAAACAACAAGTGCCAAGGGGAATCCTGACTGTGTCCCATCTGCGTTAGCCCACAAACTCAGCCCTGACAGCAAACACACCTAAGGGTGACACCCTGATGACCAGTAATGTGCCATGCACCCACATCACAGAGAACCCAGGGAGAAGACTTTGGGGGAACTTAGGTCAACTCAGCAAGCATCACAAACAGGAACATCACTAGGGATCCCAGCATGCACAGCAAAATGGAAGTGAACACACACAGACATGCTCACACAACACACACCTTGGGCTCAGGCAATGTCACAGGATTACTCACTGCCATGAGGGGACTCCACTCCTGTGTGAGGAAAGCTGTGCCATATGTCGCCTCAGTAGGGCTCCATCATGTCAGCAGAACACTTGGTCACACAGTCAACAATTAGCACGAAATGAAGGCTCCCGTCGTATCAGCCTGGTCATGGGAGTGTCAATGAAATCATCAGCACAGATCCAACACACATGTATAGCAAGTTGCACTGACAACACAGATGAGTCCTTCCCCATTGATGGCCAAACTTGCATGTCCAGTGGAGATGGCCACACGGTCAGGGAAGTAGACTAATTGAACAATGGCAAGCACAACAGATGTGCAGGGGTGTAAGCCACAGATGTGATATTGCAAATGTAAGTAGGAAATCCCATTGCCAAATATTGAAAACATGACACCCTCATATGCTGCTAAGGATGACATGGATACACTACAGGATAGGACACATTACACGTGGACCACATGGGTTCCTGCACAGTAACACTTCATTTTCATGAGACCAAAAATCACCATCACTGCAGCAAGGGCACGGTTAGCATCATCAACATCATGTACATCAGAACCAAAACCACTAGAGAACAGAAAGTAGCTTTATTCAGCATATGTGGGTTCAAAAGTTAATGTCCAGAAAAAAAGAAACAAAGGCCAATGGCCAGTCCATACTGAAAGACAAAACAGGGTGACAGTGGCAGATGTCACCCTACGCATGCCTGCACTGCTACACACCAGGGACAATCCCCTCGAAGGGGCATACGGGGGGGCAGGCAAGGGACCGCAGGGACAGGATCAGGGCTCACCAGAAGGAGGAAGGGAAGGGGTGGTGGGTGCTGGAGAGCCACTGACAACTGCAGTGGAGGTGTCTGACATGGTGTGTGCTGGCACAACTGGGGGGCATGACTCAGATGGTGTGGGTGCCGGCACGACTGCAGTGGGCCGTGCAGATGGAGTGGACAGGTTCCCCACTGCAGTGCCCAAGTCAGACGGGGTGGTAGTGGACTCCACTGCAGTGCCTACCTCCAGGGGAGGAGAATGGGGTTCAGGTAAGGTGGGCAGGACAGAGAGGGAGGACACCGTCTCCACACCAGTGGCACAGACATGCGCAGCGGGGGGTGTGGTGCCGGAAGAGCAAGTGGCAGGGGGAGAAGGCCGGATCTTTTTGGGGATGGTGTATCTGTGGGTGGGGGAACCTGGGGCAGGGTGTGGTGGGGCACCTGTGGAGTGGGGGCCTGAGGGATGGAGGAAGGAGACTTGGTGCTTGAGCTGCAGGGCGGCGGCGGGGTCTTGCTCTTCCGGGTCCTGGGGGACTTGCGGATGGGGGCGTCAGTCGGTCTGCGCCTGGGGGAGGGCGTCCGGGGGCGACGGGCACTCCCCTCCGTGTGGGTGGGCTTCCTCTTCCCCCTGAATGCTGGATCAGCTGGATCGGAGGGGAAGAGGCCGAGGTCACTGAGGAAGACCCGCTGTATCTTTGGGGTTGCAGGTGAGGCAAGGGAAGGGGCCTTGGAGGGAGAGGTAACTGAGGACTGCGCAGTGCACGTGGATGCGTGTGTGTGTGCCTTGGACCCATCCCCTGTGAGTGTGGTTTCAGTCCCCTGACTGTGCGTGCGTGTGGATTTTGGCGTGTGTGTCTGTGTACTGCCTGTGTCTGTGCTGGTGTGTGCCTGTGCCGGTGTGTGTGTGCTTGGGACAGGTAAGGTACTGGGGAGTGTGGATGGGGCAGAGGTAGGAAGGGTGAGGGACTGTTGGAGGAGGGACACTGCTGCCATCAGGGAGGAGTCCATGGACCTATTGCCCCTCTGTAGGGCAGACATGCCCGATGAGATGCCCTCCATGAACGACACCAGCTGAGTCAACAGAGTGGTGTGTGCATGGAGGACACTCAGCATCGCTGTCTGCCCTACATGGAGCTGGCGAAGGAGGTACACAGACTCCTCACTCAGGGCAGCAGGGGACACAGGGGCAGGGGGTGCGGTGCCTGGCACGAAGTAGACACGCTCCCGAACATGGGAGCCTCCACGGACTTCGGGAATGGGAGCCGATGGGAGGGCGGTGGTGGTGGTGGCGGGGACAGCAACACTAGCTGTGGTGTGGTGGCTGCTGACACCCGCCTCCACAAGGGAGTCATCCTCCAAGCTGCTGTGGTCCTCAGCTGAGGTGGATGGTGCTGAGGACTCCTCGGTGTGGCTCCCCTCGCCCTCTGTGCCACTGGGTCCCTCCGACCACTCCTCGGCTTCTGACCCAGTCTGGCTCTGCGGCTCCTCCTGGTCCGTGGAGCTGTCCCCTCCTGTGGCCATGGATGTATCTGCAAACAATAGGGAAACAGACAGACATCAGTCACCTGCACCGAACGCACACACCACAGTAAGTACAGCACCTTACAGAGCAAGCCCTGGCATCCTTAGTTGAACATTGCCAAAAGTGCTCACACAGATTAGGAGAAGCCAATTGTCAGTCTGATGGTCAACCATGGCACTTCCATCTCTCCTGGCGTTGCACCCATCTGTCTGGTGTCTGTCGGACGGCAATACCCGAGTGTGGACATATGCACCACCTACACAGTAGTTGGACAGTGCAGAGAAGACGGTGAAGCATGTGAACATGCACACATCACAACTCTTTCCACTGAGTCAGTACAGGTGTCCGGATAAAGGGATGCCCAGAGTCAATATTGAAATGCATGTGATGCATACCAGCGACAGACACCATGATGCACCCATGTCCTGATAGTCATTGCCACAATGGTGTGCATGTAGCACATGTCACTCCCCTGCAGGATCACTCATAGGAAGTTTCATGCCATGGCACAGGCATGCCTGCTAAGTCATACATCACTGTCTCCAGTCACATGGGCAGGGCAGCCAGACAACAACAGTCTGCACTGTCACTATAGTAGGTCATGGGGAATGCAAGTCCTGGAGCTGAACAAGTGCACATGTATATCCCTCACACACCACATCATCTGAACCCTTATCTGTCCACGTCATACCAATTGGACATATGGGAGACCTGTAACAGAACCCTCTGAACCTGAGCACCTCACAATCTGCTGTGAATGGGAAACAGCTGCCTGAACTTCACATTTGCATACCCCAGTCTGCACGGTCAGGTGATCAAACACCTATGTGTCACGCAAGTATCGTCTCCTATGTCACATCTCCGGTGGCATGCTGAGCCCCAACCGAGAAACACCCCTGTCAACGAAGTCACAGCACACTGACACAGAGGCAGACACCTGAGGGGACATATCACTGAGCACAACGTGTCAGCTGATACACGTGAGTGGGAGTACAGAGTGTATTGTATGGCCTGGAGTAGGCATGACTGTCCTGCCCCACGTGAATGAGGGATGAGCCCTGGACAGTAGGCAGGTGGCTAAGTATGTGTGACACACGTAACATACACACTCCTGGGGCCCAAACATTGTTCCCACCCGCAGCATGGGTGTGTGCCAGATACCCCAGGCACATGTGGTGGATCAGCTCAGCAATTGGACCACATATCAAAGTAACACGCAGATTACATGTCAGAACACAGGCATTGTGTAAGCAATGGACCCACCCATGATGCCCACCACAGAGTTAGGGGAACAAATGCTGTCCCCCACCTTGAGCTGAGCAAAATGCAAGGACACAGTACCCAGGTGAC
Organism: Calotriton arnoldi; assembly: GCA_963921515.1. Taxonomy (NCBI): domain Eukaryota; kingdom Metazoa; phylum Chordata; class Amphibia; order Caudata; family Salamandridae; genus Calotriton; species Calotriton arnoldi. Next base: position 350,138 of record CAWUFW010009846.1, read on the forward strand.
ACAATTCCCTGACTGTAAGGGCCACACCTGGGTATCAGATGAGGAGTGGGCAGTGCACAATTGAGGGACATGGGTCCTGGACCACATGACTGATGTACTGTGGAAGTTTAACCAGGCCAGAGGAGGGCACATAGCATGGCAGACAAAGTTCACAATGCAGTCATGGACTCATCCCCTCCTTGCTGCTCCCTGGCCTTCAGCTGCCCATCCAGATCAGGGAAGACCACCGCCAGGATCCTGAGCATGTGGGGGGTCAGGGTCCGGTGTCCGCCCCTCCTGCGAGGAGGCGACAGCTTCAGCTGGACCCGTGCGATCCTCCGGGTCCAGCCCCGAAGGTCCTGCCACCTCTTCTGCAGTTGCGGATCCGGCGCTTGTAGACCCCCACGGATATCACTGCCCGGACGATGGTCAGCCATATCTGCTGCTTCTGGTGGGCATCAACCTGTGAGGATGACAAAGTGAAAATGCCATTACTACACATTCAACATATCCGTGCATTACACAGTTGGATATACATGTCTCAATCACAGGGGCACATGATGTACACAGGCAGTGCAACGATGGCTATGGACCGTTTGCCAGCAGTTACTACATGGTATCATTGCCTGGGAAGTAAAACCTTGTTGGAATGCACTGTTACTGCACTATACCTGTTCAGTGCATGTAACTACACACTTTGGGGGCTGACAACTACTCAGTGAGCATGCTAGCCACTGGTGTACACACTGTAAGTCTTGCTAGTCAGACAACATGCACATTTAGTAAGGCAGTGGACAGCACACTCACCTGCTCCCCTGCTTTCCCATACAGCTTGCTGTACTGTGGAAGGAGGCTGTCCAGCAGGGCCTGGTTCTCCTCAGTGCTGAAGGCTGGGGCTCTCTCCACAGTACGTACCATTGCAGGATCCAGAGGGTGCAGATACAGCAGCAGTGGTGGTGGCAGATGTTGTCCTGGAGCATGTAGTGCAGGCAAGTGAGCTCACAGGGGAACAGCCAGCATTATATGTGTGCTGCAGAGGCAGATACTGTCCCATGTGTCCAAAGTGATAGGTCCAAGTCGTTTGCATCTTCTGAATCTGACCAATCCATGGAATAGCAGCACTAATACACGCCCACACCATCCTTCAAAAGTTCAACTTCATGACACCCATGAATTTGCAACATTGTTGTGGGTGACCAACTGAATTCACAGCATCAGACTCGTTAATGATTTGAAAACGCGTCAGTTGCCAGGCCAGGCCATAGCCTATGTGTGCGCACCGATCGGTCCATTGCTGTACAACGCGTATTGCGAATACAACGCGTACCCGCTCACATTGTATGCAATGGCCAATGTGTGCGCACCGATCGGTCCATTGCTGTTCAACGCGTACCCGCTCACATTGAATGTAATGGGCCGGCCGGGTACACCGATCGGTCCATTGCTGTTCAACGCGTACCCGCGATACAACGCGTACCCGCTCACATTGAAAGCAATGGGCCGGCCGGGTACACCGATCGGTCCATTGCTGTTCAACGCGTACCCGCGATACAACGCGTACCCGCTCACATTGAGTGCAATGGGCCGGCTGGGAACACCGATCGGTCCATTGCTGTTCAACGCGTACCCGCGATACAACGCGTACCCGCTCACATTGAATGCAATGGGCCGGCCGGGTACACCGATCGGTCCATTGCTGTTCAACGCGTACCTGCGATACAACGCGTACCCGCTCACATTGAATGCAATGGGCCGGCCGGGAACACCGATCGGTCCATTGCTGTTCAACGTGTACCCGTGATACAACGCGTACCCGCTCACATTGAATGTAATGGGCCGGCCGGGTACACCGATCGGTCCATTGCTGTTCAAAGCGTACCCGCGATACAACGCGTACCCGCTCACATTGAATGCAATGGGCCGGCCGGGAACACCGATCGGTCCATTGCTGTTCAACGCGTACCCGCGATACAACGCGTACCCGCTCACATTGAATGCAATGGTCCGGCCGGGTACACCGATCGGTCCATTGCTGTTCAACGCGTATCCGCGATACAACGCGTACCCGCTCACATTGAATGCAATGGCCCGGCCGGGTACACCGATCAGTCCATTATTGTTCAACGCGTCCCTGGACAAGTTACTGGCATATGTCACCATGCCTGTCACAGGTGAACATATGCCAGCCACATATACTTCCCAGGGAGTGAGGGGCACACCTACAACACCACAGCCTGTCCACACTGTATCCTAAGGCATGTAAGGCTGCATTACCTATTCCGTGTATGGGGGTGAACATGTTGTTCTGTGGGTGTCACTTCGGGGCAGCCACTCCCAGGCTGTGCACGTGTTCATGGGGACAGGATCCTTGGTGTGTCGTGCACATGACCACTGTGATGTGCAAGTGTTCATTCGTGAGCATGTGGCATGGTCACATTTCGCGGTGGTGTATGTGTATGTCATGTCACATACCCCCTGAGTCCCATGTGGGATGGTATGTACGTCCCAGGGTGACCCATTGGCACAATAGTGATGGTCCTCCACAGTCTGTGTGCATGTTGTGTTTACAATGTCTCTGATTCCATGTGCACAATGGGAGACAGTCTCCACATCCACGTTGTTTGTGCATGAACTTTGATGTTGTGCGTGTGTGTGTCACAGACGTCCATGTCTGTCCTGACGAGGCAACAGGGACCACTACCTGTGGGGGTCATGGTTGTTTTGCTGTGGTGTATTCATGATGCACCATGTCATGCCAGTGTCCATGTGGCAATACAGGGTCCCTGGGAATCTACCTGTCAATGAGCTGTGATGCCTGGGGCACATCTGTCCTCACATGTCACTGTGGTGTGTGTTTGGAACGTGGCAGCAGTACATGGGTACTGTGACACAGCCTAATGTTATCCCATAGCACAACCTGGGACTTGTTGAGGGAACATGTTGAACTGTGATGTTAGATGTTAGCCATGTAGGTGCCATACATGTCCTTACGGAACAGCACACGCATCATGTACTTGTGTGTCATAATGGTGTATCATGTGATATTGAGTCTGGTCTATGCCACATATGTGGGGTGACTGACATTCTTTCTTTCTTCACCTATGCACTGCAGGGCACCAGCTGTCCATCGGCCATTCCCTGACCTTGCAACAGTGGTTGAACGGGACTGCATCCGACGGTACCGCTTCACCAGGCCACTGATTGAGGAATTGGCGGTGCGGTTGGCCCCACATTTGCAACCTGGCCGGCCATACCCTACAGCGCTGACCCCCAAGGTGAAGGTGATGGCAGCCCTACACTTCTTTGCCACCGGTACCTTTCAACACACTGTGGCGTCTGCTGGTGGGATGTCACAGACCATGTTCAGCCGTGTGCTCCGCGATGTTTTGGAGGCTATGTTGAGATACCTGAACCAGTACATATATTTCCCTAGACTTCAACAACTCACTGACGTGAAGAGTGACTTCTATGCCCTGGGGAGGATGCCGCATGTCATTGGCTCCATTGATGGGACACATGTGGGTTTGGTACCACCACAGGCCCAAGAGCAGGCATACAGGAACCGCAAGCACTACCATTCGGTCAATGCACTGGTGGTATGTCTTGCAGATATGAGCATCTCACACGTGTGTGCCCGTTTCCCCGGTTCTGCACACGATGCCTACGTGATGAGGAGTAGTCGCATCCCGAGGATGATGTCACAGATGCGGAACCAGCGTGCCTGGCTTGTTGGTGTGTACTGACTATGTTCCATTGTGTGTGTTCTGCAATGTTGTGTTCCACCCTCTTTTCCAACTCAGCTAATGTGCAATTGTCTGTATGTAGGTGACTCCGGATACCCCAACATGCCGTGGTTGCTGACGCCCCTCAGGAACCCTGTGACACCAGCCCAGATGCGTTACAATGAGGCACATGGTCGGACCAGGAGAGTGATTGAGCGGACATTTGGTCTCCTGAAGAGCCGCTTCCGCTGCCTGGACAAGACAGGAGGGGCCCTCCCATATGCCCCAGCAAAGGTGTGCAAGATTGTCATCGTCTGCTGCATGCTACACAACCTGGCTGTGCGGAAGGAGTTGCCTCTCATCCTGGATGACGATGATCAACATCCGCCACCTGTGGAGGATCCTGGCCTGGACCATGATGCCAGTGATGATGATGATGATGATGGTGATGTCCGCACACAACTCATCACCAACTTCTTCAGCTGAATGTGAGTATCCGGAGATGTCATGTCAATGATGTGAGTATGCATATGTGTTGGTGGTGCTCTGGTGCTGTTGAGTGTGGCCATGTGCTACATGACTGTATGCGTGTAGCGATGTGTCCTTACAGGTAGTCTGTACTCCCCAACAGTGTTGACATGCTAACGTGGTTCTGGGTGGGTATCTTGTGACATGTATTGGGCATGAGTATTGCAGTTCTGTCCTGTTCTTCAGTGCTTTTGACTGTGTGTCATTTCTGTCCTTCACAGGGTACTTTCGGAGTTGTTTGGTCAACTGTGATCCCCCAACACCGTGATTGAACTTCCAGGGTGGTAGCTGTCGTATCCCTACAGGTGATGTGCGCCACACCCATGGACTTCCTTCCTTCTACACTTGTTGACTGTGTGCCCACTGCCAGGTGGGATTACCTTGCATCTGTAGTGGTTACAACATGTTGCAAATGTGTAATAAACCTGTGCTTCACTTTGTGATGTGCGATGTCTGTGGTCCACATCTGACTGACATTTGTTTACTGCACCAGTGGGCTAGTTGACAAAGACTGTGAATAGGTGTTGTGTCTGTGCATTGCACCGTATTTCCTGCCAACATCAGTGTAGGCGATGAGTCAGGTGGCCTTGGTGTGTATATGTTGTGTAGCCCTGGTGGTGTGTCTCCCTCATATGTGTCACGTTGCCATGACTCACATGCCTGTGTTGTACTTGCTGTGGCAGTTAGCATGCACAGTGTAATTTCGCAGGTCATCATCTCCATGACAGAAACCACATTTGAATCACAACAGAGGCAGTTATGGTGTATTAGTGTGTTTATTGTCATACATGTGTGAGTATGGTGCACAGGATGGTGGGTGCTGTACATTGTGATTGTAATCCAAAGTTCCTAGATGATTTGGAAGTCCTGGTAGCAGAAATGTCCTGAGTAAAGTCCACAGTCATCTGATACATTGGTCCAACTTGTACTCCCCATGTCATGTGGGGGAGTTGTGTTGCATTCAACAGGGTGTACAATTTGCGCACAAAGGTGATTATCCAGCACAGCTTCCTGGTGGTTGTGCATGGCCATCGGCCTCTCAGTTGCCCTTCCTCGGATGACCCCTCTTCTTTGGGGGGGGACCCTCAAGTGCAGACTGCTGCGATGCAGGGGACTCTCCACCAGAGTCATCCTCCCTCCCTGTGGCAGTTGCAGTTGTTTCAGCACCAGATGTTGTGGGCACACAGGGAGGTGTTGACATGTTGCTGCTCATCTGGCAGAGGCATTGTAATATGTCCCTATACACCGCCGTCATCTCTTGCAGTGTGTCCCACTTGGACTCCATGCGGGACATGTGTAAGTCCAAGCATGCATGATGGGCAGCCTGCTGCTGTCGTATGTCCCTGAGGATCCCCACTACCTGGCTGAACTCTCCGGTGCTGGTCTGGTACGCATCGGCTATGCGTACCAGTTGTGGGTCATCATGCAGTCCAGACCCCTCTGCGAGCAGCGACCTGTGTCTACCACCCCTCCCACCACCCCTGGCAACACGTGCAGTACCTGAGGTGGCACGCACAGGTGATCCTGGGCCCCCTTGGGGGTTGTTGGTGGTGTTGGTGTCCATAGCCCCACGTTGGGCAGGGGTCCGTGTGCTGGTGGTGGTGGTGGTCCTTGGTCTGTCCGTGTCGGCAGGGGTGGTTTGTGTGTTGTCAGTCGTTGGTGGGGTGGGTGCAGGGGGTGCAGCTGGTGGTCCTGCTGGTGCTGCATGTTGACTCGCTCCGGAGGTGCCAGGTAGGTCTTCGTCATCCGAGGAGGGCAGCGGCTGTTCCACACCAGTGAGCTCCGTTTCCCCTGGTTCCTGGGACAGGAACTCCTCAGCGTCTGCTACTGTGTCCCCATCATCACCTGTTTTTGGGAGACACACACAATGTATGTTATGTTTCTGCAGGCATCAATGGTTGACACACCTGACAGTTGTGACTGTACCTCTGGATGCGGGCCTGTACATTGCATTGTCCTGAGTTGTCACAGTCAGAGGTTGATATTGGTGTAGCACATTGTCCTGCATACTTTGAGCATTTCAATTTGACTGTTGGGGTGTGTACATGGTCTGCATGAGTTGCATTTGGTTGACATCCGGCCCTCCTTCTCCCCCCAGCCCAGTTACCCCACCATGAAGCATGCCACCCTTGCAGTGGGTTCAGGTTGACTCTCAGGATGTCAGTGAGTGCTGTCCTGCTGTTGGTGGTGCCCAGTTCCCAGCAGGGCCTTGTGCTCCCCACAGCAGTACCCAGTGTCAGCCATCTTGTCAGTTCTTTTCCACTCCCTGTGATGTGGGCATGGTTCAGGGTGGTGTTGATGGGACAGTTGTGGGGGTGACCAATATCTGTGACTGCCACTCCCATCATGCTTTTGCCTCCACCCCCCTTCCCAGCATGCCCATGCTTCCTTCCTTTTGACTCTGCTTCCCTGTGGGGTTATGTGCCTGTGCTGACAAGATGGCTGACAGTGTTATCCTGGGGTTCATTTTGCTACAAGTCCCATGTGTGCCCCTGTGCTTCATACAGCATGACCCAGGGTTGTGGTTCTTTGTGGGATATTTGATTAGAGTGTGAGGCAATGCATTCTCCCAGGTGAGTTGTGTGGAGTTTGTGTTAGGGGGGTGTGTGGGTGGAGCTGCTGGTGACTATGGTCAGTGCTGTGAGTCCTCCTTCCCACCCAGCCAGATATCCCACCATGGAACGTGCTTCCATTGCAGGGAGTGCAAGTTGTCTTTCAGGATGTCAGTCAGTGGTGTCCTGCTGTTGGTTGGTGCACAGTTCCCAGCAGGGCCTTGTGCTCCCCACAGCAGTACCCAGTGTCAGCCATCTTGTCAGTTCTTTTCCACTCCCTGTGATGTGCGCATGGTTCAGGGTGGTGTTGATAGGACAGTTGTGAGGGTGACCAATATCTGTGACTACCACTCCCATCATGCTATTGCCTCCACCCCCCTTCCCAGCATGCCCATACTTCCTTCCTTGTGAGTGTACTTCACTGTGTGTGGGTGTGACAGCAATGGCAAGATGGCTGACAGTGGTGTCCTGCTGTTGGTTGGTGCCCAGTTCCCAGCAGGGCCTTGTGCTCCCCACAACATTGCACCAGTGTCAGACATCTTTGATGTGGCTTTTGACTCCCTGTGAGGTGTGAATGCTTGGGTGTGATCTTGCTGGGCCATGTGGGTGTGGGATGTTGGGCTGTGACTACCACTCCCATCATGCTTTTGCCTCCACCCCCCCTTCCCAGCATGCCCATGCTTCCTTCCTTTTGACTCTGCTTCCCTGTGGGGTTGTGTGCCTGTGCTGACAAGATGGCTGACAGTGTTATCCTGGGGTTAGTTTTGCTACAGGTCCCATGTGTGTCCCTGTGCTTCACACAGCATGACCCAGGGTTGTGGTTCTTTGTGGGATATTTGATTTGTGTGTTTGAGGCAATGCATTCTCCCAGGTGAGTTGTGTGGAGTTTGTGTTAGGGGTGTGTGTTAGTGGAGCTGCTGGTAACTATGGTCAGTGCTGTCAGTCCTCCTTCCCACCCAGCCAGATTTTCCACCATGGAACGTGCTTCTGTTGCAGGGAGTGCAAGTTGTCTTTCAGGATGTCAGTCAGTGGTGTCCTGCTGTTGGTTGGTGCACAGTTCCCAGCAGGGCCTTGTGCTCCCCACAGCAGTTGCCAGTGTCAGCCATCTTGTCAGTTGTTTTACACTCCCTGTGATGTGGGCATGGTTCATGGTGGTGTTGATGTGCGCATTGTGAGGGTGGGCAATATCTGTGACTACGACTCCCATGATGCTATTGGCTACACTGACTTGCCCAGCATACACAGAATTCCTTCCTTTCAGTGGGCTTCCCTGTGAGGTGGTGTTCTAGTGGTGGCTACATATCTGACTGTGTTTGTTGGTTAGATTTGTGCCACTGCCTAGCTCTATTTGTTGTTGGGTTTGTACATGTCATGACACAGTTACATATCACTATGAGATGGCATGTATTGTGTTTATCTGACTGACATACACATTTTGGGATGATTCTATTTTGGTTGCTGTGTATTTGCTAAGGGTGCATGGTTTGACTCTCCCCTTGACAGTGATGTGTGTGTATTGTCGCACAATATTGTGTACATTTGTTGTGTACTCACCAGGCTCTGGGATGTTTTCTAGTCCATATACGCTCACTGGTGGTAGGATGGCCCGCACCTTCTCCTCCCAGGGCCTGAGGTATACTGGTTTGGCAGGAGGCCCACTGCCGGTGTGTTGGCTCAAGAGGTAGTCCTTCTTCAACAGGTCCCTGACCCTCCTGCGCACGTCATACCACCTGTTCTGGATGTCTCCCTTTGTGCGCAAACATGGTGATTGTGCGTTGACCCTGTCAACAATCCTCTCCCACATCTTGGTTTTCTGCGCCATGGGTGTCTGTTGGACCAGTGTACCAAACAGCTGTGGCTCTACCCTGAGGATCTCATCTACCAGGACTTCCAATTCACTATCTAGGAACTTATGATTCTTCTTTGGGGGCATGGTGATGGGTGGTGATGGTGAGTGATGTGTGTGTTGGTGTGCAAGTGAGGGTGTGTGTGTGTGTGTTTTGCTGGGTGTATGTGAGGGTGCTATTTGTTGAGGTGCTGCTGGTGTGTGGCTTGTGTGATGGATGAGCTGTGAGTGTGTGTGTGGTTGCTGTCTGTTGGTGTTGAGTGCTGGCAGGTAATTTGAATTTGCAAAGGATCATGGTAGGGATTTGTGTCCTTTATATGGGTGGAGTTGTGGGTGTGTCTTTGTTCCCTGTTTCCCCACCCAGTATTTATTGGCTTTGTAATTCCTTGTTTGGCCTTTTTTTGTGTGTTTTTTCCTTAGTTCTTTTTGTGCATGTAGGAGACGTTCTTCTGACCGAGTCGGACCCTGCAGTTGTCTCGTGCGAGCCTCTCAGATTCGTTCACGCTGTGTTTGTGCTGTTTTCTGTGCTGCGTACGCGTCGGTCGCGGTGTTTTGGGTTGTTTCGGCTCGCAGTTTTGTATGCGTGTCGGTCGTACGGCTTGGGCCCCGTGTGACTCGGTCGTGTTTTCCACACGTTGCATCGTACTTGGCGGGTAGGAGTTCGCGGGTACGTTTCGTTTGGGATTCTTCCTGGTGCGTGTCGGTCGGTTAGATTCGTGTGATTTTCCAGCCGGATCGCTTTTTTCCGCGCGGTTGGGTCGTTCGGCTTGTGTTCCGTACGCGTCGGTCAGATTTTGCACGCTTCTCATCGTACTTTGCGGGTCGGGCTGCACCGGTACGTGTCGGTCGGAATGAATTCCGGCTCCGAGTCGGTCGGTACGTTTTCCGGCCCGAATCGGAATCGGCCCCTTAGTCTTTTCAGAAGTTCCTATTAAAAAGAACATGATTATAGTGAGTAGTGCAAGAAATGCTGAGTATATGGGAGAATTCTTCCATACGACTAAAACAATAGATACTGTATATACACATCAAAACAATCTGACCTGTAGATTACATAATGTAGAAGTAGAATTCATAAATACTGTAGAAGATAGGCGACAAGATTTTAAGAGAAAGGCTGAAAAACAGAAGACTACCATACCTCCTTGGGCTCACAGGGAGGGGGATTACAAGAAAGGTGAGACATATGCTGCAATGACTCTAGACTGGCATCACAAAAGGAAGCTTTGCTTACTAAGACGAAAGACCAAATATAATAATTATTTCATTGGTTCTAGTGAATGTGAACATACCTTCCTAATTACAGGGGGGTGGGGTTTGAGAAGTGATACAGATCCTGTTTACCCTGGACTTTCATTATGTGTGTGGTAGAAATGCTTAATATAGATTACCACAACATTGGTATAGGTGTTGTTATTTGGGAATAGTTTTCACAAAGATATTGTTGCAGGGATTCTGCACATACACAGAACTATGCGCAGGAAAACAGGACCTCGGTGTATAGGGGTTGTACCTTCCTACCACCTTAGTACCCAAAATCCCAAAACCGACTAGCTAGAGTGTCTCATTCGTTCTCCTACATAATCACAAAGCTACAAATGATTAGACAACCCAGAACACAACACTCCCGACTCTCTCAGGAATCGCGGTAGCAAGACATACCCTTTCGCTCACTCACTCGTACTTGTCCACAATAAGAATTGTCAGAGTCACGGTTATAGTTCAAAATGTTTATTTTAACTATCGTGCTCTATAATGCAGTATACGAGTCACTACCAGCAGCGAAATGCATAAACCTAATACAGTTAGCATTGTTACAATTCCATAGAATATAAAGGGGATGTCATCATATACAGACAGTGGTAAAGGGACTATAGGGCCTAACCACTCTCCCCTTGGTAAGGTGAAGTTATTTATATAAAGGAAGATCTCTGGGCTTTCTCAGCAGACCCCATACCTTAGTGCCTAAATGGAAGTTTTACATCATAGGATCAGCATAGCTCTTCTCCCTGGAAAGGTTCCTCTCCAAGTGTGTGTTTGAACAACATGCATCCCCGTAATATTAAAGCACGAGTTTCCAGCAGTGCAGCTGTGTTAGCATGTTTTGTCTAGGTGCTAGGGACTGACCAGAACAGAATAACAAGGGGCATTGTTTATCGACCTTGCACATCGTGTTCAGACTAAACTCCAGGAACAGGCAGAGAACACAGAAAGCAGACAGTTCTCATGTGAAAGGCACAAACAGAGTCTTGCAAAATAAAGTCATGTAGTAATGTGCGCAAAAACAGCATCATGGCAGCAGAGCTCAGGCTAACTTAGCAATGTCAACAATGACCCTAACGGCCATATAACACCCTCCCCTTGGTAAGGTCATAATATATAGACAAAAGACCAAAACAGAGTTCAAAGCCAAGCAGAGTTCAGAAGCGCTTGAAAAAAACAAATTATAAAAATTCAAAAATAAAATTTGTATGTTTGTTTAAAATTTTGCCATTTCATGACAAACGGGATTAAGAAGGAGGTGGCAAATCCATCAAAGTAAGTGAACCTAAGAATGCAATTCATTCCAAAAGGTCATCTCTATCGTTAGTCGAAAAAAGAGATGCCATCCAATCAAGTAGGCCGAAGGAACAGGCGTGCTCCTCGTAATCCGATGCTTCCAAGAGCATTTCCGGGCAACTTGTGTGATATTCGATGAAACTCCGTTGCAAGAGGTTCTGCGCAGCCGCACAGATATTCCACTCAGCCAAGACTCCAAGTGCAGCAGCACGCGCCATACGGCCATTCCCAGAACAGGCCTGCTCATGGGCCACTAAGGGACCCATTAACTGGTCATAATCCTTGTCTGAACATGACGTATTGGAGAGGCATAAATCCAAAGCCCAATAGAAGGGGCACCCCTGACAGTAGAAAACAGGTGGCACGCAAGTGAAGTAGGCAAAGCGAAAAGTTAGTCCATAACTCACGCTAAGCGTTGCTAATGGCAAGCATCCAAAACGTTGCTGCATTTGGTCACGGTACAGTTGCAATTGGCCTGGTCTGTGCATTACCACAAGATGAGCAGGAATTGGGTAGCAGGAGTAGAAGAATCAGGATTCCACCAACTAGCACCAGTAATAAAGGGATCCCGCCGAAGACGCTAGAAAAAATAAAATGAATAAAAGCCGGTATTACTCCAAATATCGTCTGAAAAGAAGTCACAAGGCCGGATCCCACAAGTTTAAAAAAATGAGCAAGGCCTTTTGTGTCAGACGCATTAAATATTTGATACAGAAGCTCCCCAAAGTGAAGTGGGAGGTTTGTGTTTAGAAGTGACTGAATCTCGCTAGATGTTCTAGCCACCTGCAATTCGAAGGTCTCTCGAGCCGAAGTGAGAGCCACTACTTGTTGAAACAATAGCGCTTTGAGTCTGCTTAATTTGTTGAAATCTGTTGTCAAAGTCGGAATGGAAGGCCAAATGGAACTATCTACTTTCCCATGCGGGGGCGGAAAAAGCACATTGCTACAACAAGTAACACGTTGTGAAACTGTTACTATATACGGGATACCCGCCCGTAAACCACAGCAGTCGTGGTTGTTCAAAATAAGATAACTGCCATTAGTAAGCAAGGTGAAAGCGGGAAGTATTGCTGGGACAGGAGTTCCTTTCAAAAAACAAGCATGATTAGGTGCGCCATGTAACTTAACGTGTTTACAAACTAGGGAATGTCCTACTGTGGAATCGCAGTCCTCCCCTGTTAGGAAAACTTCCTTATCCTCTCATTGACATCTGTAAGTGAAAGGTAGGGACCATAATTCATGGAGAAATGCACTACCCAGGGTTTCAAAGCGGCCTATCGGGAAATGTTTCATACATGATTTAAATTGGAACAGGGAGAATGGGAGAGAGATAACCCATGAATTACCATACAGCTGAATCCGTCTCCACCACAGAGAATGGCAAGTGTTCTAATCGTTCAATGTGTAATAGCGTGTATGTAGCATCTTTCATGGACATAAATCTCTGTTTATCAGTTAGATTAAATGGTAAAAACAAAGCAGAAGCATTCAAATAATCCCAAGGGACTTTTCCCATTTTGAGAGTCTGTAACGTCCTTGCAAACTGCATCACTGAGCGTAATTGATTTTGACCATGATATAACACAGATACATCATTATGAACAATATCAATAACGGATGAAACAATATTATCCAAGGTATAAATGTGTGAAGACAGTGTATTGATACTATTGTCGACCACTGCAAGGACTTTTTCTAAATTTGCTTTGTCAATTTGGCGCAGACGAAGCGCTGCCTCAATTTGCGAAAGTTTCCAAACTTCATTGTAAGCTGCATAGATAAACCGCTTTGTTCTAGGAATCCTAGGACCTAAGATAAAATCAGCCAAATTGATGTCGCTTGACAAGAGTGACAAGTGTTGTTTTACTGATGACAAAACGGAGTGTTCTAACCATTGTTGGCACAATCTGCCCACCGAGTATGTGGTGACCGAATGTGAACATGAAAAACGAGGATCCGGTCTAGTCTGTGTGACACCCGGCGTTACATTATAAAAAAGCAGTTGGCATGCATTTAAATCTGTTTGCCACACCAACCATCCGGATGGGTCAACATCAGAGACCTTGAAAGTGTCATTTCCAAACAAAGATTGTAATACATCATTCGTATAATTAGTTTGTGCACGCCAATTGTCATATTTCGCTAAAGACGGAATGGATGGGATATTCAAATTTTTAGCAGTTGCCAAGCCAAAGCACGTAGTTTGGTGCACTGTATCATTTAAAAATAAAATTTGAGTCAGGATTAGGCAAAGCTTCAGTTCCCTGAACCTGCCAAGTCTTAGTGCCCCAAATTGATTTCAAATCAATGGTATCTCTCCAGTGATCATAACCCTGTTTGGCCAATTCAGTTCTAAAGGAACTGGAATAGATTAATTTAGTGTGGGTTAGAATAAATTTGGGCTGAGATGACAACTGCAATTTAAAGAAATAGGATTCCGGACTGGACGTGTTATAATCTGTGAAATAGGTGAACTTATCCCCAAGGGTTTTAGAACTCCCCTGTATGGGAGTCGGACAATGTTCCCATTGCGTGTAATTAAAAACTGGTCTTAACGTGTTTGTTTTGTATAAGAAATTATGCCCATAGTGTTGATAACAGAATAAATCAGCATAATTGGCAGAATTTAAATATAAATCTTCAGCATCAAAAGCAGCATAATACTTTAAATCAGAAAACAATGAATGTACTGCTTGTACATCCCAATCATCAGAATGTATGTCTTGTGTTACCACATCTCCTAATGAGATGCGAAACACGTATGGTATCTTGAGGACTTCCGTCGGGCCGTGAATTTCGAAAGCTACTTTATCCCAAACGATGCCATCTGCAACCGGGAAAGCTGAAATGTTCAAAAGAGTTTGATCATGTTTCATGATATGAGACGATGTATGAGGGGCCAGAATTCCATCGACCAAGTTCACAGCAGAGCGTTCTGGCAAATAATGACCATTGATGAGTAAGAAAAATACAGTCACAAATCCAATCGACATGAAGAGGAAAAGCAGGATAAGTACCAACCAGATGTAGGCACATGGGGGGACCAGGTAAGTCTTTTTGAACCAAGAGATGAAAATACTTAATTTTGTTGGTGGAAGTGCCAAAGTAGAAGACGAGGAGGATGAGTCATAAGAGAAACTCGCACAGTCCCCAAAATAACCGCTTGCACCCATGTTCATTAAAGGTGGTAGGGCAGCATCAGCTTGATGTTGTCAAGGACTGTTCGGCACCTCACTGTGGGACTCATCCGCAGGGTAAGTATACTCGACTTCTGCGTTGGAAGAGGATGGAGGCAGAACAGGCAAAAGGTCAACAGTAGTTTCCATCTCACCCTCAGCGATACGGGCATTAGTCGAAGAGGATGAATTCACCGGATTCAAAGAGATAGCATTGAATGAAACTGCAGGTGTTACACTATTCAGAATCGGCCAGACGGTGTAGCTTGACATTGTCCACTGAGATGTATCTGTTGTCTTTATGACCCGGTAAAGGTGGTAGAATGACTGTACGAGTACCCTTCAATCCAAGTACTGGAACCGGTGTACTATAAGAGGTTCCAAATTCTTTTTTGTCCTCCAGCTTTTCTCATACCAGATCTCCAACTTTAGGAAGCCAGCCGGCGACCGGAATCAGCAGTGCCGTATCATTGGAAGAGGGCAAATGTTCAGTTGCGTAGCTGTCACGGGTCTTTTGTAGGTCCTGTAACATAGTAGAATGATTATCTACGTCAAATGTTGCGGCAGCTGCCACAACGTCTAGACCATCAAGGTCTGGCACAAACATTTTAATGCCAAAGAGCATTTCGTATGGGGTCCGCCCACCCAGAGATATTCTAGGGAGATTATTGAGTGCACGTTGAACTCCATACAAATGGGCCAGCCAGTTCCTGCCAGTACCTAAGACTCTAGCTGTCAAAGATTTCTTTAAGTCACAGTTCATTCGCTCCACTATAGAATTGCCCTCAGGCCTGTATGGAGACGAAAATTGCACCAGCACCCCCATCGACTTCATCGCGTCCTTGTATGCCTTAGAGGCGAACGCTGGACCTTGGTCAGAATGGAAGGTGCCACAGGCAAACATCCCGACAAAGACACGCAAATCTCTAATGACATTTTGAGCGTCAGCACTGCGTTGTGGCCAAAGCCAGAGGAATCTAGGGCACAAATCAACTGCAACAAAAATGTATTTACATGCAGTATCAGAAGAGAATGGACCGCAGTGATCAAGATATACACAGCCAAACGGCTGACTGGAAATACATAGCTGTGTTTGTGGTGGGCGTGAGACCGTAGATGGTTTGGTTTGCTGACAAATGTCACACGAAAGTACATAATTACCGGTCTGTTTATATAAACCACGCCACCAGTAACGTTGCTGTAAAATAGAGACTGTTGCAGACACCCCGGCATGTGCAGAAGCCATGCCTTCGTGTGCGGCAATGATCAAAGCAAGTCTGCGGTCCATGTTGGGAATCAGCCGATCCCCAACAGATGGTATCTTAGCATACGGAACTTGTTCGGGAGATAAATGATCAGAATACTTCGAAGGGAAGCCCTGCAGATAAGCAGTTCCATCCTTCGTAGCAGCTACAGCTGCCAAAATGTCATTATCTATCTTAGTCATGGACCTTGTAACTGCTGCAACGGAACACATGGCTACTGCAGATTTGGCTGCCTTGTCAGCCAAAGAATTGCCAACAGCATGTGCTCCCACACGCTGATGGCCAAGAGTGTGTATAACCTGTGTGAGTGGCAGACGTTCTTTAAGCTCCGCCACTCGAACCCAAAGCATTTTATGCTTTATTGTGCTGCCTTTAGAGTCTCGATAGTCATTCTGAGACCAAAAGAATAAGTTGTCATTAAAAGACTGAACACAGTAGTAAGAATCGCACACAATAAGAGTATTCACGGTAGGATCCGCAAACTCGAGAGCTAGAACAAGAGCACGCAGCTCCGCCAATTGCGCTGTACAGTCCCCAAGTGCCCGTGTATGCACTATGGAAGACTTGAATTCACCATTAACAATCGTACCAGCCACAATTGCGCAAGCCGCTGAATAAGCGTGTTTGGAACCGGTGGCCGGTTAAGCCGAGCCATCGGTATAAATGATACATTTGTACTCATCCAAAGGAAGCAACGACAACAGAGGAGGATGAACATGTTCATACTGTAAAAACTCTTGTGTCTGAAGAGCAGGATCAAAGATAAACGTGACATCAGCCGATGTCAAAGAAGTAGCCCATTGTATCCAACGGGGATGTGGTGCCTTAGAGTTGGGTACTCTTGCCTTAGTCACTGCTTCTAAAGCAGGGAGAGGCATGAGCATAAGAATGCGTTTTCCCTGCGCCAGCGAGCGTTATGTTATGTTATATGCATTTCTAAAGCGCAGCGGTTACCCAAAGGTGTCCTGGCGCTAGCTACTATCCCCTGAGCACTGAACAGTGTATACTTGTTTACACGTTAAAGAGCCAGGTTTTTAATCCTTTTCTGAATGCCAGGAGGTCAGTGGCGTTTCTCAGATGGAAAGGAAGGTCATTCCAGGCCTTTGCAGCGCAGGCAGGAAAGCTTCTCCCTCCCAACGTAGCTTTTTTAGTGGGTGGTACTTTCACCAATTTAGCTCCTAGAGAGCGAAGAGTTCTTTTGGGCATATACCACTGAAACTGCAGCTTCAGATAGTCTGGTCCTGTTCCTTGTAGGGCCTTGTAAATGGTGCATAAGGATTTAAAATGCACCAGTTTCCTAACAGGTATCCAGTGAAGTCTTTTAATTTCCTTGGAAATTGAAGCAAATTTGGATGTGCCAGTGAGCAATCTCACTGCCGCGTTTTGCAACAGTTGAAGTTTATTCAGAAAACTTTCTTGTATTTTTAGGTAAAGACCGTTACAGTAGTCCAGCCTTGACAGGATAAGTGCTGTAACAACTGTCTGCTGACTGTTGGCCGACAAAAAGGGCAGTATTTTCTTGATCATTCTGAGAGCGTAAGAGGTGGCTGAGGCCACTGCATTAACCTGGTCACCAAAGTTGACCTTGTCATCAACTATGCCTCCCAAGTTTTTTACTTTCCTGGTGGGTGTAGGAAGAGTGCCCAGTGTTTCTGGCCACCAATTTGGGGTCCAGAAGTTGGCATCGTTTCCAAACAGGATGACCTCAGTCTTGCCCAAGTTGAGCTTCAGGCAATTCTTCCATACAATCATGGAACTGTTTACCATTTCCTGATTCCTGCCCTGGCAGCAGAGATACAACAATTTGTGTGTCATCTGCGCACGAGGTAAGGCAAAAGCCAAAGGTCTGAAAGTTCTTTCAGAATCGCCATTTGGACCGCTGTCAAAACTTTTTCAAAGTTCAAAAATCGCACTTCAGCCGCAGTGTACAAATGTGATTTGTATGCAATAGGTACTGTGTCTCCCTCAGTGAACGTCAAGTAAGTGATACCCACTGTCCCCGGTACTATACGTATCACCAGGTTTGTGGTATTATCACGCGTCAACAAGAAGTTAGTCGCAAGCAGATATGATTGCAGAATGGTGCTATGTTCCGGAAGCCAGCTGGCAGAAGAATATGTTGGTTGTATCAACGCATAGAGCGGTTTGATACACTGGGCATAATCTGGGAGGTAAGTTCTCCCAAAATTCAAAAATCCCAACAAAGACTGAAGTTTCTTCAGAGTAGACGGAGGTTGCAATTGTTCTCACCTCTCCAGAAAGTGGGGGCTAAGCCCCTACCTTCATTATTGAGCTAGTAGTCCAAAAAGAGCACTGCAAAACATGCGATGTGCGACTTTACAAAATTGAATTTGTATCCATAGTCGGCAAACAACAGAATAATTCGGTTGACTCGGACAAGATGCGGCATCAGTTCATCGTCCATCAGATAAATATCATCAACGTACGAGAACGTTTCAGGGTTTATGCTGTGTAACAAAGACACAACACGTGCAGCGAAAGCCCTGGGGCTATTCTTATACCCCATAGGCAAACGTGTACATTTTTGTGATTTCCAACCACGGTAAATGCTGTCAAGTCATAGCTCTCAGGAGCCAAGTTGTGACTATAGAAGCCATTGGATATATCCAGTATAGTTTTGTATTTCTTACGAATAAGACTGTTCATTAGCGCAGAGCTATGTGTGTTCTGTACCGCAAATGTACGACAATGACTATTCAAATTTCGATAATCCAATACAATGCGATATGAACCATCAGGTTTTGATACTGGAAAAAGAGGATTATTCATTGGTGATACGCAGGATTCAATCACTCCTTGATACTCCAACTGAGTGAGAATGTCACAAACTGGAGCTTTAGCCTCTCGTCTGATTGGATATTGCGGCTGTGGCTGTGGCATAGACCGTAACGGTATCTCATGTGCTGGTGAATCTCTATCCCAGTCCACCTGATTATGGTACACCGCCGGGGCAAGGGCCAAAGCCCATTCAGACGCATAAGCCTTTGCATGTTCCTCAGGGACGTAACGCGAAAAACTCTGAAGTATCACATCCTCCCCTTTAGAAGCGGCTAGCACAAATGGTGGAGGCCAATCTGCCTCTGCCAACAAAATGTCGTATGAAGAGGTGAGATTTTCCCAGAAAACCGCTGTGATTGTACGCTGTATATCACCTTCAATTTTGAAGACAACTTCATAAAGTCTATCTGGGGGGGCAACTCGTGTATCTGCTGTTTCTACTGTAATAAATGTATCAGTTGCTCTCGCCTCCAGACAGGGACGCAGTGCCTCCTGCACTATGGTAACCTCCGCTGCGTTGTCGAGCAGAGTCACTGCCCATGTCCATTCCAGAAGCCGTGTTCTCACCGTCTGAGGCATACTTCGCTGTTAAAGTGGCAACTTTTTTCTTCTGATACGGGGGGTCTAAAACGAGGCAGATCCTCTTGTTTGGCTTTAACGTCAAACTGATGAGGTTGATCCCGTCCCTGTTGTGTGGTCGGACCTTTGCCATGATCCTGGCGTTCCCCACCACCGACTTGAGAGTCCGATGTGTCCTGTAAAGAATGAGGAGAGCGCTGGTAAGGGACTTGAAATCTATCAGGAGTCTTAATTTTCGCGTGGTCGCGCAAGTCATAAGTACGCTCAGAAGACTCAGGTGTCGTTAAACCAGCACGCGAACCCTGCTTCTGTTGTTGCTGCCCCAGTTTTTTATTTCTCCAGTTCTTTTTAGGAAATAACGGGCGCCCATCTTTATCAGTCTGGGCTTTTTGTTGAGTCTGAGCCTGCGTTTGCGGTTGAGTAAAAGGCTTAATTCCCAGACTATTGCGCCCCAAGGTTTTATAAGCTTTAGCAATAATCTTTGGCAATTCACGCTGTTTGTCTGCGTCAGCCACAGCCTCCAAGTGTTGCGCCACTTGTAAGCTCACAGCATCACCCTTAACATTAGCAAGGATCATATCGCAAACAATGTCGAACACACCCACCAGTCTCATTCCCAACTCCAGGGCCGCCTCGGCCCCATGTTCATCTTGAACACGTTTAATCACGGAAGGGAGAACGGTCATTGAGGGGGTGCCCAAACACATCGAATATACCTCTGCAAACACTCTACCCCAAGTGTTACGATCAGCTAATTCGGGAACTAGGCCTTTAGGCAGGCTCATGGTCAGGATCCTGTGTTTCTCCACAGGCGTGGTATTTGGAAAAACAGCTTCGAGTTGTCCAAACTTCTCAGTAAGCCAATAAGGAAGTTCATCCTTATTTTGTGGACGCTTGCCAATCACAGAATTATTCATTAAGGGACTGATGATCACACCACCAGGTGCAGGTGGTTGCGCAGCAATGCCAGGTGGTCCCACCTGGAAGTTGCGTGACATGAACTGTATAACAGCTCTATGTACACGTATCAACGAAGTATGTAATACGCGGAGCTTTGTGACTGTAGCATTGAGATAATTTGGGTGCGGGGTATACTCAGCCAAAACGGGCCACGTGGCCCCATCTATCGATAAGGGGCCTAAACGGACCTGTGTTATCGGGAGAGGAAGGGCACCATTAAACCGTATTTGATGTTGCTAAGCAGTTAGCGGAACTTCAAGAGACATATAAGGACGATAATTCTGAGGAAGGGCCGTGGCAGTATATTCGTGAAACAAATTGTCTGTCCCATCGACTGCCGGAAAGGTGACCCAAGAATAAAACACCTCGAAGACAAAAATGAGCGCAACACCAGCATTAGGTACCCCATATTGAGTCAAATAAGCTGTGACTGCTGCTCGGTTAGGTGGCGCAATGACAACTGCCATAATCAACAGTTGAGAATAACAACCTATGCGTGGCAGCGCAATAACAGGTTAATAGGAAAGAGAACACCTTTTAAAATTCAAGCTTGAAAAACCTATAAAACATCTCAATATAGGAGGCTACACCGTCACAACCATCTCCGGAAACAGAAGTGAGGGGTTTGTGGACAAGCACTACTCAGGAGTCTCGCAGATAAGAACCAGACCAAACATTGGCGGCGCCATGTTGCGGGGATTCTGCACATACACAGAACTATGCGCAGGAAAACAAACCTCGTGTATAGGGGTTGTGCCTTCCTACTACCTTAGTACCCAAAATCCCAAAACCGACTAGCTATAGTGTCTCATTCGTTCTCCTACATAATCACGAAGCTACAAATGACTAGACAACCCAGAACACAACACTCCCAGGAATTGCGGTAGCAAGACATACCCTTTCGCTCACTCACTCGTACTTGTCCACAATAAGAATTGTCAGAGTCACGGTTATAGTTCAAAATGTTTATTTTAACTATCGTGCTCTATAATGCAGTATACGAGCCACTACCAGCAGCGAAATGCATAAACCTAATACAATTAGCATTATTACAATTTCATAGAATATAAAGGGGGATGTCATCATATACAGACAGTGGAAAGAGGACTATAAGGGCTAACCACCCTCGCCTTGGTAAGGTGAAGTTTATTATATAAAGGAAGATCTCTGGGCTTTGTCAGCAGACCCCATACCTCAGTGCCTAGATGGAAGTTTTACATCATAGGATCAGCATAGCTCTTCACCCTGGAAAGGTCCCTCTCCAAGTGTGTGTTTGAACAACATGCATCCCCGTAATATTAAAGCATGAGTTTCCAGCAGTGCAGCTGTGTTAGCATGTTTTGTCTAGGTGCTAGGGACTGACCAGAACAGAATAACAAGGGGCATTGTTTATCGACCTTGCACATCGTGTTCAGACTAAACTCCAGGAACAGGCAGAGAACGCAGAAAGCAGACAGTTCTCATGTGAAAGGCACAAACAGAGTCTTGCAAAATAAAGTCATGTAGTAACAAGCGCTAAAGCAGCATCATGGCAGCAGAGCTCAGGCTAACTTAGCAATGTCGACAATGACCCTAACGGCCATATAACAATATTCCATGTAAATGAAAATCCTAAAATCGATGAAAAGAAACTAATACGAAGTAAAAGGGGAATAAGTGCAGCTGAAATAGTGGGAGATATTTTTGGTGCATTGATACCTTCAGTTGGAGTAATTTTGAACTCACATAAAATTAGAAAATTGTCTACAGTAGTTGATCGCTTATCAACAGATACTGCTGGTGGGTTTTTAATGATTGATATGGAAATGATGGCCATGAGTTCCATGGTTTTGCAAAATTGACTTGCTCTTGATGTACTATTGGCAAAAGAGGGTGGAGTCTGTAGTATGTTGAAAATTCAACAATGTTGTACTTATATCCCTAATAAAAGAAAGGGCCTAGAGGGATATATCAGTAATATTACACATTTACATAATGATTTAACTGAACTGAAGGTTGATGGTGCATGGGAAAAACTTGGTAAGGGTTTTTCCTCAGTAGCTAATTGGTTTTCATCACTAAGTAACAGCTTGTTAGGGAGAATACTAACACCTATAATTGCTATAGCTATTGGCATACTAATCGTAATTATAATTTACAAATGCTGTAAGAATAGGCAAACAGAGACTAAACGTAGAGCAAGAAAAAGGAAAAGAGAAGAAATAGAAATGGAAGAAAGGAAAGGAGCCTATTATGAAGTAATGAGAGATGTAGAGGGTGTTAGGTTGAAACAAATGAAGACTACTTTGTTTTGAAAACAGGAGTCAGATCGTAATCAGATTTTGTAGATTATATGATGGATTAAGTCGCCATCAAATGGGGGATTGATGAAGCATGATTTTTTGCGAAATAAGATCCTACTTGATTAATCTACTCATATTAGTGTTACTAATGAAAACAATAACTAATGGTGTGAAAATCATTAACATGGGAAACCATTTTATAAGTTTTCGTGAAAAAGTGCACAACTAAGCATAACACGTGTAGAAAATGAAAGCAGCATTAAACATGTGGAAAGTATGAATAAATAAAGTTTTCTTTATGTGAACTAAAACATTTACGGGACAAGAGAGAAATAGAAATAGTAATTAGAAATGCTTATGAAAAATGTTACGTGAAACACTAATTTTCTTCACTTATAATGTAAAAGAGACATATTACTTAATAATGAGTCTAAATGATTAATACTTGTGGATTTAATAGAAAAATGATGATTCATCTGCCATAATGATCTTTTATGAATATTCGTTATGAACAGTTAACTAAAATGCGTTTTATTTTCCTAGAGAGAAATGCATTGCAAAATCCTATGAAGGCCTCAAAACTTTGTTTGAATGATTTTCTTTTCTTAAAATGTAGGCCTCGGAAGAAAAATGTATTTTGTCCTTCACTAGTTTTAAAATGCTGTGTTAGTTTGTTTAGCTGTGCACAATTTATCTCAAGGAATTTCCTCTTGATAATTTCTTATGAATTAACTTTTCGTCAAATGTTTACAAACCAGTGAGACCTGCGCGAGGATGTGGATAATGTTGCAAGATGTTTTTCTGCTTCCGCGGAAGGATGACTTCATTAGAACCAACAATGGATTTCTTCAAAGAACTTTGTCGAGCTAGTATGGTCAGACGATCACCCTATTCGAAAAATCAATAAAATCGTGAAGAAGCTGTGAATGATACTTTTAGGAGATTGGACATTAATATTTAGGCTATAAATATTTGTGTAAAAAGAGAATTCATTAGAAGCTGTTTCTATGAGAGGAGAGCTTTGCTGCTGTTCTTCTCTATGCTATTCAGGCTGCCTGCTGTCTTTGCTGACTGAGACTGTCCTGAAATCTTTGCACTTCATCGGCTGGTGATGTTGCTCTTAACTATACCTTTTTGGCCAAGAGGTTAGCTTCCCTTCTTATTGCACGCTGTGCAATTATTTTCTAGGTTCATATGAAAATCGAATTGCATATTGATATTTGCAATTAAATATTTTCTTGTCTCTCTCTCTATCTCCGCTCATTTGACTGTTAATTGGGATTGTGATGAATTTATTTAAAACTGTTTTCTCGTATTTGTGGTTTTTCCTGTAACATTTGATCTAATGAAGATTTATATAATGTTTGCTAATGTGTTCCTGTACTGACCATTCACATTCTAAAAATCTTAGATAAAAGCGACTTGATAAGTATTCAGAGTTTGTCGTTATTTATGGATTATTGACAGTTTTGTAAATATTATGACAGTTGTTGTTAAGTTAGATATTTCCTCATGAGGGGAATTTTATCCGTCTTTTCATTACCCAGTCCCTATATGCTCTACATAAAGATCCATCGGAGGACTTGATGTTGTAAGTGGTTAATGTGTTCTCATGGGCCCGAACTGCTGACCATAAAGAAACTTCTGATATAAAATTAGTGTTATCACTTCTGCATTAAAAATTCACCCCGCTTCCACTGCAACAGTATCTTGGGATTATAATTGACTCAAAACGAACATTTGCTGCACAAAAAAACTTTATTAACTAGGAAGGGTGCTGCATTAATGTCAGCCTTCAACGTTCTCTTCAACACATTAAAAGGGCCGAGCATGTTGCGAATGCTGAAGGTGATCTCTGCCAAGCTCTTACCAACTCTGGCATATGGGTGAAAGGTGATCCGAGGTTGGGGCACAAATACCATGGAGCGAGCCATTTTAAGGACATATAGATATGTATTTTGACTCCCAAAATATACATCACCGGTGCAAATATGCCTAGAATTCGGGATTCCAAAACCAGAGGTGGCTGTAAAATTCTGAAAGTGGTGGGCCGTATAAAACTTAAATATGCTTATAACGCACAGTAAATGCTTTATAAATAGAATGTGCCCTGATCACCTCTGCAGTACGAATTTCATTTTTGTAGCAATAGGTGCAGAATGAAATTTGTATTGAAGAGGTGATTGGGTCACATTCTATCCTAGGAGCACACACATCAGAAATTTCTGTATCATAAGACACTAAGCGTTATCCATGGGTTTTCTCTGGATGGTACTGACTATCTATGAGGGATCGATCACCAACGTCCTTCAAGAGCAGCAGGTGCAAATATTTGGGGCAGGACAGTTCTCGTTAGTCCACTGAGAGGAGAGCTATATAGGGGTGCCAAAAGTCTCTGTAGGAGTCACTTGGGCAGTTAGGACTAGGGTGAGTTTCTCCATTCCCAACTGTTGGACATAGCCCTTTTAAAAAAACAAAGAAACTACCCTGCCCAAAAAGACTAAAAGGTGGAATATCTCACCTGTAACCAGGGATAATCATTCCCCATTTGACCAAGCTACCAATATAAACACAATACACTTACATGATTTTATGTGCATTTAATACAAAATTATTCAACAATATTTCAATTTTTTTATGGCAATGATTTCAAGTACAGACTAAAAATGTTTAAGTAAAAAACTCACAGCTGTATTTACCATACCCCGTCAGGATACATTCAAACTCATCATCCATACTAACTCATGTCCAACATCACTCAAACCATACACATACTACTGTCATCAAACACACCATATATATTATATTTATTTCTTCAAATCCACTTAGCACATGTGGAAGGTTACACGCACAGGAACAAAGACCGAAGAACTACAAACTAAACTTTAGAATACAACAATACAATTTCACCATGCATGTGTTATACAATATAAATTGGACACAACTTCGTTTTTTTAAATGTGTAGAGATAAAGAATTGATTAATACATATCTTCATTGATTGCTACAGAAATTGTATACGTTTCAGATAATCCTCTCTCTCCAGGCATAATGATCTGGTGTTCCTGCTTAACCAGCGCCGACGCACGTTTCGGTGACCACCCAGCTTTGGGTAACACCTTCTTCAGGGTGCTAAAGGTAGATGTTCCCAGATTCAAAGTGGCGTGGAGTACAGGGGAGCAAACCAGCAAAAGTAGTAATCATATCTCTCTTTCTAGAGAAGCGATCATACACCGGCAGTAAAATAAATGGAGAGTCGCAAGAGTCCCAATTGAATGAAGGCACCTCAACTCTCCAAACTGAATCGTCTGTCTTCTGGCCCAGCACATATATACGTTTTCCCAAGGCCCTAAGGCTCCAGACCACTCATAGTGTTGATAATCATTCTAATCCACTGTCAGGCGTTGAAGGGAGAACATCAGAGATGAAGTAGAGGACAAGTCAAAGTTTGGCTAAACCAGCGTCTCACAGCTCACGAAGGCCAACGTCCTAGCCCTTTTGACAGGTTTATCCCCAAACTTTTTGCCTTTTGCCTCCTATTTTTCTGACCTGTTTTTGTTGGCTTTAGGACTCTGGGCACTTTACCACAGCTGATCAGTGCTAAAGTGCATATGCTCTCTGTGTAAATTGTGACTAAGGGGCCGATTAGGATGGCGGAAGGACCGCCACCGCCGGGCCGGCGGTGGCGGTCCTTCCGCCATCACACAGGATATTCCCACTGTCGAATTAGGATGGCGGCGGGAATCCCAATTTGTCCCCGGCGGACGGAAAGTCCGTCCGCCACGATTCCGCAAGGCGGTCTTTTTCCGCCCGCCTTGCGGAATCAAAACACAGGCCAGCATTGCGGTGGTGCCTTGCAGGCACCGCCGTAGGGATTAGGATATCCCTTTCCTCATGTCTTCTCGAGGCCGGCAACCCCCCAAGAAAACACAGGCGGAGGCTGGATTCGGGGCCCATTGTGGGCCCCCTCTGTGTTGGGGGGGTGCACTGGGGGGGTACCCATGGTACCCCCCTGCATTTCCCTGCACTGTGTGGCAGGCACCTCGTGGTGCCTGCCACGTAGTGCAGGGAAATGCTCAGCATGGCATTTTAGCATTGTGTACGGTGCTGCAGCCAGCAGCACCGTCCACAATGTTGAATGCCCTGGATGCGCCCGCCAGTATGGCGGGCGCATCCTAATTGCAGTGGTGGGACCGCCACACGTCTGGCAGGCGGTCCCAGCACCGCAACGATGGCGGGCGCACTGATGTCCGCCCGCCATCATAATGAGCCCCTATGATTGGTTATCCATGATTGGCCTGTTTGATTTACTGGTAAGTCCCTAGTAAAGTACACTGTGTGTGCCAAGGGCCTGAAAATCAAATGCTACAAGTGGGCCTGCAGTACTGATTGTGCCATCCACACAAGTAGCATTTCAAATGTGTCTCAGATCTGCCACTGCGGTGTCTGTGTGCAGTTTTAAACTGCCATATCAACCTTGCAAGTGCACCCACTTGCCAGGTCCTAAACTTCACTTTTCATATATGTAAGGCACCCCTAGCGTAGGTTCAAGGTACTCCCATGGGCAGGGTGCAGTGTATGTGAAAGGTAGGACATGTACTGGTGGTTTTACATGTCCTTATAGTGAAATACTGTGTATTTCGTTTTTCACTATTGCAAGGACTTGCTCTCCCATAGGCTGCCTTGAAACATTTTAGAAGTGTAACTTTTAATTGGGAACAGCTAGAGAGTTGGAGTTTAGACTCTCTGAACTCAGAATTCAATAACACACCTTTTAGTAAAGGTGTTTTTTAATTTGTGTGTTTGAAAATGCCACTTTTAGAAAGTGGGCATTTTCTTGTTTAACCATCCTGTTTGCCTCTGCCTGCCTGTTTGTGTGTAACCCTGGGCGTAGTTTGCGTAGTGGCGCTACGCTACGCGAAGTGCACTTCGCACTACGCAAGCTACGCGTAGCAACGCGAACTGCGTAGTGCGGTAGGGAAAATGCTGTTCGCACTGATTGCACAGTGCCGGATGCTTGTCCGCACTGTGCAATCATTGCAAACGGCATCTTGCACAGTGCAAGCGGTCGTTTTCTGCCGCTCGAGTAGATTTGTACTCGAGCAGCAGTTTTCTCAACGCGGACTGGTAGTTTCTCATCGCGAGCGGTCGCGAGCATACGCGACCACTCGCAATGAGAAACCTGACCTCCCCGCGTTGAGAATCTCGCCGGGAGGTTTATTTTCCACGCTCGCGATCGGCAACTTGATGTTGCTGATCGCGAACGAGGAAAAAGTCTCGCCGGGGTGTCATTTTGCTCGCTCGCGGTCGCCAACTTGACGTTGAGGACCGCAAGCAATCAAAAAATGCCCGCTATGCGTTTTTGCACTGTGCTACGTGCAATTCACGTAGTGCGTAGTAGCGCAAACTACGCAAACTATGCGAGCGTAGCGTAGTCCTACGCCCAGGGTTATTTGTGTGTTCACCGTCTGGTTTTAGACTGACAGGGACTGGGGATGTACATTCACTCTAGACTGTCACACAAAGGGGGTTGAGGTGTGTCCTGCCTTTCCTGGGTGACTCATAGCCAGGCTGAATAGATCTTTCTGCAGAAGTGGTGGGAGAAGTTGCCACCAGCACCTGAATGCACTGCGGCTGCCTTTCACAATGCTGTATCCACCTCCTGTAGTGAAGCTGGACCAGGGTGGACAGAACTGGTTTTTGTGATCAGAGGGACTTTTGGTACAAAGTCTTCAAAGGGAAAAAAAGGGTATAAGTATTAGACCTAAAACCCCAGAACTTTGGATCACTTTTGGAACTAAGAGGATGAAGAGCTGAAGAGCTGCCAGGAGGAGTACTGCCCATTTGCTGCGTGCTGCTTTGTTCGGTTGGCCTGCAGTTGCTGCTTCTGTCTGTGGGCAGTGGAAAGGACTGAAACTTTTGCCCTGCTGTGGTATCCTGCTTAAAAAAGATCCCCAGGGGCTTCTGTGAGCTTGCCTCCTGTTTTGGAAGACTCATGGACATCAAAGTCTCCTTGTGCTGTAATTGCTAAAACCTACGGAGACGTTTCTCAACTTGTTTACCAGGCTGGCCTTCCCCCACCCGCTGTGTGCAACCGGAGGGACTGTGCCGTGTCATCAGGCGTAAGGGTTGCGGAAGATTTCTACTCGTTGCCGCGGCCGCTTGTCCACTGAGCCCAGTGCGCAGGGGATTACCGAAATAGTCTCCCGCATTGCCTGGCAACACTTGCTGCTGAAGTGTGACCTTTCCCAGGTGCTCCTGGGCCGAGTGCATGGAGTTAAGCCTCACCAGGTGAATAATCCCAGCTGCGTCTGCCTTGTCGCTGCCTGAAGCCACTGAGGTTCCGCAACGGCCAGCTGAAAGGAGCCCTACATTGTCAGCTGCCCCAGCCGCTGTGAGGGACTCCGGCTGTGTGATCCATGCCCCGAGCGAAGACTCAGGTGTGGGGGGCAAGCAGGACTGCTTTAATTGCATATGAGGGAGGAGTCTCACCTCTGCTCGCATCGCCCGAGCCAGGGGCACTGGACCGGTGAGCCCCATCACTTGCAAGGAACACACAGAGAGAAGGAATCCTCGTGGTCCTGTGTCATTGCTAAGGGGAGCGCCCCTTGGTAGTTGTTGACCTTACCGTGAATGGCTAGGAGGACTTGTTTTGTGCTCACTCAAAGAATGCACCTGGACACCCCCGCGAGTCCAGGGTATCAGTCACCATTGAAGGAACCAACGGCATCTCCTCATGGACTCCAGCGATCTCCACGCTATGCACAATGCTCCCCGCTGCTGTGAGTACCAATACGCCTTCCCAAATCTGAACTTGACCCTACCCATTTTATCAGACCCCTTTTGTAACTGCATTTCTTGATTACTTTTTGTTGGATTTTTGTCGTTTTGGTCTTGTCTGAATTAGATAAATATTGCCTATTTTTCTAAACTGGTGTCGTGTCACATTTGTAGTGTTTTCACTGGGTTACTGTGTGTGATTGGTGCAAATGCTTTACACATTGTCTCTGAGATAAGCCTGTCTGCTCATACCAGGCTACCAAGGGGGTGAGCAGGGGTTATCTAAGTGTGTAATCCCCCTATCCTGATGAGAAGGAAGTGTCCCTACTCGGACAGGGTGCATACCACTGTCAACTAGGACCCCCCATTTCTTACACCAACACATGCTACAAGGGGTGGAGTCATCCAAGGTGTGTCAGAAGTTTGTCTGTGCCCCAGTGAGTAAGAATATTGTGGAGGGCCGCTCCCAGTGCCCTTGCGTGTTTTAAGTGGGAATGTGAGCGCGGTAGGGAGACCTAAGACAATGCATGCGGGGAATCGAGGTAATTGAGTATCAAAATAGGTGTCTATATCATTCAGGACCCCGTCCAAGTATTGCAAGAGTTTAGAGCATTCCCACAGCAAATGTACCAGTGTCCCACAGTGTCTCCAGCAGTCAGCGCTTCATGTAGGGTTGCCCTTGTGCATTTGTACTGGTGTAAGGTACCAATACCTAACACTTTTTTTAGCCGTCTCGGTGCTGCCAGGTTACTTACTGTGAGGCGTGCTCTGTAATATACCTCCTCCCACTCTTTTGCCGTTAACTGCTGCCCCAGTTCTTGTTCCCAGTGTTTCTGCCCTGGGGTCTTAGGTGCAGGGGAAGTGTGTTGCAGTACATTGTATATTTCGGTAACAAGGTGTTTGTCTATGGTTTTCATGATTAACCATTTCTCAAATGAAGTAAGAGGCTGTTGCTCTCCTGGGCATACCGTGGATGCATAATCCAGTGCCAAACCTGCAGATATCGCAAACTCTCTGACTCCGGAAGTTCGTAATCTGCTTGGAGTTGATCAAAGGGGAGAGGGCCTCCCTCATCAAAAAAGTGGCCAATGAATGGGCATCCATCACTCTGCCAGCTCTGGAATGCAGCCTGATCCAGGCCGGGCGTGAAGTCGGTGTTGCCTACCAC
This sequence comes from Calotriton arnoldi, assembly GCA_963921515.1. Lineage (NCBI taxonomy): Eukaryota > Metazoa > Chordata > Amphibia > Caudata > Salamandridae > Calotriton > Calotriton arnoldi. The sequence goes on from CAWUFW010009846.1 coordinate 380,332, forward strand.
TGGTGTCAGCGGGGGGAGGTGCATGATATTAGGCCCTTGCAGGTATCTACACGGTCCCACACATTCAAGATAGATTTTGTGATTGGGGAGATAAAGCAGCCCCACACTCTCTGCAGGTGAGGCAGGAAGGGGGCTTTCCATAGAGAAGATCCTGCAACAACTTGATCCAAGAACAGCCAATGTTTCACGGATTCCTCCCTGGACCATTCCACCATATAATGAAGTTGCGCTGCCTGATAATATTGCATGAGATTGGGGACCTCCAGCCCCCCTCTACCGGAGGTCGGTAGCTCAAGTGTTGGCGCATGCGTGGCCCCTCCGCCCATACAAAATGATGCATCCCACCCTGCAAGGACTGAATCATGCCTGCGGGAGGCTCAATCCGGAACACCTGGAACAGGAAGAGAATCCCTTGGAGAGCGATCATCTTCAATGCTGCTACCTGGCAGAGCCACGAGAGCCAATATAGTTTCCATTGGGCCAGATCTCTCCTAATTTGCCGAAGGAGTGTTTGGTGGTTGAGGGTCACAGTCTCTTTAATAGTCAGGGCTAATTGGATTCCCAAGGGGGGTAGAGATTGGTTGCAATTGGATCAGATAACGTCGGGCCAGGCAAGCTTCTGTCTCCCGGGGAACCGAGAGGTTTAGGGCCTGTGATTTTTGGATATTTATCCGAAAACCCCCTGCTCCACTGAAGGTCTCCATCTAAGCAACAAAGGCCGGGAGGTCCTCTTCAGGGTTGTCTAGTGCCACTATGACATCGTCGGTATAGAGGCTGATTGTATGTTTCTCCCCACCAAAGGTGACCCCAGTGATATGTATATTGTCATGTATCCTTTAAGTAAAAAAGGCTCCATGTACAGAGCAAAGAGCAGGAATGAAAGTGGACACCCCTGTTTTGTCCCTCTACGGATGGGAAATGGGGATGACTTCTGACCGTTCACCTGCACAATTATTCGGGGTTGGCCATAATTGCTGAGAATCCAGGTGCGGAACCGGAGCCCAAAACCAAAGTGAATAAGCGTCGCCACCAGATATGGCCAGTGCATCCGGCCATACGCCTATTTGACGTCTATGGCCAGAAGCATGATTTCTTTTCTAAGGCATTTGACCTTGTCAAGCAGGTGCAGAATCTGCTTGGTGTTGTCACTACATTGTCTATGCGGGCCGAATTCCACTTGATCGGGGTCAATAAACCCCAGCATGAGTGGGTTTAGGCGCATTGCTAAAATACTGGTAAATATTTTGATATCCACATTGAGGAGGGATATTGGTCGGTAGGACCCACATTGCTTGGGATGTTTCCCCAGTTTGGGAATGACGACGATGGAGGCTTCCATCATAGAGGGCGGGACTGAATCTGGACCAGTTATCGCATTAAATAGTCGTGTCAGAATCAGGGCCAGGTTCGTACAGAATGTTTTCTAAAACAGGGCTGGAAATCCATCCGGCCCGGTGATTTAAGGAGTTTCTGTCTTGCAATGGCTCAAATCACCTCCTCTATACACATTGAGAAGTCTAGCGAGTCGGCTTGATCTACAGTCAGACCTCGGGTATATACATTTCTAAGGTAGAGGTCTGGGCCGTCAGTAGGGAAGTTTTTTTTCTAGTAGATTTTCTCATAAAGGTCGCTGGAAGGTAGGGGCGATGTGGACATCTCCCACGATCTCTGTGCCATTCTGTGTTGAGAGGGACTCTACACCAGTAGCCTGTCATTGTGCAGGAAGCCGGTTGGCCAGTGGGCACCCACATTTATTTCCCCCTACATAGAAAGAATGTTGGAGTCTAAGCAGGGTGAACTCAGTCTTGTCCAGGTCAAGTCCCTCCAGCTGAGCCCTTGCCTCCCCCAGCTGTTGCCAGACCTGTGGTGTACCATTACGCCTATGTATATGCTCTAGTTCCTGCTGGCTCAGGTGCTCCCTCTTATCACATCGTATTTTATTATCTGCCGCAGAGATCGCAATTAACTCCTCCCGGATGACTGCTTTTAGAGTCTCCCAGAGGAGGGAGATAGGAGTGTCTGCTGTATCATTTATGTCTAAGTAACTAGTGATTGCTTGGGTAATCTGCTTGACCACTTCTGGTCTCTGAAGTAGGGTTCCCCTCAGTCTCCATGGTCGGAGTATCTGCTGCGACACTGCATGGTCGGAAAGGGAGCGAGGCTCTATCTCATTGCTGTAAGGAGGGTCTGCAGCTCCCTGGTATCAAGGCGGGCACAGGTCTTGTGAACATGGGAATAAAAAGTATAGTCCTGAGTCTGAGGATGATGTTCTCTCCAGAGGTCCCTCAGTCCCATCCCCTGTATCCATCGTACTCCTTCCTGGTGAAAGGACATAGTACCTCCATATCTGGGCGCTGACCGATCTTTATTGCTGTGGAACACAAGGTTCAGGTCCCCCCATCAGCATTCTCTTATCTTGAGAGGACATGACATACGCCACTGCCCACCTGAGTAAACATTCTTGACCATCATTAGGGACATACAGAGAACCCACGACGATGGTGTGATCTCCTACACTCACAATGTATGTCAGTTGCCTTCCCTTAATCTCCGCTAGCTTATCACCCACTTTTCCTCGGAAGGGAGAGAGACCAGCAGAGCTACTCCCACAGTTTTATTGGTCGCTGATGAGAAACATTGTTGTGGGAAGGCTTGGGATCTAAGTCTATGACAATCCCCAGCAACCAGGTGGGTCTCCTTCAGGAGACATAGATCTGCACCTGACTGTTCTAGAAATGATATTGCTGCTCAGCATTTGAATCGGATTATTAAGACCTTTCACATTAAGGGTGAAGATTTTTAGGCTACGGTATGGAGTGGGAAATTAAAAACATCATCCAAGCTGTCACCTCTCCCAAGACCCCATCTGTGTATTCCCCGATATGACAAGTTATGTGGCAAAGCCTGCAACTGTAAATACCTGTAGTGTCATGCTTTCTCCTAAGGTGGAAGCACTCCTCTCCACAAAACACCGTAACAAACATTAACCAAAACCTATAAAGAACAGACTGGGCATGTCCAAAATTGTTCCTTGGAGTATCTGGGTGTGAGGGTCCATGGCTTCTCATACTACTTTCTCTCCTTTGCCCCGTCCTTCCGTACCCCACCGCATCAGCTCCATTCTCACTGCCATTGTACTCAGTGTAGGAGCCCCAGTCTCTTCAGGTACACTCTTGCCTGTCGGGCCCCCAGATAGCGTCTCCAGCACCACTTGCTTCTCCAAGTCCATAGTCTCTGGATCTGGATGAAGACCTCTGGAGGAGGCTGGCCCCCCTTCCATCAAAGGCGTTTTGGGGCCCTTCCACTCTCGTGGCGTGCCCCACTGGTAGCTTTCGGAGGGCTCCTCGATCTGTAGTACCTTGCACACCTCTGTCAGGGAGTGGATCTGCTAAAAACCCCCCCTCCCAGCGGAATACAATGAGGAAGCGGTGCTCCCAAGAGTAGGTTACCCCCTTGGCCCAAAGATAGGTGGTGACTGGTCGGAAGTTGCTCCTCTTCCGCAGGGTGAGAACTGACAGATCCTGATAGAGCACCAGCTTGTGCCCTCTGAACTGCAAGGGATGTAAGTGTCTAGCTTTACATAGGATCTGCTCTTTAAACTGAAAATCATGGACACAGACCAAGAAGTCTGCTGGGTGGTTGCTCTCCGGTCGTGGGGGAGCCACTCTATGTACTCTGTAGAGCTGTATCTCCTTTTCGAGTGGCGTCTCCAGAATCTGGGCGAAGAGGGCTCTCACATATGTTTGTATGTTGGCTTCCTCAGCGTTAGTTGGGGTCCCCCGGATCTGTAAATTGTTCTGCTTCAACCTGTTTTCGAGGTCCTTCGCATGGGCCTGTAAGTCAATATGCTGCTCCTTGAGACTGGTGACTTCTTGTTGAAGTTGCTCGAGCTCTTCGTCCTGGGCAGGATTTGTGATCCTCCAGAATGGAGTCTCTGTCCCCCACCTCTGCCAGCTCTTGGTAGGCCTCTTTTAAATCTTGCAACGGGTCTCTTTTAACGGTGTGGAGGTCTTCTCAGAGGGATGCGAACAGGGCCTCTAGGAAGGCACGGTTAACTGGGCCCTCATTGTTGTCTCCCTCAGTATGCTGTTCCGGGTAGTGGGAGGAGGTTTGTCCCCAGACTGACTCCCAGTTGGTTTAGTCAACATCTCCTTTAGGGAGTGATCCTTCTTGGCTCTGACAGTGGCCATTTCCAACCTAGGCCTCGTGTCCCCTGTCTGAAGGGGAGGCCGCAGTCACCACTCTCTCGTAGATCGTGATAGGGAGTGGGGGTCTTCACTGCTCTGTTCCAAGTGTGTGTGGGGCAGTCCCTTAGGTGTTGGTAGTGCGTGTTGATACATTGTAGGGCCTTGTCGAGATTGCTTTGTGCACACCGCAGTGCACCAGCTCTTTGCTTGACTCCAACCAGGATGGCCCCCACCGATCTCACAGCTTCTCACACCTTCCCCTACTCCCGGGCTCTCAGGTGGGGCCTCTCTTTGCTTCTTCATCTGAAGCTAGTTCCCCTAGTGTCGGGAAGTCCAGCCAGTCAAAGCAATGTAGATTTCACACTAGGCAGTACATGATGTCCTATAATATCCCGTTGGCCCCAAGAGTTGGTGCAATGTCCCAATAGGATCATGAATTGAAGCCCATCAGGGGGGCTGCTGCAGGGGTCTCTCTGATGGCCCCTGCCCCTTACGAGACAGTTCTGTCACGTGGGTGGAACGATCTCCGCTTGCGCAAGAGGGGCTCTCCACCCCAGACTTGAAGAGCTGGACAGTGGTTCTCAGGGGACTCCCCGGCGCATGTCAAGGCCAGCGGTATGGCACTCGGGGGCCAGCCTCTCGGTCCCAGGGTCAACAATCAGGGAGGCAAAGCCAGATCCCTCCAAGTCTTGAAGGCTATATATCCAACCACTCTGACTGGGCGCAGCAAGGCCTCGAACGCTCCCCACGGCGGGGGGGGGGCCTCAGCCAGCAGCGCCTAGTCGGCAGACTCCCAGACAGCCCCTGTGGGTAGTGCAGCAGGTTCAAAGGGGGGGTGCTCTTCCGTGTGTGCACCATGCAGGGGTCCCATTCTGGTTAGTATGTCCTTTGCCAGGTTAAAACGGATCAGTCCAATGGACCCAGCAATTGGCCTCAGGCAGCTCCCAGCACAGAGCCTCTAAAGTGCCAGCGGGTGCACCTCACAAGCAAACAGAGCCCCCGCACTCACCTCTTCCCCCAGCGAAGGCAGCAGTGGTACAGGGAGCCCCTCCGATGCCACTACTCTGGGTCTCCACACACCGGAGGTCACCTAGTACAAGAGTTCACTGGCTGGGAGAATAGGCAGGGCAGGCCAGAGTCACTGGACAAGCCCAGGGTTCGTTCCAAAGTTGCACTGGTCTCCCTATAGGTGATGTGCACCTGATATTTCACCCCCAGACTGCACATCGCTCCTTCAATGGTCCTTGGCCAGGCACTGTGTGTCACTTGCAACCACTTCCCAGTATGGCTGCCATCTGTTGTAGAAGGCTGCCCCCACCTCCCCATGGCAGAGCTATCTCTGTTGCCTCATGGCAGCTGCCATTTTGAAGAGCACCGGTGGGCCATGGCGCAGGCAAGTCACATCTGCGCCGTGTTCCGGGGAGTCTCAAAGCCGCTGTCGCGCCTTCCCGATGTCCTCAGTGCTTCACACCTCGAGGAGGCACTGTAAGGGTTGAAGTTCTGCCTGTGTTATGGCCCGTCAGTTCTCCGTTGCCTGGCAGCCGCCACCATCATAGCTGTTGCGGTTGGCTTCATCACAGTCGGATTTCGCTTGCGGACACCGGGGGACGCCTCTTAAATTCCTAATTTCTCCCTAGGTCTCCAGGAGGTCCCAGAACATATGGAGGCACTTTGGGGCTCTGGGCAGTCCGTGGTGCAGGCAAACAGCAAGGCCTCACACCGGTAGGGACGGAGGGACGAAAAAGTGTGTCCTACCCGTCTGCCATCTTGGCCACACCCCACCGAGGCTTGCTTTTAGACATGTGTATAATATGATTGCCCCCTTTTGTACTTTAGTATTTATACAGGATACGTTTTTTTAGATTCGAGTATTTCACTTTAGCTCTGGCGCCAGATCTGCTTTTAGCCATGATTATTGCATGAATGACTTTCGGCATAACCTTTAATCATGTTCCCACAAGGTTGGAGAGCGAGAGATCCTAAGACCAGTTGCACTCTCCCGAGATTCACATATATACACAAAAATGCAACTGCAATCGTTTTACTACGTAAGTATGACCCTTCTATTCTGACTGCCAGGTATCCAAAGATTTAGGATTAGACACCTCACTCACTTGATCGTGACATGCTTCATCATCGGCGCCTATCCACACCCCGGTAGGATGGTACCACCAGGGCGGACTCAACCAAAGGGTGTAATGGGAGTTCTTATATAAATCAAAACTGGATAAGCAGGGATCCAGGTGAGAAGTATAGTCTTAAAAATACCTAAAGGTATACCCTCCTCTAATATTCTTTAATCCTGGGTTACCTGTGATATGGGTAAAAGAAGAATTTGGGTTTTTTGTTGAAAATAAGTGTTCAACTAAACCCGTTTTTATCTTTGCCAACATGTTTCATCCCTCGCGCAGATCCCGTCTGGGTCTGGGGCCTTCATCAGGGCTTGCTTGTGTGTCTCTGCTTACTTATGCATGCGTTTCATGCAAGAGGTGTAGCCTAAAGCTCTCACCTATCTCGGTCTTCTGTTGCTCAGAATTTCCCTTCTTTGCGCGTTTTCGCCCACCATGCGGTTCAAACGAGTCATGCTGTCTAATTGTCAAACATTCGTCACGAGCACCATTTGTAAACCAACAGAATGTCAGAAGACTGCCTGATTTAGATCTTGGCGAACAGGTTACTCCATCACTAAGGTGACAGATATCCCGTCCGCCGAAATATAATTCCCATAGGATATAATGGGATTTATATTTTGGTGAACGGGATGCCCGTCACCATTTTTGATGGAGTAACCCTTCCGCTAAGATCTAAATCAGCCCTAGATTCCCTTATTCCTGTCAAAAAGTGAAAATGTCAAAGAATGCCTGATTTAGATCTTGGCGGACGGGTTACTCCATCACTAAGGTGATGGATGTCCCGTCCGCCGAAATATAAATCCCATAGGATATAATGGGATTTATATTTTGGTGAACGGGATGCCCGTCACCATTTTTGACAGAGTAACCCGTCCACTAAGATCTAAATCAGCCCTAGATTCCCTTATTCCTGTCAATAAGTGAGTGGCATTAGATCTAGCAAAATAAGGAAAGAGGCTGTTATTTTTTTAAAGAGTAAAAGATTGGTCTTTTAAATACATGAGGTTATTAAACCCAAAAACTACAGCTCCTTTGGAAAAGCACCGGACCCGGATGGAGTTCCCATGGATATTTTTAAGCACAACTCCTATCTATGAGCTCAAATTGTTACTAATGAGCTGAATGCAGCTAGCAACTCAACCATTCGTAAGTCACAGTCTGATACGATCACAGTATCATAGCAAGAGGGGAGATAGGGAGGACGTTGTTATCACCCTATCTTCTTAACAAAATCTGTAGTGAAAATAAAGGGTAGAGTTATGATGGAGAGAATTCTGACATGCGCCACTAAAAAATATTTGTTTTGACATTCGGTATGGCTTCAGGGAAAGCCTGGGATCAAATTAACAATGTCTGATTCAGAACATTTTGTTTAATAAGTATGTGGTTGCCCTAGGTGGTTCTTTGCATTTAGCTTTTTATAGACCTTCCCTCAGTCTTTGACACAGGGCCAAGCTGTGATCCATACTTGTTTCTAGAGTTATTGATGATGACATTTTCAATTTCTTACAGCATCTTCAGTTGGGTCTGTTTGCCAGGTTTAAGTATGGTTTGAATGGGAAGTGCTCTAATGTAATCTTAAGTTAAGTAGGGAAGTGTATCAATGATATGTATTTAACCCTATAATTTTTATTCTATATATACATTTTAGGGAGAAAAACCTGAAACAACTAAAACAGGACATTCCAAGAGTGGGAGTTAAGGCAATACCTCTTCATTATGACCATAGGCCCCCAAAAAACTAAAGACTAAAGATTTTAATATCTAAAACAGTGTCAATTAAAATGTTATTGCATTGAGCTACTTGGGTGTCACTTTTGATACATCTGGAAATTGGGTACAATTGTGGTGGCACACGCGGGGGGTACGGCAGCACTCCCCCATCCTCTTCCACTTTCAGTGGGGGAAACACGGTGGTGCCCCCCAAATACTCAGAATCTCGAGGAAGCGCAACAGTGCTTCCCTGCACCAGCAAGCACACGGGATCCGGGGATGGGGTCCTGGTCCCTTTTAATATAAATCTACCCAGAGGATAGGGTCCCTGGGTGAGATGGAGACATGGGGAGGGGGCCCCATGCACGCCTTCTCCCCCAATGCTGCCAAGGCAGCTTTCTTGTGCTGTCCCCTGAGCCCTGGTCCACCCCGGGGGAAATCGATCAAATGGTGGTTGAGCCTCACGCTCTCAGCGAAGGGAAAGGTCACCAAACATTAAAAGGGCATTATTTGGGCCCCGTTGGGTCGATTTGGACGATCTCCTGGTGACGAGCTCTATCCAGCAGGTGCAGTTGCAGCAACCCTCCTCACCTGCAAAGTGGTGCAGTCCTCCAAAAGCTGGTCCTCCTTGCTCCCTGCGCAAGTTCTCCTTTGTGGCTTTGTTGGTGGGCGCAGAAAAGTCCAGGGCTTCCCCCCATTGGTCCTCAGGGGGAGTAAGGGGACCAGCCTCACTGGTCCTTGAGACCGACTGGTCCTGGGGTCAGCTGGACAGAGTCCTGTGTCTTGAGTGGGGGGTCAGGGAGTGCCTCCTTCCAGTTCTCCATGGCAGTTCCAGGGTCCAGCTGCGAAGCAGGTAGAAAATTCACGGGCAATAGAGAGTCTTCCCCTTGTGCAAGAATTCATAAAGGGGAGAGGAAGGTTTCAGAAGACAGGCACCCCAACAAATCCTGGGGTGCCACGTCACCTCTCCACCCCTGTCCCAACCCTCACGCACAGTATGCTGGAACAATCCAGAATGGTGTCATCAAGGAGCCACTGGGCATGTCAGCTACTGGAGTCTCGCTCCACCCCTTGCTGACATCACTGCCATGGGACTTGCACACTAGAATTTCAAAGGCAGCCCCCCTCTTGGTTGGCTCCAGTTGACTGGGCACTCTCCTTTGTTCAGTGGGCTTGGGCAGGCTCTTCCGTGGAGCGTTGTGACAGCTGAGTGATTGATGCAGATGATTCCTCCCCACCCCTTTCCTTCTCAGGAGCTGGGAGAAGTACTGCTAATTGCTCCTTTTGTGTGGGGACAACTTTGATTCCTGCTGCTGGAGAAAATGCAATTACTGAAAAACAGCAGGGTGACACAAGGCCTGGGCTCTGATCCTGAGCTGAGCCAGGAAAATATGGAGACTCAGAATGACCCACAAGACGTACAGTTATCATTTTGGAAGTTTCAAATTTGATTTTCCCACACAGGTACACTCTAATTCAAGACATCAATGTTCTCTATAGGCCCTGGGGAAGTGAAACTACATTCTAAGTCAGTTCCCTTCCTATGTGATGTGTATAATGGAGTGTCACTATAGTTGTACAGTAGTGCATGCCGGCTTTCCATAATAGTGTACACTACCCTCATGAGACCTATCCCAGGTGAATACCTAACTCTTCAGAGTCCCCATTGCACCAGGCTACCTATGCATTGTTACCGGGGTGTGCACGACAGTAGGCTCACATGCGCAGCCCTGCACACGTGTTCACGTGCAACCAGCCAAGTGCCCCTTACCTTTGCTGCATTGCAGCGGCCTTACCTTAAAAGGCAGACACGGGTGGTAAACACACGCAGTCCGTTTACCATGTGTTTACCGTGTGTGAGACACTGGTAGTGAGGCTCACCCACAGCAAAAAGTCCAAAAACCCGGTGATCAGAAAATCAAATAAATCTGGGCATACTGCTGGGCAGAACCCAGTCCAACAGTCACGCTAAGCATTGTACCAATACATTTCTTCAAAATACAATACACCCCCAGATTATTCAAAGGAATAAGTCAAGGCTCATAAAAATGTTGCCCACTTTTACCACTTCACTGTTGCGGATTAGATAAGCATACCAGCCTTTAGAACACATTTTCCAGGGCTACAACTACTTCCGTGTTCGTCCACGGGTATTGGATGCCGCGACTAGAGCGCCGGAGCAGCTGGACGTGTGCGGCGGAGCGCGCGAACTCGTAATTGGAGACTGGGCTCCAGTTCATATTCAAGATAGCAAGTACACACATAAACGAATCCTGTGTATGTCTGTGAAGAAACAAAACTCGGACCCCATTTGAGAGACATGCCCTAACTGATAATAGTGTCCTACACAGAAAATCCCAGCCCTGAGGAAGACCTTCCTTGAATCCTCCTGGTCCCCACACGAAGGTCAAAACGCGTCGGCACACGCTTCACTTACCCCTTCACTTCACGAGGCCAAGAGTACCGCCAAACCTAATTAAAAAAGAGATCATGAACTCTCTAGTTTAGCCAACGGATTGTGGTTTATACTGTCTTGAATTATACCAAGGCGTTCTCTGACCTTTTCACCTTTTGGACCATGTATTGATTTAGTATCGAGGATAAGTAGAGTATAATATCCCGATATATGACTATAATGAAGTAGGACCCTAATGATTTATTATATTGGTCTAGAATAATTGTTGTGGTTTTTATAATTTGTCCTTTTGCACTGTATATAGAGTATTTATTGTATTATAATCACGCATGAATATGTAAAGTAGTATCAGAAGGAAAATGTATGTATTTCAATTCTGAGAGAAAACAAAAAAATACAAAGTAATTCTGAAGTAAATTTATACTGATGGAATGTTTAAACTTAATATTGAGTATTTTGAATTATTTATGTTTTGTTTGTTGACCCACGAATTTAAGTTGATATGAGAAACCTAGTTCATTTGTTGAACAGATACGTAGGTAAAAAGGTTGCACCTATGTATTGAATAAGATTATTGAATTTATGGTCATAGAGGCAATATTTAATCTCACTTATTGAAACTTGGAGGCAGACCAAGGGCTTCTTTTGAAATGATTGTGGCTGAAACTGCTTCTCTTTGCACCTTTGGCTCGTACTGTACTTTATTCAGCAAGAGGCACTTTTCTTGTTCGTGTTGTTGACTTGTTTGCAATCTTGTGTGTTCCATCTTGTTGAAGATTCATGCAGTTCTTTGTAATAGTACATAAAAAAAAGCAATGGCAAAGCCAAAAAGCCAATTGGTCTCGCCTGTGCAACATATATTAGTTTTGTCAATGTTTTTTTTACATGTTTCACAGCAGTTGAGCTGGTGTGGAACATGGCTTAAAGTAAATCAAAAAACCGATATGACGTGGTCAAAGCTGGCTGCATCAAATCACTTCGTTTTTTTTTTTACTTTAAGACATGTTGCACAACAGGTCAACTACGGTCCACCATGTAAAAAAGAAAGTTCACAAAGACAATAAATTTTCCATAGGCAAAACCTATTGGCTTAGCCAATGCTTGATTTTATGATTGTTCGAACTTCCACCTAACTGTGAGCTGATTTATAGTCGCTGCAAAAGAAATTATTATCTGTATATTATGGCTACATGTAAATTTCTGAAATTATTATCTGTATATTATGGCTACATGTTAATTTCCATTTTATCTTGTATGTTATTTAATCTATTGATTCTATTTTGAAATGTTCCACCAGCTGTCTTCTGTTCCAGGAAATCGATTTTTAATTCAAGGCATTTCATTGCTTATTTTTCTTGTTTCTTGCTAATTTAATCAGTAAATAAGTTGACCTGCGGTTGATCAGTAAAGTACACTTTAAACGTGTGCTCTTCTCACTAAAAATAATCAAACAGCATCATACCATTCTGCTGTGAGGAATAACTACTATTTATTTGGGATTATTAGCTTTGATCAAAGAACGCATTAATTTTAATTTCATTTCATAGAGTCTTACAGAGCTGATCCCATATGTCAGTGTGCCAAGAATAAGTATGCATCCTCACAATCCCTGCTAAAACATAAAACCTCGATAAACAGACAGGCTCTGAAAACATAAAGCAACTGGTTCTGGGTCTGCCAGGATTATAAAGTCCATTTATCTACAATTGAATCGAGCATGATTGCTGCATGCTTTCAGTTCCAGCATGAATTTCAATTTTTAACCATTGTGCTTAAATCAGTCAACAGGTATGGTATAAAGTCTATTTTTCATTGAACGTTCTAGTCTCAAGGTCACAATGCATTTCCAGTGCCCTACTTTTTTTTTTTACCAAGTGCACATATTTTATGTAGGATTATACATGAACAGAACTAATGGGTGCTGCGGCAACCAAAAATGCAATATGGCAGTCCATCGTGGCCAAGGTGAATGCTGTCAGAGAGGTGAGGAGGACAGTGGACGACTGCAAGAAGCGCTGGCATGATGTTAAGCGCAAGACCAAGCTGAAACTTGCAGCCAACCTGAAAGCAGCAATGCAGACTGGAGGTGGGAGTCCAGCACCACAGGAGGAGCTGGATGCGTTGGAGGAACAGGTGTACCAAGTCATCAGCGAGGAGACGGTGGTTGGAGTTCCGGGACAGGATACTGCTCAACACGACCAGACACAACAGCAACAGGGTGAGTACCAACCAGGGACTGGGGGGACGGGGGAAGATGGGCCCAATGGCACTCATGCACAATTAAATATATCGCAGTGCACACCCACAATGACTGCGGATCATGACCCGGATCCCCTTGGCCCTGGTGGCATAGACACATATCACCCTACTCAACCAATACATTGCAAGACACATATTGGTGGGCTCACAGACCTGGAAATGTGCACAGAAAAGTCAAACAAATATAGTCCAAGTATCATATCAGACCACAAAATAAGGGCTACGTGAAAGAGCAAAGGCCCACATTGATTGGAGATGTGGCAGGCTGTCAAAATGGCCCCCTTGCCTCAACACCACGCATATGCATGTGCCCGTATGTCGGAGTTGTGTGCAAGGGTGTGCATGTGCATCAAGGGGGACACAACTGCACATACACAATCTTGCACACAACGCAGACACACGTGCACAATGCTACATGTCTGCTGACATTGGTGGTGGCATGCCCACTCATGCACATGATCAGTCACACACACAGTGCATCCTCATGTTTAGTATCAGAGAGATGCGGCCCTGTCAAGTGATGTGTGGTGCACTGCACTGAGCATATAGTCAGAATCAGTGCCACCATTTCAAGGGTGGCATCACTATGAGCCAATGCCAAAAGGTAACAGCTGGGAGAAGTGGCCATGACACTGGCACTACAGGAAGCAATGCAACATTTCACCTCTTGTGTGCAGCAGAACTGTGTGCATGCACAAAAACGTTAAAGGTGACAAAATCATGACTTTCCAACTTTAGTGATTCACAAAAGGCATTTAGGAGAAGTGAAGTCAGTACATCTAACTGTACTACTCCTAAATGCCAGTTGTGAATACCGGAAAACGTGAATGCATGATTTACTCTCTGATTACTTATGTGAATCAGGCCCACTGTTCTGCCATATGCAGTTCACAATGGACCCACAGAAAGACTACTACTTGCATGGCCTGGAGGTTCAGCCTCCATGTACAGGAACATATAATTCAAATGAATCTGACACACTTGCACTACGCAGCAAGTGTGACAAGGTCTGTGCAATATAGATGGACTCAGCGCCAGGAGCATGTGAGATGCAGGGCTATGACGCAATCTGTGGTACCCGGCGCATACATCCATCTCCATGATGGATAACAGTAGCTACTACAATATCCTCTCAATGCCATGTCCCTACGTTGTGTTGAAAATGGGCAACAATGTGCTGTCCAACTCCGTGAGTCACACTTAAGATGTATAACTTCACAAACGACTGCCCTTAGACTAGGCCGTAAATCCTACTTGCCACCCTGTTATCCATGCAAATTTACTGTGCTCACATCTAAGGTATCCTGACACAATCCATCCTGCTAAGTAACATGTCATGACCACACTTACACAATCAACGGAGTGTCCAGTGATGATATGAGATGCATACAAGGTGAAAAGCCACACTCCACCACATCACCCCTGACATAAGTGCAAGCAGAAATGAAAACTAGTAACCATTTATTATAAAATTACAAAATGTATCTTTCCTAAACTACCAATAATCATAACTACTACTAATCTAAACTAAACTAACTATGATAAAGTGAAAAAGTACCTGAACTATCTACCCTAACTAATCCTAAACACGCAACAACAAATCTAATACATCAACCTCCCTCCCACCCTTAAGGCACATCATGAGACAGGACAAAGACATCTAAGCTATACACAAACTAACTACACACTTAACCTACACAAAGATATATTTTTTTGTACATTTTTTTAGATTTTTTTAAACAACAAAGACATCAACCCCCCACCCAAAGGAAAAGGAAACTTATCCCCAAATACTATATAATAATATTAATAATCTAAAATTATCTTAAAATCTAACACTACCTATGCCTACACTAAAACTACACTACCTAACACTTAAAATACTTACCTAACATTACCTAAAATACTAGATTAAACATTGGGGGAAGGGAGAAGAGGGGTATGGGGCTCTACATGGGCAGGCATCATGGTAGTCCCAGGGCTTTCTTAATGTCCTCCATGAGCCTCGTCTGCTCGGACATCTCCCTCCTAATCTCTGCCAGCATCACATTGTTGTCCATCAGAGTCCTCCTGTCCCGCAAAGTGAAAGGCACAACCTGATCGCCAGGTGCAGGTGGCATTGTCCCCTGTGTGTGTGAGGTTGTAGGGGGATGGGACACTGCCTGTCCACGCTGGGATCCACCACTGACGCCAGAGGGTCCTGGGATGGCCTGTGTGCCACTGCTTCTCCCACGTGTTGCTACCTCAGGCACCGACTTCCAAGTGCCAGCTTCCTTGTCTTCCTGGTACCTCCGTTCCATGTTGCAGTACCCTTTTGCGACCTTCCTTATGTGGAGGTACCGGTCCTTCCTCATCTGGAAGGCGTGGGACTCCTCTGGCGTCATGTTGTCTGTAAAATATGAACAATGGGAAATTGTGAGTCCCTTGGACCATGTCAATGTTCTCCATTCAATTTTGGCATACAAGATCACTTAAAAATGGGAGCTTACACTCTGGCTTAACTATGTGTATTCAGAGAGTGACCTGCACAACAAAATGTTGAATCCAGGATCAGTGACTACATGCTGGGGAGACTAACATGCCAGTGCATGGCATGGGACATGTACAGTCACAACCAAATGAGACTGTCAGTGTCAAATGATGGTGCTGTGACATACCCTGACTGAGGGTGACATGTACAAGGAATCGGAGGAGGGAGGCATTATCCCTCCGTGTGTAGTGCCACCCTCATCCTCTCCTGCAACACAGTGCAGCATCATATGTACGATGCTCATGTGCAGCCCTGTGTGTCCCCCAGCGACTGTGTGCAGTGCATCAAGTCTGTGCAAACACAGGCACTCTTGTGCAAGAGTGCAAGGGTGTCTGTGTGCAGGGGCGGCCTGTTAATGTGTAGGAAAGTTACCCTAACAGCACAGGAACTATACTGTGACAGCCCTACTCACACTTCCAACTGTGCTGCATCATGCAGCACACATGGAAACACGTCAGGTGGCTGAACACTAACTTGTCCATGAGGCGCAGGGCCTCTCTCCACCACGACTTCACAATAGGTGACGCGTTGCTGCCCAGAGGGGGAAACATCGTTTCATATGAATTGTCAATCATGCATGTCTTGGATCCACTATTGTCACTCCATAGTAAATTTCACTACGCAGTCCTTCACAACGCAAACTGTTACTAGGCATTCCCCATTGTAACGTCAACCTGGAGTCATAATGGTTATTGTGTCATAATGGGCAATGCATCCTCACAAATAGCGTTGAGGAGGCCTGCATTGTAAAATATATGGCACAGCAATGAATGCAGGACTAAAGCATGCGTGGTAAATGCATGCGGAGTAATGTCACCAAATTGTACAGAGGGACTCATTCACCTGAGCCAGAGTCGACATGGGAATTACCCCAAGGAGGAAGCATGACAACACCATTGCAGTGGCCAAACAAGCCTATGTGATTCTTTGGGCCATCTTTGCTAGGTGTTTTTGGAATGGGCCATTGATAAGTTTGGCTCCGAACTACGCACTGCTACTGCTGCGAAGCTGGTATGCAGCATACCTGCGAAATTACTTTGCCGACCTGTGTCTGAGCACGCACAGCCTGAAAACCACAGCCTCCTTGTGCATGATCGGGCACACTTGCACTGTCATCTCATGCAAGGATGAACATGCATTCCATGTCTGCTGATACTCATCAGCTACACCACTTACATGTCTCCTATCCTATCAGTGTGCTATGTCATCCACATGCATGTGCTGTAGTGGCAGAACCCATAGACCTAACTTACATGTGTTTCACTGACTGGGGATGCGCAAAGTTACAACTGGAAGACAAATGCACAGCTCCACCTTAACCTACTGATTCATACACACTTATGACTTAAACAAAACATCATCACACTGTTGGCAAGGTACATGTGATACACACCCACACTGCATACTACGCCGTCGCTTGTTTTAGCCAGCCATTCATGACACCGCACTACGCCAATATATGATGTCCGAACTCACCAGTGGCGTGTGTGTCCTTGAACTTGTCGATGTCCCCCTGCGTGATGAGAGGTCGTCCAGCTGTGAGACATAAAACCTCTCTGGGCTGAACGGCCACCCTACAGTGTAAACTGACTGGACTCCATCGTAATTGCTTCTTCTCCCGGCTGCTCGACTATCTGCATTTTATGCACTATTTCTACCAGTCGTCTGTCTCCCATGGTGCTACTTACACTCCAACAGAGCTACCTCATATGGAGGCTTTTTGTTCAGAAGTGTCTCCTTAACTGCTGCTAAAAACTTTGGACCCCATTCGGTCTACACCAAGATGCTTTCAACTTATTGTGCAATGCGCCCCCTTTATTATCTACCTCATATTGACGCCTGTATATTTTAAATGTCTCACTACCCACGGCGTGACAATTTGTAATTTTACCCCTGATCTAGCACCTGATATTTTTAACCTATCGTGATCTGGGCATCCAATCGGACCTACCTCCTCCTTGATGCTCTTACATTTCCAATGTTTGGTTGCCTGCTAATAAAGACATCGATATTTTTACCTTACGCTTTACGTGCACCCAAATTTATCTACCTCATTGTTGCCTTGCCTCTGGCTAATTTACCTGTCTCTTATATGGAATTGTTGATACAATGTTCCTAGTCTAATGTACTTCATGCTCTTAAACTGATCTACCCCTTCTGATTGTAGACTTATTGTACTCATACTTATTTTATATGTATAGTGATGCTGGATTGTGTACTTATATTTTAAATGTATTGTTGCCTGCTGCTAGGACATGGGATGTTTTTACCCTATGCTTTACGTGTGCCCAAATCTATCTACCTCATTTTTGAGACTGTATATTTCAAATGTTGCCTTACCTCTTGCTAATCCACCCTGTCCCTAATGTTGAATTGCTGATTTGATGTGCCTAACCTAATGTACTTCATGCTCCCAAACTGATCTACCCCTTCTGGATTGTCTGCCCAGAGTGTTGCATTGCCGGCTCCTTAATTATCCACACTACTGCACATAGCACGTTGCCTCTTAGCCTTATCCGGATTTTCCTCCTATTTCCCTCCTCCCTCTCCCACCTGTCCCGTTGTGGCGGTCTCCCCAACTGACTGACCAATTCCTCATCCTCCCCTTCCTCATCGTGCTGAATCGGATTACGGACTCAACTCTTTTTCCAACGCTTCCCCGTCTCAAGCCACCTCAATACAGGGCCCTTGCCCTGGGCTTTGAGCTAATTGCCCACCCACTGACTTTCTCCCACCACGCTTCCATTCTCCCCCACCCTTACGCCTCCTTATAATTTCCTGCTCGCTCAATTGACCATCCTTGCATAATTACCATGCCTCCCCTCAATGATAACCCTACAGCACCGGACACACACTTCACTAGGAGCGGCCCCAACTCTTGGACTATCCTTTACCTGAAACATAAAACATTAAAACGTCACCAAGAAACCTTATTTGTTGACAACTATCTTAGCCTCACCTCCATTATTAAAACTAACTACATCTTTTACTCCAGACGCCCCTCGAAATGGAAAAGTATCTTCCTCCACTACCTCCCCATAACGAAATCTTGCAAAATACCATATGGCTTGAAACTGTCCACCACCCCTTCCTCCACTTTCTCAGGTGAAATTGACATCTCTATCTTTAAATCCGGAAATATCCTCATACAAGCCTCTGAAAACCATCTCACCATCTTCGAACACCACTTCAGCACCTTGCAAGCTCTACTATACTCTCCTTCCCAGATCTCCGCAGCCTCTCAATCTCAGGATGCCCCCCCGGCCTCACCACTTTCGACACCAACCCTGCCGCTTCTTGATTCTGCAACTACCAATAAAGTTGCCCAATCCCAGACCTTGGAACCCACCGTCTCCCGAGCGTCCTCTCCCTCAAGTTACACTTCCACATCATACCTAGCCACTCAAACCCCCCCACTTCCCCCCTCATCTGCCTCTCCACCTTCTCCTGACATTCTTTCTTCTCATTCAGCCACCCAATCCCTCACCCCTCATCATGACTCTCCCCCACTCAACCCTAATCACTCCCTTCTCACCCCTCCTCATGACCCTCTCCCACTCAACCCTAATCACTCCCTTCTTACCTCTCATTCTTCCCTCCCCCCTCAGACTGATCCCCCTCCTCCGTTCCCCCTATACACTGCGCCCCCTCACATTGACCCCCCTACTTCTCCACCAGGGACACCAATCTCTCGCAAACTAAGTGACTCCCACCCCCTCAGACAAGATTGCTCCCCCTCACTCGCCCCATGCCCCCTTATCTTCTCACAGCACCCATCAGACCCCTTGGTACGCTGGCTCTCACTCCACCACCCATCCTCAGCCTAGCACCCGGAACACCCCTCACCTCCCACCACCTGGGTTCCCTCCATGTCCACTACCCATGCCTCTCTTACGGCCTAATTCGGAACATGCCCCCCTCCCCCCTGACCTCCTTGCCTCCCCTCCTTCCACACTTTTAACCCAATCGCTTCTTAACTTTGACCTCCACCTCGCTATCCTGTCGCTGGAACTTTCATCTCTTAGGAACGACTTTAACGCCCTCTCCGATACTATCCTTGCCAACCATACCCTTTCTATGGGCACTGCTCAAACTAACCCTACTCTCCTCCAACAAATGAACATCTCCCCTTACGGTATTTCCAGCGATGAACCCCCCGGTAGCTGCCCTCTAATATCACCCCAATCCCTGACCCATCTTTCCTCCCTGAACCCCGGGGACTTAAAAAATACCCCCTCCCCTATCCCCATGACTACTGACCCTCATGCACCTCACTCTATGGCCCCGGTAACCCATAGCCATACCTCCCCTGTCCCGCCCAGGCCTCCTCCGCAGATCACCATAACTACTGACCCCCCCACTCTACACTCCACTATTCCGGTGATCATGGGGAGAAGCCGTATCCCGACCTCCCATGGCTCACCCAGACCCCCCCCGCAACTCACCTCCATCCATTCCGGCTGTCCCCCCAAAGTCAATCCTGAACCCATCAACTGCATGCTTGTCAACTGCCGATCGGCCGCACGACATGCAACAGAAATTGTGGAAACCATCCTTAGTGAAGCCATTGACATCGCGTTTCTTACAGAAACCTGGCTCAAAGCTCACTCTTCATCTATTCTTGACCTACTCTCTCCTCCGGGCTACTCCATCCTCAGAAAAGATAGGCTTGATAAAATTGGAGGGGGTCTAGCCATAATCTATAAAGACAAATCTCCCTTGTTCAGAACCCCGATCAAACCACTTTTGAATACATGGGAGCCGAACTTAAAGTTCAGGGTTCCCCTCCTATTCGACTACATAATATCTACCATCCCCCTGGAGACCCTCTGCCCTTTGTGGAGGAATTTTCTGACCTGCTCTCCCAAGCCTCGATGTCCAACTCTAAAAACCTCTTCCTCTGAGACTTTAATATTAATTGGAACAATAATGATGATCCTTCGGTCATCATCCTCAACGACCTCCTCGATGTTACTGACGTGAAGCAACTCTGCCACACACCAACACATTCCAAAGGGGCTACCCTTGATGCTATCATTACTAGCAAAGATCTGGCTTCCCTTTCCCACATTGTCCCCATCGACTGGTCAGACCATCACCTTATCCTCTTCACTATCAATAGCTCCATACCTCCCCCGGCCTCTCAAAACATTAAACACTGGAAACTAACTAGAAATCTTCACCTTATTCCTCCAGGCGTACTGGAGACTAAGATTAAAGCAAAACTACAACTGTCACCTCCCTCACAAAATGCTAATGACCTTACCGAACACTACAACAAATCCATCATTGAGGTCCTTGACCAAATTGCCCCTGCCGAACTAAAACCACAAAAAAACAACTCCCCTAAATCCTGGTTTAATGCTGCTCTCAACAATGAGAGACGCTCGCTTAGGTTGACTGAGCGCACGTGGAGACAACACCCCTCGCCACCAAATCTTGCCCTCCTTAGAACCGCAAGGGCTAATTACAAAAAACACATCCTCAATGAAAAGGCCTCCTTTTTCCGCACACAACTCGATCGGGCCATAAATAGACCCAGGGAACTATTCAGCATTATTAAAAATCAAACAGCTTCTGCCCCCCCAAATTAATGGCCTCTATGGAAAGATGTGAAGAAATCGCGAACTTCTTTTCCGAAAAAATCGCCAAGATTGATCTATCCTTTGCCGTATCCCCCCTGCCACTGTGCTCCCTACCCCTCCTTGACCCCCCCGCCCAAGTCTCCTTTCACACCTTTGCCCCCTCCTGACTCTGTCCATCCCCCTTCCATCGTCGCCCTTCCGGCTCATTTCCAGACCAACCCACAGACAAAAAATAATGCATCCTGGCTTAACTTCAGCCCAGTTACTGAGCGGGAAGTCTACAACATCATCACTAAGCTTAAACCCTCCTCTCATACCTTGGTCCCTCTCCCCGCCAACCTTGTTAAAGAGTTAAAACATATCATCACTCCTTATTGGACTAACATCATCAACTCCTCCTTTGCCACAGGATGTGTCCCTGTCTCCCTCCAGCTCGGCCAAATTACTTCCACCCTCAAAAATGCTAATGCTGACCCCACCGACCTCAATAATCTACGCCCTATCTCTAATTTGCCGCTTCTATCCAAGGCCCTCGAAAAATGCGCTCCGCGCCAACTAGACAAGCACATTGACTCCTTCAGCCTTTTGGATACATTACAGTCAGGCTTTAGAAAAGGCTGCAGTACCGAAACTGCTATGCTCAACATTGTTGATGACATCCACCACTCCCTTGACAAAGGAGAAGCCTCCCTTCTTATCCTTCTTGACCTCTCTGCGGCTTTCGATACTGTCAACCACTCCGGCTTACTGAACACCCTCGAAAATCGGTTCGGCCTCAATGGTCCTGTCCTTGAATGGTTCACCTCCTTCTTTCACCACAGAACCCAACAAATTAAGATCAGCCAGTGCCTCTCTAAACCCACTCCTGTCCCCCTGGGGGTTCCCCAGGGGTCCATTCTCTCTCCCTCCCTATTTAACCTCTTCATGGAGCCCCTCACCCTCATTCTCAAGCAAGCAGGAATCAACTACCACCTCTATGCGGATGATACCCAGCTTTACTTTAAGATCAAATCCCAAGCTGATATTCTTCACCTTAATGATGCCCTGACCAAGATACAACAATGGTTCCATCACAATCACCTTAAACTCAACCCTAAAAAAACGGAAGTCATTCTCTTCGCTCCTAAAAACAACCGACTCCCCATTTTTCACTGGATCTCTGACCTTAAAGCTCTCAATTGCTCTCTGTCCACCTCTAACTCAGTTAAATCCCTCGGAATAAGCATTGATCAGAACCTCAGCCTTTCTCCCCACATAAAAAACGCTGCCAAAGGCGCTCTCTTCTCTCTACTTCACCTCAAGAAAATCAAACCCTTCATTCCTGCTGATGACTTCAAACTAGTTGTTCAATCACTAGTACTTTCTAGACTTGACTATGGCAATGCCATTCTCTCTGGAACTCCGAAAGTCTACTTAGCCCCAATAAAATCTGTCCTTAACCTCGCAGCCAGGCTTATCTCAGATTGTAAGCGGTATGACCACATCTCCCCCATCCTCAAAGAGCTCAAGTGGCTTCCCATTGAAGGCCGATCCACCTACAAGAATGCTTGCATTACGCATAAAGCCCTGCACCATCAGACCCCAGTGTATCTCTCAGATAAACTCCACAAAGCGGGCTGCTCAAGAGAAATGAGGAGTACAAATACTCTCACGCTAGTCCCCCTTGGTTAATAAGAAAGCCACCCAACTACGCTCTTTCTCCGGTAATGCGCCTACTATTTGGAACTCACCCCCTAAAGATCTACGTTGCAACCCCTCCTACCCCAGCTTCAAAAGAGATCTCAAAAGGCACCTTCTCAACAAATACTAGGGTCCTTAATCCTACCACTATATGGGGTTTCACACCTGCCCATGCTAGTGTCAGGTGCTCCCCACATTATACCTGACTCACTGCACCCCCTCCTCCCATCCTTACATACACTTCCACCTCTCCCCTTACTAGTTCTCCTAAAATCACGACCTACCCCCACATGCCACCTCCTCTCCCATCACCCTCCTCTGCTCCCCCCTACCTCTTTACTGTCTCCCCCCTTCCCAGATAACCCATGCTAGCCCTCCCATCCAACTCCGGCTATGGCCTAATTGTACCCTTGACTTTCTCGACCTTGTATTTACTGTTCTTTGCTTATGGTTTTGATTATTTGGCACTGCTTTTTGTACAAATGTTATATTGCAACTTGCTCCTCTCTTAACCCTTGTAAAGCGTTCTGATACCTTTGGGTCTAGCCAGCGCTATATAAAACTGTTTAAATAAATAAATAAACAATATGTGTTGGGATCAGACGTGAAATTAGACGTGTCATATTCATCATACATATCATCACCATTACAGACAATGCTCCGTTACTGTACTGTTGTGTAAAATGTATGCTAAATGCTTGGGTCTACTTTGCCTGCCATTCACACAAGACCTGTGAATGCTGAGTTGGGCAAAACAAGACGACAATGCTAGCAGACTTGCGCATTCTAGTTGTGTGACACATTCACAAGGCCCCATTTCTACACGCAACATGATGTTATACATGCTCTGTGTATGATTGCATCGCTGCTGATCGCACAAGGCTGTTTCACAGGTGTTGGTGGTGTATGACACTCTGGAGATGTCCTATTACCTTTGAGCTATTGTACATTTTTCAAAAATTGTCACACGGAGCCTATGTACAACGGAAGCGTAGCAAACGTACCAATATTCATGTGCACAGCATTTGTACACTTCCTTTTGTGCAGCACACAGTTCCCAGAAACAATGCCTGTGATTGTTCATGTACAGTCACCCTTCCTGTGCACAAACAATCTTTGTCCTGCACGCAGTATTGCACAATGGTGCCAGCCTTGGCACTACAGTGCTAAGTGTTGCACCAGCGCAGTGGATAACACCAACCTGCACCCTATGCTTGTCAATATGATGCAGCGTTGTGTTTCTGATGTGCCAACGTTAGGCGTGAATGCATGACGTCTCCCGCCTCACTCTGCCACATTTTTGCACTTGGACACCAGTGTGTCACACATGTGAATTCTGGCTTTACATTACAGTGTTCATAATTAATTTAGGAGTTTAAACTTACCACACTGTAGGCCAACAATAACTCCCAGGTGGTCCAGCAGGTCACCCTCATGGGCCAGGCAATACTGCCAGCGGTGCTTCCATTGGTGCACAGTCCGTTCCACCCCAAAGACACGCTGCATCTGCGCCCGCACACGCTCCCACCTGACCTTCCGCACCTTAACGTCATATCCGGAGAGGATACGGCCTCCCATCTCCACCATCCGGGACAGGTAAAAATGTATCTGCCAGAAGAAGCCCCCAATGCCCCCTCGGACATCCTGCCCTCCCTGCCCACACCCACCATCTCCCTGCACACACCTAAACCCACTGCCACAAATCAAAACCCAATATAACAGACCCAACAACTACCCAATCAGTTAATTACCCCAAGACAAACACCCGACAAGATTGAGGACAAGAGACAATTAAACATGTAAAAACAGGTACACCACATTTCACAGGGACACTACAGACAGGACACAGGACACAGCAACACTCTCCAATTCAACAATCTGTAGCACACACCACCAAACACCTCCAGCACTCTCCACAGCACCAGCAATGTGCTCAAAAGAGAAAGTGAAAGTGCACAGCACTCCTCCAATAAACAGGAAGCATGCAGACATCACTTCCTGTGTGCTTGTGGCCCGTTTTTTGACGTAGCAATGAAAATCTGCACGCAAAAAGGCTTTGTGGTAACACTTCGTATAGTTCAATGTGTTTAGCGATGTATTTTCTATCGCTAGTATGAAAAATACATCGCATTTTCGGAAATGCAGGCATTTTTGCACGCTAAGTGCAAGTTCTTACACAGATGAACAGTCTTAGATAAAATTTCATTTCTTGTCCGAAAGAACCCCATGAAAAGCTTGATTTGACCCCAAATGACACCCTTAATTTCATAATTGACCCCAAATGACACCCTTAATTTCATCATTGACCCCAAATGACACCCTTAATTTCATAATTGACACCAAATGACACCCTTAATTTCATATTTGTCCCCAAATCACACCCTGATATTCATAGTTTAGCACTGTTGACACACTATATGTAATTGTTATCCACATATGACACGCTAAACAGTAGAATTTTGTACCACATTTGACACCCTAACATGCCTAGTTTCGAAAATATGTCACCCTAAACAGCATCTCTGTTTAGAGGTGACATATCCACCATCAGTCTAAAATTGTGATATTGTTACCACCTAATGTTACACTTACACTTGTCAGGGTGATGTACTCATGCGGAGGAGAAACATGCACACAGGGTATGTGTGTAGTGTTTTTTGTTTACATATTCTGTGCTTCGGGGCATTTTGAACTGATATAGGATTGATAAGGACAGTCACGATGTGACGTGCTCACGTGAACAAATTGTTTATGATTCTGTTCCTTCGGGCTGTTCCTGCTGCAGAAGCTGTGGGGTGTGCTCCACCTGCCTCATCTTCCTCATCATCCTGAGCATCGTCCGGTGCATCTGGCACTTGGATCCATGGGGCATTGGTGCGTACACATATATTGTGCAATACACAACATGCTATGATAATCTTGCACACTATTTCTGGGCTGTACAGCAGTCTTCCACCTGTGATGTCAAGGCACCGGAAACGTGACTTTAGCACGCCAAATGTGCGCTCCACAATGCCCCTGGTGTGTTCAAGAGCCAAATTATACTGCCTCTGGGCCTGGGTGTTGGTGGCTCGGAGGGGTGTCATCATCCATGGGGTGAGTGCATATCCTTGATCACCTGTAACATGTAATGGCGAGATGTGTCCATTATTAGTTATGCATGCTGTGTGGGCAGTGTTAATAGTGTTGTGGTGTGTGATTGGTGCTATTTTGGGATTGATGTTTGCCATGTGTAGCTTCTGACAAAATGACCAGCATCAATGCGAATTACATTGCCTCACAGCTGCTCTTCCCTCCCCAAGCCTATTTACTTGTGTGCGCTACGCGGTTGCATCACTAGCACTCCAACAGTGCACCAATGTCAGGCCTGTCTGCACATGTCCGCATGCCTGACACCTACACCAGCAGGGTACCTGGCTCTCCTAACGTCTAGCGCTACCACTCATCCGCACTCCTCGCAGTCAACGCCAGGAGAATGTTTAGATGCCTATGGGCCACACCAGACACGGCTCACGTTCGGTTCAGCTGCTGCCGCTGCCACTAGAATTTCCCCACCGCCCAACACCTGCAGTTTCCAATCCAGACCTGCCACGAAGCAACAGTCAGTGGCACCCTCACCTGCAGGGCCCACAGAGGGCAGGAACGCTTCGCAATCACCATCAACATCATCACACGCCACGTCATCTACTCCATGGACTACGTACTCATCCATGAGCGGAGCCTCCACCTCACATACCACAGGAACTCCAAATCCATTACCCTCTGGCAGATGCTTGCTAACATCGAACTGAGCCAACTCTTCTCAGCACTGAGCCACAAGGCAGGGCACACCTTTGACCCCATCTTCACATGTGGGAACTGCATTCACTTCATCAACACCACTCAACGCCCATGGTGTGACCAGCACAGCGTACACTTCCTCGTTGTTTAACCCCATAACACCCAAACCCACAGCCGGCGCCACACAGAGTTACTGGAGCTGAGTCACCGAGGTTCTGGTACACTCCACCATCAACAGAAACACCCACACCGCTGCAGGCAACGCCAACAGCACTGGTCGGAATCACCACACATGTATCTCCAAATGCACATACACACTTGACCCAATATGCTACTCCAACATACAGCGTGCAATGAATGCCACCTCGGTCACCAACAACATCCAAGTTGACAGATGCATCTGCGGAGCGCCTGGAGTAGAACTGGAGCTACATGGAGGGAACCATTGGTCATCACCACCTACAAGGCCACCTAGCTCATACTCTCCCTCAACAAGGCGCAAACACACACCAGACTGGGGTTCCAGGGAGGATTGCAGCAAGTTGCAACATGGATGTTCAACATCTGGGGGGTGCTCTACAAAGGGGAGACATTAGTCCTCATCCTCGTGACCACCCCATCAGCATGTGGCAACACCTGGTGGGCCACCGGCTTCGGCAGCCCCCACACGACAACTCAAGGTACCTAGGCATCGTACTCGACTCCTTCCTCTCCATGTACAGACAGGTCTACGCAGTGGCCTGCAGCTGCTTCGACAGCCTCTGCATCCTCCATGCTACCTTCACATGGTTCCCACCCCCGTCAGGTAGGACAGTCACCAACGCTGTCATTGCCATCAGGCTGGTCAACGGAAATGCACTGTATGCCCACATGGACATGTCTGTGCTCTGCACACTCAAGACTGTCCAGCACACCACCGTCACACTCGGCCTTGTGTACAATCTTTCTTCATAGGTCGAGTACCTCCATCGCACATACTTGGTTCCCACCTCTCCCCACATTTGCAATTGTGTGGCAGAGGGGTTATGCGTTTGGGGATGGTTTGTCTACATGGCTGCCCCTAGTTACCACAGATACTTGTGTTGTGCTGTCTGGTAGGTGGGCATGTTGATTGGTATGTTGTATGTGAGTTTGGAACGTGTGCATTCTCACAGTTGTGAGTTCCATGATTGTGGAGTTGAGGTGTGTGGTGTGTTCAGTTAGTACTTACCAATGAGCAGTGCATTTCGATATGTGCCATCCTGAAAGCGCTGGTTGATGATGGACTGGCAGAAGATGTAGGAATCATGCACACTGCCTGGGAACTTGGCTACGACATTGGTGAACAGGCCCCGGTGGTCCACTATTGCCTGCACATTGATGGAATGTGTGTGTTTTCTGTTGCGGTATATGTGTGCAGTGTCAGCAGGAGGCACAAGTAGAACATGTGTGCAGTCAATTGCCTCCAACCCATGCGGGAAGCCAGCTATGGCGTAGAACCCTTGCTTGGTCTCCAGCTGTTCCTGCACAGTGTTGGGGAAGTGAAGGTGCTGGGGTATCAGGCTGATGATGGCATCCAAGACAGTTGTGAGGAACTTTGATAGGGCTGGCTGTGAGACTCTTCCGACTCTGGCAGTTGTTGGTTGGAAGGTACCAAAGGCCAACATGTGCAGCACAGCCAGCAGCTTTGTTTGCGGAGGGATGTTGGTTATCCGCTGTGTTGGTGCCGTCAGCCTGTGGGCTATCTGGGTCAGGATGCGGAGGATGGATGTCCTTTTGAGCCTGTAGTGGGCAATGACATCCTCTGGCGTTAGGTCTGTGAGGCTGAGGCATCAGCGATGGACCCGCTGTCTTATTCGGCGCAGCCTTGGTGGTGGTCCTGGGGGAGTTGGCAGTGGTGGTCGTTGCTGTGGCCTTCTTGGTGCTCCAAGCTGCATGATTAGTGCCTCCATGGCATCAGTGGGTCTTCAGATGTGGCTCTGTGCTAGTCTCCCTTATGTACTGCTATTTATCCCCATTTTTAAGACCTCCTTTGTTCTGGTCTTAAGCTCCAGTAGCTAACAGGTCTTAGCGTGTGTTTTTTTATCGCATCGCCGGTCCGGGCAATCATTGAGAATATTGCGAAGTGGGGTTAGCGTGCGTTTTAACACGGCAACGCCTACATTGCATTTGATTGGCGTTAGTTGTCGCTAACATCGTTGGCGATGTTATTAGTGGCCGCTATCGCCAGGAAGCTGTCGCTAATGGCTGTTAGCGACAGTTTGTGAATACAGTGATAAAAATATCGCCGCTTTAGCGGCAGGAAAGTGCCACTAACGCGGCGATATCGCCTTGTGAATATGCCCCTTAGAGTAACTTTACTACTATGGGGTTTTCACCATTTACGAGTGCAAAGGTACTCTAAAGTGCAAATTTATGTTATCTTATGTTGATTTTTATGGTGCACTAATCACATGAGAGGGTATCCAGGCGCTTGGGCAAGGTGTGTAGGTGCTTATATGAAGAGCCAGGTCTTCAGCTTCTTGCCGAACTCAAGAAGTGAGGAGGAGGCTCTGATGTGTTGAGGGAGGTTGTTCCATGTCTTGGGTGCGATGTAGGGGATTAAGCAACCTCGTGTTTTGCTTTTGCTGGTGTGGTAAGTGTGTGCGAGTGAGTGTGAGGCAAGGCATAGGGGGCTGGGGATTTTGATGAAAGTGTATACGGCTGCTCAGGTATTCTCATCCTGTGTTGTGCAGTGCAGGAGAAGTTTAAATTGGCTGCGCTTGTGAATGGGGAGCCAGTGCAGGTTCCTGAGATGAGGTGTGCTAAACTTACATATGTCCATTCCCTGAAATAGGGTTTGGAGTCAATACAAATGACAAATATGAGCATAAATGTATTAGTGAGTTTATGATCATATTTATTATTCTGCACATTTAGTGGAGACCTCCACTATCAGGGTGGATATCTCAAAATGGTAGAGAATAGGGAAATGTTCAAAAGTTTATTAAACCTTTTTTCAAATTAGATGACATTTTCATTTATATATTAATGCTAATTAATTTTATACATTTATTTTAAAGGTAAAAGGTTATAACACAAAGTTACAGCATTACTAATTTATTTTAAATTCAAAATGTTATTATTTTGAATATATTAAATGTAAAATGAAATAATTTTTCTAAAGCTTCATTAAAAAACCCACCTAAAGTAAAACCTATATTTTGAATATATATTTAAAACTATTAAAAGTGATGTATAGCGTTAAAAGTAATTTAATTATTTGTTATAAATATTAATCTTACATTAATATTTACATTTAAAAAAAGGTTCATAACATATTATGAAATAAATTAATGATTATATTTTTTTTCTAGGTTTTTTTCAGCATTAAATTTTAATTTAATTTCGAAACAGGTCAAATAATTCAATGTATTTACTTTTAAAATAAAAAAAGGTTGCATTGCAAATAGGGTCCTTGTTCACAAACCAGCCAGCGAGCAATTTGGAGATCCTGGTTTGTGAACAGGAAATTGTTTGTGCTGTTTGAAGATGAAGCAGAGTGTATCAGGTAGAAAACTATGCAAATAATAACAAATTATTACTTTAATTTCAGAATTTTGGAACTCTCATGGGAAACTGTCTAAAAAACTTAATTCAGAATTATTTTGTTTTAGTATATCATGCATGATAAATCACATCCAGATTGAGCATTTGTTTTTTCACATCTGTTGAGATTGATGAATCTGCCTGTGAACTACGGATAGATGATCATGTGAAGGTGAAATGTCCATAATGTGAGTGGAGTAAATCTACACATGTCAATTTACTCTTACACTTTTGAGTAACTTTACTACTTTGGGCTTTTCACCATTTAGGAGTGCACAGTTACTCAAAAGTGTAAACTTCCATAGCCCCACCCGTGAAATTGGGGGTGGAGTCAGTAAAAATATAAAATATGACCGTAAAGTTACTACTAGTCATGACTTTATGACCATATTTGATGTTCCCAACACTTGGTGGAGCGTAGATCTCTGCATGATAAAGTATAGGAAAAAGTTTAAAAGTTCATTAAATCTAATTAAATGTTTGAAGTTAAATATTGATGTTAATTAATTGTATGTATATATATGTATATATATATATATATATATATATATATATATATATATATATGTATGTATATTAAATGTAGAACAATCAAATAAAATGTTACAGCATTACTAACAATTGTAAATTAAAAGCTTGGGGGCATATTAGCAAGAACCTCGTTAAAATTATCGCCGTTTTAGCGGCAGGAAACTGCCGCTAAAACGGCGATAATGGGCTTGCTAATATGCGTTATAGAATTCCAATAGAAGCCCAGGTTAGATGTCCTGCACATCTAACCTGGGCTTCTATTGGAATTCTATAACGCATATTAGCAAGCCCATTATCGCCGTTTTAGCGGCAGTTTCCTGCCGCTAAAACGGCGATAATTTTAACGAGGTTCTTGCTAATATGCCCCTTGGTTATTTTGAATATACAAATTAAAAATATGATTCTTTTAGTGAAGTTAGTTTAGTGAATTAAAAAAAACTCATCTAAAGTAAAAAATACATTTGTTTATTATGCATTTAAACTTTCTTTTAAAAATGATTTATAGAATTGATTAGCATAAAGTTATTTATTTTTGATAAATATTGTTTCATTTTAAAAGTTACTAAAATATTTTACAACAAATTAATAATTATGTTTTATTTTTGGCATTTATTTTAACATTAAATACAATTTAAGTATATTTTTAAACAGGTTAAATAACTTAATTTATTTTAACATTAAATCTTATGGGGTTTTATTTTTTGTCTCCACCGCCATTATTTTCTATGTGAGGGTGTTGCAGTACCTGTGAGTGGTCATGAGCGGTGCTGGAATGACACCAGTTCTGAGCAGGAAAATATTTACAAATGTTTTCGGCCATTTTTGGCAGTAGTAACTATAGAAGTGAAGTTTGTGAACAGCGAGGTGTTTACTTATTTGGGGATGGGTACATGTCCATCTTCAAGCCCCTCCCTCACTATTCCATATTCCCTTATTACCCCTGTTTTATCCCCTTCGCTTTAGTAGTAATGTACCCCATTTTACAGCCACTCTCCTCTGTCCCTCCTACATTTACTACTTACCTGTATGGAGATCTTCCCCGTGGGTTCAGAGACCTCCACATGTAGGTATGTGAATGGCATTTTGTAGTATGTTAATAGTACTATTATAGCAATATTAAACATACTACTAAATGCAGTATGTGAATAGGCCCCTTAGAGTGAAGGGTGTCTGAAACTTCCCCTAGTGTATGTCTGCTCTCTGGTTTGGCCCTACTAACTGCTACACAGGCCGAGCCCCAGATATCTCTCTTATGCTTCAGTGTGACCTTGACCTCGTCTTGCCCTTCTGACTTGTGTTGGTGTCTGTCTCCTGCCGTTTTTACTGTTAGCTGCTTGTTCTGCCCTTGACATGATAACTACTCTCTCTTTGTTTGTGCCATCTGTTGTATCTGCCTCTTGTCTCTGTTTAAATGCTCCTTTTTGCATCCTTTGGTGCCCTTAACTGACCCTTTTTGCGTCTTTTGCTCCTCTTACTGCTCAGTTTTGCATTTTGGTACCTTTTGTCAGTTTTTGCCCCGCGACTTGCTCCGCCGATCATGTTTTTCCTCAATGTTGCTCCCTCCAGTCTTTCTTGCTCTCCCCACTGGACTTTCCTGTTCTCGCCGCCGTACTTTCCTTCTCTTGCTGAACCCGCCCACCGCCCCTGAGCTCCTTTCACTCTCTTAGGCCCCACTTAATAGAGACCACAGCGCGGCCGCACAGCAGGTGCACCACCAGAACGCCAGTGGTGCACCAAAGGCAAGACCGTCTGCACTAGTCTGCTCCTGGACCACTACTAGCACCAGGAACACTGGTCCAAACACCACCCGCAGCTACACTGCCAATGGACTCTACCTGCTCAACCATGGATGCCGCTAGAAACGCTGCTGCTGATCCACATCTCAGTCCACAGTGGGCCCATTTGCCTGCTTGCACTGCACATGCCTCCGCACACCCGCTCCCATCGCCAACACACCGCACCATTCTCCAAGTCAGAACTCAAGTCCCGCACTCACACAGCACCACACACCCACTCTACAAAACACTCACTCACATGCATGCTCCTGAGCACATACTGACTCGGCAAGTACTCCACTGAGATTTGGGACCTCATCGACTCCAACACACCTGACCTCCTCTTCCTCACTGAAACCTGTCTCAACCCCACATCGGCACCGGACATCGTCACAATCATCTTTACTGGTTACAAAATCAGGCACCAGGACCAACCCCATAAACCAGGAGGAGGACTCGTCATCATCTACAGAGACACCATCAAGTGTACCTCTTACACTGGCCCAGAAGCCGCATTTATGGAACACAGGAGACCTAATTCACAAAGGTAAACTTAGACCTGAAGTCTAAGTTTAAACCTGAAGTCTAAGGGCTCAGTTCACAAAGGTAAACTTTACCTGAAGTCTCAGTTTACCTTTGTGAATTGTGCCCTTAGACTTCAGGTCTAAATTTAGACTCCAGGTCTAAGTATACCCTTATTAATTGGGTCCTTAGACTTCAGGTCAAAACTTAGACTTCAGGTTTACCTATGTGAACTGGGCCCATGCACTTCAAGCTTCAGACAGACAGTAAAACCACTATCAGATGCACCCTTGCCTACCGGCCCCCAGGACCTTGCACCCGCTTAAGCAACCTCCTCATCGACCTTGAAGCACCCCTTGCCATGGGCACCAAAGAATTCATACTTCTAAGTAAGTTTCAAATTTCTTCTCAATGACCCCATGGACTCCAACTCCACAGACTTGCTCGAAAGTCTACAGAACATCAGCTTCACCCAGCTCATACAAGACCCTACCCACATCGCTGGGGATACCCTGGGCCCCATCCTCTCCTCCAGTGACAATGTTAAAGTCAGTCACATCACTCCACTCACATGGATAGACCACTCCATCATCCACTTCCACATAACAGGGCCACCAACCACAACTACAGAGTCTAGCAGCACCCCAAGCCACTGCTGGAAGAAAGTTAAATAAACAGTAGGGCTCAACGCCCTCCAACAAAACTCCTCAGACCCCACCAACGACACAAACAACTCCAACAACTGGATCACCAACTGCACCAACACCCTGGTGCCCCTGAAAAACCCCAAACCCCAAAATTCCAACAAACAAGCTAGTTAGTACAACACTGACCACAGAGAATCCAAGAGAGTTGGCAAACAACTGGAAAGGAAACAGAAAACCACCTGAGGAACCACTGTGAGAAGCACCTACACGGCTACACTTAGACATTATCACCATGAAGTGAAAGAGACCAAGAAAATGGCCCTGACCCTGAGAATTGAATCTAGCTCCAATAACTGCACTGACCTGTTTGCCATTGTCACCCAGAAACAGCTCAAGAAACTTCAGAACGTCCAAAACGCCACAGCCAGACTGGTACTTGACATCCCCCGCCACAGCTACATCATACAACACCTCCGACAACTCCACTGGCTCCCAGTCAACAAGAGAATCACTTTCAAGCTCCTCACTCCTGCCTACAAAGCTCTACACGATGAAGGACCAGCATACCTGAACCACCGCCACACATTCTATGTACCTGCCAGACAACTCTGATCCTTCCAACTCGCCCTTGCCTCTGTCCCCAGGATCCACAGGACCAGAACCGGAGGAAGGTCGCTCACCCACCTCACCTCCAAGACCTGGAACACCCTGCCCCTCCACCTCGGGCAATCCCCGTCGCTGACCCAATTCAGGAAGGACCTGAAGACCTAGCTCTTCGAATGATCCTCCACCCAGTCCTACCAGCAGCCCCCAGCGCCTTGAGATCCTCACAGGTGAGTAGCCGCGCTATACAAGACCCAGATTGATTGATTGATTGATTGTCAAAGAATTCACCAACCCAACAGCCACAACCAAAACCCTCACCCCTACACAAGAACTCTGCAACAACCTCTCCGACTTACTCCATGAAAAAATCACCAAGATCTACAGCAACTTCAAACCCCATCCACCCCCACTGACATTTTCCAGCCTGCTAACCTCATCAGCCAAAGACTACTAACTGACAGCATGCAACCCTCTATCCATTGAGAACATTGCAGCAATAATGAAGACATTCCACTCAGGGGTGCCTACAGACCCCTCCCCGCCATATCTACGACCTGGGAAGAGCCAGAATCAGTGCTGCACTCACTTCTATTATCAACACAATCAGGAGTCTGAAACAACCACAGCACCGAAACAGCCCTCATCACTGCCACAGATGACATATGCACCATCTTCCACCATGGACAGATGACTGCCCTCATCCTCCTCAACCTCCGAAACTGTCTCCCATCACACAATCATACCAGAATACACACTGTGAGAATACAAGGACCAGCTCTCAAATGGATAGCCTCCTTCCTCTCCACAAGAACTCAATGAGTCAGACTCACTCCGTTCACATCAGAACCCAAAGACTCCATCTGTGGAGTCCTAAAGGGATCGTCACTCAGCCCACACACTCTTCAATATGTACATGACTCCTCTGGCAAACATCATCAAACCTCACGGAATCAACATAATCTTCTACGCCAAAGACACCCAGCTTATTTTTTCCCTCTCAGACACCAAGACAAACTTCAAACAATGCATGACCAGCGTGGCCATTTGGGTTAAAGGAAACTGCCTCAAGCTCAACACAGACAAAAATGAAATGCTAATCTTTGAATATGAGAGCTCACCTTGGGACTCCACCTGGTGGCCCGCTGACCTTGGACCCACACCCAACCCAACCGACCAAGTTAGGAACCTAGGCCTCATCTTGGACACCAACCTCACCATGAAGTCCCAGGTCAACACCATCACCTCCTCATGATACCACATCCTCCACATGTTACTTAGAATCTTCAATTGGCTTCCACTGGACACTAGACGTACAATCACACAGGCCCTAATCACAAGCAGATTGAACTACAGCAATGCACTCTATGCCCAACCCATCTTCTTCACAGACTACAAACCATCCAAAACATGGCCTCCAGACTTGTCCTTGGCCTCCATCACCAAACCCACACTAGGCCACTCCTCAGGGAGCTCCCCTGGTTTCCCATCCAGAAGCAAAGCCTGTTCAAACTCTCACACATGCATTCTGGTCACTACACAACACAAGACTCGTATACCTCAATCAGTGGCTTCACTTCCACCAACCCAACAGACAAAGTCACTCAGCAACACTCTCACTTGCACACCCATCCCGCATCTCCATAAAGCTGCCAACACCATGGAAGAAGTTAGTATCAACGTCTACAAATGACTTCAACTCAGAAATCTCAGCATTGTATTCATTGTCACTGACAATGGCAGCAATATTGTCAAAGCCATGACTGACGGAGGATCCTTCAGAGTCCTATATTTAACTCATTGTATCAACCTAATTGTGCAGGACTTCCTTAAAAATGTAAAAGAAGAGATAGTCAACAATATACCAGTGATCAGTTGCAGGATTTACAATCATTTAAATCATTCCTTCAAAACATAGAAGCAGCTGAGGAACATTCCCTGTAAAAAGCCATCATATAGGAGGTCCGAACCCGTTCAACCTTCACATTTTACATGCAGCGACACCTGTTTGAGCAGTCAGTTCTATCAATGATTACATACTGCAATAGAGAGAGCATGCAACTGCCAAAGCCATGACAATGGAGGCTGACAAATTGGGGGTAGTAGAGTTCCTGGGCCAAATATTATTGCTTTTGAGATTGTGACACAGGAAGTCAGCATCAAGGATTGTACAATTAGAGAAGTCATTGAATTGTTACACATGCTGCAGGAGCATTTGAAAAAGTTGGAACAAACATACACAAATGTCAATGAAGAAGCAGCTACTTTGGTTAAGAGCTCAATCCTTGATGTGAACACAAATCGAATGCTGCAAAAAAGATTGTGAACTCTGGAGAGTGTATCTAGATCCACAGTACAAAAAATGTTAACCCATTTTGATTCCTTTTACATCAGCTAATGTCTCCATTTATAAGTACTGGAGCATCAAGAAAGTGAATGACCTAAAAGATTAACAATTGCAACTCTGGTGCTATTGTAGAGCTAAAGTGCTGTCTTATGCCTATGGAGAATGTGATGGTGGTGCCAAGTCCAGAAGCATGTTGCAACTGGAGCAGTAGCACCCTCCAATAGTAGCACAATTGCCTGCTACTAAACCTACAGTACAAAACCAACAGCATCACTTTTACTTCCAGCACCTGCAATGGGTTGGTTAATGATTATTCCAGGACTTGAATCAAGCTTACAGGTGTGGTGTGGGCAACTCCAAAAGAGACAATCTGCACAACTATAATAATGGAGAAGGTGGTGCAAGACTATTTGAATGACCAAACATATGTCTACTTGTCTCAAGAGCCATTGACCTACTCACAAGGGATAAAGGAATAGTGGCCAGCACTCAGTGGGCTGGTAATAAAGTATCTTGCATGTCCTATCGCTAGTGTATCCTCAGAGGTAGTGTTTAGTGCATCTGGGGCAATTGTAATGCTCAGAGGACCAGTCTCTTGCCTAAGGTGGAGAGGCTGAAGATTAAAATTAATAAACATTTCATACCTAAAACTTATAGGGCTTCAGAAGCACACCTGTGAATAATGGCAATTTCTAAGACATCTTGTTAGAAATGGGGGTCTCTAGTTGGCAATGGTTTGCACCTTGTCCAAGTGGGGACCCTTCCTTCTAGTCAGGATAAGGGACTTATACTCCTAAAATAACCCCTGATCAGCCCCTTGGTAGCTTGGCATGAGCAGTCAGGCTTAGAAATGGGGGTCTCTAGTTGGCAATGGTTTGCACCTTGTCCAAGTGGGGACCCCTCCTTCTAGTCAGGATAAGGGACTTATACTCCTAAAATAACACCTGATCAGCCCCTTGGTAGCTTGGCATGAGCAGTCAGGCTTATCTTAGAGGCAGTGTGTAGAGCATTTGCACATAACCAACAGTAATACAGTGTAAGCAACACAAGAGGACACCACACCAGTTTAGAAAAATATCCAATATTTTTATATACTTAAGACAAGACCAAAAACGATAAAGAATCCACAATACAGTACTTGAAAAATAGATACTTTGCAAGATGTCTTCTAAACTGCAGAAATACCTCAAAAACACAGTTCGTACGAGTCGGTAGCTCCGTCCGGGGCTACCGCGAGGCTGAAAACAACAGAGTCGAACAGTTCCAGCCGACCGCACCGATACGGGCCAGCAAAAGCGTGAACAGACTCAGTAACAGTACCTTCCTCGTTGTGGCTTACACGGGGGTGCGAGCTGGTCGTGGCAACCGTCGCGGTTGCGTTGCAAAATGGAAGTGGTTCAGGGCGCGGTGTCCTCTCGATGCGGTGCAGGCAGTGGCTCAGTGACGATCGTCCAGATGGCATCGGTGAGACCAAGGCTTACGGTGCAGGGTGAGACAGTACGCGGTGCTGGCAGGTTGCGGGGCAGACGACAGAGCCGGTTTGCGGGAGCTGGCGTCGGTCAGCCCAGACGGCTGTGTGGGATGAGGCGGTGCATCGTGAAACTTTACGAGGGGTGCCCCCAACCACGATGCGGTCACGGGTGTCGAGTCAGCTCTTATATTCAAAGATTAGCATTTCATTTTTGTCTGTGTTGAGCTTGAGGCAGTTTCCTTTAACCCAAATGGCCACGCTGGTCATGCATTGTTTGAAGTTTGTCTTGGTGTCTGAGAGGGCAAAATCTTTCAGGCAACCTTCCTGACTTTGAGGATGAGCTCTGCTTTTTTGGCAGTTTTATACAGTGCAAACTCGACCCAAAGGTATCAGAGCGCTCTACATGAGCACCAGTTGTATTACAGACGGACACATTAATTTTTTAGGCACGGGGAGATTAAGTGATTTGTCCAGAATCACAGGATGCTTGAGCCTCCCGCCAGACTTGAACCTGGTTCCCCAGCTTCAAAGTCAGCCGCTCTAGCCGTTAATCCACATCCTCTCTGGAATTAAAAAACAAACAATAACACCATAGAAATACATAAATTAACCACCGAAAAAATGAAAGATCATTTTATTTTTATAGGTGGAGTATGGATAATATCAATACATTTAAATGGACCAGTGTGCACAGAACAGATAGAAAATCAAGGAGGTTACTGGCATTTTGTCTTGGTGAATAAGTGTTGAGAGGTAACAAAGAAAGAAAGCAAATGTAACCTTGTGGTCAACCATCAACTTTGCAGAGAACAATTAATGGTATCTGAGTCAGCAATGAACTCTTCCAGACCATTTCCTGATAAAACAAGATGTCTGCTTCCATGCCTAGTCTTCCATTCTCATGCTTAGCAGTAAGTGAAGATGTAAAGGACTGCACAGCTTATGTATGTCAAATCTATGGGAAAATAGATTCAAAGTCAAGTAGATGGGCACCATACTTGGAACTGGTAACTCTCATCAGTGGATGCCAAACGAGTCATGTGATGAATTTGATGGGCTTTACTTAGTAAAATTGGTATTATCTGCTTAGATGATGATAATTTGATTCAGGATGAATTTTAGGAGTGTTACTTTATTAGCATTTTTGTAATTTGCATGCACAACTCTTGATTCTGCCCGAAATGTCCCAGTTTACCTAGACAAGACTAAAATTCTTTTCATTTTTTTGTTCAGCAGTTCTATTTTGTCTTGGAAGAAGAAATAAAATCTGAAAGTCTCAATAACAACATGCAGAGAAAAAAACAAAAAGAATATAGCTGATCTACTTCTATGTGAAACATGAGGCCTCAAGGAGGCCTTCCCCTCTGGAATGGAAATGGAAAGGGGGAGTTGTTTATAATAATGTGGACTAGTGGCTCACTTGGCAAATCCTATGTGGTGGCCATCTTGATGAAGAGCACAGTTAAACTTTCTTCTTGTTTGGATGATCATTCATTTAGGGTACTTGCCACTAGTTGTCTGGGAATGGTACCACTGGATTGGCCCTAAGTAAATGTATGCTAACACTTGCCCTGCACTCCTCTTTACGCTTTATGCTTACCTTGACTCCCAAATGTTGCATTTTCTTTTCGGATTCCACAGACCTTCTCTGCCACTATGAAAGAATCGTCATGGCATTCTTGCCCTGCAGTCCCCCCTGCTACCAAGATGGATAATGCCAGAAGAATTCAGTTGCACCATTTGTATACAATATCATTTTTCTTAACTTTTATAAGAAATGGCCATTTTTTCCTTCAGTCTAGATAACTAAGATTAACTTGGAAGTCTCCTGTTATCTTCTTTACATGATGGATGTGCCACACTCATGGACTTGCTGAATGCTGTGTTTGTCCCTCCAAAATATTCCTTTCATTTACTCTACACATCCAATCAACGATTCCCTATTCCCCACAGTGATGAGAGCAGTCTATGTTCAACATCAAGTGCTAATCATCTCCTGCATGACTACCAGCATGGCTTTAGATCATGCTTCAGCATGGATACAGCAACCTTATGCATACCAGCTAATGCTCTCTTGGCCACAGATGAAGATGACCCCTGCCTCTTAATACTGCTGAGCCTCTCAGCTGCCTTTGATACAGTTGACCATCTCACCCTCATACGCACCTTGAAGTCTTGAATACAAATCACTTACAATGTGCTTCACTGGTTCTCTTCCTATTTTTCTAACCAACACTAGTTTGTTCACATGGATACCTACAAGTCACAAAAGATCCCTTGCACCTGTGGAATCCCCTTGGACTCCATATTGTCTCCTGTCATTTTCAACCTTTACATGGGGCCACTTGGTGCTCTACTCGCAGATAATAGCATCATGATTCACCAATTTGGTGGTGATACACAACTGTATATGAAAACTACCTCTATTTTAGACATACAGCATCTCAAACATTGCTTGCATGTCATCTAAACCTGGATGTCCAACACCTACCTAAAGCTCAACTCAACCAAGACATAATTCCTGTTATTTGCCAAGAATAATAAACAAGATACAGTATGAGCATGGCTCATTTAAGTGAACCTTGTGGGCTTTAAAGCCCAAATTCCAAGGATGCAAAGTCATCTTGGATTTACCCCAGACACCAACATCACCCTAAAGGAACACATTGCCAAAAAAAGATAGCCTGGTACCAGCTTGCACTTTTAAAAAAAGTCAAACAATTTCTTCTAGAAAGCAACTTCAGAATTGTTGTTCAAGCACTTGTACTCTCACATTTGGATGGTGGTAATGTTTTAATCCATGGTCTCTCAGACTTCACACTAGCACTATTTAGAGGCTTTATAACACTGCAGCACAACTCATCCAGGGCTTGCTGGCCCACACCATCTACACAATCAGATAATTAATTTACAAAGCTATCATGACCAGATCGCTTATCTTGCAGATAAACTCATCATCTCCGGTGGATTTTGGCACACCTGCAGTCAGGAAATCATTAGACTGCAGACTAAGAAATTCAAAAAAGAAAAAAACAAGACAACAGGCTTTTGTCCATCTATGCACCCCGGATATTGAACAACATCGCCATATCGATCAAGACTGCCGTAACACTGCTCCACTTTAGGAAAGAGTTGAAGACCTACCTCTTTAAAGGACACTACATTACAGTGCATTAAAATTCAGCAACCCAGCTTCCTCCCCTCTTACCCATTGGCTTGATGCTTGTCTTTGATGAAGTACAGTGCTCCTCTACCTTTTGGCTATGTTTGTGCTATAACGATACCATTTACATACATACTTGTCCTAGCAGCCGCTAAGTCTTCCTATTCTCCCACCATAGTATGTTCCTGGACAATAGATAAAGGGGAAGTTAGGAAAAAGTTAGGAACAAAAGGGAAAATACAGAGGGTCATGCTACATATTAGGTGAGATTACTGGTTAAATATAAGAAGAGTAAGTAAATAAACTTGACTCTCCAGCACCAGAAAGAGTACCTTTGGAATGGGCTGTGGCATTGTCC
Organism: Calotriton arnoldi; assembly: GCA_963921515.1. NCBI lineage: Eukaryota > Metazoa > Chordata > Amphibia > Caudata > Salamandridae > Calotriton > Calotriton arnoldi. The sequence continues at coordinate 421,598 of CAWUFW010009846.1, forward strand.
CCGTCGCCCCTGGAGGACTTCTGACCCTTGCCCTCCTCTTCTTCTTTGGTGGTCCTTAAAGGAGGAAGCCAAACCTCTACTTCTTGAGTAACCAATACTATGCCCCCACTTTATGCTCCATAATAAACATATTTTCCAGTCCTACAAATGAATTACTTCAAGCTGTATTGCTCTTCCACTAGCTACATACATATTAGCTATGCACAATTCACTTATCTTGCACTGCACCTCACAGAGTTGGAGACTGTGCAACAACAGAAGAGGCAAATGAGCATCACCACCTTTAAGAAAAAAAGGGAAAAAACAGAATGTCATGCTGCATATTAGGTGAGATTAAATGATAAATCTAAGCAGAGTAAACAAATAAACATGACTCTCCAGCACAAGAAAGCGTGCCTTCGGAAGGGACTGTGGCATCATCCCCTTCGGCCCTAGAGGACTTCCTTGACCTGGCCCTCCTCTTCTTCTTTAGAAGTCCTGGTAAGAGGAAATAAAAAAACACACTGATTAACAGTACTATCAGAATAATATAACAGTAATATTAAAGCACATTTAATACCTTACAAGCAAACAGGCTACTGCTTGAGTAACCATTACTATACTACACTTTAACCTCCATTCTAAAAATGTTATCCTGTCCTACAGATTATTAACTTCAAATGATATAGCTATTCCACTGGCTACATAAACACAAGCTTTGCACAATTCACATATCTCACTCGGAACCTCACAGAGTTGGAGACTGTGCAATGACAGAAAAGACAAAGGAAAAGTATGAATATGCAAAATAAAAATTGTCGCACTCCTTAAAAGTATTTGGAAATGTTACACTGTGTGTCTTTTTTATCGGTAAAGCAGTGTTGGGTGCAGGTGGGTACCGCCCACTGATCTAAGGCGTGGAATTCAAATCCACGCAAACAAGTTGCATTGTCCTGCAATAGAACAACGTTCCCACTTTGCATTCCAATTGGAAGTTTGTAAATTGTATATACTTGTGTGATTCTTCAATCAGTTAGTAATCATTCTGTAGTCAATTTCTTGAATTGTAAATCTTCATTTATTCAGTTTGAAGTGTTCATATTCATAGTGTTAGAGCATCACACATTGATTGAAATTTTCTGTGCATATCAACTCATGTAGGATTACTTGTGCATGTTTCCATCTGGACCCATTGTGAGATTCATCTGCATGAAAAGTCAAAGAAAAATCACCACATTTGTGATCTGACTATCCTCCTCACTTCTTGCATATTAACCTAAGCCTAAACATACTTGGCACACGATGGAGCAGATTCCCAGTACAGGGTAGTATGACTAAGTTGATGTCCACTCACAGTTCTCTAGTCCTGGTACCCTACCTGACATGCCCCTCCAGTCTCTCTGGACCACAAGCACTCCCCACTTTCAAAACCTATATGTATATATTATCATCACAACCCAACACATTTCTGCACCACCTTCTGTCATGGGTTACAGGTATTGACATACAAACATGACTTACATAAGAAAACGTGATATAAAAAGAAACAAAGGACAATCTGTGATTACAACCACTGTTAAGGAGAAAGAAGTCGAGAGTGATACAGTCGACTGATTTACACACCCTACTCTTCTCATGAGGGACTTGCCTCCATACAAAAACGAGCTAAGATTTTGACAACGCTATATGTATTGGAGTTGTGTCAAGATTAATGTATTCTGTCAGGCTGCATGATAGAGGCATGCATGGCGAAATCATGCGTGCCTCTACCACGCAGCCCGAACCACGAATGTGTCTTTAACCACGCATTCCTTTACCACGCATGCCTTTACCACACAATTTCATGGTAAAGGCATAAATGGTAAAGGGGTATGTGTGGCTAAGGTTGCCACTTCTCCGACTCCTCTCCCCCGCCCTAAGCTACAAACCCCCTACCTGCCCCCTTGCCCTGAGGCCCAAAATCTTCCCACCCCAGCCCCCTCCACTATTGCGCTGTCCCTAAAATTACCTCAACCCCTTCCACTGCCCTGAAGCCTAAAACCCTAACCACTAATTAAAAAAAAAAACGACCCCAACCTCCCCTGAGCCCTAAAAACTACCCCACCCTCTCCTATGCCCTAAAACCTACCCTGAACCCCCACCAGCCCTGAAAAGTATCCCGACCCCCACCAGCCCTAAAAACTACCCTGACCCCCCAAGCCCTGAAAACAAGCCCTACCCCCACCCTAAAAAATACCCCGACCCGCAACCCTGAAAACTACCCCCCAAACAATACAAACCCAGCACCGGCCCCAGTCCCACTTACCTCAGCGCATCCTCTGGCTCTCTTCCTGGTGTCTTTCTGCTTCTGCCAAGCAGCAGCCAGCAGCTAGACCGCGGAATGCCTTAACCACGCATATGTGTGGTTAAGGCATATGCGTGGTTAAGGCAAGCGTGGTATCGCTTGCGTAGTCGGAACACGCGAGGCTTTCATTTCATCATGCTGCAAATGAAGAAATAATAAGGGTCAGAGGAGAGTAATTTGCCTGCTATGGGCTCCATCGGATTAAAGTGTGAGTTTGGAGGTACTGATATATATGTTTTGTAAATAATGATTAAGAACAAAATGGGTATACAATATGGTGACACATATTAGTATGAGAAGTGTTGGTTGGAACGATGTTATGAGAGCACTGGAATTTTGGCATTTGTGCTTTATTTGTCAAAAATATTACAAATAGGCTTCATCAACTGGTTGATTGTATTGGGCTAACACTATGATACTTTGAACAGAATAATAGGATGTGAAATGATGAATTCTTGTAATCACATCAGTGACAATTTTCCAAAAGCTGTAGCAGAAATAACTGCTCTTCTCATGTTATTTATACATTACAAGATGGCGTCTATGTGAGGAAATCTCATCTGTGTTGATAACTTTGAAATTTGACATTTATGTTTGAACTGCCAAAACAGTGGAATAAGCTCAATCAACGCGTTGAGCTTACTGTGGTAGTACCAGGATACAGTGAATTGTATAATAAGATGAAGAATGATGTATTATTGTGAAAACGTTAGTGGAACTTTCTAGAAATTGAAACATTAACATTAGTTTTTAGGTTATCTATACACTGTAATATGGCGCCCATATGAGTGAATCAAGTTTGGTCCCTCCTTTATGTTCACAGGGTAAACACTGTACATAATGAGCTCCTATGGTTGTTTGAGCCATATCATGAGCAAAACCCTGCGTGATCGAAACGCATCGAGTGTTAAGGGGCAAAACATTTTTTGGGTCACAACACTGTGACACTGTTTAAGGTTCTAAGGCTTTAGACTATAACTGCTGAATTTCTATGGTTTTGTGTGGGTAAAACGTGAACCTAACTATAACTTCAATGTAACATTTGTTTTTTTTCAATTAATTTGTATGGTTTTTTTAATAGAAGGATCCGCATCCCTAGATATACAAAGTTTTATTTGTTTAATAACTCGAAAACTGCTGAACAGATATACTCCAAATTACAAAAAGGACTGTTTCTAGACCAAGAGCAAGCTTTCTGCCAAATTTAGTGTAAATCCGTTCAGCAGTTTGGCCTGTAGCCTCGTCTAAAAATTGCAGAATCCTCATATACATTGCATGGGGGGGGAAATCATTTTGGGATCCCCCTTTGTCTCTCCCCTCACTTGACGAATCAACCCAAAACTTTCCATGCAGAGCTAGACAATTTAGGGCAATTTTTATTTAAAACTTTAGTGTAGATTCGTCAAGTGTCGTCAAAGTTATTACCGAAACAAAAAACGCTTTGTATATGGAAAAATGTGGTCCTAACTATAAATATCTACTAACTGTTGCCAGTAGGTTTTATATATATCAGCAGTAGGTAGTTATAGTTAGGACCAAAGTTTCCATAGGAAAAGCGTTTTTTGTTTTGCCAATAACTTTGGCGGCGCTTGACGAATCGTCATGAAATTTTTTAAAAACTTCCATTGTTCAGCTGCCATGTTGAAAGTTTTGGGATGATCCGTCAAGCAGGGGTCGAAAAAAAAGGGACATCACACAACGAGTTTTCCCCATGTTATGTCTAGGGGGAATTTTCATATTTTTAACACGACTACAGCCCAAACCGCTAAACGGAATTAGATCAAATTTGGCAGAAAGCTAGATGCTGATCCAGAGAGCATGATTTTTGAAATTTGGTCTAAATCCGCTCAGTAATTTCAGAGATATTCAAGCTGAAACAATACAGATATATGGGGATGCGAGTCCTTGCAGTGAACTCGGGGATCCTACTGAAATTTGATTGGCTGCCAACACTTTAACCAGGAAGTGTAGGCAGCCCTCTTGGGATTCGGCTTGAAGCAGGGTCCCACAAAAAATATTTTTAAAAAAAGGGGGCAGGGAGGAAATACCCTGACCCCCTAGCCTCTTGGGGGGGGGTCCCACAGGGACCCTGCAGTGCCAAAAAAGCTTTTTTTTGGGAGGATCCCAATGAAAATGTTTTAAGAAACTGAAGTGCTTCGTTTCTAATCGCCGACTTGGTGGGCCAGCACTTTGCCATTTCTATCTGTGGAATAAAATCCCTTGGAACCTTGAAATTTGGCTTCAACGTGTCTTTTCTGCTTGGATTGATTTACAGGTAGCTCCGTTCTCGTATGGTTGAAGCCACCCTGCAGGGTCTTGGGCTTCCTTCAAATGAAAGGGTTTTGCAAATCGTGTGATTCTTCTGGTGCTATGCTTTTGGCGGTGACGCCAACAACAAGCCCCGACCTGCCAGGCTGGGAATCTCTTGCGTCACAATTAAGTTTGGATATATATGGTAGAGTATGCCCACTGGCTGCACTTGATCTGAGCTGAAGGATTTTGCCGAGATGGTGCCACTGTCGAATACAGGAGGCTCCACCACTGATTCCACTGGAGGCCTATGGGCTGAAGATTTCTGAACATTTAAAAGGCAGCCAGGGTTTGCGAGGACCTTTGAACTCCTGCACTTTTAAACAGAGATAATGAAACTGCTGGCAGCCACGTGGAAACTATAACAACGAGCACATGAGGGAAGTGCCTTGGAGGTGAATGAGGATATATTGGTTGGTTTGTTTTACATACATACGCTTTCCCACACGGACACAATAGACCATAAATTAAATTTTTTGATTTACAAATAGTAAATTTGTTATGTTGTATTGAGATGTGAATATATATGAACGTAGAACCTTCCAAAGTGGACGCACATGCCACACATGTTCTACATTTATGATGCCCCACTACAGGTGTGACTCAAGAGGAATTATTAAAAAGGCATTGCTTCAGAAAATACAGCATATCTGGCACAGTAATGCCAATAAACAGCGTATTGAAATAGACCATTACCAAATTCTTCTTTTTATGTTTTACATTGTTATCCAGATCCAGTATTGCGCCCTGATGATGACCTCGCTATGAATGCTTATGTATCCCCAACAAATATAGAGGTCGAAGCACGTTGGCATTAATTCTGGGGAAGAGGATTGAGAACCTTCTCTATTACTGAAATCAAGTGCATCACTCACGTATGGATACTTGATAGTTGTACATGTGAAAAAAAGATAAAAATTGGTCAAGCTAACAATAGAGAAGGATCCATAGACATGCACCTTCATCCCCAGAGGGGAAATACATTGGATGTAGGGGTTTGAAAAACGATTTGGGCGTTGCACAATCTCATTAACTCTAAGAAAGTTTGGAACTTGTCTAAAAAGCTGTTTTGAATTGTCATGGGATATTTTATTTATTACAATGTGTTTTTTCTTTTTGAACATTTATTTATGTTTATTCAGTATTGTGTTCTGGTCAATTGTATTATATGTTGTATATAATATTATTGTTTTTTTGTAATGCAGACAAAGAGATTGAGATAAAATAAACACATCTTTGATAAAAACAAGCACATAAAATAAAATACAAGATAATTTCTCGAACACACTGGATTAAAGTGGATGTTGTGTTATGAAATTTGATGTGTATTGATGCCCATGTGGCACCCATGAATTTTGCATTATACTGTACTGATCCTTCCCCAGATGAGTTGGCCTTATTGGATCATACCCCTTTCATGTGGAACTTTCTTAAAGTGGCATTTTCAGAATAGTAACTCAAAATCAGACTTTATCATTAAATAGGATTTTAAATTGTAGTTTAAATGAGTGGAAGAAGTATTTCTCTATCTGTTCACAAACTGAAGTTATCACTTATTAAGTGTAGTAAGGTAACCTAATGTTGGTCTTAGGGAGAGATAGCCTTGCTACAGTGAAACCCGACTTTAGGAGATTTTCACTGTCAGAACATGTAGAACTTAACTACACATGTCCTAATTTGTAAATACCAAGCATCCTGCCCTATACGCATTTAGGGCCTACCTTAGGGGTGACATAAATATTAAAAATGCATTTTTAGACCTGATAAAATGCTAATTTTGCCAGGCTGAAGTGGCAGTTTAAAACTGCACTACAAGCTGCAGTGGCAGGCCTGAGACACATTTTACAGGGCTACTTTAGTGGGTAACATGATGAGTGATGCTGCCTACTAGCAGCATTTAATTTTATAGGTCTGCGTACCCCTAGTACCATATAGTAAGAACTTATAAGTATATTAAATGTTCCAATCAGGTGTAGGCCAATTTTACCATGTTCAGAAAGGAGATCATAAGCACTTTAGAACTGGTTAGCAGGTGTAAATTGGAAGAATCCCAAAAGCCAACAAAGGAAGGCAAAAATCTGGGGTAACTCTTCGAAAGGGCCCAGTGTAACAGAAAGAAATTAAACAGAAAAAGTGATCAGAAACAACAAATATATATAATTATGAGGTAAAATTGGTTAATGCTAGATGTGTGTATCTTATGTTTTGTTTAGTCGCACACACACGCATCTGTGTAAGAAAAATGTTTCCTGCATATTTTCAACGTATAGATTGTTAAAACTTTTGCACGTAGTCATGATCGTGGTATGAAAGAATATGGGGGCATATTAGCAAGACCCACGTTAAAATTTTCGCCGTTTTAGCGGCAAGAAAATGCCGCTAAAACGGCGATAATGGGCTTGCTAATATGCGTTATGGAATTCCAATAGAAGCCCAGGTTAGATGTCCTGCACATCTAACCTGGGCTTCTATTGGAATTCTATAACGCATATTAGCAAGCCCATTATCGCCGTTTTAGCGGCAGTTTCCTGCCGCTAAAACTGCGATAATTTTAACGTGGGTGTTGCTAATATGCCCCATAGTTAAAAGTTTTCATTATGCCACACTAGTTTAACTGAAATGTCAGTGTAAATATAAAAAGGGTTGTTACACATCAAACAAGCTTAATGAGGGACTGTTCATTGAAGGATTCGCCTTTGTTGTTCGAACTTATTATTTGACAGCATTGCCTTCCTTACGCATTAATTAAAACAAGGTTCAGACAACTTTTGTCGATGTTCTCAGTCTTGATGATATTAACTGGTGCTTTAAGCTCATGGCTATAGTCGATGTGATGATCTTCTGTTAATTATTTATGATCCAAACAGAAGCACCAGCAGCACGTGACGTTGGATGAAAGAAGGAAAGCAATTATTCTGAGAGCTGAGAAAGCATCCCTTCTTATGCACTAATTAGGATGGATCTTGAAATAGAAACCTTAAATCATTAATAAAACAGAGTGACCATTTATGTAGATGTATTCATGAAAACGAAGAGATTGAGAGAATGAACTGAAACATGACTTCTTACGGATTCAAATTACGGTGTTCATGGACCTTTCCTCTGGTTAAACATTATATAACATTACGTCCACTGTATTCATAAAAACACGAGAGTAAAATTGTTGTATCTTTTAATGTTTCACTAATGTGACTCCACTTCCGTTCTATTAAGCCCAATTTCTGGTCGTGTAACCCCTGTGCCTCTCAGCTATCCAATTGATCATATTCCAGCATGTTAGAAACTAGAACGTCGCAAGAGTAGAGTCATGGCCGCTTTTATGAACAGCTTCCTCTCTCAGGAACCTTAAAATTAATAACGCACTTGCATGCTGTGGCCGAGTAACATGTAGCAGAGGACAGTGGTACAGCAAGGGTGCCATGAGCCCTGATGTAAAGAAGAAAAATGGGGCCTCTCGGACTGGGCGGGGTAGTAAAAGACAGCTATTGGGTGCCACTACACCTGCTGCACCATAGATATGTACGCCTCTGACAGGGTGGTCAGAAAGGTTCACAGTTGTAAATCCTATAGTGGGCATATCACGTGCAATTCGCTCTCAACGTTTTTCCCTAAAATTCCCCCCCTTTGCCCCCTTTTCCCACCACAAAACACTTTACAAGTGGTTGGTCTTCACTGCGTAGCTTTCATTACTTGTCAAATAACACCATCTTTATTCGTTGATGTACTGTCAACATTTGACCAACTTTAATTAAACCAAACCAACACACATTGCTGAACATAAGGTTGCGCAGTATACATTTGCGCCACAGGTTACCATGTATATACAATTCGGCATCTCCAGATCCACTCTTGGGGCGTGTTGTACCAGCAGGCCACAACCCAACCCCTCTCCAGTACTTCCATTTGAGGTAACTATCCGTCGTCTACCCCTTAGACGCGGCCATCGTGGCACTGCTTAGCGCCTTCCTGGCACATCCGCTCTCCCCATCTTGCTTCCTCCAAGCACCGGCTACTAGGGTAGGGCCGGAAAGTCCAGGACCACCAGCAGGACGGCCACCTCTCCCGCCAGCCCAGAGCCCCAATGACTGCCTCCCTGTTGCAGGGTCAGACAGTCTCCGCCAAAAAGGAGTCCCCGCCCTTTTTCTCTTGCCCAGGACCCCGCAATTCTACCATTAAACTTAGGGATGGGTGGGTGGGCAATTTCCTCCTGCTTCGACCCTCCGGCAACCCCCGAGGCGAGAGGACAAAGAGGGCAACTCCCTCGAGTCCCAAACTTTTATTGACTTTGGGGAGGGATCGCCAGCGCACCTCCTTGCCTTCTCACATTTCCTGGCGACCCTCCCCTTGACCAATTCCCCAGAAACGAACATGTTCCCTCCTGCCCAAAATCTCACTAAAGGCACCCCGCCCCTAGGCGCGGGGGGTGCCTCTCATAGTGGGCATATCATGTGCAATTCGCTCTCAACGCTTTTCCCTAAAATTCCCCCCCTTTGCCCCCTTTTCCCACCACAAAACACTTTACAAGTGGTTGGTCTTCACCTCGTAGCTTTTATTACTTGTCAAATAACACCATCTTTATTCGTTGATGTACCGTCAACATTTGACCAACTTTAATTAAACCAAACCAACACACATTGCTGAACATAAGGTTGCGCAGTATACATTTGCGCCACAGGTTACCATGTATATACAATTCGGCATCTCCAGATCCACTCTTGGGGCGTGTTGTACCAGCAGGCCACAACCCAACCCCTCTCCAGTACTTCCATTTGAGGTAACTATCCGTCGTCTACCCCTTAGACGCGGCCATCATAGCACTGCTTAGCGCCTTCCTTGCACATCCGCTCTCCCCATCTTGCTTCCTCCAAGCACCGGCTACTAGGGTAGGGCCGGAGAGTCCAGGACCACCAGCAGGACGGCCCCCTCTCCCGCCAGCCCAGAGCCCCAATGACTGCCTCCCTGTTGCAGGGTCAGACAGTCTCCGCCAAAAAGGAGCCCCCGCCCTTTTTCTCTTGCCCAGGACCCCGCCACAGGAGGAGGAGCCAACTGGCGCTCTCGCCCTCCCCCCAAAAGCTGCTTCACCTTCCAGATGTCAAAGCTATGGCCCCCAATATGGTCTGAACGAACAATTCCAACCCTGTCCTGGACAGATGCACCCCATCCGCCCGATACAAATCCGAGTTTAATGCCTGCAGCAAGCTATGCCTAATGGAACATATCGGAGAACCTATCAACAGTTTTGCTACCTCCCGATTCAGTTTTCTCACAGACGTGTTCACAACGGCTTCTGGCGCATTGTCACCCCACACCTTGCGTGTGAGCACCTCCGACCAAAATATGGTGGTGTCTGGTAAGGCCCTCCTTACCCATGAGAATGTAGAGAACAGAGCCTCCTTCACTCCCCTCCTGCCCCCCGGAATCATGCTTTCACCTCCAGAATGAATCACCAGCACGTCTGGAATGGGCATGCCGCTACCTAGCGCACTCTGCAAATATGCTTTGAGATCCTCCAAACGTTGCCCGTCAATCCCTATCCAATGATGATTGAATCCCTTTGCCCTTTGCGCTATCTCTTCCCTGGAGTTGTTGAACCATTGCCCTGCTCTGTGTATGACAGAATCTCCACACCAGCACACCTGCGTCCACCGCCTGGCCACCACTGCATGAGAGTCCAAGAAAGAATAGAAAGAAAAGAAGGGCACAGTTACAAGTCCGCTGACCCCTGACCCCTGCTTAAACTAGCTGTGGTCTAACGTATCGCTCAAAGCAAGATGAACTCCATCTGCCCACCCTCTTTATTGTTTCCGATGAGAGGCCCAAATTCGCTGCCGTCGTGGCAGCCCCAATGCGGAATGAATGTGACGTGAAATGAGCAGTCTCCTCGCCCAACAAACCCAGAGTGCGCTTACATAGTCGCGTGAACTGAAATCTCGTCAGCGGTGTCCCATCAGCATGTAGAAGAAGCCTATCATCTCCGCGCCCAGGCCTCATCTGCAAGAACTTCTCTATCAAAGCCACCGGGCAATAACCCGCTCCCTGCACTGCTCTTAGCTGGACCCAAACACCTTTCCCTAGGGGGTCTGTTTTTGACCTCCTCACCTTAACCTGAAGTAAGACAGCCACCACTACCACGTCTCCCGTGCTGATTCCCCCTTCCTTGTCCGCCTTAGAGCTTGGTATAAGCTCTGATACTCGGAAGGCCCCGAAAAAGGCTAATGAATACGCTAATCTCAGCAGGTGCGCCTCGTATGATGACACGCACACCTGCGGCAAAACTCCCAAGATATTTACCAGCCTACTGGCATCTATGGGTCTCCTGCTTTCCTTCCCCCTTGGTGCCAGCCTTTCCCAACCTTTCATAACCCGTCTGACTCTGGTATCCTTAGTGGGGTCTGTCACCCCTTCCAATCCTGCAAAGAAGGCAATTGCAGACAACTGCCTCCTAACCAGAGACAGTGACCTTCCACTCTCTCTCTGACGAACTATGAAAAGAAGCACCCCCTGCGGTGTAAATTCCTCCGCACACCCTGCTCCCTTTAGGACTGCTAAGTATACCTGCCAAGCCTTCTCATACATACTCTTAGTCTTGGGCGCAACAGAAGCCGCGATCAGGTCAGGAGCAATGGGGCACCAAGCTTCCACAGGCTTTCCAGGAAGACCGTCATCTGAACGTCCGCTTGCGGCCATCGAGCTCTGAATTCTGTCAACTTAAAACGAGACAGCGCGTCAGCTACTGTGTTGTCCACACCTGGTACATGTTTGGCAGTAAAATACACATTGCGCCTGAGGCAGCCCCGCACCAGTTCTTTTAGCAAGCGGAGCACCCACGGACATTTTGCCCTTTGACTGTTCACTGCCATCACTACCGACATACTGTCTGACCAAAACACGATGCGCTTGTTTTCCAGCAAAGTGCCCCACAAATGAAGTGCCACAATAATGGGAAATAATTCTAAGAATGTGATGTTGCGGATCTGCCCCCTCCTGACCCACTCCGCTGGCCAATGCTGCATACACCACCTTGATCCTAGCACCGCCCCAAAACCGACACTGCCAGCTGCATCTGTGTAAAGCTCCAGCTCACTGTTCTCCTGTGCTGGTTGTTGCCAAATCACCGACCCATTGAAACGCACCAAGAAATCTCTCCGTGTGCTCAAGTCGTCCTTCACCTCCGCCGATAGCCTAGTGTGATGGTGTTTCGCCCTTAAGCCTGACATTGCCCTAGCGATATTCCTCGAAAAAACCCTGCCCATGGGTATCACCCGCAGTGCAAAATTGAGCTGGCCCACCAAAACCTGCAATTGGTGCAAGATAACCTTGCGTGCCCCTAAACACTCGTCTACTGACGTCTGAAAAGCCCTTATCTTGTCTTGTGGGAGTCTGCATACCCCCTCCACCGTGTCTATCTCAATGCCCAGGAAAGTTATTCGGGTCGCTGGGCCTTCCGTTTTTCCCTCTGCCAGGGGTACCCCCAATGCCTCCGCTACACGCTGGAAACCTAGCAAGCTAGGGTCCACCTAGCTCGCCACAAGCTGGCGAGCTAGGTGGACCCAGAAACAGGAAGTCATCCAAGTAATGCACTACATCTTGCGTTGCCACCACATCCCACACTGCCCATTCCAAAAAACGACTAAATGTTTCAAACACCGCACACGCAATGGAACACCCCATAGGCATACATAGGTCCATGAAGAAATTCCCCTCAAACGTGAAACCTAGCAACCTAGTGTCCTCCGGGTGCACCGGCAGAAGGCGAAACGCCGACTCAATATCCGACTTGGCCATCAGCGCGCCCTCCCCTAGCCTCTGCAATTTCTGGATAGCTGTGTCAAAAGTGGTGTAACGCACTGCACACAATTCTGGATCTAACCCCTCATTGACGGACAGCCCAGGTGGACTGGATAGATTATGAATGAGGCGATATTTTCCCACCTCCTTCTTTGGTACCAGGCCCAGTGGCGAACACACTAAATCCTGCCTTGGCAATTGCTGAAAGGGGCCTGCCACCCTCCCCAGCGCTACTTCTTTCATAATTTTCTCTCTGGCCACCCCGGGATTTTGTAGCACGGAGAGCTGATTGCGGGGGGGAACTGTGGTGGGCGGGGCACTAGACGGGATATGGAAACCAAATTTAAAACCCTGATACAAATATTGAGCTTCTGCCCGCCTCTCGTATCTGTCGAGCAGGTGGGCCAGCACATGCAGGCGTATGGGAGGAGGCAAGTTGTTATGATGGTTGGGCAGGGCGGCCCTTGGTTTGTGCATTGGCAGGGGTGCGCTGTTCCTTCGGTTTCCCCACTTTTTTGTAACACTTGTTCTCTGGGTGCCCTTGCATTCCACAGAAGGAACATATGTGCCTGAACTTACATGCTGCTCCCCTATTACATTCGTTCTTGTTGAACTGCCAGCACGCTTGCTTCTTATCCCCTGCTCCCCTGTCTCCCCGAAAGGAATGCGTGGGCTTGCTGACTGGCGCAGCTGAGTAAAATTCCCCATGCCAAATATTGATCTCCCGCTGATCCCACGCCACTTCCGGCCTCACTGCCTTCATCTGCATGAATTTGGTGTCATATTGCAGCCAGGCCGTGCCCTGAAATTCTGACGCTGCCCCATGAATCAATGACATGTAGCTTATCAACTGGGCCGCCAGCGCCGGGAACCGCTCTACCATGATTGCTGCATAAATAGCAAAACCGGTCACCCAGTTCTTTAACGACCATTCCACCCAAACCTTCTTTTGTTTGAATTCACCTTCTTTGCCTGCCCTGCTCTTCCCTGGGACCACTCCCGCATTGATCAGATCAAAAACGTCCACATATTCGCCCCTGAAAATCTTTTCCTTGGTTTCCACCGGCACATGCCACGTAATACTTGTTGGTGGTGCCACTGCCAGCGATGCGGAACCATACAGCACCGGGCTCTGTGAAAAGGGGGTCTGCACCGATACCCCCGTCGCCGGAGGTACTGACGGCGCCACTGCAACCGTCCCAACCCCTGATGCCCCTGTATTGTTCACTGGCCCTTGTGCCGTAGTAGCAACTACCACCGGCGATTGCACTACTCCCCCTGACTGCACCCACACCTGTGCCACCCCACCCCCTTGTTGCGCCACTACTGGCATGGGAACCTGCGCGTTAGCCGCTGAAACCTGCCCAGCAGTCGTAGGCACAGCCACCACCACTCTTTGTGCTGCCGAAGTTTGTTGGCTATCAGCCCCGACCGGCGCTGACAATGCGGATGGCGCCGCACTCTGTGTAAGCCCCCCCACTGGATGCAACTCAACCTCCGCCGTACCCTTCTGCGCAGCAGCGCCAGAACCCTGCCTATTGTCCATGCATATCAGAGGCTGGCCCACTGCCACCGCCTCACCTGCAGTGTTCGTTATCGATTCTGCGACCTGTTTGACCTTCTCCTGATGCGCGTCCTTAAAACGTTCTGGCGTCCGCCTTATGCGCTTAGGTAAAGGGGGCTCCTGCTGCGAGCTCGTTCCTGCACCCTGAGCCAGTGTCTTCAGTGCCCAATCGATGCCGCCTTTCTTCGCGACCTCCCACAATGCCGACAAGGATCGAAAATCCTCTGCTGTTGCCGGGGCCTCCTTGCCCCCCGTGTCCGCTTTGGCGGCATCGTGCCCACTAAAGAAATAAAAAGAGAGTTAAACACGAACCAAGCCCCTTCCTTTACCCTTTTGAGCGTCCGCGAGCCTGCGCGCTGCCATGCCTACATGCATATCACGCCCCCATGGGCTGATCACTAGGGATACTTACTACCACAGTGTCCCCCCGCGCGATGTCTTTCATGCATAACAATGAAGAAACACCCCCACCACAAGATACTCAGCATACTCACTAGCTGAATACCCCGGATTATCATGCTCCACCCCAAGCCATTATTTGTCCCTGCCATGGATCACATCACACCCGTTCCCTGGAGAGCGCTCGGGCTATCTACCAACCCAGCGCCCCCAGGTGCCATGCTTGCCTGCGTCATGCGTCATGCAACCTCCATCCTTTACCATCCAGGCCCCACCCCTGCACGAGAAAATGCAAAACCTCACCTTTTTTTCAACTCGCGCCCGCCACCTTAATTATAATCATGGCATACGCGAGTTCCTCGCGCCACTATCGCACCCCCCCTCTTTTAAAAGCACTGACACCCCGCCTCCAGAGGAGACTGCGACCTGAACGCAGCACCTTAGACCACTCGCCCATCCCATATTTACCCCCTATTTACCCCGACCATATTTACCCCGACCCCATATTTACATTGCACATTCAGGCACGGGGAGATTAAGATTTGCCCAGAATCACGGGATGTGGACGCGACCCCCAGGCTCGAACCCTGGTTTCCCGCACAAAAAAGTACTGTCAGAAGCGGGATCCGAACCCACGCCTCCCGAGGAGACTGCGACCTGAACGCAGCGCCTTAGACCACTCGGTCATCCTCTGCCTTAGCGGCCCAGCACGTCGCACCCATCGCTCACCAGCAGTTCAAAGCACGAACCCGACCCGAAGGTATTGGAGCGCTTTACCCGAGCACCATATTTACAATGCACATTGAGGCACGGGGAGATTAAGATTACCCAGAATCACGGGATGTAGACGCAACCACGAGGCTCGAACCCTGGTGTTTCGCACCAAAACGCTCACCGGTATTTTAAAACGTGCACTCTACCCGAAGGTATTGGAGCACTTTACACGAGCACCATGTTCCCATTGCACATTCAGGCACGGGGAGATTAAAATGTTCCCAGAATCACCGGATGTGGACGCGACCCCGAGGCTCGAACCCTGGTTTCCCGCACCAAAAGTCGGCAGTCTAGCCGACGGACCACATCCCCTATCATAACGCTACACCGTGAGGCCCCTCACCTGGGAATCACCGCAAAACGCCGCAGTACAGCCAGCTCCAATTTCCTCCTGCTGCGACCCTCCGGCAACCCCGAGGTGAGAGGACAAAGAGGACAACTCCCTCGAGTCCCAAACTTTTATTGACTTTGGGGAGGGATCGCCAGCGCACCTCCATGCCTTCTCACATTTCCTGGCGACCCTCCCCTTGACCAATTCCCCAGAAACGAAACTGTTCCCTCCTGCCCGAAAACCCACTAAAGGCACCCCGCCCCTAGGCGCGGGGGGTGCCTCTCATATCCATTGCTTGCAAACTTCGGGACAGATTTACTCAGGGCTTGCATTGCCCTTGCATCACACAGATGACGCAAGGCAATGCAAGCCTTTAGGTCACATGTACTAAGCCACGCAAAGCCACCTTGCATGGCTCTGGGGGGTCTAGTAAATCTAGAGTAACACAAGGCAGCGCAAGTCGCAACCTTGTGCTTCTCTGCATTGGGAAGGCGTTCCATGGGTGGAGAGTCGGTATTCCCATGCATCTACCCATGGTTTTTGGCGCTTTCCCAGATTTACTAAGACTAGTAAACCTGTGAATGCATCAAAATAGTACACTATCCCAACAGTGGAAAAACAAGGAGAAATATCTTTATTTCTCCTTGTTATTTCCTCTTTCTACACATTGAAAGATGAAAATGCCTCTGGGGACTGTTTTGTGCTGGAAGGTGTCACTTCCTGCAGAAAAACAATCCTGCCTGTAATGCAGGCACACTTGCACCAGGGTGCAAGAGTGCCTGCATTGGCGCTGGACAGCACTCAGTGCACTAGTGCAGAGAGAGAGCAGGAATGCGCCATATATTAGTATATATGGCACATTCCTGTTCCCTCCATTTGATGCAGTGCAGCAAGTTGTTTAGCAGCGTTGCGCCAAATCTTGGTAAATTTGGAACATTCAGCCTACATGTGTGATCCCTGTTCACAGAGTCACGGTTCTCCCACCAATCAAGTCAGAGAAAAAATAGGCTGTCATTTAGAATTTGGCAGCAAGGAGAACCACAGTAAATCAGCAGTTGTCCTGCCACACCAAATTAACAATTTCCCCTTATTTAGAGAGCAAGGAACCTCTCAATGACCATCGGAAAAGCCTCCAAGGAAGCGACCTGCCTGCAACGAGGTTGACACCTTTCATGCATCAGGTGGTCTGCACTGTTGGAAGGAGTCCTCTCAATGGCTATTTTCCCTGCACAGATACACCAAATGCGTCATGGTGATCCCAGGCAGGGAAAACAAAGAATAGCTACAATGCACAGCGAGAGGCTCCTTGTGCTTCAGGACCATTGCTTTTCTGTTTCTCACAAACAAACCACAACCTTGGGAACTTGTTTAATAAAAAACATAATGCTGAGAAGGGAAAAAAGCGTGGCTCCCAGAGGCAGTAGTATCTAATGAAAATGCCCCAGTTGTGTTTTGGTGTTAGTTGCCAACACCAATATGGTTAGAGAACATTGAAAAATAAAAATGCAAAGATTACCACTATTTAAACTATTTTATTTAATGTAATGTCATGTCATGTTATGTTATGTTATGTTATCAGTGTTTTTATAGCGCACTAATCACCCACGAGGGCAGGTGCTCTGTATCACATGTGTGGGGCCAGCTCTGGGGGCTTACTTGAAGAGACAGGTCTTCAGCTTACTGCAAAAATCAAGAAGAAAGGAAGAGGTTCTGATGTGTTGTGGGAAGTCGTTCCAGGCTTTATGGGCCAGGTACGAAAAGTCGAGGCCCCCTGATCTGCTTTTGTGTATGTGTGGGGGGTGTGCTATTGAGAGACTGGCAGAGCGGAGGTGTCTGGAAGGTTGTTGGAGGTGAATGCAACTGTTCAGGTAGGCAGAGCCAGTGCTGTGGGGGGCCTTGTAGGGGTAGGTGAGGAGATTAACACATGCATGCTTCTATATTTGGAGGCCACGGAGTTCCCTAAATTGTGGACTGATGTGGGCTCAGTGTACGAGGCTGAGGACTAGTCTGGCTGCTGTGTTTTGGATAGTCTGTAGTCTTCTTGTGAGCTGGTTGGTAATGCCTGAGTACAGGGTGTTCCATAGTCTAGTCTGCTGGTAATAAGGGCTTTTGTGATTGTTTTCCTCGTGTTGTCTGGTAGCCACTTGAAGGTTTTCTTCACCATCTTTAGTGTGTTTAAGCAGGCCAAGACTTGGGCAGTTATGTCCAGTTTGTTGTCTATGATGATTCCAAAATTTCTCACTTGCGAGCGAGGATAGGGTCCAAGGTCTGTGGGCCACCAGGCAGAGTCCCATGGTGAGGCGTTCTTCCTGCAGTCCAGCAACTCGGTATTGTCTGAGGTGGTAGTCTGCAGAATTGGATTTCATCCAGGTGGCCTCTTTTCTCATGCATGTGGTGAACATGTTCCTGGTGTTGGGTGTTTTGTCCGAGAGGGACAGTATCAGGTGCATATCATCTGCATAAGTGAGGATGTTTATGTTGTGAGCTCGTATGTGGTATATATAAATATATATTACCTGCTGGCGGTCACCAGTAGATAGTTATAGTTAGGACCTAGTTATCATAGCAAAATAGTTTTTTGACTTGCTTATAAATTTGGGGCCGTTTGATGAATCTTCACAAATTTTCCAAAAAAGTGCCTCACTTTGTCTAATTGTACATGGAAAGCTTTGGGGTAATTTGTCAAGAGGGGGCTGCGGAAAAGAATGGGTCAAAAAAGTGTGTTTCGAATTATAATTCTCTTAGAGATTTTAGACACGACTACAGCCCGAACCGCTGAACGGAATTACACCAAATTTGGCAGAAAGCTATATATTGGTTCTGAAAGCAAGCTTTTTGTGATTTGGTGTAAATCTGTTCAGTAGTTTTTGAGATATTAGGGGAAAAAGGAATATAGATATCTAGGGCCGCGAATCCTTCATGGCGCGTCACGAATCCACGCACCAACAGCAATGCCGTGATTGGCTGGCCACAACCTGAGTAGAAAGTTGCGGCCACCATTTTAGGTATTGGGGAACAACCCCTGGTTGCAGACATTGACATATAATGAAGTAGAAGGGGTCAGGGTAGGGGTACCCTGACCCCATGGTACAATATAGGGATCTGTGAGGGATAATGTTTTTTCTCCATGTGAGATGATTTGCGAATCAGCCATGATGCTCAACGCGGCCCCCACATAAACTTGCTGGGGATTCTTGAATTCTGCTAAAAAATATAAATAAAAAATACACACACACACTCTCTCTCAGGCATCCAGTCACAGACCCACACAGACACTTACACATGCACTCACCGATCCCGAGCGGACCCTCGAATCCACAGCGAAGTTACACAGGGGGCTGTGCTGAGTGTCGCCGTGGATCCGTGGAAAAAACCCAGCTAAATTTGGCTTCTTCACAGGAAACATGGAAAGGGTAAAAGAAATACTGACCAATTTGAAGTGGTATAACAAAAATTAAAGATGAAAGGAAGCCTGTGATTTTGGTACATGGTGAAGGGTAGCCATTTTAGCTGCTTGTCTACTGAGAGAGCAGGTGGTTTGCAGGAGTTCTGTCCGGAGATTTGGAATGAATACATGTGTTACCAGACATAGAAATAAAACTGGGAGAACAGCAAAGAGCTTTTACAGATATGTTAATGAGGGTGTAGTGTGTAAAAATATATTTAGATAAAATATTGTGAGTGTATGTAAGCTGAAAGAAAATGTGTCTTCTAGACACTATGGGGCACATGCATCAAGGTAGGCTTTTGCGATTCCTTAATTGCGATTATTAAGGAATCGCAATTAAGGAATCGCAAAAGCCTATGCATGTAGGGAATCGCTATAAAAATAGCGATTCCTAAACATTCTTAATTGCGTACTCGCAAATTGCGACTCGCAATTAAGGAATGCCGTCCCATTCATTCCTATGGGCCTACAGGCCCATAGGAATGAATTGGAGATTGCATGCGCAATTTGCGAGTACCAGTAGGTACTCGCAGAATTGCTCATGCAATTTCAGAGTGCAAAGGTGTCAAAATGACACCCTGTTGCACCCTGAAATTGCGATGTGCACCCATGTTGTGACACACATGCCCCAAGGGCATGTGTGTGTGTAACCTAAAACTTTAAAAAATGCATTTTAGTGCATTTTTCAAAGTTTTGCAAATTACAGACAAGTTTGATTTGTCTGTAATTTGCGGTCCCAAATAGCTTAAATCGCTATTTGAAAGTGCTTCTAGCATTGCATTTAAGGAATCGCAAATTGCGATTCCTTAAATGAAATCATAATTTAGGAATTCGCAAATAATTGCGAATTCTTAAATTGCGCATAGGAAACACTTTCATGCATCTCCAAAGGCCAATTTGCGATCGCAAACGGCCGATTTTTGCGAATCGCACCGTTTGCGATCGCAAAAACCTTTGATGCATGTGCCCCTATATTAGAAGGGAAAATAGAACTGAGCTTAGATGAGAACATTAACTAAAAACACAGTAAGCAGGAAAGGAGAAAGAGAAATTGGTATACTGAAAGTATAGTAATTTTATTAAGTCAGTATGAATGAATGTGTTAGATGTGGGTGTTTGCCTATAGTATGTAATTTAATAGTATGTAATTTGCACATGCTCACACATTCAGGCAGGCACTTACATATCCAGTTACACACTCACAAAACCACTAATGTACCCACCACTTATATAGCCAGAGAGTGACTGCAACACTCACTCACACACCCATAAAACCATTCACACACACATTTACTCACCTATACATCCAAGTTTGAGTACTAGTTTTCCCTTAGAACCTGGCCGGACATCCGAAGAATGCAATCTGCACCACAGGAAGAGTTTGAAGAGGACTACTTCAGCACTCTTGAGAAGGGAGAAGCCTGATTATAGTTGACCTTAGAATGAGGGCCCCAAAGGGTAGTGGCTCTAAGAAGGAGGGAGAGGAGCAGAGAAATGACTGGGCAAAGGCTCCAGAGGAAAGAGGATATGCCCCATAAAGAGAGTTCCCTATTGGATTCGATGCAGGAAGTACTGTCTCCTCCCAAACCCAGCCCCCTGAGGACCTCAAGGATAGACAAGCTGAGTGAGACCTGAGGCTGCAGCTGGCCCAGCTGGCTGCAGAGGAGAGAAAAGCTGAGACTGAGAGAGACTCGGAGGAGAAAAGGGACTTGTTGGCTCGTGAACTGAGTGTCAAGGAGCTGGACTTGAAGGCCAAATAGCTATTAGAGTCTAGTAAAAAATGGTGGGAGCACAACTACTGTGTCTAGTGCAGATGAAAGAGTCCATATACTCAAAGACTTGATGTCTGACTTTGAGGCGGGGGTGATATAGACAAGTGATTTCAGGCATATGAAGTAGCTCTAGAGGTACAGAGGATCTCTCAAGAGGATTGGAGTGCTGACCTTTGAAGTCATATTTCTGGTGATAGGAGTGACTGGCCCTAGAGAAGGGGAAGAGGTTGAGGTACCCACCATAAAGGAGGCCTTGTTAGTAAGTATGAATTTACCCCAGAGGAGTGCAGGTTGAAATTCAGGGGTAGTCAGAAACTGCCAGCAGTCCTGGGAAGATTTTGTGTGGTACTTTTCAAATGTTTGTAAAAGGTTTTTCAAACAGTTTTATATTTTTTCAAAGAGAGCAACTTTAGGCTTTTTTCCTCAGTGTCTTTTGGAATGCTACATGTAATATACTGTTCTATGAAAGAAAGTACAGACTCATCTGTGTCTGTTCAAAATTAAGGTGCATCTTTTACCCAGAAAAGCATATGAATATGAGGAGTACCTCTTGCTTGGAACTCTTTTGCGAAAAGAAATCAATCATTTCTCTAACAAGTAGATTTTTTGTTGCAGATGAAGAACAGCATTGTTTGAAATCTCTGCTTTTTCCTACAAACATTTGCCGGATCCAAACAGCAAAAGTCTCCTGGTGTCTTGAATTTGATGCCTTTAATGTTACAGTTTGTTTGTCTCAAAAAGTCATGTAAGTCATGCTATGGATATTCTGAACACCTCAGATTTAGAAACCAAGTTGTTGTTCTTAAATTTATCCATACTTTAATTACTTACATATACATATTATGCGGTTTGGGGTTTTCTTTCAATCTTTATGATAATCTTTTTCCTCACTGTTCATTGATGATTCTTTCAACAGTACATCACTTTTGGTTTATGAATATAGGAACTTGATAAGAGTAAAAAAGTTAAAATGCACCCACAGAAGTCATTTGTATGGTCACAAGCATGTGGCATTTTGCACAGTGAGTAAGCATCTCACTTACATTTTTGAAGGCAGGTGGTATTATAATGGCTGCAGCTGATCATGGTTCTCCCAAGAGTGCTGTACAAGTAGACTGTCCTGCTGCACCTCGTTTGTCCCACATCATTTAGTTGCGGCAGCTTTCTGGAATTGTTTTTAAGTGCTTCCAGATGGACATTGTCCCATGTAAATAAGTGTTTGTA
This sequence comes from Calotriton arnoldi, assembly GCA_963921515.1. NCBI lineage: Eukaryota > Metazoa > Chordata > Amphibia > Caudata > Salamandridae > Calotriton > Calotriton arnoldi. The sequence goes on from CAWUFW010009846.1 coordinate 443,531, forward strand.
GTACCCCTGGGTAACTGCTTCCTGCAAACATTACAGTGCAGATATTTATCTGTAACCTTCTTTTCCCTTCACAGTATTGTAAGATGCTTCCAAACATCACTTTGTTTTGTGCTACCTGAAGTACTTTTGCACAAAAGTGTATTTGTAAATAGTTAAAAAAGTTATGTTAAGTTTATTTGTTAATTGTTTGGCTTATATTGTATTGTAATGTGTTAATAAAATGTATTTGTAAACTTATAAAAATGTATATTACTAATTTAACTTATGGGTCACAAACACACCCATACAGGTATTCATAGATGAACTCACACACCAGTAGAATAGTTCACACAGGTACTGACACACCCACGCATGCACTCAAACACCTAGTCAAAACCCCAAATAGTCACACACCCATTTACACATGCAAACAGCTACTTACATAGACTCATACGCCCATAAAGCAATTCACACACCAACTCACACACTCATACAGTCACTCACACACCAAGCCACACACCGATACAGTGACTCATACACCCAGTTATACACTGATACACCCACTAACATGCCCACACACATAAACCAATACACCTACTCACACACCATGCCATACACTGATAAAAGCACACAGGGACTGTCACCTCCATGCAGACACCAATACAGCCACTGACACACCCAGGCACTCACCAATATAGCCACTGACAGACCTAGGCTCACAGTGATACAAGCTCTGGTGCACCCATGGACACACCTATACAGTCACTGACATTCCCAGACACAAACTGATACAACTACTGATACACTCAGCCACACTCTGATACAGAAACTGACACACCTACGCACATACTCATACAGCTAGTGACACTCAGTCACATATCGATACAGCCACTTAAACCTTCAGCCAAACACTGATGCAGCATCTCAAACACCTATATACATACTAATAGAGCCAGTAACACACAGAACCACACACTAATACAGATACTAACACAGCCAGTCAAACACTAATGTATCCAATAATACACCCAGACATACACGGATGCAATCACTGACACACCCAGGCATACACCAATGCAGAAACTGACAGAGCCAGTCATACACAAAAGCAGACACTGACACACCCTTCCAAACTCTAATGCATCCAATAACACACCCAGGCACGCACTGATGCATACATTGACACACCCAGGGGCATACCAATGCATACACTAACACACCCAGGCATAAGGTAATGCAGACACTGACACACCCAGCCAAACACTAATGCATCCAATAGCATACCCAGGCACACACTGATTCATACACTGACACCCAGGGACATATCAGTGCATACACTAACACATCCAAGCATACAGCAATGCAGACACTGATACACCCAGCTAAACACTAATGCATCCAATAAGACGCCCAGGCACACACTAACACACCCAGTCTCACACCGATACAGTCACTGACACATTACAAACACAAAGTTAGCTCTTTGTTATACCAGATGTTGGTTCTAAAAAGGAACAGTTTTTTTCTAGGAGGGTTTTTAAACTTTATTCTTCTTTTTTATTTTTTTAACAAAAAGTGAACAAGGTAGTAAAAGGGTAAGGATGGGGAAATGCAAGGAGGCAACTCACTTCAGTCTTCAAAAAACATTACGTGGCAACTGGAAGGAAAAAGGAAAATAAAACTAACAGCGAGGCTTCTTCACCATATTCAAGTATGCACCCACAGAGGATATTTGTACAGCAACAAGCATGTGACTCTTTGCACAGTGAGTAACCATGTCACTTTATTCTTCGCAGGCTGCTGGTATTGTAATGACTAAAGCTGATGATGGTTCTCCCCAGGGTATTGTAGAGGTGGACTGTCCTGCTGCTCCTGCTTACTTCAGCATCATCCTTTCATAAATTGTTTTAAGTGCTTCCACATGGAACTTGTACCATGTGAATACTTCTTTGCAGTGCTTCTGAATAACTCCTTGCTGCAAATATTACACTGCACATATTATGCTGTTATCTTCTTTTCCCCAGAAGGTATTGTAAAGTGCTTCCAGACATCACTTTCTTTTCTTTGAGGTGGTGTATCTTCCTGCTCATCCTCAACCGGTTCTGGATGTTCATCCTGGACAGAAGATGTAGCTTCAGCCATTCTCTGAAAGCAGAGCTCCACTGGTTCTCAATCCTCTTATAGAGACTTCTCTAGAGAACTAACTATTTTTGGGTGTGGTTTTCCATGTACATGGGTGGAGTACTAATATATCCAATCAAAAGGGAACGTTTGGGTGTGTCATCGGCCGAATACATGAATCCAGTCTGTAGATTCGCGGATTCACAAAACTCGTAAAATGGGTAACTTTCTTGAAGAACAGATATAGGGTGCCTTATATATATTTGTAAATATGTTCACACTGATGTCATTAATGAAAATGGAGAGGTGTACATATTTAAAATAATTTATAGAATTTTCAGCAAATCCGTGAATTCGGATTTGCAGATTGATTCCGATAACGTGATTGGGATCAAAAGCTATAGAATACTAGTTCCATCCATGTTTTTAGGTCTGGAGAGGTATGGTGGAATGAAAAATAATTTGAAAAATAAATAAAATTTGTTTAATACATTAACAAAACATTTATATATTTTACATTAGGTGCATATGTGATTTTTTAAAGTGTATATAAAGTATATTTATTAAAAAAAAGAACGTCTGTAGTTTAAAAAGAATGAAATTGAAATCAATTAACTAAAAGTTAAAAAAATTACAGGGATATAATTCTGTATATAATTTGAAAACCTTAGAAATTCACTGAAAAAAACAAAGGTTATTTGGAGGTTATAGTTAGGAAATATAATAATAAAAACCTTAGAAATTCACTGAAAAAGCCACAAGTTACAGGGACTTTATAGATAGGAAATAGAATTTTAAAAACCTTAGAAATTCATTAAGAAAACCAAAGGTTACAGGGACGTTATAGTATGGCTCAGATTTCACTCGTAAAAAACCATTGAAATTCAGCAGTTATAGTTACCTGAGCTAACTATAACTTATCTCCCCGCAATGCATTGCTTATGGTCTCACATATTACTTCACTCATGACATGGTCAGTGACATCACTGATGACTTAACTGATGACACCTCAAATGCCATCAATGATTACACCATCCAGTGAGTGTAAGTGTTTCTTAAAGTTCCTGAGACTTAAAGATATCTACTAAGCTACAGCATAAGTTAAATTACTATTGTTTCTGTACAACTAATGAGTGATACTAACAAATGTCACCTGAGTGGCTGTGTGACTGTCTGAATCTGTGTGTGAGTGGCTGACTGAGTGGCTGTATGGGTGTGGGTGTGGGAGTGGCTGTATGGGTGAATAAGTGGGTGTGTGAGTAACTGTATAGGTGGGTGAGTGTCTATGTGAGTTGCTGTAAGGGTGGGTGAGTGGGTATGTGAGTGGCTGTATGAGTGGGTGAGTAACTGTGTGGGTGACTGTATCAGTGACTGAGTGGTTATGTGAGTGGCTCTATGGGTGGGTGTGTGTGTGACTGTATGTGTGACTGAGTGGCTTTCTGAATGGCTCTATGGGTGAGTGACTGGGTGTGCAAGTGGTTGCAAAGTGGCTGCTTGAGTGGGTGTATGGGAAAGTGAGTAGGTGTGTGAATGTCTGTTTTGCACAGTAAGGCCCAGATGTATGATGAAGCCATTTGGCATTTCTTAATGGGCCGAATCTCTATTTCAGCCCGTTAAGAAATGCTAAATGCCCTTTTCAGATGTACAAAGGGCCAAAACTGGTCACAATTTGCGATTTCTACATGGTAGAAATTGTAAATTGCTACAGAGATTTAGGAAGCGCAAAAAGTGATTACCATTTGTGATTCCTAAAGCGCATGTACAAAGCATTTCCTAAGTCCTAAGTGCACATTCGGCATTTAGGAAATTCAATTACCATCGACTTCAAGTTAATGGTAACCATGGGCACAATTAAAAAAATGCATTAAAAATGATTTTTTTCATTGTGACATGAAACACATATATGCCCCTAGGGCATATGTTTACTTACATTTGCACTAGGAAATTCAAGGTGCCTCCTGGGGGGCCTTATACCCAGAGGTACCTTTGGCTTTGCATTTCTTAAAGTGGGATTTCCTATTAGGACATTGAAATTTAGAAAAATGCAAACCATTTCCTATTTCGTCCATAGACGGGAATGCACTGGCATTTCCCATTTGCGACTCCTTAATAGCGATTCCTAATCTGTAGGAATCACTATTAGGATTCACAAATTTTGTACATGTCCTTTTGCGTTTCTTAAATTGTGATTCCAACGGAGTTGCTATTTAAGAAATGCAAACGGGAACCTTAGTACATCTGGCCCTATGTATCTGTGTAAGTGACTGTGTAGATGTGTGCATGGGTGTGTGAATAGGTATGTGAGTGTTTGTGTGGGTGAGTGAATGGGTGTATGGGTGAGTGAGTAGCTCTTTTATTAGCTGTATAGGTGAGTGAGTGGCTGTGTGAGTAGTTGTATGGATGAGTGAGTGGGTATGTGAGTGGGTCTATGGATGAGTGAGTGGGTGTGTGAGTGGTTGTATGGGTGTGTGAATGGGTATGTGAATGGTTCTGTGGGTGTGTGAGTGGGTGTATGAGAGGCTGTATGGGGGTGTGGGTGGTTCTACAGAAGAAATGAAAATAAAATTTATAAAGCGCGACAATCACCCGGGGGTATCTAGGCGCTAGGAGGACAATAAAGCTAAGAGGATCCGGAAAAAGACAGAGTTATTTGCGGAAGAGCCAGGTTTTGAGATGTTTCCTGAAATCTAACAGATTCGTCTTAATTTTAAGTTCTGTTGGAAGAGAGTTCCACAGCCTAAAGGTGCAAACAATCCCACCCAGTTGGCTTTTTTAAATCTGGGGATTACAAGATTATCGCTTGTGGATGAGCATAGAGGACGAGAAGGAATGTAGCGTTGAAAATGCTGAATCAAATAGTCTGGGCCGACAGCTTGTTGAGCTCTGAAGGCAATACAGAGTGCCTTAAACTGAATGCGTTTATCAATAGGGTAGTTGAATCAGTGCTTGGGAAGCTGATTTATGTTTTGGAATGCCCAGTAGTGGCCGTGCCGCGGCATTCTGTAGTGTTTGTAGCTTTTGAAGAAAACGCTTTCGGATATTGATGAAGAGAGTGTTGCCATAGTCTACTTTGGAGGAGATAAGAGTTGTAACTACGCTCTTCTGTAGACTTGCTGGGATATAAGGCAACACTTTCCTTAGAGTTTTCAAGATGAAGAAGCATGAGGAAGTGATATGATTTATCTGTCCTTCAAAGGATAAGTTAGTGTCAATAATTATCGCAAGGTTTTTTGCTTTGTCACTGGGGGTAGGCAAAATCCCTAGTTCCTGGGGCCACCAGTTGTTGGACCAAAATATGGATTGTTGCCAAATAGTATAACCTCAGTCTTTAAGGAGTTCAGTTTCAGACACTAGCTGCTCATCCACTTCCCAATGTGGAGCATGCAATCGTGAAACTGAGCTGCTGTATCCCCAGGATTATCAGTGATAGATACAACAATCTGTGTATAATTTGCATAAGAGACTAGGGAGAAGCCAAATGATCTGATCAGGTCTGCAAGTGGGGTCACATAAAGGTTGAACAAAGTGGGGCTCAAAGATGAGCCCTGGGGGACCCCACAGGGCAATGAAAAGGGTGGTGAGGTAAAATCACCAAGAGAGACCATCTGGATACGGTCTTCCAAAAAAGAAATGAGTTTAAGAGCATTACCTTTGATCCCTATTGTTTCAAGGATATCAATTAGGAGAGCGTGGTTGACCGTATCAAATGCGGCTGACAGATCCAAAAGGATCAGAGCCGCATTGCCTCCGCTATCTATGGTTTGCCTGATTTCTTCCGTAGCTGTGATCAGTGCCAACTCGGTACTATGGTGACTACGAAAACCGAATTGTGTAGAGTTCAGACACTTGGATTTGTCTAGGAAGATGCTCAGTTCATTATTAACCAATTTTTCAACCAGTTTGGCAGGAAATGAAAAACGAGTGATAAGTCGATAGTTATTATCTAGATGGGTCTTTTTTAATATAAATGGCAGAATAGAGCCTACCTTCCAGTCTTTTGGATAATATTCTGCTTCGAATAAGTTGTTAAAAATGGTCGTGAGGTGAGTGGCTATCACTTGGGACCAGATGAATAATTCTGGCAGGACAAGGGTCCAATAGAGAGCCTGATTTGATCTGTGTCAGTGTCATTTGTGTCTGTTCGACCGTCAATGGCCCAAAGTGAGAAAATGTAGTGACATTATGAGCGCCCTTAGGAAATCTGCTATTTATGTCATTGGTTTGAGTAAAGTCTCGGAGAGAGTCATAGACAGATTTAATTTTTTCTTGAAAGTGAAGTGCTAACTTATTACAAAGTTGTTGGTTTGTGTTTGGGTTCTTAGAATCTGGAAGTTTTGATAATATTTTGAGTGTTGCGAAAAGCTCCTTAGAAGAATTTATAGCTCCTTCTATTTTGGATACAAAGTATTCCTTTTTCGCTATAAGAATCCTTTTTTTATAAGTCAGCAACTTGATTTTATAAGACTCTTTATCAACTGATTTGTACTCAAGTCTCCATTTACGTTCTGTTCTTCTACATTCTCCATTCCTGTTTTAGCTGTCTAAGGTCATCGGTGAACCAAGGTTCGGAGGGATTAGACTTATGGCTTTGGGATTTTTTCCTGGGACCAGCTGAGTTAATGATGTATCCAGCTATTGATGGTAGTTGCAAACTGATATGTCTAATTCAAGGCAGACCAGAGGAGTTGAATGGATAAGGGATGCATTAAGCTGCCCAGCATCAATAATACTCCACATACGCTTCGTAATGCTCCCAATTTGTGGGTAGACTGATTCTACCTTAGATAGCCCATTTAATTCAAACATGACTGCCTTATGGTCAGACCATGTCAAAGGGAGGGAGGATAGCCAGTGGAGCTGAGGGTTGTCTGTGAAAATGCCATCTAAAAGGTGACCAGCTATGAGTGAGGGGCCCTGGACAATTTGTGTTAGACCTGCCCCGGCCATATGATCCAGTAATATCATGGAATCTGAATCCAGAGAATTTTCCATATGAAAATTAAAATCACCTACAATAGTGAAGTCTGTAGTGTCCACTTTATATTCTATAGGATTGCCAATAGATTGAATAAAGGCTGCTCTGGAGCCCGGTGGCCGATAGACGAGAAGTCCATTAAAAGAATAGTGGCTGTTTACTTCAATTTTAAAAATAAATAGCTTTGCAAAGAGGCACATTAGAAAGAATGTTAAAAATGGTTTAAAAATGTTCTCTAAATATAATTGCAACACCTCCGGGCGGTCGTGTCTGTATATCCTGAAACATGCAAGTAATGCTACTAGTAAGTCTGGGTCAGATGTTGAGTCTGCCCAGGTCTCAGTAATAAAAGCTAGGTCAATGCTCTGAATTTCTATGAAGTCTGCGTACTCTAATGCATGCTTAACGAGTGATCTGGCGTTAATGAGAGTGCAGCTGTAGGTAGTTTTCTTTGTTTTTGGAGTTCTCTTTGCTGAGTATGTGGGGGTGAGAGGCATACAGTGTAGATTAGTTAGAGAGATGTTACAGTTTGGGCATTTAATGCCATCATTACCACAGAAAGGGTCCAATTAAGGACCAGTGCAACGCTCATGTGAGGAATTAAATGTTAACAGGGTATCCCTGGAATAACCAATTTGGCCTTTGATATCTAAGGCCAAATTGGCAGGGGGGCTGGCGCTGAGCTCGGTCCAAGCACGGACGGGCGCAGACAGGCTTGCCTTTGGCACGCCAGCGGCACGCCCGCTGCGCACGTCCACTGCATGCTCGGACCTGCATCTGTTTTTTAAGCCCCCGGAAGCAGAAGTGGGAAAAAGCTGGACCGTCACCCTTGCAAGATGGCGGCCAGCAAAAGAGCAATATAGCAAGGAAAGTAAATGACTCTCTCTGCTCAAATGGAAGCCCGCAGCGGACCGGAGAGTCAGTAGAAAGGGTTGGAGGACAGGAGTTCCCAATTAGGAGGCAGCGAAACAGCGAGAGCAGTCGGCCCCAATTGGACTGTTAAGCAGGTAATGGCCACAAGTCAGAATAAAATACAGTTTACAGAATAAAAACAACCCCTAAAGTGCAAGTGCTGTAGTATTTAAAAGTAGGAGCACGTCTTACTAGAGCAAGTATCTGCTGCACGCTCGGACCTGCATCTCTTTTTGAAGCCAGTGATGTCATTAGAGATATCACTGACCATATCATGAGTGATGTTGTCCCATGGTCCAGGAGGCCATTGTCGCTTTCCCGAAGTTAGCATGAGCCCGTGGCAGGCTGTCTTCTGCTTTGCCCACATTACTGCATGAACAAATTTTGCTTTGTGCCACACTGCAACTTTCATACAAATTATGCTTTTGTTTTTGTATTCTGTTCTTTCCTGGGATTTAGTCTGAACATTGCAGGCAGGGTCGAACAACAATGCCCCTTGTTATGCTGTTCTGGTTAGGCCCTAGCACCTAGATAAAACATGCAGATGCAGCTGTTGTTTGGGAACACATACTTTGGTCATATAGGTATATATGGTTGGGTAACACACACTTGGAGAGGAGTCTTTCCAGAGAAAGAAGTGATACAGCACCTGTGATGTAGATCTTTCATCTATAGACTGAGGTACGGGGTCTGCTACGAACACCCAGAGATCTTCTGCTATATAATCATTTTGCTTCTGTAGAAGGGGAGGGAGGTTAGGCTACCCTGTTGTATATAATGACAGCACCTTTTATGATTTACGAACTACTTGCTATGCTAACCATATTTGTGTTAGGCATTTTTCTACTTGTTGTGGCACGTATACTGCATACAAGAGCACAATAATTAAAATAAACATGTTAAACTTTTCTCGTGTCTCTGTCAGATCTTATTGTGGACTAGTACGAGAGTGAGAGCGAAATGGTGTGTCCTGCAACCACGATTCCTGAGAGGGTCAGGAGTGTTGTTTTCTGGGGTGTCTAATCACTTGTTCCTCTGTGAGTGAGTAGGAGTGCAAGTGAGACGCTATAACTAGTCGGTCCCTGGGCTCATGGGTACTCAGGAGGTAGGATGACTAAGTCCCTGCCTACTAATGTTCCATGATCCCAAGCATAGTTCTGTGACTCCGCAGAATACCTGCAACATGGCACCACCAACGTTTGGTCTGGTACTAATTCACGGGATCCCTTAGTAGCGCATGTGTTGTTCCACAATACCTCATGCCGGTTCTCGGACACGTCCGTGGTGGGAGGGCTTTGCCTCCTCAGTTAGTAGGGTACACCTATTGCTGTAGGTTTTTCAAGCTTGATTTCTAAAAAGGCTTTTGACTCGTTTTGTGCTATTCATAGATCCCTTTCTTGCTTTTTATTATGGCACAACCGATCGCAAATCCAGCACATTGTTACAGAATGCTAGGTCTCCTGTTATTTTTGTAGTTGAAGCGGATCCAGCGCACCGCTTCGAGGTTTTCTATTCCTTGGTTACATTTCCCGCAGTGGATGCGAATGACAATTCCTTTCGTGCTTATACGGTTGCTGTGGTACCGGCAGCATATCGTCCTTATGAAGTGGAAGTTCCTCTTACGGCCTGGGAGAACCAGATTTGGTTTAATGGCACCCTTCTCCACACACACCTTTGTTCGAATGGGCCCGTTAAGTATTGACGGCGCATCATGACCTGTATTGGCCGGGTTTACTCCACATCACAATTTTTTTAATGCTAATTTAGAGGAGGTTTGTTTGCTCTATGGGCAAGTATGTCTTCTGTGTAGACACCTTATTCAGTTTATTTCACATGCCTTTTTGGTGGCTCCCCCTGGGGCTGCACCTCCGGTGCAGGTGCATGGTGGAGCCCTTCTGATTAGCCCTGTTCTTATTAATTCGGTGATGGGCAAATGTTCTCAGTCTCATGAGGACCTTCCATTTTGGATTGCTCAGATGATTAAACATTTTGATGCTGTTTTCTCTCACACTGGTCCTGTAGACAAACACAGGATCCTTACTATGTGTTTACCAAGTGGTTTGATTCCTCCTTTTTGCAGAATGCAACACCTGGGGGATGGTGTTTGCCTCAATGTATACACTTTGTTTTGGCACCCCCTCCATGAGCGTTCTTCCGAGCATTCTAAAACAAGTACAGAATGAGCATGGGGCAGGTCCTGCCCTGGATTTGGGGATGAAACTTGTGGGTATTTTTTCAGTTGTCTCCGAAATGATTCTTTCTAATATTAAAGGTGAAGCTGTTTGCTTACATGTTCGCCAACTCCTTTTGGCGCTGGCTGACATTGATCGGGAACGTCAGTTGCCGATTATTATTGCCGATGTTTATACATCCATAGGTCGCAATAATTTGGGAGTTAGACCTTCTATCCAGTCCCAGAGTAAGCAGCCTCCTGAAAAGGAGGGGCATCCAGTCTTTCCTAAAAAGACATGGGACAAAAATAAACAGCAACAGAATCCTAGGTCTCATGCTGGTTTGCCACCACTGGACACTTCTGAACGTAGATATGATTTACGTGACTGCTCTAAAATTAACACTCCTGAGAGGTTTCAGGTTCCTGATCCTTGTTCTCCTCGTTCCTTTCAGGAATCATCGGATCAACAATTTGGCGGAGGAGGACGGCAGGATTGCAGACAGGGCGAGTCAACGCAACCCAAGCGGGACCCGCAGCGCCAGTTTGCCATGAAAGTCAAACGGGAGGTACCACTCCGTATTGAGCCCCATTTCAGAAGAAATTAGTTGCCGCTTTGACAGGGAAATATATTCCTGAGACAGTGAGAACCCTCCTCCTGGACAGGAGTTGGGCGGTGACTCTCCTTGACAGCGCGGCGGAAGTTACCGTAGTGTGACAGATTTGTAACAGTCGAAACCGTGGACACCCATGTAGCTCCCCCTGATAGACTTTATCATATAGACCTTCAAATTGAGGGTGATATTAACCAAACCATAAATGCTATTTTTTGGGGACAATTTGACGTCTTCTTATGACATTCTTCTAGCGGAGGTGGATTGGCCTCCGCCATTTGTTCTTGCCTGTCCTCCTCGCGAGGAGGTGATTATTCCTTCCTTTTTGCAATATGTCTCTGATGAGACTAAGCATGCCTATGCTTCGGAGTGGGCTCTTGCCTTAGCTCCTACCTTATACTGCAACCAGGCGGGTTGAGATAAGGATTCACCTTTTCGTATTGTGCCTGTTCGCTCTACTCCTCAGCCACAGCCTCAATACCCAATTAAACGTGATGCAAAGGCATCCATTAAAGAAATTCTTACTCAGTTGGAATATAAGGGTGTAATTGAACCCTGTGTTTCTGTGATGAATAATCCTCTTTTTTCAATTTTAAAACCTGATGATTCATATCGCATTGTTTTTGATTGCAGACATTTGAATAGCCATACCCGTACCTTGCCGTACAGAACACGCATGGTACAGCACTAATCAATAATATTGTGCATAAAAAGTTTAAAACTACTTTAGATATTTCAAATGGATTTTTCAGGCTCAATTTGGCACCAGAGAGCCGTGACTTATCCACATTCAGTGCCCTCTGCTCTCAGAGGCGCTATGCAAGATTACATATGGGCTGTAAGAAAAGCCCCGGGGTTTTTGTGGCACGTACAGTGTTGCTCTTAAATGAAATTAATCATGATGCCTTTTCATATGTCGCTGACATTTACCTGACAGATGATGTATTGAATCCTCATCTTGCGCGAGTGGATCGCATCATCAGTCGTTTTGCAACCTCAGCGCACAAATTTAATTTTGCGAAATCACATTTGGCTTTTTTGGGCGTTATTTTTCTTGGCTATGAGCTTACAAATGAGGGTAGGGGTTTGGCACCCCATTTTTTGGGAGAAGTGTGCTCAATTGCAGCCTCCATTTACCCTTAATAAATTGCAGTCTCTGCATGGTTTTTTAAATTTCGGAAGAACTTACATTCCTGACTACCCTCAGCGTATCAAGCCGCTCTTAGCCTTAATACATTCTACATTTAATGCTTCCTCTTGGCTTCCGGAACACACCACAGTATTGCGCGTGTTGCAACCAGACTTGCTTGCGACACAATATTTACAAACTAGATTGAATACTACTATTTGGTCATCCAGATTCTACCCGGAGCAATCGGTTTCACTTACGTGACTTTTAATGAGGGTGACACAGTTCTTATAGCTTATAAATCGCAACAGTATACTCTTGCAGAGTTGCGTTTTTCGTCCACTGAGAAAATTCTTGCAGCTGTGCAGATGGCGATTCTCAAGGAAAGCCCTCTTGCACAGGGAAAACGCATTTTTGTTGTTTCTCCCGTGCCTAGCATAGAGGGGGTCACAAAGGCTAGTGTTCCTAATTCTAGACCCCTGCATCATCATTGGATACAATGGCCTACATCCCTGACATCGGCTGATGTCAATTTGGTTTTTGATCCGTCATTACAAACTCAAGAATTTCTTCAGTATGAACATGTTCACCCTCTCCCTTCGTCGGTTCTTCCTCTTGATCAGTACAAATGTATCATTTATACTGATGGTTCGGCGCAACAGGCCATTGGTTCTAAACAAGCTTATTCTGGAGCTTGTGCTATTGTAGTAGGTACATTAGTTGACAGAGCTTTTCGTTCTACTTTGGTTCACACGCAGTCCCTTGGGGACTGCATGGCCCAGTTGGCCGAGTTACGGGCTCTACTTTTAGCCCTTGAGTTTGCTGATCCCACCCACCCTATTTGTGAGTGACTCCTTTTATTGTGTACAATCTTTCAATGACAATTTGTTTTTCTGGAAACAGAATAATTTTCAGAATTCTAAAGGTAGCACAATCAAGCATAAAATGCTTTGAGTCCGAGTGGCGGGTCTGAAAGACCGTTTGCCACTTACACATGTTGTCCATACTTTAGGACATCAACGTGTGGGAGCGCACGCTGTTGGTAATTCTCTGGCTGATGAAGCAGCTAAATCTACAGTAGCCACAGTTAAAATAGCAGCAGTTACTAGATCCATGAATAAAATTGATGATGAGATTTTGGCAGCTATAGCTGCATCTTGGGACGGTACTCCTTTTTCCCAATGTTTCCCTTCCCGTTATAAGTATCAAATGACTACTGACAAAGTACCTTTTGTAACTATTCCTATGGTGGCAGATCGTTTGATCCCCAACGATGACCGCAAACTATCGCTCATTGTAGCCACCCATGAAGGCTTAGCTTCTGCTCATGCAGGAGTGGCGGCTACAGTTTCTCTTTTACAACAACGTTATTGGTGGCGTGGTTTATACCAGCAGACTCATAAATATGTTCTTTGTTGTGATGGTTGTCAATAAATTAAGAGTTTATTGTGTTGCGCCCACCGCAGACTCATCTTTTCATTTCTAACCATCCATTTGGATGTATTTATCTTGATCATTGGGGTCCGTTAACATCCGATAATACTTTAAAATATATTTTGGTTGCAGTGGATTCATGCACTAGGTTTCTCTGGGTTTGGCCACAGCGCTCTGCTGATGCTCGTACTGCTTTAAAAGATGTGCATGTCTTTGTCGAGACTTATGCCTGTAGCACATTTCATTCAGACCAAGGTCTGGCTTTTGCCTCTAAGCCTTTCCGTGATTCGAGGAAGTGCAGGTGCATTTCTCATCTTCATGTAGGCCTGAGGGCGATTCTGTTGTGGAGCGGATCAACCGTGTCTTAAAGCAATCTTTAACAGCTAGGGTATTAGGTACGGGCCGTGGCTGGTTAACTCACCTTTAGGGGGTTCAACATGCTCTTAATAATCTCCCAAGAAGATCTCTGGGTGGGCGGACCCCATATGAAATGCTCTTGAGGGTCTAGATGTTGTGGCGGCTGCCGCAGCTTTTGATGTAGATAATCACTGTGCTATGTTACAGGATCTACAAAAAACTCATGACGCACTGGCGAATGCACATTTGCACTCAACATCGCCAGCAGATGCAGCTATTCCTATTCATGTCTCTGGCTGGCTCCCTAAAGTTGGTGATCTGGTTCGTGAAAAGGTGGCAATCAAGAATGAATTTGGTTCCTCGTATTGTGCTCCTTCCCAGTTCTTGGTCTACAGGGAACCCAAACTGTGATTTTGCCTCTACTGCCTGGATACAAAGACAATCACTTTGTCTCAATTGAACATGTCAAGTTACACCATATGGCCAATTCTAAATAGTATGCCTAGGAGTGTCCCACAACTGGATACCGCTATACAGCCTGTGAGCCTCCTTCGTTCTGATTCTTCCCAGCTGCAGAAGGGGGAGGTCGAGTCTTCAGTTCACCAATTATCAGTTTTACCTTCCTCACATCCTACAATGGAAATTGTATATTCTGATCCACCTGTTGAGAGCCCTGTGGACCTGCAGGCCTCTGTTTTGGGTCCAGACTCTCAACCTCCTCTGTTTCAGCTGAGTTCTTCTGGTTACTATATCGATCAGGATAATTTTTCATCAAACAGTTCTTCTCTGTCTATAGTCCTCTCCCCGACACCGGCAAGGATTTGTGTTCTTATCTCTTGGTTGAAACGCACTTATCTGGTTCCCCCTTGGACCTACGTCTGGATCGAGTTTTCCATGGTGTTCCTGTTCATGTGGATTGGATTCGTGACTGTTTTCTTCCTTCTGATTAATGGACACTACTTTCCGGAGCGTTCTACAGTGGAATCGGTCATAGGTGTGTTGGCCCCACATTCCTCCTCAAATAAAATGAAAAGAGACCAGTCCCTTGTTAACATTTCAGCGGTCCCAGTCACTGATGGAATTGTATGGTATAAAGTACCATTCAATGTATATGGTCCTACGGAGACCCTCCAGATACCATATGTGTTCTGTGTTTCTATGGGTGATGTGATTATATCTGGATTACAATCTGATGATTGGGATGTCAATGCTGTAAATTCTTTGTTTTCTGAGTTGCAATATTACTCTGCCTTTGATACTGAAGATTTATGTTTGAGTTCTGCTAACTATGCCAAATTATTTTGTTATCAACATTATGGACATCATTTTTTGCACAGAACTAGTGGCCAGCATCCCCTTTTTAATTATACTCGATGGGAACATTGCCCCACTCAATCTCAGGGTAGTTCATATACGCAAAGGCGGAAATACCCTTACTTTACCAGTTATAACATTTCAGACCCAGCATCATATTATTTTTAATTGTTTCCTACTCCTTCAAAAAAATATTTGCTTACCCAAACTAAATTAATCTATACCTCTTCTTTCATTGAGAACGTGGCATTGAAGGGATATGATTATTGGAGAGATAACATTGATTTAAAATCAGTATGGGGCACTAAGTCTTGGCAAGTGCAAGGCACTGAGTCCTTGTCCCGTGCATGTCTGATACCGACCCAAATCATCTTTTTCAATGACACAGTCTAACAAACTACTTGTCTGGGATTGGCTAAAATAAAAGAACTGAATACTCCAGCTTTTCCATCACTAGCCCTCTATGATAACTGGCAGGCTTATACAAACTATACTGAGGATCAACTAAATAGCATGCTAAAAAACGATACGTTTAATTCCGCTATGATGAATACACCCGGGTGGGCTTTGTGTCCAATAGACACTAATGTTTGTCATTCACATTTCATGAATACCACGTTGGGGTTTCACACCGTATAGATCTGATCCACGCTACCCCCAGACCACCAATTCCAATACTGTGACCACTTATTCAGTGGGTAAATTATGTCAACAATGGTTAGAACGTTCCACGCTGTCTTCTGTGAAACATCTTTCTCTTTTGTCTAGAGACATAATCCTTGCTGATTTCCTTTTGGGTCCAAAGTCACCTCATGCGAAACATTTTGTTTATGCTGCATATAATGAATTTTGGAAATTGTCACAAATGGAAGCTGCTGTATGTTTACGACAAATAGACCAGGACAATCTAGATAAAGTCCTTGGCGTTATTGATAACAGTATTAACACCTTGTCATCTCGTATTTATACTTTAGACAGCAGTGTATCTTCTCTTATTGATATTGTACAAAATGAAGTGTCAACATTATATCATGGTCAACATCAACTTAGATCAGTTATGCAATTTGGGTGGACACTGCAAACACTTACAAATGGGCGAGTTCCCTGGGATTACCTGAATGCAAGTGCTTTGTTTTTGCCTTTTAATTTAATGAGTAAACAACATATAATGACCATGAAAGATGCTACATATACTATGCTTCATATAGAAAAACTGGATCAACTACCATTTACTATAGCCGAAATTCATTCCGCAGTTTGGTTAATACATGGGGTTATCTCATTGCCTATCTCTATTTTTCAGTTTACTGCATGCATGAAACACTTTCCCATAGGTAGATATGAGCCCCTTGGGAGAAGTTACATACATGAGCTATGGTCTTTACCATTTACATATCCCTGGCAACGAGACGTTTCTTTTACAGGGGAAGAGTGTGACTCCACTGTCGGACATTCCCTCGTGTGTCAACAAGTGAAGCTCCGCAGCGCTTGTAATGTTTCAGTGCCTAATTTGGCTTGTTTTCTAAAAGGAACACTTGTTCCCGCTATTATTCCCACTCTCACATTGCTTTCCAATAGCAGTTATCTTGTCCGAAATAATCAGGACTGCTGTGGTCTGCGGGCTGGAATCCCATACGTAGTGACTGTTTCCCAGCTAGTTACTTGTTGCAACAACGTTCTGTTTCCCCCTCCACATGGGAGTGTAGATAGTTCGTTGTGGCCTTCCATTCCAACCCTGAAAATAGATTTCAATAAGCTAAGCAGACTCAAAGCGTTACTTTCACTCGTGAGACCTTCGAATTGCAGGTGGCGAGGACGTCCAGTGAAATAAAGTCATTGTTAAACACGAATCTCTCCCACCATTTTGGGGAATTGATACATCAAATATTTAATACATCTGATATAACGGGCCTAGTGCACTTTTTTAACTAGTTGGCTCTGGCCTCGTTTCTTCTTTCCAAACTATTTTTGGAGTAATTCCCACTTTAATACATTCTATTTTTTCCAGCGTGTTCAGTGGGTTCCCACTGCTGCTCATCTTAATTTGTGGAATCGTTGTCCTTTTTCTTCTGCTCCACAATGGCTGCTCGATCTGTGGTTTTGCCCGGACAGGCACAGCTGCAGCTGTACCATGAGCGAATGCATCAGCTATTTGGATTAATGCCACTAGAGGCTTTGGATTTCGATTTCTGTCTCACCTTCCGCTATGCCTACTTCACCAGTGTGCAACCTGTGTTCTACTGTATCCGGTGCCCCTTCCAGTAGGCCCTGACAGCACCGTCACACGCTGCCCTGGATTATGATCTGTTGATGGGTCCGTTGATGTCCCATAACCAGGACTGTTCCATGGGTATGCGGCTTGTGTATAACCCATTGTTGAGGCCAGTGGCTGAGACTGAGGTTTTCAGTGCAGGTACACAATGACTCTTGGATCTCAGTTTTATTGAAATGGACACAAGTACTCCTTGGATGGTCCTGGCAACCACTGGATATGAGGACAACATCTGTTAGTTTAAAGTGCTCAATTGGATGGCGGTGCTTTTTAACTTGGATGGTTCTGATGCTTTACTGGAGTTGATGGCATTCCACTTGGCATCCTACACATTGGGCCCTGACGACACACTGTAATTGGACATATTTTTGTGTACAATACATTCTCCTTCCTGTTTACTCGGCCTTCTTCTGTCTTGGACTTTCGCCAGAAACGCTTTGGTTCTGCTTACCTCTGACTTCTGTAGCCCTTACGTACTACTGTCCTGACCAAGGGGAGGATGTCACATGCTCCAGGAGGCCATTGTTGTTTTTCCTAAGTTAGCATGAGCCCTTGGCAGACTGTCTTCTGCTTTGCACACGTTGCACACAAACGTATCTTGCTTTGTGCCACACTGCAACTTTCACACATAATATGCAATTAATTTTGCGTTCTGTTCTTTCCTGGGATTTAGTCTGAACATTCCAGACAAGGTCGAACAACAATGCCCCTTGCTATGCTGTTCTTGTCAGGCCCCAGAACCTAGACAAAAGACGCAGATGCAGCTGTTGTTTGGGAACACATACTTTGGTCATATAGGTAGACACGGGTGGGTAACATACACTTGGAGAGGAGTCTTTTCAGAGAAAGGAGCGAGACAGCACCTGTGATGTAGATCTTTCATCTATAGACTGAGCTAAGGGGTCTGCTACGAACACCCAGAGATCTTCTGATATATAATCATTTTGCTTCTGTAGAAGGGGAGGGAGGTTAGGCTACCCTGTCGTATTTAATCACAGCACCTTTTATGATTACGGACTATTTGCCACGCTAACCGTAATTGTGTTAGGAATTTTTCTACTTGTTATGGCACGTATACTGCATACGAGAGCACGATAGTTAAAATAAACATTTTAAACTTTTCTCATGTCTCTGTCAGATTTTATTGTGGACTAGTACAAGAGTGAGAGCTCCAGGGTGTGTCCTGCAACTGCAATTCCTGAGAGGGTCGGGAATGTTGTGTTCTGGGGTGTCTAATCACTTGTTCCTCTGTGAGTGAGTAGGAGGGCAAGTGAGACACTATAGCTAGTTAGTCTCTGGGCTCATGGGTACTCAGTAACCCTGGGCATAAAACTCAGCTCCGCTCACGGAGTTTGCGGAGTTTTGGCAACTCCGCGTTCCGCGTAGAACGCAGAGTTGCCCAAAAACTCTGCACTCCGCAACAATGTATTTTTGTGTTTGCATGCCCGAAATGCGTTTTTGCGTGCACGGGAGTGACTTACCGGGTGCCTCTGATTGCCGACGAGATTTCCCAAGCCGTTCGCGAGTGTCACGAGATTTGCTAGGCGGCGGCATGGTCCCGCAAGAGTTTGCGACCACGAACACGTCCCATTCGAGCGTGCCATCGGACTTCTGGCAGAAGTTTTGTGGAGAACGCGATCCTGAATGCGCAGAATCTACTGCGACTGCAATCTGGAGAAGGTTCTCACCCCGAGCAGCATCAAAACCTTCTTGAAATGATGATTTGGAGTAAAAAAACTCCTCAAATTGACATTTGGCTATACTTTTTTGTGCAGGGAGTCCTTTTTCTTTTTTTACTTTTTTTTTCAAGAGGAAGAAAGTGCCCCTGAGTCTCCAACTTCCTGTTCCTGTCCAGCAGGCTCCTCCCAGTGCTTTGTCCATCTCCTGGTCACTTTTAATTTGGAGTTGGAAGGATCACTCTTTGTGTCTGCTACATCATATATCATTGGATTTGAGGACTTTGAATTTGAGATTTCACAAGTAAGTTGGAAAATTGGTGTTGTTTTTATTGGGGCCATGTACCTAGATTTATTTGTACTTTTCATTGTTTTTTAAAAATGTATTGTGGTGGGTGGCCTGTAGTTTCAGTAGGGGCCTAGTTGTTTCTTTGTAAGTAATTTTTCTTCTTTTATAAAGGTAACACGGTGCACAGTTCACTACATTTTTCACCATGTTTTGAAAACAATTTGCAATATTTATTTAATTCACTATCTAGCCCAGTAGTCTGCCAAAAATAGGCCTTTCTCAGCCAGTAGGCCCAGAGCTACTCATGGGTGCATGAAACAACTGTTTATGTGGTGTCTGTTGAATTTAAAGTTTACTAACATAATTTTGGCCATAAATGGCATTGGATTAAAAATACAAAATGTGTTTCTTTGTGGTATTTCACCTTTTTTATGTGTGTTGTTAAATTAAATTCCTTTGTTGGATGTGTGTGGTTGTAATTTGCAAACCTTTTTAGCCCTGTGGATTTTGTTTTTGGCATTGTTGCATTAAAGATGTGTTGTTTAGCATGCCTCCTTTGTATGGCCAGTGTGTGAGTGTGAGTATGTTTATAATAGTGGGCCAGCATTTGCCTTGGCTGAGTCTCCCCATGTGGCCAGGGGCCATTTTGTAAAGTCTGTGTCCAGACAGGCCTGCTTGAGTTCATTGTTTTCCAGGCCTCCTGCTTGTTGTTGTTGTGACCATGTGGCTGGCGACCATTTTGTGGAGGCAGTTAGTGGTCTTTTGCCATAGGCCTGCATGTCTTTCCTTTGTAGGCTTATTGATTGTTGTTGTGACCTGGCCATGTGGCTGGCGGCCATTTTGTGAAGGCAGCCAGTGTGCTTCTGCCATAGGCCTGCATGCCTTCTTTGTGGTGGCGTGTCTTGTTGCTGGTTGTTGTTTTGCATGCAATTTTTTCTTTTTTTATTCAGCAAAAATTTAGCAAAGTTCACTACATTTTCTCCATGTTTTTAATAAATTTGCAATATTGATTTGAATTGATTCACTATGTGGCCTAATCTGCCAATTGGTTTTCCAACCAATAGGCCCAGAGCTACTCATGGGTGCATGAAACAACTGTTTCTGTGGTGTGTGATGAATTTAAACATCATTTTGGCCATGGATGGCATTGGATTAAAAATACAAAATGTGTTTTTTTGTGGTATTTCACTTTTTTTCATGTGTGTTGTTAAATGAAATGCCTTTGTTGGATGTGTGTTTGTAACTTGCAAACCTTTTTAGCCCTGTGGATTTTCATTTTTGGCATTGTTAAAGATGTGTTTTTTTAGCATGCCTCCTTTGTCTGGCCATTGTGTGAGTGTGTTTGTATTTGTAATAGTGGGCCAGCATTTGCCTTGGCTGAGCCTCCCCATGTGGCATGGGGCCATTTTGTAAAGTCTGTGTCCATATAGGCCTGCTTGAGTTCCTTATTTTCCAGGCTCCTGCTTGTTGTTGTTGTGGCCATGTGGCTGGCGCCCATTTTGTGGATGCAATTAGTGTGCTTTTGCCATATAGGCCTGCATGTCTGTCTTCCCTTTGTTCCCCTTGGCTTTTTGCTTCCATTGTCATTTGTTAGCTGCAGCTCCCTTAGTGCTGCATTCCACGTGATGCACAATGCCAAACTGTTACATTTGTATTTTTGTTGTTGTTCTTCTTCTTTCCTATCCTTCCTGAGTGTACTGTAGTGTACATAGTACACCATGAAAGCCCTTGTTGTAGTCAAAGTCTCAGAAATGGTTACACTGTATTGTTAACTGTTTTAATAACTGAGGTAATAACACTAACAAGTGTGACCACACACACGAAATTATATTATATTTGTTTGTACTAGTAATTGAACCACAAAAAGGCCACGTTTCACTGATGTCCTTCTTGCTTCTTTGCTTTTAGGTGCACAAAAGAGGAGGAGACAACATCACCCATTGTACTGCCAGATAGAAGTCCTGCGCCCTGCGCACAACGCCAGTAAACGTGTGACCACAGACAGACATCTCTTCAACTTGTGCCACTGCGTGTTAACTGACATCTTCAAGATGGCCCCAAAGAAAGGTACCAGGTCCAGTGCCAAGAAAGTTGCAGTGTGAAGAAGGCACTGCCACCTACCACCACCGGTATGTCGCCCAAGACCTTCTTTTGGGAAACCAAAAATTGCGCCTGCAGCAGCGTTGTCTGGGGAGCAAGCTGGGAGCGGCAACACCGCATCAGTGGATCCACCCCACCAACCTATGCCCAAGCCCATGTCTGTCGCAGAGGCAGCCAGTCTAATCACGACAACGCTGAAGAGCAGTGATATTGAAATTGACTTATCGTTATTGCAAACTAGTAACCAATCAATGCAGGAAACTCAGATAAGTGGGCAACAACAGCTGCAACCACTCCCAATAGTAGTTGTTCCTCCCGAAGTAGGGGCAGTGCAGGAGATCAAGCTTCCTGCTGAGGAAGAAGAAGAGTAAGCCGCTCTTTCAGAAGATACATTGTCTTCCAGATCCCCAGCAAGGAAAAGGAGGGTTAGTCCATCAACTTCTTCTGCAAGCCCCCCTTCTGATGATCTAGACGCCACTTGGATCCCACCTCAGTCTGAGAGTGAGACACGCCATGAGACAAGGCTAGGGAAAAGGAATGTTCCAGAAAGCCTTAGAGTTATGGAGGTAGATGGAGGTAGATGTAGATGTAGAAGAGGAGGATGATGATGAGCCAGTCATCATGGACATTATCCCATCCCAAACTGCTGTGAGGGATGTGGCACAGATACCACCAACACAGATACCACCAACACCACCTCCAGCTGCC
Organism: Calotriton arnoldi; assembly: GCA_963921515.1. Classification (NCBI taxonomy): domain Eukaryota; kingdom Metazoa; phylum Chordata; class Amphibia; order Caudata; family Salamandridae; genus Calotriton; species Calotriton arnoldi. Next base: position 465,581 of record CAWUFW010009846.1, read on the forward strand.
ATATTTACAAAGTCCCATAAGTGACCTACATCCACCACAACCACCTCAGTACAAGTAGGTACTGCAGAGAGTCAAATGTCACGCCCATCTACCAGTTCATCCGACATTGCAAGTGGCACCAGCAGCGTCAGAAAGTTGACCTCCCCAGTTTGGGACTTCTTTTCGGTTAGCAGGAAGGAGGTGAACATTGCTAAATGATCCATTTGTGGAGTGAGTGTTAGTCGGGGTAAGCTTGGTACAAAGTTTGGTACCGGAGGCCAAACAACCCATCTGAGAAAACACCACTTGATCCAGTAGGGGCACACCTTAGCGGCCAAAAAACTGCAAGTGTTATTGGTGGAGGGGATGAAGAAGATCCAATCACGGTGGAAGGTGAACAAGAGGGAGACATTTTCTCCGGTACACAAAGCAGCCCTGTCCCCAGCAGTGCAGTGGTACTGCCCACATCATCATCAGCAACATCGCAATGCCATAAGAGTCAGGCCGAGACACCAAGGGGTCCAAGGCAAGAGAGTACTGCAAAGAGAAAACGCGCATTGAGCCTAACATCTGGTGTCAAGAAGTCACATGCATCAGTGGCACTAGAAAAGAAAAAAATCCAGGCTACCATTCTCAGCATGTTTAGGTCGGAGGGGCAGTATGAACGCAACCACCCAACGGCACATTTGTACAAATCGAAGCTGGCTAAAATATTAGCGCTGGACCGCCTCCCTTTTTCTTTTGTGGAAGGGGCGGGTTTTCTTGACTTTGTAGCAGCCATCTGCCCGAAATGGAAGGTTCCCAGCCGGTTCCTATTTCGCCAGAGTTGCTGTTCCAGCACTTCATCACGACGTGCTGGAATTGCTTGGACAAGCTTTGCAGCAGAGTGCTGTTCACACTATCCACCTGACAACAGACATGTGGACCTATGCCAAGCCACTGATTACATGTGCATCACTGCACACTGGATCTCTTTTGTGGGGGCTAGAGAAAAGATATCTGCAGGTGTTGACACTGCTGACATTTTTAATGGCACTCGGAAGCATGCTACAGTAGCCATGTTCGCCATGGAGAAATCCCATACTGCTGCAAGCATTTTGGAAGACTTTAACACTAAGGTCTTTGAATGGCTGAGACCAAGAGGGCTTAACATTGGTTTTGTTGCCATGGACAATGGCAGTAATATAGTTAAGGCCATGGGCGATGGTGGCTATTTCAGGGTCCTGTGTTTGGTGCACTGCATTAACATCATTGTTCAAGAGTTTCTGAAAAAAGAAGACTGAGTCAGCAACTTACTGACCACCTGCTGAAGAATCTGCACACATTTCAGCCATTCTTTTAAAGCCCGGAAGCAGCTGAGATCATTCAACGTGATAATAGAATGCCACTCATCCAGGAGGTGCCAACACGTTGGAACTCAACTTATGACATGCTTGAACGTCTATTTGAGCAGTACAGACCAATCAATGAATATGTCATGCAAAGAGGGGATGCTACTGTGAAAGGCATGATCATTGAGATGGACCAATGGGGCCTAGTTAAATGCCTGACAGAGATTCTGCTTCCTTTCAAGGTCTTCACATGTGAAGTCAGCAAGGAGGACTGGACCATGGGCCAAGCTATCCCATTGTTGCACATGCTACAGGAACAGCTAAAGGAGGTGTCTGCAATGTACACAGGTATGGAGGAAAAAAAGAAGCATATGAGTTGGTGGAGAGCTTAACCCTTTGCTTATCTGAAAATACAAGGGTGCAAAGAGGCATTGTGTCATCCAACCATTCCACGGTACAAACCATTACTGGACATTTTCATTCCTTTTTCAGATAGGGATGTTGCCAGCTACAAAACTTGGATAGCTGTGCAAGCCAGTCAGCTAGAAAAAGAACGTCCGAGAATTAGAGGCCCGCTCCTCCAGGGCACAACAAGAACTGCTGGGCATCCTTCAAGATCAACTTCAGAGCCTGAGGGTAGTGTGGTTGGCTCACAGCAGCCAAAACCACTGACAACACCAAGAACAACATCAACAACAACAAGAACAGGAGCATCAGCCCCAAAATCGGCACAGGAATGGTTTCTACAGACAGGGCTTAAGTCCAGTGCTGAGGCAAAGGCAAAAGAGGCCGAGCAAAGCGGAGCACCCATGCCCATTGAGCGGATGGTCCAGGCCTATCTGGATGACCCAACAGAGGTCTACTTTGATCAAAACCCATTGCTGTATTGGTATGGTAAAAGGCGCCAATGGCCAGTGCTCAGCAGGCTGGCGATAAACTATCTGGCTTGCCCAGTCGCAAATGTCTCTGCTGAGCGTGTTTTCAGTGCTGCTGGTGCCGTTCTGACAGTCAGAAGGACCATTCTCTCACCCCAAAACGTGGAGAGGTTAACCATGATCAAAATGAATCAGCACTTTATACCACCGGATTGCACCATACCTGAAGTACCACAGCAGGAAGATGATGATGGCGACTCAGGTCATGGAAATAGTGTGTTAGGTGACCTACTTCTGGGTGAACCACCAGAGTTTGAGGACGAGGTCTACTTCCCTGACAACTAGGCTTTTGAGTTACTTTCTTTCTTCCTTTGACGCCCCGAAAAACAAAAATACAAAAATAGATATAGCTAAGGAACCTTATTTACTATTTACTTTATTATTTGTGTGTGTCACTGGCTTTCTGGTTCACAAATAACATAACATGTTACATTTTTGAGTCGGGACAAGTCTGGTACTCACTCAGGACACTGTTGTTACGGAGTTGGACACCATACCATACTCGCAGTCGGAGTCAGGAGGATCAGAGATGATTGATGGAATAACTCAGGGCGTGAAGTGGCCTAAAGGTAAACATCAAAACCAGACCTACATGTCTGTGTACTGGTGGTGGTGAGTGTGTGTGTGTGCTCACTGTGCTGCCTGGCTCAAATTCAAAGCTAAGTGGAGGTTGGGTGGGGAGGCTTGTTCCTGTTGTTGAAGGTAACTGCCAGAAACAGACATGATTTAGCCATGTTACCTCTGAAAGTCTTCTTGTTGCACTCCTCCTTAATTATACAGTTTAACTTTTCTCCTTGATTTTTCAATATCCTTTTTGTTTTTCCATCTACACACCCTTTACCCTGCGCCATACTGGAAAAACAACTCACACTTACCTTACCAAACCGCATCTGCCAGGCACCCAAGATTGACAGACGGACAGTCCAAGGAATGACCAAGACGAATGCGGAGATGCAACTCCTAATTTGGCAATAATACAGTATCATTTATTTTTTTTCTCTTCAATCATTATGATGACTGTGTGTGTTGTTTATGTTTGCTTATATTTGACTCCAGATATTTTTATTTTATTTGCTATCTTTCAAAGGAAGCCCGGTACAACAGAACATAATGTATGTAACTTGGGTCTCTCTGGGGGCAGACAAACAATTGCTTAATATACTGCCCTGTACTAGTCTAGTACTCAGTAGCGGCTCCTGGAGGGAGTGCTACCGGGCGGTGATGCGGTGCGGGGGAGGGGCAGGGTGAGGGGTAGTAAACTCCGGAATACGGCCGAACAGAGGTAAGTAAACAAATAAATAAATAAAACGAATTTCGTTGCGCGCACTGCATTGCATTTGGCGATGCAGCGCGCGCAATGAAATTGCTACCCCCCAACCTGCCCCTCCCCCGCACCGCGTCACCGCCCGGTAGCACTCCCTCCAGGAGCCGCTACTGCTTGTACTGCTCATCATGCAAGCATTTCCTTTTTCTCCCTTAACAGATTTATGATGGTCGGCTGCCAAGATGAATGTGTTGTCCATGTGTAGTATTTGTCTTTGTCAAACCTTTCCCTCAAATCCCCCTTCCCAACCATTCATCAAACTTTTACCCTCTTTTGGCTGTGTGATCTGATTTATTGAGGTGAGACTAAAATAAATTTACACTAATAAGTGATCACACACTTGTTGGGGCGGATGTGGTGAAAGCAACACTAACTCAAGGCAGGGTGAGGATCTTCTTCTGCTCTAAGTATATACATATATATAGCCCACACTGGCAATATATAGATTAGATTGCCCACCCATGCACTGTATTTGATAATAATTTTTTTTCCAGAGGAACATAATCCATCATAATTAATTGCCAGCATCATCATCCTTCCAGCACTAAAGGTTACACTTGTCCACTTCATAGCTTCAGTCGACTTCAGTCTGTAATAACTTGTACTAGGCTAGCCTACCATTCTGTTTTATTTTACTTTAGCATTGCTTTTCATCATGGTTTATTGTTTGGCAGTCTTATTCTTGTGTACTGTACTTCTACTAGTCGTTACCTAGTCTCCCTCAGGTGACTGTCTCATTTTCTTTTTTTGCAAATGCTACTGTCTACTACTACTACCACCACCATGGCACCTTGGGGAACCAAACCATCACCATGCAGCCATCGCTTCGCCTAATCATCAATCACAGGTAAGAGAAGTAGTGTGGGGGATGCAATAATGTATATACTATGGAAAGTAATTAATTCACACACCCACATCCTTCTGATTCCATAGGGGTTTCAGTTGCAGACTGCATAAACTAGGAGGAGAGACTGACAGTAGTAGGACAAGTGAGGGTACCGCATCTACCGCATCTATCTGTTGGTGTGTTACACTATCGGCAGATTTCAAAAACTGGCTGTGGCCCTGCAGCAAAGGAAACAGTGCGAAATAAAAGAGTAACCCCCCCAAAAAAGATTTACATCATATGTAAAACTATAAATAATTTATTCCCCTAACAAATATAAAGTAGAAGGAAAGAAACCCACAACACCTGACCCACCCCTCTCCCTCACCCCAACCAATGTTCAGTAAAGCAACGCAAGTCCCACAAAAATTGTCTATAAAAGCAAATGTCCATAAAAAAAGAACACCCAAGTTTTCCCCAACTTCCACATTCCTACCCTCTCTCCAACAAGTCCCACCCACGAAAAAAAAGATTAAAACAGGGGCAAGACTAAGCCTGGGCTTAGTTCGCGGAGTTTTGCTGCGCGGAACTCTGCGAAATTACAAAAAAACTCTGCGAAGTTCCGCGAGTGGCGGAGTGCAGTGCGAACTGCAGTTTGTGGTGGTATTCCTGCCGCTCGGGTAGAAATTCTACCCGAGCGGTAGCTCGCGCTCGCGAACTTACCGTTCGCGAACTTACCGTTCACAACCGCTAGCGGGGAAAAACTCTGCTGCACATCGCGAAGCGGAGTTTTCTGCACTCCGCAAGCTCCACGGAATGCGAAGTGCAGAAAACTCCGCGAACGGAGCGAAGTTCACCGCCCAGGCCTAGGCAAGAGTCAAGAGACTGAGGTATAGTGGCGGGCTAGCCAATCTTGCGCTCAAGAAGGTGGAAGCGCTTCTCCATCCTGCCCTCTAGGCATGCCATGTGGAGGAGCATGCGGCGCTGAAAGTTTTTACAGAAACAACAGGGGTGGGCAGCAGTGGTTGATTTGCGACGGGTGGCTGCCAGACGACGGTGCCATACCACAGGAGGCACTGGGGGGACCTGGCTGGGGCCCAGGGCATTGGAGGCTGCAGCTGCTGCCTCCTCCTCCTCCTCCTCCAGAGCCACCAGCCATCGATATTCATCCCTGAGGGCCTCCAGCTTCCGTTGCCGGGTCTTGGCTGCTAGCTCCTGCCTGTTGAGTTGGGAAGGAGTAGCTATATCAAGAAAGAAAAAAGACAATTGTAACCAATACTCTTAGCAAAACAGTAACACAAAATTATACACATAAAATTATAGTGGCACAGTAGCACTAGGAGTACATTACATTTGTGGTATCCTCACTTACTCGGGCCCTAAGATTTGGATGTGATTAGAGTTTCAGGCATTAGGCTCTATGGAGTAGGCAAGTATTCTTCTCTCTTTTATTTAGCTAAATTAATCTTGTAGGCATGCCAGCTCAGTCAGCTTGTGCCCTAGATAGACATACTCGTGTCGCAGACTCGCTTTACTTTACTACTGTCTGGAGGTGGGGCAGCTGTTTTACACAATTATCTATTTTTCTATTATGGCCATACTCTGTTAAATCAATGGCAAATGCTCAATTTCACTTTCACCCTGACTACTACAACACGGCAGATGATATGATTACTAATATGAATAATGATATACGTCACAACGCCACGTGACGTGAGGTACTACTATTGTTTGCTTGTAGCCATGCAGCTGACGGCGATAGACCACCCATGGCTGACATGGTTGAAATGACATGGGTAGGAAGCGGGAGTGGGCCTCGGAGTCATAGGGAGGCGATTGATGAAGGGTGGGTACATACACAATATATATGTTGTGCTTGCAAACTACTGAGTCAAGGGAGTATTCTGAAATACTACCTCAAACCTTTGAATCAAAAACCTTGAAAAAAAACAGTCCTTGTTTATTCTATCTAGGGGTAGGGTTTTTAGTGAAGACAGGAAGATTGGCGCTCAAGCTAGTTCGAGTTGTGTCTATATAGCCAAAATGTGTACAGTGCTGCCAGGTCAGGGGAAATACCCTGTAACCCCCGTAAGTGTGTGAGTCAAAGAACCCACACCAATAATGAGAACACTGTCCCGGGCACACGTAATGTAGGATAAAACAATGGTTGAAAGTCTCGTATTGTACCAATATCTATGGTCGACACCAGAGTGTTAATCAAATGAATTTAATGCTGTAACAATGAAAAATGAACAACCAGCCTCAAATGAATTTAATGCTGTAACAATGAAAAACGAACAACCAGCCAACACGTGTTTCGTCACATGAGGGAACTATCCCGTGACTTCTTCAGGGCTCTATGTGGAATATGTACCGTCAAGGACAGGAGTTGTCAGTGCGCCGGAATGGGAAGATGCGATGGGTAGTTCGCAAAGGCAGGATAATGAAGGAATCTGTCCAGTGTCTCACGGAAGGGCGGGGGGAACGGCGTGTATGCCGATCTGAAGAAGCTGATCTCGAGTGTTCGTAGCTGCGTATCCGGAAACCAACCCTGTTTCAGTGTCTTCCCACCCGCAGCTATGAACACTCGAGATTTACTTCTTCTGATCAGCATACACGCCGTTCCCCCCGCAGCTACGAACACTCGAGATTAGCTTCGTCAGATCGGCATACACGCCGCTCCCCCCGCAGCTACGAACACTCGAGATCAGCTTCTTCAGATCGGCATACACGCCGTTCCCCCCCGCCCTTCCGTGAGACACTGGACAGATTCCTTCATTATCCTTCCTTTGCGAACTACCCATCGCATCTTCCCATTCCGGCGCACTGACAACTCCGGTCCTTGACGGTACATATTCCACACAGAGCCCTGAAGATGTCACGGGATAGTTCCCTCATGTGACGAAACACGTGTTGGCTGGTTGGTCGTTTTTCATTGTTACAGCATTAAATTCATTTGAGGCTGGTTGTTCGTTTTTCATTGTTACAGCATTAAATTCATTTGATTAACACTCTGGTGTCGACCATAGATATTGGTACATTACGAGACTTTCAACCATTGTTTTATCCTACATTACGTGTGCCCGGGACAGTGTTCTCTTGTTTATTCTTCTTCCCAGGGATTTTTCCATTTATGATTGCATTGCTCTGCTAGCATTATTTTTATTCTTCACCTTTGGCTTTGCCACGGTTTGATTTTCTTTTACATTCTCTTCATCCAGTCTTCACCTATGATACCATCCAGGCATCCATCCATCTAAACATGGCTATCATTCTCAACAAACTGCTTTCACCAACAACATACATCTGTCATTTAACCACCTATGCGCCCTTGCTTGCTTGCCTTTGAGTTTGACCCATCAAACCCCCTGGAGGATTACTTTCACCAATACAGTTTCACCCACCCAGCCAGGCATCCTTTCTTTCACCTTTCACCCATACTTCAACCACCCATGCATCCTATCAGCCACCTATATGCACCCCTTCCTTCACCCACGCATCCTTCTCTGCCAGTCATATATTACATGTCACCCATCCTTCCTCCTTCCATCCTTCTTTCCCTTTTCCATCAACCCATCAAGGTCCTCTGACTCTCAGTCTTCTTCATAAAACTTTCTCTGCTGAGTTGAAGATAGAAGAGGCCATTAGTTACTCAACTCCTGCTAATGCTAAGTAAAGGGTGTCTTCTTCAAATGTTTACAACAACTTAGTCTCAACGGTACAGTGTACACCCTTGCAGCGAGTGTATTGTCAATAAGAAAGGAATATGATTTACCACTGCCCGCCACTGCTGCTGACTCACCCCCTGCAGGTTGGTGTCCCCTTCGCCGCTGGCCCCGGCACTGGTAGTCAGTACCTCTAGAAAAAACATTTCAATTTTTTAGATGCCATATACGCCTCCCCCTGTTTATTTTTTTCACTAGCAAGGTTAAAAATACAATGCATACACCACACACATCACTACAATTCGGGTACTCGAGTAGAGTAGACAGTGTGTCCTATCAAAAATAATAAAATATCCCGCTGGGCATTTTGTTGGTGGCAATTTTTGAAAAGCTTTTCAAGAAGAGGACAACCCAAAGGACTGGACTCAGTGGCTAGAGCTATTGGCGAATCTGAGTTTTTGAAAAGAAAAATAGTGGCCAACTCGGCAGACTATCGGACATGATGTCTCTTGGTTGGAAAATATAATGGTGCCGTCCTCCTCCTCATACTTCCTTCCAGCCATGGTGCACGGTAATCAGTTGTTCACCATCAGCTGCTGCTAATAAAAATAGTACTAGCCCTAGACGACAAAAGTAAAATACACAACTTTGGGGTGTCCAGCGTGAGTGTGACCATCATTTACTGATTGAGCAAGAGAAAGTAAAAGAAAAAAAAGGTTTCTCATCTCAACAAACATGCATAGAATACCTTACTTGGGCATGCAATCTGCACAGCAGAGTAGTAGTACTAATACTAGTATTAGTAAGGACCAATGGGTTCTCTGAGTCCTACAGTACCACCGCTAGGCAGTCCACAAAATATATAAGGGGAGAGGGAAAGCTGGCTGAAAAACCAGAAGAAAGCAAGCTACAGACAGACTATAAGAGTCAGAGCACAGGCAGTTTGATTTCATGTAAAAAAAAACAGACACTAGAAATATATAAATAACTAAGGGGCCGATTCACAGAACTAATCTGAGATGAAATCCTAAACTTACTACTTTTGGGATTCACAGAAGGCATTTAGTAGTAGTAAAGTTAGGACTCCTAACTTTACTACTACTAAACTGAAGTTAGGACTCCTAACTTTACTACTATAATTTTAGGGTTTAGGGTGGGTATGGGTTTTTGGGTGGCAAGGGTATTTTTTAGGGTTTAGGGTGGGGATGGGTTTTTGCTGGCAAGGGTAATTTTAGGGGTTCGGGTGGGTATGGGTTTTTGGGTGGCAAGGGTAATTTTAGGATTTAGGGTGGGTATGGGTTTTTGGGTGGGTATGGGATTTTGGGTGGAAAGGGTAATTTTAGGGTGGGTATGGGTTTTTGGGTGGCAAGGGTAATTGTAGGGTGGGTGTGGGTTTTTGGGTGGCAAGGGTAATTTTAGGGTTGGTATGGGTTTTTGGGATTGCAAGGGTATTTTTAGGGTGGGTGTGGGGGTTTGGGGTGGAAAGGGAATTCAAAGGGTTTAGGGTGGGTATAGGTTTTGGGTGGAAAGGGAATTTTTAAGGTTTGGGGTGGGTGTAGGTTTTTGGGGTGAAAAGGGATTTTATAACGTTAATAGTGAGTATAGGGGTGTGTGTGTGTGTGTGTGTATATATATATATATATATATATGTATATAGTGTTAATACTTACCAACATTAATTTTACAACGCATATGCCTTTAGCATGCATGCCTTTACCATGAAATTTAAGTGTTTTACAGGTACATACAAACCCATTACACACACATAAATATATATATATATATATATATATATATATATATATATATATATATATATATATATATATATATTATCTACTGGCGGTCGCCAGTAGATAGTTATAGTTAGAACCTATTTTCCATAGGAAATCCGCGACATTCTATTTGAAATAACTCTCTTGCCGGTTGACGTATGTTCGCAAAATTTTCAAACTTTGTGGAGCGCTCTGGTCCGCTCCTACCCTGAAAGTCTCGGGGTGATTCGTCAAGTGGGGGCCGAGAAAAAAGGGGGGTCCCAAAACGCGTTTTCCCCATTCATTTTTCCATAGGAAACTTTAGACACGGCTACAGCCCGAACTGCTGAACGGAATTACACCAAATTTGGCAAAGAGGTAGTTCTTGGTTCAGAAAGAACCCTTTTTGTTAAATGGTGTAAATCTGTTCAGTAGTTGCTGAGAAAATCAAAAGTAAAAGTACATATATATCTATGGCCGCGTCGGATTCGCGCACCCTCCCGATCACGAGCTGTCTGCTAATTGGCTGTCAACACTCCAAACCAGGAAGTGTTGGCAGCCATCTTGTTCCTCGGTAGAACCGAGGAACAAGAAAGCAGTAAAAAAGTGCGCAAAACGCACAAAGGGGGCAGGGTAGAAACACCCTGACCCCCTAGGTCTGCTCAGGGGTCCCACAAGGACCCCCTGGGCAAAAGCATTTTTTTTTTAAATCGGCAGGATGCGCTCAAGGTGCGCGGATCCTGCCGATAAAAATCGAAGCGCGGTCTCCGCGCTCGATGTTAATTGCCCCGGGTGGGCCAAGTCCCGGGGGCATGCTGGGAGGTGTTTATTTTATGTATGGGGGCCTCTAAGGGCCCCCAAACCCCAGGGACCGCCACCCCCGGGGCTTTCTATTTAAAATGGTGCGGGAGGGCTCTGAGCCCTCCCGCAGCCCCGAGGACCACCACCTCCCGGGGCTTCTTTTTTTGTTGTTTTTCCTGTGTGGGGGGCTCGAGCCCCCACACGCCCGAGACCGCCACCTCCCGGGGCACTAACAAATTAAAATGGGGGTCTGTTTTGGACCTCCGAAGCCCCGGGGACCACCACCTCCCCGGGGCTTTGCTGATGTGGGGAGGGGGCCGCGCGGCCCCTCCTGGAGCCTGTGGTGGCCCTGGGGACCGCCACCCCCAGGGCCGGCTCCTGCAGTGTCCCGGGGTGCCTACCCCCGGGTCACTGCTGTTAGCAATGACAGGCGGGGCTCCCGTCCTGTCATTGCAAACTGCTTTGGATATTGGAAGAGAGAGCAGGAAACCTGCTCTCGCTTCCAATATCCAAAGACAATTGCTTTCCACACGGGGAGCAGCATGTTAGCTGCTCCCCATGTGTAAAGCAATGCCGGCTCCCGTAGGACACGGGGAGCCGGCGGGACTGTGGGGGTTTGGGGACCCCCACAGTCCCCAACCAGAGGCCAGGCCCCGGGGGATGGGGTCCCCGGGGCAAGTAGTGGCTCGGGAGGGGGCCACGTGGCCCCCTCCCCAGAAATAATTTTTTTTAAAAATTTTTTTTTAAAAAAAGGGGGTAAGGCCCTGGGGGATGGGGTCCCCAGGGCCCAAAAATAAGAAAAAGGAAGGGGGGCCACACAGCCCCCCTTCAGGGAAAAAAAACAAAAAAAAATAAAAAATAACGATCGGCCCGCAGGCCCCGCCCCCTTCCTTCACCACTCTGCAAACGTGCCCCCTGGCGCGTTTGCAAATGGGGAAGTAATTCCCCTTGAATACTGGGGGTCCCTGGGGGCCAACTAGCCCACCAGGAACCTCCAGTATGCGCCAGGGGCTGCGTTGCAGAGAGGTGTACAGAGGCCACGCCCCTTTATACACCTCTCTGCAACGCAGCACTGTGGCGCTTTTGGAGGTACATGGTGGGCTAGTTGGCCCCAGGAACCCTCAGGATTCAAGGGACTTAATCCCCCAACTTAAAACGCGCCACGGGCGCGTTTGCACAGTGGTGAAGGGAGGGGCGGGGCTTCAGGTGACGTGTGTGCAAACAGGCCCCGTGGCGCGTTTTAAGATGGGAATTAAATCCCCTTCAATCCTGAGGGTCCCTGGGGCCAACTAGCCCAACAGGTACATCCAGAAAGCGCCACAGAGCTGCGTTGCAGAGAGGTGTAAAAAGGGGTGTGGCCTCTCTACACGTCTCTGCAACGCAGCCCCTGGCGCATACTGGAGGTTCCTGGTGGGCTAGTTGGCCCCTAGGGACCCTCATGATTCAAGGGGACTTAATCCCCCAACTTAAAACGCGCCACGGGGCGCGTTTGCACAGATGTCACCTCAGGCCCCGCCCCTACCTTCACCATTGTGCAAATATTCCTCTAAAATCTGCCGAACTACGAATTCGGATTTACTCACCTGTTATCAGGAGAGACCTCAGTGCTGCATCTTTCAGCCCAGTACTAATCCTGAAAAGTAATTTTAACCGTACTTACCAGTAACTTGAATTTCCTTCCATAGGATATCATTGCCTGCTTTTTGCTGAAAAAGTTTCTAAGTGTTGATTTTTGAAATATACAAATATTCCTCTAAAATCAGCCGAAATACGAATTCCGATTTACTCACCTGTTATCAGGAGAGACCTCAGTGCTGTATCTTTCAGCCCAGTACTGGTCCTGAAAAGTAATTTTAACCGTACTTACCAGTAACTTGAATTTCCTTCCATAGGCTAACATTGACTGGTTTCACTTGGAAATTCTTCTAAGTGTGGAGTTTTGGAACTTTAAAATATTCCTCTAAAATCAGCCGAAATACGAATTCCGATTTACTCACCTGTTATCAGGAGAGACCTCAGTGCTGCATCTTTCAGCCCAGTACTGATCCTCAAAAGTAATTTTAACCGTACTTACCAGTAACTTGAATTTCCTTCCATAGGATATCATTGTCTGCTTTTTGCTGAAAAAGTTTCTAAGTGTTGATTTTTGAAACATACAAATATTCCTATAAAATCAGCCGAAATACAAATTCCGATTTACTCACCTGTTATCAGGAGAGACCTCAGTGCTGTATCTTTCAGCCCAGTACTGGTCCTGAAAAGTAATTTTAACCGTACATACCAGTAACTTGAATTTCCTTCCATAGGCTAACATTGACTGGTTTCACTTGGAAATTCTTCTAAGTGTGGAGTTTTGGAACTTTAAAATATTCCTCTAAAATCAGCCGAAATACGAATTCCGATTTACTCACCTGTTATCAGGAGAGTCCTCAGTGCTGCATCTTTTAGCCCAGCACTGACCCTGAAAAGTAATTTTAACCGTACTTACCAGTAACTTATATTTTCTTCCATAGGAATCCATTGTCTGGTTTTCAGCAGAAAAGTTTCAAAGTGTCGATTTTCACAAACTACAAATATTCCTTAAAAATCGCCTGTATGACTTAAACGCATTCTTTCAACTGTTTACAGGAGATGCACCAGTGCTGGATCCAGGATCCAACACTGAGTAAGAAAAAGTAACGATAACAGTTTTTACCTGCTAAGTGAATTTCCTTCCATAGGATAACATTGGTGATTCTATGAGAAAAAGTTTCAAAGTGTCAACTTTTAAAATACAATAATATTCCTTAAAAATCACTAATGTAACCAAAACGCTTTTACTCAACTGTTTACAGGAGATGTCCCAGGACTGAATCTAGGATCCAGTCCTGTGGTTAGAAAAGTAATCCATAAAGTAACTAATTGCATTTAACTAGAAATTCACATTGAGCTGAATGTTGCATTGTGTTTGAAAATGTGTTGCCCATTGCAACAACTGTAACTACTGTACTTAAAAGTCTATTGCCTATGTGCAAAGTATTTAAACTAAAGTAATTCATTCTGAGAAAGTATTTTTTGTAATGTATAATGTAATTACAATGTAATTTAAAAAATAAAATATGTAAAAAAATTGTTTCTAAAAATGTAGTAAATCAGTATGAAAAAATAAATATAACAATTAATACATTTAAAAATTGTCATTTACAAAACCTTTGAAATTCACTGAAAAAACCGTAGGTTTCAGACATGTTATAGTTAGGAATTAGCATTTAAAAAACCTTTGAAATTCACTGAAAAAACCATAGGTTTCAGACACGTTATAGTTAGAAATTAGCATTTAAAAACCTTTGAAATTCACTGAAAAAACCATAGGTTTCAGGCACGTTATAGTTAGAAATTTGCATTTAAAAAACCTTAAAAAATCACTGAAAAAACCATAAGGTTTTAGGGACAGTTATAGTTAGTTGGACATTGCACTCGTACAAAACCCGTGAAATTCCCCCATTATAGTTAGTTCAGGTAACTATAACTCGCGCCCGCAATGCACTGCTGATGACGTCACATATTACATCACTCATGACATGGTCAGTGACATCACTGATGACATCACTGATGACATCTCAAATGACATCACTGATGACATCATCCATGTGAGAATTTAATGCATCTTCTCACACCCTAATATAAGTTTTGAAACACCCACTCTAAATTACAGACTGCCATTCTCAAAACCATACACACTCCAATACCAATAAGTACATACCCACTCACTGATTCTTAGGTCTACACACACACATCTACTCACTCACCCGTACAGTCACTCATACTTACAGTCACTCAGTACAGGACTATCATATGCACTCATACACCTATATAAACACTCACACAACGCAACTCATCCATAGAGGTACTCACACACCTAGTCAGTCATGCAAATAATTAATCACACTCCAATTTACTCACCTATACAGTTATACACACCAGCTCACTTACTCATAAAAATACTAGCACATTCTTACGCTCCTATGCAATCACTGATGCAAGCACACACTCATCCATATAGCCACTCTCACAATCACACACTCTCACTTATAGCCATTTATATACTCCAACACACATATATACTGCCTTTCACATATGTAGTTACTCACACATGTACCACTGAGATATACATTCAATCACTAACACACCCATACACACACTCACCCACCCATACAGTCCATCACAGACGCACTCTTGAAACCATGCACCCAGTCAATCACCCACTCACACATCTATGCACAGAGTCACACTCACCCCACCCACACAAACACTGAGGCACCCATACAGATACTCAGAGAACCAATCCATAACCCATATAGACACTCATTTAGCTAGTCAGAAACCTATGCAGCTGCTTACACAACAACAGACAGACGGATACAGACATTCACACAGTTTAGTCACTCACCCATGCATCCAGTAAGATACGTTTAATCACTCACTTATAGACTCAGTCACGCACCTACTAAATCATCCATTCAGACACTTATACACCCACTCATTCTTCAATACGCCTTTCCCTATATATATTAAACATATTTAAACTTTACACAAACACACAGTCACTGGATGATGTCATCAGTGATGTCATCAGTGATGTCATTTGAGATGTCATCAGTGATGTCATCAGTGATGTCACTGACCATGTCATGAGTGATGTAATATGTGACGTCATCAGCAGTGCATTGCGGGCGCGAGTTATAGTTACCTGAACTAACTATAACGGGGAATTTCACGGGTTTTGTACGAGTGCAATGTACAACTAACTATAACTGTCCCTAAAACCTTATGGTTTTTCAGTGATTTTTAAGGTTTTTTAAATGCAAATTTCTAACTATAACGTGCCTGAAACCTATGGTTTTTTCAGTGAATTTCAAAGGTTTTTTAAATGCTAATTTCTAACTATAACGTGTCTGAAACCTATGGTTTTTTCAGTGAATATATATATATATATATATGTTTAGACTTACCTGTAGAATAGATACATTAATTGCTGCCTTCTCAAGCGAGACAGATTGTGGTCCAGGGACTTATTCTGTCTCGTCTGGATTTCGGGAATGCCCTCTATTTAGGGGCCCCCCAAGCTACCTTACGCAAGCTCCAGATAATTCAGAATTGCGCTGCTCGAACTCTGCTTCAGATTCCTCGTCGACTCTCAGCCAAACCCGGACTGAAGAGCCTTCATTGGCTCCCAGTCAGGGAAAGAATCGAATTTAAAACTCTGTGCATTGTTCACCGAGCTTTCTGGAGAACAGGTGCTGACATCAATCATTCACTGATCACCCCTTACCATCCAAATAGACAGCTTAGATCAGCTTCCTCTCTCCTCACGACAGTTCCTAGGATCAAAAGAGCCAGATGTGGGGGTCGGTCTTTTTCCTATAACTCAGCTAAACTCTGGAACTCCCTCCCCTTCTATATGCGATCAGAACCCAATCTACTTCTGTTCCGTAAACATCTAAAAACTCTGCTCTTCAATAAAACTGAATAATTCAATGGTCTTTTTATAGGCATTGTCCGTAGCGCTAGGACGCCTGAGGGTAGCTACCGCGCTCAATAAATGGTCTTTTCATTTCATTCATTTCATTTCATTAATGGGGTAAAGGCAATCGTGGTAAAGGCATAGTAGTTGTAAAAAATAGTTGTTGTTAAAACTGTAGTTGTTTAGACTAAGTAGTGGTTAAGGAGTAGTTGTTTAGACTGTAGTTGTTCAAGTGGTAGTTGTTCCATCATACAACCGTCTGTAGGTGTTTGTGAGGGGACTAGGGAGCAGAGATTTGCAGTTACGGTAAGAGTGATGCTGGAAGGCACACGTTGGTTGGTCTTGGCTTGAATCTCACATGTATGATGGTGAATAATATGACTCATAAAAAGGCAAGATAGTAAGATACTGTGCTGAGGTTCTAAGAGACTGACCTGAGGTCATTAACGTTCGAAAGTGCCCCAATTAACTATGTAGAAAATATTTTGCCCTCAATTTCACCTCATTTAGGTTTTCAAAGATACAAGAATCTTTTCCCAACACATATATAGGAGTATAGTGAATTTTAATACAAAATACAACATTTTACTGAGATGCCTGATATTAGGAGAAAAACTGCAAAACCATTGTTCCTGAAAGAGATAGAGAACATGTGAAGACTTAAAAATAAATTGCAGAGAGAAGAATTAAGTGAGGTTTTAAATGCTGCGAAGGATAGGTGTACTTTCAAAATTGTACAGGGACAGCAAATGGGTGGTATTGACTGCCCTACACTTGTTTCACTTGCCTGTTCCACAAAACAACTTTGTAGATAGGCATTTTAAATCTAGAAGAGACACACTCAATTTGGAAAGTGGAAATTCAGGATATACCAAAATTACACAATCAAGAAAGTGACCAGCTTTTGAACCTGTCTTTGGACCAATCAAAAAATTAATCCTTGAGCTCACAAGTAACGCTCTCTGCTTTGTTAAATGACCGTGCTCTGGATTTGGAGACCTAAGAACCACAGCTATCATCATCACCTCAGGTTCCAATTGAAGGTTTAAATTTAAGTGCTGGAAGTGTTGGAAGTTCTCTTTGGAACAGACACTGCAGAAAGTAATAAAGAGGTAATAGCAAATAAAGAAAGGATGGGAGAGGGTAATAGGATACAAGACTTTTCTTCTTCCTTGAATACCTCCGCCACATCAATCTCTTCAATGTTAGATATTTTACTGTTAATCCAGAAAACACTGCTTGGTATAATTGTAACTATGGTCTTTAATAATGATGTAGCAAAATCACAAACCAAGCTGTTAAATAATATTGTGGTAGAATTAAGAGAAATAAACAAGTGCATGCCAGTGCTAGTTAGGCCAATAGAGGTACAATTATGTGAAAATGAAGGTTAAGCAAATGGAGAAGGGATTTTGGAGAAAGTAGGGAAGAAATCAGTTTACATCTCTTATAATCCAGTGATAGTAAAAAGACGAGGCAAATGTGTTTTCTATAGTATGGCATGTACATCTAGCCAAAGTAGGAATAGTAGATGTGGAACATTATGTGGAGTCTTTCAGCTAAGCTGGTAACTTCTAAGGGGGAAAGAGATATTCGCCAATGACTCTAAGCACAACATCTTCCTCGGAGACCTCAACTTTCACCTCGATGACCTCAATGATACCAACAAAACAAACCTCCTGGAAAGCATGAACAACATCGGCCTTACCCAGATTGTCAACAACCCCACACACATCACAGGACACACACTCAAACCCATCTTCATAGTCAGCAACAGAGTCAAGTACAGCAATGTCTTTGAGCTCACCTGGACAGACCACGCCATCATCCACTTCACCATCATGGGATCCCCCAGCTCTGCCACCAAGCTGCCCAGCACCCATCACCACAGCTGGAGCAAAGTGTCTGATACCGAGTGGCCCTACATGCTCACCACCTCTGACTCTGACCCTCTACCAACCTAGAACATGCCATCAAGAAACTCTTCACCTGGCTCACTGACTCTACCAGGAGAGTAGTCCCCCAAACTCAAGAAACCCTCCAAAAAACCAGCTGGTACACCACAGAATTCAGAACAACTAAACACACATGCAAGAGTCTTGAAAGGAGATGGCACACTATAAAGGAGTAAGCCTGGGCGGTTAACTCCTCTCTGCTCGCGGAGTTAGTGGAGTTTTCCGCACTCCACGTTATGCGGAGCTCGCGGAGTTCCCAAAAACTCCGCTCCACTATGCTTTTTTGTTGTTGTTTTTTTTCCTTGCTCACACTCGTCAACATCAAGTTGGCAAGCGCGAGCGAGGAAAATCAACCTCCTGGTGAGATTTCTCAATGCGGGCGGTCGTATTTCTCAATGCGAGTGGTCACGTATGCTTGGGATAGCTCATGTTGAGTAACCGTCCGTTCCCGTTGAGAAAGCTGCCGCTCGAGTAGGAAATCTACTCAAGCAGCAGAAAGGAAGCAGTGCCCACTTGTGCTGTGCATGGTGCTGTTTGCGATAATTTCACAGTGCGGACAAACACCCAGGGCTGACAATTACCTTGAGCGGCATTTTTCGAACGCACTCCGCCGCTTGTGGAGCTCCGCAGAGCACGGTGGAGTTTTTTTTGCACTCTGTGAAGTTCCGCGTAGTGGAACTCCGTGAACTCTGCACAGGCTTACAATGGAGGCTAGGGACCGAGCCACTTTCAAGACATCCCTCAACTAATACCATCAACTGCTGAAAAAGATGAAAAGGAACGCCCTCGCCAACCCCATCAAAGCCAGCTCCAACCACATCAGAGAACTCTTCAACATCGTTAGAGTTTCCCAACCCCTCAGCCACCGAAAACATCATCACTCCCCTCCCAGGAATTCTGAGACACCCTGGCGAACTTCTTCCATGACAAGATCACCACCATCTATAAGCACTTTGAACCCCAACCTACCACAGCTGACACCCTCTGCCACCTCGCTACCACTAATCCAAACCCCACCCACCAGCTCACCACCTGGGACAAGCTCACCATTCAAGACAACACCGCCATCATGAACTCCTTCCACTCTGGAGCACCTCGGACCCGTGTTCCCACCACATCTTCAACCTCAGGAGCAAGTGAATCAGCAATGAGCTCACTGAAATCTTTTACGCTTCCATCTACATGGCCACCTTGCCAGAAGAATGAAAACATGCAGGAGTCAAACCACTTCTCAAGAAACCATCCCCCAACCCCAGCGACATCAAGAACTACCATCCCATCTCTCTACTCCCCCTTCCAGCCAAAGTCATCGAAAACGCAATCAACCACCATCTCATGGAACACCTGGAGAAAAACAATCTCCTGAACACCTCCCAATCCGGAATCGGAACCAACCAAGGCACCACAGAATAGCACCGAAACCGCCCTGTTCACTGCAACTGACATCAGAACCCTCCTGGACTGGAGAGAAGCAGCATGCCTGATCCTTGTCAACCTATCAGCTACGCTTGACACTGTATCCCACCACACCCTCATAAAAAGACTCCACCACATTGGAATACAAGGAAACTCCCTTAAATGGATCTCCTCCTTCCTTACCAGAAGAACACAGAGAGTCTGCCTACCTCCTTTCATCTCAGAACCTAAGAATATCAGGTAGTCTGCACGCAATGAGCACACAGGTATGTCATGTATTCTGTTACTGCTGGTATGTTTTGGGACTTCTCCCCGTGCATGTAATTTGTGGGAGCTGCTAAGAGCGCTAAACGTAATCCTAAAAACGGAGTGGCATCCCTCAAGGCTCGTCCCTCAGCTCTACTCTGTTCAGCACCTACATGACCCCCTTGGCCAACATCGTTAGAACCCACAGACTAAACATCATATCCTATGTGGCCGACGACACCCAGCTCATCCTCTCGCTATCGAAAGACCCCTCCACCACTATAACCAACTTCCACAGATGCATGACAAGTGTTGCCAACTGGATGAAAGGCAACTGCCTAAAACTCAACACAGACAAAAAGGAAGTACTGATCTTCGGGAACAACACCTCGTCATGGAACGACTCCTGGTGGCCTTCCAAAGTTGGACCCTCACCTACTCCAAAAAGGCCATGCCCGTACCATAGGCATCATCCTGGACAGTAAGCTCACCATGAAAATCCAGATCAACGCAGTCTTACCACCTGCTTCCTCACCCTTTGCATGCTCTATAAGATCTTCAAATGGCTCCCTGTCAAAACTAGAAGACCGGTCACTCAAGCCCTAGTCACCAGCTGGCTGGACTACAGCAACGCACTCTATGCAGGAATCACCACACACTTCCTGAAAAGACTGCAGACCATACAGAATTCAGCTGCCTGACTCATCCTTGACCTCCCCAGATGAACCCACATCACCCCCCACCTTAGGAAGCTACACTGGCTGTCCTTTCAAAAGAGATGTCAATTCAAGATGGTGATCCACACCTACAAAGCCCTGCACAACCAAGGACCAGCATACATCAACCACCGCATGAACTTCTACCAACCCACCGGACACCTTCGCTCTGCCTCCCTCTTACTCACTCACCCCCCCCCACATCCACTGAAGCAACAGTGGAGGTCGCTCCTTCTCCTACCTCGCTGCCAAGTCCTGGAATGACCTCCCCCTTCACCTCTGAATCTCATCCTCTCTGCTGGATTTCAGGAAAGGACTCAAGACCTGTTTCTTCAACTGAACCCCCCTCCTCTGCAGGGTTCACAGCACCTGGAGACCCTCACGGGTGATTAGCCACGCTTTCCAAATCCTGTTTGACTGATTGACATATAGAATAAAAAAAAGGGGGTGCAAGTGAAAGTAAATTAACGAAAAGGTACACATAAAAGAAGTAAAATCAAAAATATAATAAATACAGAAATATTAAAATCTGAGTTGAATATTTTTAAACAGAAGATTACCCATCAGCACCTAAACAAGAACTCACAGTAAAAACAAAAAGGTGGTCAAATACATAAATACGATGACACAAAATAATCACAAGAAGGAGGTCTTAAACACCTCAGGGGAGGAAATGAGCATAATGAAATAACCTATAGTTAAACAAAAATTTACAAATCAAGGTGTAGCTCTAAGAGAATATGATGAAAGGGCTAAAGGAGGAGGCAAAAATCTGTATGTTGATGTGTCGAGAGTCCAAAACAAAAGAAAAAACAATGAAATTCTTTCAGTAGACAGAGACTCCTGCAAGTGTTTGATAAATGTGTTGCCCTTAGACTAATTACATCTAAGGACTTGAAACAAGTAGGATTTGTAAACTACTGTCACGGTAAGGAGGTCAACCAAATTAGTTTTATTCACCTTCCATTAAGGACCTGGTGCAAAAAAGGGGAACAGGAATTAAAGAAACTTGGACTAAGCATTATTGATACCAAGGATCTAGGGCCCGATTCACAAAAGTAATCTGAGACAAAATCCTAACTTTACGACTTTTTTGGTATTCACAAAAGGCATTTAGGAGTAGTAAAGTTAGGATTTGTCTTAAGTTTGTCTTAAGTTTTGGTCTTAAGACAAAATCCTAACTTAAGTTTAACTTAAGACCAAAACTTAAGACAAACTTAAGACAAAATCTTAACTTTACTACTCCTAAATGCCTTTTGTGAATACCGAAAGTTGTTAAGTTAGGATGATGCCGGGATATCGTTGGAGCCGCTTCAGCGTGGCGCCGCTGAGGCCCATCTAGTGAGCGCTGCCTCCTGGCCCCATTGGTGTTGCCTGGCTAGTGGAGTTCTGCACGCTGCACCTACCCTGGGCCTGAAAGGGGGCTTGGCTGCTTGGTGACTGTTCTGGCCTTGGAGGGCTCCCGCACTTGGACAGTGTGTGGTTCGCTGTGTCCACTGCTGGGCACTTGGCTGCTTTCCTCTGTGGGGACAACCACTTGCGGTGCATGCTTTGACTCTGCTTCTTCTCCCCCATTGCCCACTTCAGACCTCCGGCCCCCTCCTCGTCCTACCAGTGTTGCTGGTGTTACTCCCCCTGCCTGGTGTGCTGAAGGCTGTGTGCGCTGTCTGGTCTCTGGTGCTTCGGGCCCCAGCCTGCTCCTGGATTGGCTGGAGGGCCGGAGTGATCGGCCTATTGACTTGGAGACCTTACATTTGGGGGCAGAGTGATGATCCCCCCCTTTTTTTTACCAGTGAGCCACTGTTCACCCCAGTGTAGTGTAGCTCCTATTTCCCTAATAGGCTCTGCGCATTGGAATAATATATCCTATAGGCTTGACATAGGACTGAGGTCGGTATGTCCCTATCGAGTATATTAAACTTAATTACTTGTGCCAGCTAGCTCAGAGGCCACTAGAAACTCCTTGACAACAAGAAGGAGTAGTTTCTGGCAGCCGCAAAACATGACCACTTTGTTTCCCTTTAGAATCAGAACGTGTCCCAGAGTCGTAGAAACAATAGATAACTATTTCACTCAGCTCAATCGTGCATACTTAGTTTTCCTCAAAGTTACACAGAAAGAATAGACGGGCGTTTCAATAAAAGATTTATTGAACAGTCTTGTTTCTCGTGTAAGTTAAATGTGCTGTTATGATCAAAAGACAGTATGCGAGATAAATAATGTACAGCGTAAGCAGTAGAAATAAATAGTACTGCGATAGCATTATCTTTAGCAGATATTCATTTACATAAATAACACAGACTAAAAATGCGAGTACTCATACGATGCGTTTCTAAGCTAGTTCTACCCCAATGTACCTAACCTAACCTAGGTGTAGGGAGAGGTATGAAGTAGGTGAAGTATTCCTTACTATGGTATACTAAGAGTATATTAAGTCTAGTATGCCTAGTATGCCAAGAGTCCCTCTAGGTTCTAGTCAGCTCCATACCTTAAGAATGAGAGAGGTGGGAATCTCTTGCCAGACTCAAACTCCAACACCCCGTAAGTGAAGTCAGATCACTGGAAGCTGGATTCTCTGCGTACAGGGATGACAGCGTCTTCTCAGTGCGTCAGGCCGGGAAACGGGCTCCTCTGAAGTCGAGGTCTCCTCTAGTTTACAAGGGCTAGGGAAGGTATATTTATACCTGAGAGGTACCTCAGAATGTTAGCATTGATGTGAATCGGACAGCGGAAGACGTCATGAATGAACCCCTAAGGTATAATGGTTCATGCATAATAGATGAGTCCTTGAAGAAATCAATAGTCCTGTGCTAGGGAAACTCCCGAAGCCTAAGGGTCTGTTCTTCAAGAACTCGTTGTGATGTTAGGGTGGACGGATGTCGGAGACCATGCCTGTATTTGGAGTGCACGGTTTAATGCCTAAATAAGGACTTGGATTTTATGCCTATATAAGGGCAGGGCGAATTGTGCCTATATAAGGACATGATACAGGAAAACCTATATACGGACACCCTAAGAGGAATACAACACCCACTCCACTTTTGTGTATACGATAATACTAAAATGCTAAACATTTAAAAAATGCTAAACATTAAATGGAGTACCGCATATTGCTAAAATATTTCTTAAAACCATTTAAAAGGCATTTAAAAACCTATTAGAATGCAAAAAGTACTGTACATCTTAAGCATTGCTTTTCATTTCAGGCATATAATTTTAAATAAAATGCAATATGAATGAAAGAAGCAGTAATATTTACATGTAACAAAAAAATGATCGATAAGTTTGTTCAAAATCAAATTCATTTCATGTCATGGAAATTAATGAACTTTTAGACAAACAAGATAACAAAGTGTCTACGGAAGTACCGCGAAGTCTGTACTATAAGGCTAGTTCTACTTCAAGCAGATTGAATTGCCATTTTAGTTCGAAAAATGGGAAAAAGTTCAATTTTGGGAAGAGTTCCAAGTTTTTGAAATATGAAGGCCAAATTGTTACTGCATCTCTGGAACACTGTGGGCTGAATCAGAGTCAGTTTACGGGTCTGGTGTAAACATGAGATCATCTATTTCTGTAGACAAAATATCGTCCACCGAAGTTGGTGTCAGTTGGAACACCTCGTGTAGTAGATTAATTGCACAGAGATGTGAAGCATCGCTTTCAGCATAGGATGCCGCAGCAATGTTTGCGTCCGTTGTTACCTGTGTGCCTGTAGATATTTCTCGTACCTCAGCAGCAGCCGGAAGCGTCTGTGAGATCTCAATGAACGCTGTCATCAGGATTGGTAGCCTCTGGGGACAACACAGAGCATGGGCCGTTATCGGGACCAGCAGAGTATCGACATCCGTTGGCGTTGCTGATGGAAATGTTAGACAGGTGTCCAACACGCATTCTTCACCGCATAGCAGGCATCGTAGAACAGGTAAGATGCAATCTCGCCAGATTGGTCTGAATGACAGGAACCACGTGGTATGAAGGTCCCGTAGACGAGTCATGCCCAAAAGCTGTACTATTCGCTCACGGCACTATCGTTCAAGGAGAGCTTTCTCCATTTCGCTCGGAGTGATGTCTGCGAATAGGCTGGCCATAGCGTAATAGCAGGAAGAGAAATAGAATTCCGGCAACAAGTGCTAGAATTAATGGTATGCCACCAAACACCGAATGTGCAAAGTTCGGGATGATTCCGAGTATTGCCTGGAAAGGTGCTAACAGACCGGAGCAGATGCTCTTAAATACATGCACAATTCCACTTGTATCTGACATGTTAAAGATACCTCCTATCATTTTCACGAAATGTATAGGGCAGTTTGTACGTATTAAAGTCTGTATCTCAGCCGAAGTCCTTGCTACTTGTAGATCATAGGTTTCTTTGGCCGAGGTCAAAGGCACTGTTTGGTGTAAAAGCATGGTTTTCATTCTGCTCAAAGTATCAAATCTTATAAAAGAGACGTTCAGCGAAGGCCCCAAAGGTGACTCCCTCACTGTGTCTATTGGGGCAAACAATACTTGCATACAGCAAGTGACCCTGGAGTTGACCGTTACTAGATATGGGATGCCTGGCAACATGCCGCAGCAACTCTGATCATTCAACATGAGGTAACTCCCATTAGAAAGTTGTCCAAACGTTGGATTAATCACAGCAGCTGGTGTACCCTGCTGATGGCAAGACAAATTTTCCACAGAACCATTGCAAGTCCCGTGTAAAGAAATGTCCTGACATATAAGTGAACCGCTCAGTGCACGTTTACAGTGTGTACCGCTCAAAAACACTTCACGATCCCCACTCCAACATCTATATGTATACGGTAAATCCCAAGATGTCTTAATGTATTCCTTACCCAACCTTTCATATTTGCCTGCTTGCATTTGTCTGAGGCAATACTGAAACTGAAAAGTAGTCACAGGTAATGTGATTTTGCCATGAATGAGCCATTCTGTAGCTGGTTTTTCTGCCACTGTGAATGGTAATTTTTCCAGTTTTTCAATGCTCAGCACTGTATACTTTGCTCCTCTTTGTGCCAGTTCGATCTGTTTATCAGTTAGATTGTATTCTGCAAACAGAGCTGACGTGTTGATAAAACGCCAAGGCACATAGCCCGCGCGCAAAGATTGCAGCGTCCAGCTTAATAACACAATAGAACGTAATTGACATTGGCCTTGCTGTAACATCGCCAAATCTTGTTCCAGTATGTCGATAGCAGAGGATACAATGCCGTCCAATGAATATATTCTGGAGGACAAAGTTGTTAACCCATTGTCGACCACAGTGAGTGTTTTCTCTAAATTAATACGATCAAGTTCACGTATTCGTTCTGCGGCCTCCATCTGTGACACTTTCCATGCTTCATTATAGGCAGCATAAATGCCGGCATATATGAAACGTTTTTGACGCGGTTTTCTTGGTCCAAGCAAGAATTCCCTAAGGTCTGCGTCTTCTTTAAGTAAGGATAAGTGTTGTTTCACATCCTGTAGTGTAGATTTCTGAAGCCAATTGAGGCATCATTTTCCTACACTGTATGTTGTTACTACCCCCGGATGCTGTCTTTGGACGTATCTTGGGTCTGGCCTATGAATAGTAAAGCCCTGAGTTGTATTCAGGAATCTTTCCTGACAGTTGTTCGTGTCTGTCGGCCAGATCAACCATTTTTTCCAATCAGGATTAGATCTGTTGAGTTGTAGTATATTGTCAACTGTCACCGCTGCCTGTGTATTATTATCACTTGCAGGTGTTGGTTCAGAAGGTGTTTTCATCTCTTTTATCTTGGCTAATCCAAGACAAGATGTTTGTTGGACAGTTTCATTCAAAAACATTATTTGTTCAGGGATGATACAGGCTCTAAATAAAGCTTCTATTCCCTGCACTTGCCAATCTTTAGTACCCCAGACAGTTTTTGTGTCTATTGTGTCTTTCCATAAGTCGAAACCCTGTCTAGACAGTTGGGCAATAAATGCTGCAGAGTAAATCTGTTTCGTATTTGTTAACATAATTTTCAGTCCTGTTTTGTTTACATTTTTATAGTAAAACGTCTCTGGATCAGATGGATTGTACCCTGAAAAATATGGAAACTTGTTAGCAAATGTTTTTGAACTACCGTGTGGTGGTGTAGGACAATGCTCCCATTGGTTAAACATAAACACATTTCTAGGGTATGCAGATTTATGCAAATAATGATGACCATAGTGGTTATAACAATACAGTTGTTCATAGTCTGATGATCCCTCTAAATATTCATTTTTAGAAAATGCAGCAGATTTTTCTAGGTCAAACATTATGTCGTTAACAGTTTCAAAGTCCCAATCATCAGAATAGGTACTGGACGAAATGAGATCACTTAGTGAAATTTTAAACAAATGTAGAATGTTCAATTGTTCCGTCGGGCCAAAGATATCAAAATCTGTTTTGTCCCACACTATACCATCCTGTATAGGAACGGCTGTGATGTTCACTGCAGACAAGTCTCTTGCTTCACGATGGGAAGATTTATGAGGTTTCAAAAGTACGTTCACGTCTTTTTCCTTCAGTATTCACACGGATGTATCTGCCACTTATAAGCACGCTCACAGTTGTAACCAAAGCTAGCCAGAGCAGGAAAACAAATAGTCCAGATGTAATCCAGAGTTCAATCCATGGAGAAACCAAATAAGTCTTTTTCAGAAAGTGAAGAAAGTCTTGTACTTGCTGCTTGAATTTCATTGATGCTGGCGTCGTTTCAGGTTCACTCGGATCTTCTGAGAACGTATCAAAGTTAATGAAATAGCCAGAAGCAGTTCTGTCAATTGTTGGAATTGCATCAGGATTTGTAGAAATCGCTGGAACCAGTTGATCACTTGCTACATTGGTGTAGACAGGTGTATTTGGACGAACTGTTACTTGATATTCAAGAGGGATGAGTTCCATTGCATTATTGCTTAGTCCTTCATCTGTTACTGCTGAAGTCCCAAGTGTTATCAGTCTTTCAGTCTGAACCTCTTGGATAGTAGTGAGAGGAGTGCGTCTGCTACTAGGTCGGAGTCCACGAGGCCTACTATTTAGTATTGGCCACATACTGTGGTTTGATGAGGTCGATGGACACAAATCTTTTCTCCTTTCTTCCAGCAAGGGGCGGCAGAAGTACCGTTCTTGTTCCTTGAACTGCTAGGACGGGTACTGGTTGTCTGTAAGAAGGTCCAAATTCCTTCTTGTCCGCAATCTTTTCTCTGACTAGATCCCCAACTTTTGGAATCCAGACAGGCCTTGCTGGGACCGCCGGATTTTCCCCAGTGGTGGTTGGCAGTAGGAATACGTTGCTTTGTTTCGTTCTTAACTCATTCAGTTCCTGTAAAACAGCCAAACGATCTTTGATATCAAACGTTTTATTTTCCACCACTGTGCCTACGTCATCAAGATCTGGTATCCACATTCTTGTCCCAAATAGGACCTCATATGGAGTGACCCCCCCTAGAGAACTTCTTGGCAGATTGTTTAATGAGCGTTGGACCCCATAAAGATGTTTGACCCACCCGTCACCCGAACCTAATACCCTAGCTGTTATAGACTGCTTTATGTCCCGGTTTTTCCTTTCCACAACCGAATTTCCCTCAGGATGGAATGGAGAGGAGTACCGCAATGCAACGCCCAGACTGGCCATGGCTTCTTTGTAAGCCCGAGAGCTAAACGCAGGGCCCTGGTCAGAATGTAGCGTGCCAATTGGGTATGTGTCGATAAAGACTCACAAATCTTTTATAACAGTTTGAGCGTCAGCAGAGCGCTGAGGCCATATCCATAGGAACCTAGAGCATGAATCCACTGCAACCATGATATATTTATAGTTTCCGTCCCTTTGCAAGGGACCGCAGTGGTCCAGGTAAACACAAGCTAATGGTTTGTCTGAAATTAACAGGGGTGTCTGCGCAGGGCGTTTCACTGTGGAGACTTTCATCTGTTGGCATATATCACATTCTAAAACATAGTTCTTTGTTTGTTTTCTAATGCCAGGCCACCAATATCTTTGCTTGAGTAAAGATACTTTTGCAGAAACACCTGCATGGGCAGAAGCTATCCCTTCGTGTGCTGCTAGGATTAGTCCTAATCTACGTTCCTTGTTTGGAATTACCCTATCCCCCACTCCAGGGATTCGAGCAAAAGGAACGTTGTTTGCATCAATTACATAAGAGTACTTGAGTGGAAACTTTTTTGGTAACGCTGCACTGCTGCCCTTGCTTGAAGCATTGACAGCCAATATTATCTCACCGTCTATTTTTGTTTTTGAACGAGTGATCGCAGCTACGGAAGCCGTCTGAACAGCCCCCTTTGCGGCTTCGTCAGCCAATGAATTCCCTGCAACGTGAACGCCATCACGTTGATGACTCAGTGTGTGGATCACGTGAGCCTTTGGTAGTTCGTTGTTCAACTGAACTACTTGTTCCCAAAGCGTTTTATGCTTTATTGTGCCACCTTTCGCATCTTTGAAACCATTTTCAAGCCAGTTTTGTATATATTCATTATACGACTGAACACAGTAAAAGGAATCACACACTATCAGTGTGGGGAATTCTCGATCTGTACTTTCAAGAGCCAGTTTAAATGCTTGTAGTTCAGCTCGCTGAGCTGTACAATCTCCTAGAGATTGAGTTTTTGTGACCATAGGTCTGAAGATGCCATCTCGCATGCAACCTTTAACGATTGCACACGCTGCACTGTAAGTTTGCTTACTCCCTGTTGCGGGCTGTGCGGATCCGTCAGTGTAAATTATGAATTCGTACTGATCGAGAGGCAGAATTTCAGTGGGCAGAGGACATTCTTGTTCATATTGCAGGAATGCTTGTGTTTTTAAATCGGGATCAAAAACATATTCAACATCTGTTGCAGCAAGAGAATTAACCCATTGTATCCATCTTGGATGTAATGCTTTAACATTTGGAATGCTTGCTTTTGTGACCGCTTCTAAAGCTGGAGTTACGACAATAATGCGTTTCCCTTGGGCTAGGGCTCTTTCTTTTGCTACAGCGGTTTGAACTGCTGTCAGAATTTTTTCAGTTGAAGTGAAGCGCATTTCCGCTTCTGTGTACAAATGAGATTTGTATGCGATTGGTATTTTCTCACCCTCATTGAAGGTTAAGTAGGTGAATCCACATTGACCCGAAATTATTCGGATCACCAGGTTGCGTTGACTTACGCGTGTTTGTAAGTGATTTGTTGCTAACATGTTAGCCTGTAGTGAACGCAAGATTTCTGTGTGTTCTTGTGTCCAATTCTTGATTGAAAAATCAGGTTTAATTAATGCGTAGAGAGGTTTAACCCTTTCTGCGTAGTTTAGAATGTATGTTCTTCCAAAATTTAGGAAACCCAGGATGGATTGTAAGTTTTTTTGCGTTTTTGGAGGTTGGAGCAGTGCACACTTTTCTAAAAAGTTAGCTGCCAAACTCTTGCCTTTACTTGAAAGCTCATATCCAAGAAATAGGACATTGAGATGGGCAATTCTGGACTTTTTAAAGTTGAATTTGTAGCCCTCAGAGGCGAAGCCCAGTATAATGGTGCTCACCCTGTTCAAGTGTTTGTCCAGGTCATCGTCTGTCAGATATATGTCATCGACATAGCACAATGCCTCATTGTCATAAATTTGTAGTAACTCCGTTACCCTCGCTGAGAATAAACCTGGGCTGTTCTTGAACCCTTGTGGGAGTCGACAAAATTGACGCTGGGTCCCCATTATGGGGAATGCTGTTAAGTACCTGCTTTCAGGTGCTATGTTTTGACAAAAGAAACCATTTGAGATGTCTAATGTGGTTTTATATTTTTTACGCACAATGTTATTCATTAAGGCTGTGATATGTGCATTTTGCACTGCAAATGTTTTTGAACAAGTGTTTAGGTGTCTGTAATCCAAAACTAAACGATATGTATTGTCTGGTTTGGAGAAAGGAAACAAAGGATTGTTCATTGAGGAGGTGCATGTTTCAATCACTCCTTGGTATTCAAGTTGATCTAAGATCTCCCTGACCTGTTTTTTAGCTTCTTGCTTTATTGGGTACTGCCTTTGTGCAGTCGGTTCATGTTTCAGATGTATTTTATGGTGAGGTGAGTCCTCATCCCATCCTACATGATTTTTATATAATGCTGGGGCCTGGGCTACTGCCCATTTCCTGACATATGTGTATTTTAGGTGTATTGGAATATGGTTGGAGAAGGCAGGCATAATAATGTCCTCGCCGTGTGGGCACTCCCTGACAAATTGTGGTGGCCAGTCTTTTTCTGCTAGAAGTATGTCATAGCCCCTCGATAGTCTTTCCCAAAAAGGTGCTTTCACCTGTCTAGGTTTGTCTCCCTCCATCCGGAGTGTTATTTCATATAACTTTTGTGGAGTACTAACCCTGGTGTCTACAGTCTCAACTGTAATGTACTCATTCAAGTCCACTATCTCCAGAAGTTCCTTCAGGTTCTGGCGAGCTATTGTGACTTCTGCTGCACTGTCCAGCATTGTCTGAGCCCATTCTCCGTTCTTGAGTTGTGTTCTCAGTATTCTCGGCATGTCTGATCTTTAGACCTGCTACTTTCTTTTTGGAGAATTGAGGTTTTGTTTTGCTTTTTGTAGCGTGTTTTTCTTCTTTGGATTTCACGCGTTCTTCTCTATGTTCTGATCGTCCTCTTCTTTCCGAAGTCTGTGATGAGATCTGAAAGGGACGAGAGGAACGTGTATCAGTATCATGATACCTGTCAGGTTTTCTCAAATTATCCCTATTCCTGAGGTTATACCTCCTTTCAGAGGGCTCCTTTTGAGGAGACCTACCTCGGGATTGAGAACGTTTTTCGTTTGAATGTTATTAGTCTCCCACTTCTTTTTAGAAGATGTAGGAGTTTGTTTAATAGAGTCCTTCTCAGGACTTTCAGATAGTTTCGGCTTCACTGGTCTTCCACCCAAACTATCTCTGCCTAATTCTGCATAAGATTGTTCTATAATTCTGGGTAGCTCTGTCTGATGTTCTGTAACATCGAATTCCCTTCATTTTTGGCGGATCGCCACTGCTGCTGCCTCCCCTTTAATATTAGATAATATTATTGCTGAGACCTGGTCGAAATTTTTCAGTAATTTCATACCTAAATTTAGAGCAGGCTCTGCCCCATATTCATTTTGAATTTGTTTCAGGACATCTGGTATTACCGCAATTGACGGAATGCCATGTGTTTTAGTATAGATGGCAGCAAAGACTGAGCCCCAAGTGGTGCAGTCTTCCAGTTGTGGTGTGATCCCCATTGGTAAACTGATTGTTAGGATTCTGTGTTTCTCATACGGGCTAGTATTTAGAAATACTGCTTCGATTTGAGTAATTTTTTGAGCTATCCAGAAGGGAATTTGCTCACGTTTTGTGGGCATTTTACCCATGACTGCGTATAGAGTCTGTGGTGTAATTTTTAGTGTATTCCCCTGTTGGGGAGTTTGATTTGGAAGTGTCAATGGTTGTTGAACTGTGAAAGTCTGCATGACATATTGAACCAATTGTCTGTAGATTTTTATTAACTCTGTGAGTTGAGTAAGTAATTCCTCGTCTGACATCTCTTCAATGTCAGGATGAGGTGTGTAGCCAGCTAGAATCGGCCATGCTGCTCCTGGTCTACCTAGTGGACCGAGCCTGGTAATGTTTCTGTGATGTTTTAGGGCGCCTTTAAACCAGAGCTGATGCTCCTGGTATGTTAATGGAATTTCAATATCCTCGAAAGGAATATATTCCTCTGGTGGATCATCTTCTTTGTAGAAGTGAAACGTGTGTGTTACTGAATTTGATTCAGGAAATATTACCCATGAATAGAATACCTCTGTCTGAAAGGATTCGTGTGCCTCTATCACGAAAACTGCTCTACCGCCTCTTGGTGGTAGGCCATGTTTTATGAGTTTTAGAGTGATGGCTCTTCTTAAGTTTTGAGGGATGTCTATAACACCCTCCTCAGTTTCAATAAAACCTGTGATGTTATAAGCTGTTGCAGCTGGCTGATCCGCAGCTCCACCGTTTCCGGTCTCAGTGTCGGAGTCAGGCATTTTGTTGTTTGAAAAATGTAGAACAAGTTTCAAGGAAACAAAGATAAGGTGCACAATATTTTGGAACACTGTATCCTTCAACGTTGAGCAAACCAAACAGCTAATATATAGGGTGTTTCCCTATGTAGCCGTGGTGGATACTTAACCCTGCCCACTCCAGACGTCTTTTGGAGTATATGGGTAGGGGTCTCTGAGAGAAAAAGCACGGCTGAGTTACTCAGTATCTAGCGTTAAATTACCGCCTTACCAAACGTTGGGCGCCATGTAGTGTAGCTCCTATTTCCCTAATAGGCTCTGCGCATTGGAATAATATATCCTATAGGCTTGACATAGGACTGAGGTCGGTATGTCCCTATCGAGTATATTAAACTTAATTACTTGTGCCAGCTAGCTCAGAGGCCACTAGAAACTCCTTGACAACAAGAAGGGAGTAGTTTCTGGCAGCCGCAAAACATGACCACTTTGTTTCCCTTTAAAATCAGAACGTGTCCCAGAGTTGTAGAAACAATAGATAACTATTTCACTCAGCTCAATTGTGCATACTTAGTTTTCCTCAAAGTTACACAGAAAGAATAGACGGGCGTTTCAATAAAAGATTTATTGAACAGTCTTGTTTCTCGTGTAAGTTAAATGTGCTGTTATGATCACAAGACAGTATGCGAGATAAATAATGTACAGCGTAAGCAGTAGAAATAAATAGTACTGCGATAGCATTATCTTTAGCAGATATTCATTTACATAAATAACACAGACTAAAAATGCGAGTACTCATACGATGCGTTTCTAAGCTAGTTCTACCCCAATGTACCTAAACTAACCTAGGTGTAGGGAGAGGTATGAAGTTAAGTCTAGTATGCCTAGTATGCCAAGAGTCCCTCTAGGTTCTAGTCAGCTCCATACCTTAAGAATGAGAGAGGTGGGAATCTCTTGCCAGACTCAAACTCCAACACTCCGCAAGGGAAGTCAGATCACTGGAAGCTGGATTCTCTGCATGCAGGGATGACAGCGTCTTCTCAGTGCGTCAGGCCGGGAAACGGGCTCCTCTGAAGTCGAGGTCTCCTCTAGTTTACAAGGGCTAGGGAAGGTATATTTATACCTGAGAGGTACCTCAGAATGTTAGAATTGACGTGAATCGGACAGTGGAAGATGTCATGAATGAACCCCTAAGGTATAATGGTTCATGCATAATAGATGAGTCCTTGAAGAAATCAATAGTCCTGTGCTAGGGAAACTCCCGAAGCCTAAGGGTCTGTTCTTCAAGAACTCGTTGTGACGTTAGGGTGGACGGATGTCGGAGACCATGCCTGTATTTGGAGTGCACGGTTTAATGCCTAAATAAGGACTTGGATTTTATGCCTATATAAGGGCAGGGCGAATTGTGCCTATATAAGGACATGATACAGGAAAACCTATATACGGACACCCTAAGAGGAATACAACACCAGCGCTGCTACGTCCTGGGAGCTGAATTTACGGTCCCTGTGAGTTGCTGTGTGCCCGTGTGTAGAGCACATTTCTTACTGCTGGGTATTGCTGGTGGGACCTATTGCTCTTCGGAGGAGGTGAAGTACTCTCACTGTCAAGACTGTTACTACCACTGCAGTGCATTGTTGATAGCGTTCATTGGCTGAGCTTGGGAGCGAGAATTTCTCGGAGTGGGCGCCAGCGACATACTCCTATAACTGCGTCCGTCTCCTGTTTGCTCTCCTGAATTTGACTCTCGATTGTTGTTGATTGTAGGCGTTGCCCCCCTCGCTTTGGGAGGCGTCTACATCATGGGCAAGCCAGATAAAGCGCAATCCAAACTGAACTTTGAGTTATGAAAATCTAGACACAGAGAGGATGCCTCTGGGACGTCTGCTCCCGCATCTGGTGACGAATCCGAGGTCTCGGGCAGCGAATTTAAACATATCCTAGCTACCATCCAGAAAAGCCTTTCCACAATAGATGGTAAGATTGACTCCTTATCTTACAGAATGGACCGTATGTCTGAGCGGTTTGATAAGTACGCAGAACGCCTTGATATGTCTGAGCGGCATATCTCTGAGATAGAGGAAGCACAAATGGAGGTACACAGTACGCAGAAGCAAATGGATAAAGCGTTAACTATGCTTCAGGATAAGGCGGAGGACCTTGAGGCCAGGTCCAGGCGCAGTAACCTGCGCATCACGGGCCTTCCGGAATCAACCACCACTGGGGTCATGGAGGTGTTCGTGGAGAAACTGCTAAGAGACCTGCTGGGCGCTGAGACTTTCTCCCCTATGTTTGTCGTGGAACGTGCACACTGCTCCCTGGGTCCTCGCCCTCCTCCGGGTGCCCCCCCTGTGCCCCATTATTGCTAAGCTACTTAACTACCGTGACAGAGATGCTGCTCTTAAGAAAGCTAGAGAATTAGGTGAATTAAAGTTTGAAGGCTCTGCACTTTCACTGTTTCCGGACTTTACGCTTCAGGAGGCTAGGATGCTATCCGTCCCGATGAAACGTAAGCTTAAGGAACAAAATATAGAATACGCAATGCTCTACCCAGCGAGACTCAGGGTTGTAGTTAATGGCTCGAGAAAGATTTTTACAGACCCTAGGGCCCTTCAAAAAGCTCTCAAAGACTGGAAAATGGTGGAGCGGAATAGTAAACCCACGTGATCTGGACGATAACGACTAACTTTGTCTGATGGCGCAAGGAACCCAGGGTTTTTCTTTCTTCCTGGTATGCTGTCTTCCATTATTCAAGATAATATTGCAATGATGATGTTATAGTTATATTCCTTTTATTGTAGCTGTGGGTTGCCCCCACTGATTCTTGCAATGACTTGCAGGGTCGAGCCTGATCTGTGATATGTCCAAATGGAGTATAACGTACACCTAGTAGAATAAGGTTATGTTAATATGGTTGTGGGCGGTCTTCTCCCCAGGGTGGGAAACATCTCTGCTTAGACGGCACTGCTTTTGTTTGTTGAATACTGTTATGTCTGGCCACATCCACCTCCGTGGGTTACCCCCAGGAAGTTTCATTGCCTTTTTTTGTTTCATGACTATTATTATACGTCATTGTGCTATTTTGGGTTATTATGCAGGGTGGGGAACAGGTTGTAAATGCCGAGTTGGGGTTGGCATTGAGTGGGTGGGGGAGGGTTGGGATTTTGTTCGGTATCCACAGTTGGTGTACATGATCATGATGTGCGGGGATTTTACGCTGCAGTCCCATGCAACTGCACGCAGATGTCAATATGAGTAGACAGCGACAGTCACTAGATGGCACTCCCCGACGTCTGCCAGGGAAAGTTAGGTTCATCACCTGGAACATCCGGGGGCTAAATGATTTTAGGAAACTGCGCAAAATACTAGCTTATCTCAAACGCCACGAAATTGATGTCGCACTATTGCAAGAAACCCATTTAGCCCCTAATAACTGTTTTCTTAACAACAAGAGGCTGCTAGGCACATTTCATGCTGCAGGGTTTACCTCTCACGCCAGGGGTGTCCTTACCTGGATCAATCCCAAATCAGGCATCTCCATGACAGTGGTTAAAACTGATCCCAATGGTAAATATGCTGTTTCAAGGTGTCATGGCTCAGGGTTAGATGTCCAAGTTGTTAATATATATGGCCCAAACTATGATGACCCTTCCTTTTACAAGTCACTGTTAGCCCAGGTTTCTAGCAGCCCGATCATACCTCAATTAAGGGGCAGTGACTTGAACTGTATTCTGAATCCCATCCTAGACAAGTCGGGTGGACAAGGACGCCACATTTCCGCTACAGGCAAAGCCGTCACTGATATAGCACTGCAGTTAGACCTGGTAGATGTATGGAGGGCAAAGCACTCGGAGGCAGGTGGATTCACACATTATTCAGCCCCTCATGACACACACACTAGGATTGACTACATTCTACTGGACAGATCGCTCCTCTCCCATGTCCGTAACTGCGAAGTCATGCCTCACACTCTTTCAGATCACTCCCCAACTATCCTAGAGGTTGAGACACCGCCACGGGTTGTTGCTCCCTTTACATGGAGATTTCCCCATATTCCCTACTTGACACTGCGTTCAAAGGTGAGCTAGCCACTGCTATCACCGAATTCTTTACTATTAACACAGACTCCGTTAGGCACTTCACCACAGTCTGGGAGACATTTAAAATATAAATAAGGGGGGTCACCATTAGTAAGCATGCCGGTGTTATGCGCTCGATCAGGGGTACACTTATCACTTTAGAAAAAAAGCTTGTAGAATTAGAATTGGCTCCTCAGGGGTATAGCGACCCTTAGATAGCAAAGGCTATGAAAGAAACGCTTGAGGAATACAGTGCAGAGGCTGATGCTGAGGTTAAGCACATGGGGAAGTACAATATTGCTAAATCCTACGGCGAGGACGACAGGCCGGGAGCCGTATTGGCTGCACCGGCCCGACGACAGAGGGATACGAGGGGGATTTCTGACTTAGACAGGGGAGATGGTACCATCATGACAGATCCTTCGGAAAAAGCGCAAGCATTTAGTCAGTACTATAGTGACCTGTACAGTTCACATATTACAGTTGATGAGTCCGCAGTTCTTGACTATTTGGAGCATGTGCAACTACCATGGCTAACCAACTCTCAGAAAGAATATCTTATGAGGCCGCTTGATGCAACTGAAATTCGCATCGCTTTGAATTATATACCGGATGGCAGTGCCCCGGGTTTGGACGGACTTACGGTTCCCTTCTATAAAACTTACACAGATCTTCTGCTTCCCCACCGTAGTAAATTATTTGAGGAAATTGTGGACACTGGTATAATGCCGCAATCAATGAGGGAGGTGCTCATAGTTACCCTATTAAAACCCGACAAACCCCCTCAATTGTGTGCATCCTATAGATCTCTCTCACTCCTAAATGTAGACACAAACATATTTGCTAAGATTCTTGCCAATAGAGTTTCCCCTCTTCTCCCCATACTGGTTGGCCCGGAGCAGGCTGGCTTTGTCCCGGGTCGTACGCTTACCCAAAACTTAAGGACCGTATTTGGCGTCATACAGCACATTACACCCGAACTTAAGGCTGCCGCCTTTTTTTAGACGCCGCAAAGGTGTTTGACTCTGTGGAGTGGACTTTTATGATGGCAGTGCTATGTAGGATGGGGTTTGGAGATATTTTCATTGGTTTGGTTTCTGTATTATATAGCCAGCCGGCAGCAAGGGTTAAAATTAGTAATTATGTCTCATCTTCATTTTCAATATCCCGGGGTACAAGGCAGGGCTGCCCCCTCTCACCATTATTATACGTCATAGTTGCAGAGCCCTTAGCACGTGCGCTGAGGGAATATCATGGGCATCGGGTTATTCGTTTCCCTAACTATAATTTGATTATCTCTGCTTATGCGGATGACATGTTAATATACGCTCGGGACCCCGCCATCAACCTTTCCCTTTTAATTCGGGACGTTATAAAATTTGGAGGAATATCGGGATTAAAAATTAATTGGGATAAATCCATCATATTTCCACTTACCCCCTCGATGGTCCCATTTAACTTGGACTACCCTTTACAATGGACCAATGAGTCGGTCCGATACTTAGGCATACAAGTGCACACTGATTCTAAAGTGGTGTTGCGTGACAACTTCGGTAGGGCAATCGCTAAGCTGGAGAGCGATATCGAGAGATGGATCAAGCTACCACTCTCTCTGGTGGGTCGCGTATCTCTGATGAAGATGATAGTCTTGCTTAGAATGCTGTTCCTCTTCACTAACATACCTATGGTGGTTCCCCAACATTTTTAAAAAAAATCTCAAGGCTCTGATGGTTAGGCTGGCGTGGGCGGGGAAATCCCCCGGGGTCAAGATGGACACACTTACACTTCCCTACTCTATGGGTGGTCTGGGTGCCCCAGACCTTGAGCTTTACTACAGAGCTGCTCAGGGCTCGCATGCTTATTACTGGTGCCACGGACCACACACTCTCCCACACCTTCTCATAGAGAGTATTGCTTCTGACCCTTCCCCGCTTCCCCGGCAACTCACTCAACCTCCCAACAGACATTATGGCCTTCTCGAGTCTGTAAACTGTATGGTCCATGCATGGAGTGAACTATTAAAAAGGCAGGCGGGCACTCTGCTTTATTCTCTCCTACTTACATTGGATTGGTGCCAATGGTTTTCTTTGGGCACTGAAGCTGCTGTCAAGATAGCGCTTAGAAATGTCAGATTATTAAAATGGGTGATTTCTTCTCTCAGGGCAGAGCCCGGACGTGGGATGAGGTCGCCACTGTTGATCACGGTGCTAGCTCCTTGGTACAATTTCAATACTTCAGGGTACGACACGCTTTGAGGGCGCTGCTGGGAGATGAATATTTAGAGCCTCCGGCTCTCTCGTCTTTCACTTACCTTTTGCGTGCCAAAACCCTGTATAAGTTGATCTCTAACATATACATCATGTCCCAGGAATACTGCTGTGCCAATTACTCCCTGCCGAGTGCTCAGTGGCAGTTAGACTTAGAGGTATCCATTGATGATAGGCTATGGGAGTACTGCTGCGAGGTCACCCAATCAGTGTCTTTAAATGGTAGGCATAGATTAATACACTTCAAGTTTTTGAACCGAACATATTATACACCCTCTCGCCTCCACAGATATGGTTTATGTGAGTCTGACAGATGTGAGCGATGCGAGGCAAGCGGTGCAGATTTTTTCCATACGGCATGGGTATGTCCACAGATTGCTGCTTTTTGGAAACAGATATTCATGGAATTGGGGAACCTCGTTGGTACTCCACTTACTCCGGATCCCCTATTAGCCCTGTTGGGATATACTAAACCACACCCTAAAGGGGTTAGGCTTTCTTCTGGCTAAGAGGCGAATTGCTATGCGTTGGGCACGAGGACCTCCTCCCTCAAAATCTGAGTGGGAAAAAGATATGATTTTTTGTAATACGCAGTCCGAAACAAATAGTGAGTTAATGCCCCCACAGAGTCGCCCCAAGAATTTTTTGGGCCTGTATAAACAGTATTTGTTGTCAAGGGATGAGAATGGAACGGACGGTGTTTAATATTACTGTGCAGGAACTAGTCTCTTAAATTGTGATATATCATTGGAGGTAAAACTGATGTACATGGTTATATTTTTTTTTCACTTGGTGTGATGTTGGTTGCTGAAATACCCATTACGGTAGAGTGTTATTCAATATGTGGCCGCTGTCCCTTCTGCATATCTAATGGATCATTTCTCTTGCTTTATTTTCATTCATGTCTTGCAGACTGCATGATATTTCTCCTTGCTATAATGTTACTGACACTGTATTATGTACACTGCTGTGGACTGTTAAATACAATTAATTTAAAAAAAATTTTTTTAAAGTATAGGGGCAAACTTAATAAAATGAACTGTATGGTTCAGAAATATCATTGGGTAAAGTATTTGCAGGAGATGTATAGCAAAGGGCATAGGGAGTTTCCTACTGTGAATCATAATTATGATGAGACATTTTTCAATGCTTTCTCGCCAAAGGTGATTAAGGAGGTAATCATGAGCCTGAGACTCATGAGGGTGGAAGGATTGGATAATTTCCCAACAGTAATAATTCTGGTTAATAGTGACTGGTGGGCAGAGTTCTTCGACTGAACATTTAAAGCAGTCATAATAACGGGACTTATTCCCAAAAGTTGAAAAGGGGCCACAATAAAACCAATATTTAAGAAGGGTAACCCATCTTGCCCAAAGAATTGCAGACTCTTGAGCCTTACTGACGTTGCTTGAAAAGTGTTTTCAAAGCTCCTAATTATTAACTTAGAGAAAGGGACAGATACCAATGAATTAATCCCAGTGAAGCAAGGTGGTTTTAAAAGAGAATATTAAACATTAGATCTTTGTTTTAGTGTATGGCCAATTACCAAGAAGTCAATGCAAATTATGGGCAACTTATTTTGCTGCAATGTTGGCTTCAGAGCGGCATTTGATTTTGCAACTGTAAAATACTTTGGGAGGCTTTAAAGAAACAAAAAAATCCAGAAGGTCTATTAGCAATCCTAATGGAAATGCAGAGGGGAAACTGGGCAAGTGCTGAATTAAATATAGGAGGCCTGATGTCTAAGTAAATTCCTGTCAAGAATGGCGTATGCCAGGGTTGGGTACTGGCTCCGACTCTCTCTGATTTTTAATTAATGGATTTACCCACAGACCTATTGAGTGCCCATACATTCTTGCCAAAAATAGAAAGGGAGACATGTGCCTTATCTTTTATATGCAGAGAATTTGGTAATTATGGATGTAACACAAATAGGGTTACAACATTCTTTGGATGCTTTCTCTAAATAGTGTGCCAAAAAAAAATGAATATTACATATGGGAAAAACAAAAACAATGGTATTCGAGTGAAAAAGGGGAGAGGATGTGGCCTAAGGGCTAGGGCGGTCGACTTCAAATCTGGGGAACCGGGTTCGAGTCTCGGCAACGACGCTCAACATCCTGTGATTCTGGGCAAATCACGTAATCTCCCCGTGCCTAACAAAAATGAATGTGTCCTTATGTAACGTAACTGGTGCTCATGTAAAGCGCTCTGATACCTGCTACCTTCGGGTCAAGTTTGCGCTATATAAAACTTCGGGAAAAAATAAGAAAATGCACCAATGGATCATTGATAAATTTAGGGCAGAGGAAGGTACCTCATATTGATGTCTTGGAATGCACTTTACCACAAATTTAGACTGGAAATTCCATTTAGATGTTGTAGAATCTCGTGAAATACCAAGTATAGAAGGATTACATAAATTAAGTGCGGATTACAGAGGACCTTTTTTGTCACCGGTTTTACAAGCATTCAAGGCAATTGTACAAACCAAATATTTATACAGTACTGAAATATTATATATGAGTGGGCTATAAAACTAGAATAGGTTGGAGGGTCAGTGTTTGAAAGGACTTTTGAATCTGCTAATGTACAAGCAATAAGGATGGAAACAAGATTATGCTCTTGGTATTTTATATCAATGAAATTATTGTTGAGATTTTTAAATAAGTTACTAGTAGCCAGAGAAGATAAAGTAGAGATTTACTGTAAAATTGACCTTTTAAATAGTGATCTGAGGCGGGCTGAAAACCTAAGACAGAAAATAAATGCAATAGTTGATTTGCTTTCTTTAGACCCTCCCACCTTAGAATCTCCTGTGAAAATTTCATGACTCAATCTAAATATGAAAATATGAAAATTGAAATAATGTCCAGAGATCATGTCTTAAAATATTTATAATGAAAGGTCTCAGTTTCACATCTGATTGATTTGTGGTGTAACCATGGTGTATTTCCCTATATTTCTAGGTTACAAAATCAAGGTATGCAACATTAAATCTTAAAATTTAGGTTGGGGTGAATCTAATATTTGCTTGTACTGACTAAGCTAATGGTATTTTGAAAACAAGGAAGCACTGTAAACGTGGAATGAATATGAAATGCTCAATGTACATATTACATTGGATTGTCAATTTTTATAGGGGAAAGACTGGGATTTATAAAACCAATTTAAACCAAATATAATACAAGAACATGGCAGAGATAATTTAGTTTTATTTATTAGCTATGCATTCCTTAGATGTAATAACTTCTATTTTTCAAATAGTGTAAAATAAGAATATATATATTTTTTTTAACTTGTAATATTGCCAGGTCCTCTAGAATTTTATGATATGTGTAATGAATTGAAATTGTATATGTTTTAGGATGTGTGCATCCTACAGTTTAATAAACTACAGTCCCAATAAACTGAATTTTGATTGACTGACACTGTCAATAGCTCAAGACCTCAATCTATAACATTATCAGTGATTACTTGTGTTCTGGTTCAGACAGTACTTTGTATTAAAGCTAATGGTCTTCTATTCCTGTTGGATCAGGGTCAAAGGTGAGAAGCATGGAGACTGGCTATGTGTCAGGTGACATGGTGGTCACAAACATATGTTCTGAGATGGTGTCAAGATTATCATTTTATTGTAAAGATGTCGGGCCAGAGTGAAAGTAATTATATAAAGTCTCATGGCCAACCTTTTAAGGTGTAATTATGATTCTGAAGAATTATTAGAGACTGAGATTTACTGAATCATTGTAATCATAAATATGTCTTATTTCTTAACATCATTAAGGGCTGATTAACAGATGAGACATTAAACCTTACAGTATTTGTGTTTCTTTACTATTTTTTATGTAATAAATGTAGGTATATTTTCAAGTATTGTCTCTATTGTGATATACATACTTGCCCATAATATTCTTAGAGTAGGCTATACTTAATCATACAACACACAGAACATAATCACAATGTTTATGATATTTCGTGAAACTGGCTTCCCCAATCACAGCTGAAGTTTTAATTTCGAAATCATACAAAGGTAACAATCATTACAAACATTTGGTTGCATTCCAAGACACAGTCTGATTTCTAACTCACCACCCCATCCAATTAAAGAAATAACTTTTTAAAGATTATCCTTCAGCTTCTAATACTCTAATTTATGTAATAATGTGATTGATAGAAGCCATGTTTAAACGACTAAACATTCAATGGATAAGTCTCATTTATACAACTAATGGAATGTTAGTAAATGTTAACACGTCTGACCAGCCAATCCTTTCTTACTCTTGAACAAAGGTGAATCAAGGTTAATATAAAAATGAAATCATACGCCTCCCTAAATAATAAACATATTCACAGCTCCTTTATAGAATACCCAAGCTACACACTAATGCAATGATATATAAATCACACTCAAACAGGTTAAAAATAAGGAATGTGTTTATGCAAATACATCTGAAGACTAGACTTGTACGTACCCCCTCCAGTGTTACTAACATACAACAACAGAATATATTACCAACATTATGTAGATTTTACCCCCATAGTTGTAAGACAGTTGGAAGAGCAGTACAATGTTATTAAAAAGGCTGGACTCTTTTTATGTCACTCCAGGTCACAGTCCTAGTTGAGGAAACAGTGATGTCTATCACATTCCTAGGCATATATGGATGCAGTACAATTTTGAACATCAAGGAAAAGAAGTTTAAAAAAGAAATTAATTGTACACATAGGGGCCGATTCCGATTCGGGCCGGAAATCTCTCCGACCGAGCCGGACCCGGAGAGAATTCCGACCGAATCGGACTCTGGCAGTCCGACCGAACGAGTACGATGCGCACGCATGCTATCGGACTTGATTCGGTCGGACTCCCATTGAAGTCAATGGGAGCTGGTCGTACAACGCGTACGCGGGCTCCCATTGCCTCAATGGGTGCGAGGCGAACAAGGGCGCCCCCTACAGCGTGTACGCGGCGAAGCGCATCGTGCCGTACATGCACAGGTAGGGGGGACCCATGGGTCCCCCCTGTGTGTGACTCGCGCGGCCACGCATACAGGGGGGTCCGACGCGGACCCCCAAAGTCTGGCTCCGACAGCTCTTTAGAGCCGGACGGCGCGAGTCGGTCGGACTGCTCGCGGTGCGCATCGTACTTACCCGGCCGGGGAACGTCTCCATTGCGCGGTGTGAGTCGAGTCCGTGTGAGTCGGTCGGAGCGTGTTGAAGCCGCGTACGAGTCGGTCGGCGATTTCGCGGGCGCTTGCATCGTACTCACTCGGCCGGACCGCGTACCAATCGGTCGGGAAACAGGGCTCCGAATCGGATCCGGTAAAGCCGAATCCGATTCGGAGCCCTACCGGCCGAGATCGGAATCGGCCCCATAGTGTGGCAATCACGTTTGTCACATTTACAACATGTAATAACATGCCAATCTCTAAATTATTTTAATCATGAACGATTTTTTTTCACTATCAGAATGCAATTACAAATGAAAGAATATAACCTGTTTAAAGTTAATGTATGATGATATTACTATGAATGTACATTTGTGCTTAGCATTTTATAAAAAATCTTTATTGGTGAAAACAATAAACATTATAAAATGAAAGCTTGTCTAAGAAGGTTTTACCATTATGTAATCTTTTTTAAAAACACATTTATTTAAATTAAATATTTTCTTGGTGCAAAATGCACACATCATGTATTAATTGTAAACATGATGACCATTTACAAAATAGAATAACTATTGTTTCACATCACTTTTGTTGTGCAACGCAAGTCAAACATACTTAAAAGTGATGCACGGCCACACAAAAGGCCTATGTCATCGTGCAATGGGTGTGCATGCATAGAACCGTGACAATCATATTCTTAGAAATAAGTTACATGTAGAGAGGAGCAGACGTGGTGTGGTTGTTCTGCCTTGGGTTAGAGCAATTAAGGCTTTTTTGTGTTTATTGCAAAGTACACTAAGTTTCATATTTTCATTGTTACTAAAGTGCTAAAATGTTTGCACTATATTCTAGTGAACCTTTTATCAATTTTTGTAAAGATGTCGGGCCAGGACGAATTAATTCAAGGAAAACTCATGGCCAACCTTTAAGACGTATTTATGATTCTGAAG
The DNA here is from genome assembly GCA_963921515.1 of Calotriton arnoldi. NCBI lineage: Eukaryota > Metazoa > Chordata > Amphibia > Caudata > Salamandridae > Calotriton > Calotriton arnoldi. The sequence goes on from CAWUFW010009846.1 coordinate 510,480, forward strand.
AACAGGGTGTTCTTATATTTAACATAGATAGATGCCTACAAAAAATGCTAGCTGCAGGTGGGAATGTTGGCCAGGGTTATCCGTTTAATAAGAGAAAAATAAGATGGTTTCATGTGGCTCATCATATAATACAAAAAATGGTGCAGAATGAATGACTCGACAATTTCAGCACAAATGGCCCAATACTGTAGCCAAGAAAAAAGATATCTCTCACCATTTAGGCTTTGAAGTTAATAGCCCTGCTGGTTAATGGATATATAAATATTGTATAATGCCATTCTTTTTTAAAAATATCATAATTTTAATTTTTATATTAGTGAGTACTTCATTTGTTTTTGTTCCTGGTAATAATCTTATAATGATGTGAAATTAATTATAAATGTAGTGCAGTAATTTAAAATGTATTATACTTATGAAATCTCCAACAATATGAAGATTGACAAAATTGTATTTAATTAATCGTATTGCCTGTTATTCTACTCAAAATACTACATATAAGATATGACAAAGTTAATAATTTTACTTTTTTACTGACATATAGCATATAATGTACTTTTATTTGAAATGCAATTATTAATACTATATATAATATATGTAAAAATAATATAAATAATACTGTTTGTGGTCATCATGTGCACTTTAAAATGTTGGAATAGAACCAATCAATCCTGAAGAATTTAATCAGCCAGCATCATCTGATAGTATGTCTAAAAATTTTTAAATTTCACAAAATTAAATACAGTATATTAATGACCTGCGTCTTAAGGACTGATAATGGTAGGCTTTTTTTGTTCTAATGTTTGAACTCAACCATACTTGACAAAACCAACAAGGGCTCTACTCGTGTAAATCTGATGCTTCCTTGAGTCAACGCAAGTTTGATGGATGGGGGGGCACCGATTTACTGTGGCCCTCCCACTTCAACGAACTCCAAATCATGCCCTTAGATTCTTATGAGCAGAATCACACTTTACACTATTCGTTCGGTAATGTCCTGAACTTTGTAAGAATAAACTAACCCTTACAGGGACTTGATTCTCATAAAACAAAACATTATCAATGTTCTGAATAGATTTTGAAGCAAGCACAAAGTAATGTACTGCACCACAGCCCTGTAAATATGGAGCGTGGAGTTACCAAAAATGGCTTTGGGTTGTGTAGTGCTAACTCTGGCCACACTAGCTCGCATTGGACCTCACATTTATATAGCATTTCAACATGTTACATGGAGCTGATCGACAGATCCATGGGCCTTTTTGACTTCCAGTTGAACACTGAAGTCAAATTTCAGGCCTTATTCTCATGATTATGCCAGGCCATTTTGATTTCAAATAACGAGAAGGCCTGCTAACCTGACTGGTTCATGAAGGTCTGATAACCCCATGCACAGCCAGGTGGAAAAGGCACTTACTCTACCTGCCATAAGATTAAATCTAACACCCTGAGAATGATAATTCTTCAGAGGATGGTGTTTATATGTTGGTGCTGGTTGATGTAGTACACCGGTCAGAAGATGAGTACATACTCTTTTGTGCCTAGATAGTTTGACTTTATTTAATGACCCTATCAACATATGGTTCTCATTAAGCCAATGAACTAAGAAGGCATGCATTATATTGTAGCTACATCAGTCACACAAAATGGGATTAGGTCTGTCCTTAAGATTGTTTTAGCTACCTCACAAGTCTTTTGTAAAAAATCATGAATAAAAACACATACATATAAGGTCAGCCATTGCACCCATTAGTCTGAACAATTTTGCTTCCACCTTCCTCAGCATACAGCATGGGGTTGCGGGTCAGCCCACTTGAGCTATTTGTCATCAATTACAGCACTTCAAAGCCAACAGTACAATTCCTTTGTACCAATAGCAATTATATTTTCTTGTGATGTGCATTTAAAATGAAAAGGGTTCTGAGTACATGTGGCTACTGTTATATTAAAATTATAGCAATGAGCTTTTTTATTTAAAATTTTCATTTCGATCATATGGCAGGTACGTTTTCTTTGTTTTCTTTGTTTTGTTTTGTTTTGTTTTTATTTTTTTTATTTTTATGGCCTATTCTTGCAATAACAACACTTTTTTTTATATAAATGAATGATGGTACCAGTTTGCCAAGGGCAGGCCTATAGGCTTGTCAAAGTTTATTGCATCATGCAATCTACATTTCTTTTCTGAAGCAAACTGTGGTGTCAGCAAGCCCCTCCTAAATCATCTCACGTCCTTTTCAAAATATGATTTTGTCTTGATCTTCTTTGCTCTCTGCAAGGCATATATTTGGAGGTCACTTTCATAAGCCCGAACACTTCTGAAAGTGGCCTCACACTGATCTTATTAGCAAACTGCACTGAGCAAAGGCAGAAAGCAAGCAAGGACAAAACATTAATAGATATTAGAGTTGTATGCCATCCGCCAGTGTCAAGGTTAGGGCGCGTCCTCCGGACTGTACGCAGTGCCCTGCGTATTTTACAAATGGATATTGCTTACAAGCTAAAAAATCAAGAGCACGTGTATGGAAAGTAGATTGTCGAGTACTTGAAACAAGCCGCACTTCTGGATGCTGGCTAGTGAACTCTGTTGATATTTAACGAACTGGTCTAGTAAAACAATCCAGACTGGAAAACTAACATCTTCAAAAGAGTACAATTGTCATTGAAAGAATAAACAACTCCCTGGAAGTATGAACTTGCACCGCCACCTCGGTCATATAAATGCACTGTTTGCCTGTCTGCATCGGAGGGCTTAGTATGATCTGTAGGCATCGAGGACTGAGCAATTCGCAGAATTAACTAAGTTGAAATGACAGCTTTCTGCAGAGGGAGGCGATTACCATGCATAACAACTCTTTCCTAACTGGGACCCGTGATAATTGAAATAAGGTGGAATATTGGAGTGATGCACGTAATATTCCTTAGCTCCATTCCGGGATATTTCGACTTGTAATTTAGGTCAGCATTTCCCTCATCAGAGGCTCAACTAGACCCAAACTTGGGGGGAGGAGGGGGAGGGGGACTAACACTGCAGACTGTGGAGGCAAAGCCATCTTCAGAACCAGAGTGAGAATGGCTTGTGGTGACTTCTTTCACTAACTTATGGCACATTGTATTATTTGAGAGGAAATTTTAAATTTAGTCAATGATGCACCAAGGGCCATATTTGTGACAGGGGTTGTGTTTTCCTAAAGGATTTGTAAACAAATGGATGAAAAATGCTGCATTTATACACATTGGGCCAGCAGACTGGGCAGGATTTGAAATTTCAGATTCTTGTGCTAGGTACGATCAATGGTGCATTCTTAAATACACTGAGCAAGTTGCATTGGTCTCTACCTTCAAAAAACGACTTTCATAAGGTATGAGGCATCATCCCTAAAAGCATCAGAAAATCGATGACATATAATGCAGTGTATGCACAATCCTCTAAGTATTGTTTTGGTCATACGGCATTTCGCAGCAGACAATACCTTTACATTGTTTGCAGGATAGGATGTTAATAGAGGAGACTACTCTCTTGCTGTCAGGAGGAAGGATCCTTCATGTCCATGATCTATACCACATAGATTGTTGAAGCTCTACTCTGTGGTACTACATGAAAACCTTAGTTCGATCTCCCATCAAATATCAGTGGCTTTGATTCGCTTGGTCACTGCTGCAGCCTGAAACGCAACACTTTTGGAAAGATTGGCTACTTGTGACACAAAACTCACAGAAACTGGCCAGGTGTGAAAATCCATAGTGTCCCCAAAGCACACATTGACATCGATCAGAGGTAACCAGTAATAGAAGCTGCTACAATTGCCTTGATATTTCATACTCCTGGGAATGCTATTGCTACCACCGATCTCCGGGATCACGAAGGCATTTGTAGGATAGGAAACTGATCATACCTCTAAAAGCCCAGTTTTCTTTCTTTATTTACACTTTGTTGTCTCCAGCCAGCCTCTGGCTAGTACACAGAAGGATCTTGAATGGTTAAAGGCGGATCAAAGGATCAACCGTATGATGAGATTGTTGATCAAATGGTTTGTGATGTCACTTACAGTCAAATGGTTTGTGATGTCACTTACAGTCAAATGGTGTGATGTCACTTATGATCCTATTGGCATTTTACTGACGTACAAACCTATACCCAAATTTGCACCTAATTTCTAGTAACAGAAGATTCAATAGATGGGTCATATCATTATTTTTTCCCTTAGTTTGGGGAAATTACATTAGCCACTCTAAATTACTGATTTGAACCAATGTAAAAGCCTAGATTATCACTGCAACTACTATAACTAACATTATTATGTGGTTCTACTTTCAAAACACATTATCATGGTAAAAGAAAACACAGGGAGAACACAGGGAACACACTGAGTCAAGCTTTGTTCCTTTATCTTTGCATCCATGCCCATCACATGTGTGGTTCCTCAGTTCTCTGGGTTGTTGCCCTTTCCTTTAATGTCTATATCAGTTTGTTAATAGGTCATATTGGTTACAAGAGGCTTCATTTACCTTCGTATGTTGATAATATTAAATTTAATATGAGTCAATAATCCAAGGATAGAGCATAAATGTAATGACGTCATTTCAAGTGCTAGAATTGAGGTTTTTCTTTTGGGTTCTAAGCATGCATTTTCCTCTGCACTCTGTCCACACATGCCAACCATAAGAGCTGTATATGGAACGTTTACTTGTGGCATCTCCAAAAAAACTGTTTTGTCCCTTTGGTCTTAATTGTGAACCGCTTCTGAGAGGTAAGTGTTTCACAGGGGTCTGTGATCTCTCTCATGCAAGACATTGGATGACACTGCTCTGATTATATAAACTTGGACAAAAATACACCACTCATCTAGCTAATTGCCCTGTGGTCCAATGGTTGTTAACAAGAAACAGGCCCAGCCTTAATGACTCAAGATTAAGAACTACTGGTGGCAGGAACAGTAACTGTTTCATAGGCAAGGGTTTTATAGGCCTTAGGGGATTCTGAAAAATGCATGAAGACTTCATAGTGCTTTATAAGGAACCATATCTACATATGTCTGCCTCCATCCTCATGCATACGGGAAAACCTATGAGTCAATGATGAAGGACAAATTAATGAATGAGAAGATTTATTTAGGAAGTGTAGTACTTTTCAAGAACAAAAGAGAGAAAGACAGAAAAAGGAGAGAAATAAAGAGGAAGGAGAAGAGTAGGAAAGACAAAGGATAAAAAAGGAGGAGAAGAAGAGGAAAGAAAGAAACAAAATGTGAGAAAGCAGAAACGCAAAGAAAGGAAAAAACAGGAATGAAGCATAGAAGATGGAAGAAAGGGAGTATGGAAGGGAAAGATTGGGGAAGAAAAGAAAGAGAGGAAGGAATGATTGATGGTGATGATGGAAAGAAGAAATGAGGTAAACGAAGAATGGATGAAGAGCAAGGATGTAAGGAGAGGAATGAATGAATGAGAGAAAGAAGGGAAAGAAGGAAGGGTAGGAAGAAATGAAAGAAACGAAAGAAGCAAGAATGCAAAGTGAAGAAATGAAACAAAGGTGAGAAGGAAAGAAGGGGGGTAGCAAAGGAAAGACAAGAAGGAGGCAATGAAAAAAAGAAAGAAAGAATGAGACAAAGAAGCCAAAATGGAACAGAAAGAAAAGAGAAGGATTTAAGTAGAGAGTGAAAGAAACAGATGAGGAAAGGAGACAGCGACAGAAAGGAGACCAAGAAAGGAGGAGCGAGAAAGAAACAAAGGAAAATGATGAGAAAGAAAGAAACAAAGAAAGAAAGAAAGAAAGAAAGGCAAAGAGAGAATAGAAAAACAGATCAAAGAGTGTGCTCCGAGACTTTTATTTGTTGTCAGGCTTCTCACTAGGCATTGTGTAGTTAACAAGAGGATGGGCTGCTTAATGCTCCTGCACTGTACCTTTTGTAAGCTTTACATAACTGGGTGCAGTGTGTTTTAAGATGTATCATTATAAGGAAGGTAGCTGCATACTCCTGAACTCCACTGACAAGCAAGTTTCTCCAGGACAGCCTGCAAGCCAGTGGTAACCTGCGATTAACCTGTTGGAGTTCCCTGGCCTAGAGGTAGCAAGAAAAGCTGGACACTTTCTTTCCTTTTGTGCCCGAAGAGAAGAAAGCATCAAAACAACACTGGAACTCTGCATGTTGAAAGGACTGAGGAGCAGCAGGGACAATCACTGCTTTGAGCAGTCCACCCCACACTGTTGTGGCAGCCAGTAGACTCCTCTTCCTGCCATCACTCTTCCTCCATGTACAAGGGCATATAATCGACATAGCCCAAATGGTATTTACTCAAAACTTTCGCATACTGTGGGTGTGTGTTGTAAGAGCAAACTAATTTCCGGTCATTATCCAAAAAAAAGCAAGAATTGTGCAGTACTGCAGAGAGCCATTACCAATGCAAAACCTCTATGTTAGTTTAAATAACTGTACATTCATACAGTAGCCACACAACAACACATTTAAAGAAGGCATCTTAACATGTATGAGACACACAACTCACCAAAGAAGCAGTGGCGGCTGGCATTTAACAGGGGCGGGGGAAGGGAAGGTAGGAGGGAAAAAAATAAAAATAAACACTTACCTGTCTGCCGCCTCCTCTCGTTGCTTTTCATCCGCTTCCAGGGCAGGAAGCATCGGCTCCCAGCCTTCTGATAGCCAATCACAACGCTGCAATGCCAAGGTCAATGCAGCGTTGTGATTGGTCTGAGTGCTGTGGATCGGAGCTCAGCCAGAGAATGGGAGGCTGGGCACGCAGCCTTCATGGAGAACATGCAAAGCGCATGACGGTTTGCCCAGCCCGAGACAGCCTGCCAAAGCGTCCTGCACACTAGGAGTGGGCAAACCACTCCTCCCATGTGAGCAGAGCAACCCCGCCCCTAATCAGCTGAGCAAGGGGAAAAATAAAATGATAATAGCAATGAGTTTTTATCATTTTATTTATTTCCTATTTCGACCTGCTCAGTGGGGCGATGCTCCTTCGCCACAGCGGAGGAGCTGCAACTACAAACAAGCATTTGCAATGCAATAGGTCTCGCATTAATGAAAGTTTTAACTATTGCCCTTGCATTATTATTTGCAATCGCAATAGCTCAAAATTTTAATAATGCGTGACCTATTGCATTGCAAATGCTTGTTACTTTCATCACAAATATAATAGTTTGTTACGTTAAATGGCTATGAAACAATTCTATATTCGGAACATACTATACAAACTATTTTAGTTCTGTGTCTAAAGACAGAGCCAGGAACTACGCAGCTGCACCAAACAACGAGTGGCAGATTTACTAGACACACTGGAATTACGATAACAATCAATGGAAATGGCATGTTGGGGTACAATATATACCTTATGCCCTTCCTTTTGCTGCAAAACACACACTGCTAAAGACGTGTTTGGCTGCAGATCCGTTATAGATGCATTGAACAGCTGTAAACACGAGGCACGCAAAAACAGAGCTAGCATGATGGGTTGGGGTGAGGGAAGTCATAAAATGGGATTAAAAAGGCTAGGTTCTGGAAGTAACACGCTTGTTTTCCAAAAATGCACACACACCTGAATCATTCAAAATGTAGTTCTTTCTGCATCGTAATCTCAGATTTTTTTTCAGAGCATCTGGCCAAATTTTTCAAGTGGTGTTTTCACGGGCAGGTTACAAGCATACGTGGTTATTTTTCAAATTTTTAACGCAGACCGGAGAACAACCCATATTTTTTGCTATGTTAGCAGCTTCCTGATACATAAACGGACGGACCACCACTGGTTGTTTATTGTAATAAAAGCACCTCACACCTTATGTATTTAACTGTAACACTTTTACTCTGCAGTTCTTCCCTTAGCGAGCAGTGAAAATAAATGCAATACTACAAGGGTTGCTTACGCACGTTTTGTGTGCATATTTTGCACGTTGGAAATTTTTATAGAATGAAAAATCACTGCACACCGTATATATTTCACTGTAACACTTTATCTGCAGTCCACACCTTATCGAGCAGTGAAAATAAATGTAATACTACACCGGTTTCTACATGTTTTGTGTGCATATTTTGTATGCTGGAAATTTTGATAGAATGTGTATTTAAAACAACTCCAGCAGGCGAATTAAATGGAGGAGAGCGTAAGCCCTGCAAACATGCATTTAACCCTCGCTACAATGAGCATGCTGTGTTCCTAAGCGATAGCGGTCAGCCCCGCCCAGGATCAGTCGGAGGCACACTGAGGTGTAATAGCTGGAAAGCACTTCCCGATGAAGCATGTCAGGCTCAAGGAGGCCAGAGAATAGACCGACCCAGCGCAAATCATGTAGCTGAGAACAACTCAGGAGAGCCTATGAGGGGAGGATTTCGGAAATGGTGGAGACTTGCAAGGACGGGTGGTGAAGAGTTATCTGTGCTCGGTGGAAAGTGGGGCCTTAGGCAATCATGTCATGGAAGTGCGCTTCACACAACAATCGCACTGTTATCACACGCTGACCATTGGAGGATGTAATCACATTCCATCCTTGTTGCCGAATTTCGCTGTGTAAAAGCGCAATAGAATTAGGTAAAATCACAACTTTAATCGGCATGTATCCTCTGCGTCATATATCGAATGCCCGTCCCTTAGCCCAGTGCGGTGACCCACGAAGTGGGCACCATGATGGTAAATCAAAAGTTATAGGGGGATATTCACAAGAACGTGCGCTAAACATCTCCAAAAAATGTTAACGCAACTTTACACATCGCAGTCTATTGCGGGAAAATAACCCTGTGTTAACCTGGAATTCACAACACGGCGGTACCATGCGATAGTCTTCTGAAAACGCAGCCAATGTCCGCGATACAACCACCGCGAGGGAGATAAAAACACAAACCCCAACACCAAAAAACATGCGATGAGCCCATTCGCGAGGAGGAAAGCAGCGATAAGCAGCGCCAGGCCCGCGACACACATACGGCAGGCGGGAATAAGCACAACAAAAGCAGGAAAAAGAAAGACAAACCAAACAGAAAATAGCAGCGAAGCACAATGGAGGCAGTCGGAGCTAGTACACAACCCCACAAGTCCCATTGGCAACAAAACATTGTACATGGCAGGCCATCGTGGACAAGGTGAATGCAGCCGGAGAGCGGAGGAGGACAATGGCAGAAAACCATAACAGCTGGAATGATGCGAAACGCACAAACAAGCAGAAACACGTCAACAACCAGAAAGCAGCAATGCACACCGGAGGTGGGAGTCCAGCGCCACACCAGGAGCTGGATGACATGGAGGAAATGGTGTCCACCACATCAGTCTGGAGATGGTGGCAGGAGTCGGGGACCGGAAACTGCTCAAACTCAACAGACACAACAGCAACAGGGAGAGGAACGACCAGGGACTGGGGGGACGGGGGGAGATGGGCACAATGGCACACATGCACAATTAAGCACAGCACAACTGCAGACAAATCATGCCCAAGAGTAACAACACCAACCAAGAGCACAAGTCACACAAGTCGGCAATACCACACCACTGAACAAGCACAGAAGTGAAAACCACACTGCCTGAAAGGGAGAAGGGTGAGCCAAATCAGAGCTGAAGGGCCAACTCACACACAATGCAGAACACACACATAGGAAGCAGAGCACCCCAACATCCAACACAATGTGGTACAAACACCAACATTTGCACAACCGAACACAGGACACAAGTGCACCCGCTTGTGGCCGGTAAATGGCCATACGCATCTAGCAAAGCACGAAACAGGGACATGATAATGCACAAGTACCAACCCACAGTCCTGATGGGGTAGCAATGCATGTAAGGCAGGGACTCAGATAGGCCATGACACACACATTGGCATACAAATAAACACTCAACACAGTTGGAGACAAGTGAACGTGGGGAAACTTTATAAACAATTGCGTGTCAGTACGGCCAAGGGAAGTGCCACGACATGCAGACCAATGCAGCAGCATGTCTGAATGAGGAACGTCGGAAAGCGCTCATGTCCACCCCGGGGGAGTCCATCACCAACACAAGTCATTGCCAACCCGCGTTGGTTGTCCGGGCATGGATCAGGAGTCCAGGCCAATGCAGCCATGTCCACTGTCGTCTTGGGACATGTGACCAGATCCCCAACACGCAACCAGGCGTCGGGACACGTGCAATGGGTCACATGCAGTTCTGGCTACAGGTACCTTGTCACTCGTCCATGAACGCGAGTGCAGCAGCGTAGGCCAACATTTCCAATGAGAGATCGTTGTCCACCACATCTAACATGTCGGCGACGTTACCCATCAGCTGTCCCGGACAGATGTGCTGACTCCAACCCCTGGCCCCAATTTGCACGAAAGCCCAATCGGGGAGCGGCTCAATGTGGTCACTGCACACGATGACTCATGCAATCTCCCAGGTCCAGTTGCCAGCATGCATGCCAAACATCCAGGCATGCCATAAACGGGCATCACGGTGACACTCCTGGTCGTGGGCCAACAGGGGGCGCACACACACGTCGAAATCCAGGTCAGCTACCGTAACGTTGGAGAGGCAGACATCCATGGACCACTCAAATATGCACGAGCGACAATGCAACACAGGCTGAACGCAGGTGACGTTGGCAAGGCGGAATCTCAGCCTGTAACTGATCCGCAGCACTGCCAATGGCAGTGCCCCCAGTACATGCAGCAGACGTGCACGGTACAGGTCCACGTGACTGGAGTTGAGCATGTGTCCGGGATGGTCTGCCATTGCGTCAGTGGCACTGCTTGAAGCGGCACTGTGCTGACCTGCGCCAGTCCTGTGGATGAAATGCCACAGCTCGGAGCAATGAGCAGTGTCTGTGTGCAATGGGTGCAGGCCTGGGGTGTGGTGGGAGTACGTGTGAAGGCCATTTCACGCACGCTAACTACGACCAAGGACTTCTGCGTGTGGGATGTGTACACGTTGGTCTCACGTCGGGCAGTGCGTAGTGTGGGAGTCGCCAGCAAATGCTATCGCATCTGTCAGGGGGTGCTGGGCACATGCAAGTCCCATCTAGGAGCTGCAGATATGCTGCCGCCTGATAGTGCAGACAAAGGACCTTTCATCCCTACAGTAACTTCACCATCTGCATGCATACAGGAGATGTACAGAGGCCTGTCGTGGGTGGGGTGGGATGTCTGCGACCCAGGGAATCATGGATGATATGCCCAGCACGTGGCACATGAGTGGACTCACTGTGTGTTACGTTTCCTCACAGCTGCTCCTCCCTCCCACGAGCCCCCACACATGTGTGCGCTGCGCGGTTGTATCACGTGCACTCCTACGGCACACCATTGTCATGCCTGTTGGCGCATGTCCAGCGGCATGCCAACAACACCTTGAAGCTGGCCGTTGAGGGTGTGCGGCCACGTGAGTGTAGGCCAATGGTCCGGACAGGGCGGACACAGGTGTACAGGCCATGGCTGGCTGTGATCGCGCTGCGATAGGGGCTAGGCACCTGACTCATGCAGCCGCAGGACTGATACACATAACACTTGGCATGCATGTGCCAAGACCCCGAGCGGGCTTGCGCTCCTACATTTCCCCGTACATGCGGGCCCGCCCTCCGGGTGCATGCTACATTGCAACATCGACTACTGTGGCCCTGGTGGCGACAACACCCCAACACAAAAGACACACTTACCGCACTTCCTGCTCAAGGCCAGACCAGAGCCACGCCCTGATCCCCCTGCCGAATCAGCACACCCCTGCGCTGACCTGACGTACGCCAGACCAGCACACGCCGCTTATTCATGCAGGGGGGGGCAGGCGAAGCGACACGTCCAAGGTCTCAGCCACTGCTGAGTTGACATGGTATCCTCCGCTGAAGACAGCACACTGTGATGTTGCAGGGCTCCGGCCCATCATGCTGACATAATGACCACACGGACACACTTGCTTAGATGGTGTGAATGGCTACGGGCACGTGCGCCCGGCCACTTTTATTAGCAGGCTCACATGTCGAATGAAACCTGTGTTGGATGTGTGTGGGGTGTGTGTACACCAGCCGTCATGGAGTGCCTGGTGCAGTCAAAAAACGACAACAGTGTCCATCGTTAAGGACACACCCATTCAACCATAAAGACCCCATGACTTGAGCTGCACAGAGTTAGTGGCCCCGGATGCACAGCGTCCTGCACGGGCCTACTGCCACGGTCCGCTGACTTGCGGTGCACTGGGGCAGGGTCACGAGAGCAGAGCAGGTTCTCGTAGATGACAAAGGGGGTTGTCGCGGAGTGTCTCGGTGGACAGTGGAAGGTGTACCCCCAGGGCAGGATGCAGAGGGCAGAACCACGCAGAAACAGTCACTATGGTGAAGATGAATGGAACAGACACATGTCGGACACCAAGTCCGGCCCAGCCAGATGATGATGCAGACAACCCCCAGGCCATGGACTCAGACGCCACCAAAGTCCAACCAGAAAGTGGCCATGACTCATTGCGCACAGAGTTTGTGGCACCAGTGCTGATAGGGGATGCCGCCTGCGATGAGGCATGTCCAATGGTGTGGACTCCTCCATATCTTACCCAGGACACAGTTCCACATGTGTGCCCTACTGGACCGCAGTGTAGGCCTGAGGCAGCGGTCAGCAGGGGCCATTCACCGAGTGTCGCCGGCTTACGTTGGATTGTCCCACCGGCCTGCGTAATTCAGGTTCAGTGGCACCACAGAACGCGGACTTGCGGTGAACAGGGTTAGTGGCACCAGGTCAGTTGTTGCTAGTGTTCGGTCACCTCCGTAACGAGGATCCGGCCTTCATCCGGACTGAACCGCATCTTCCTCTTACTCCTCTCCGTGCGTTCACTGGTATGGACTCTGCCATTCATGAATCACAACTAAGTGCTGGATGTGGGACCTACTGGACCGCAGTGTAGGCCGGGGGCAGCGGTCAGCACGGGCCCACAGACACGTGTCGTGTGCTTGCGATGCAGACTTTGGCCTCACTGATCGGAGGGAGTTCGGTGATGTGGACGCTGCCACGGAATTGGGGTCACTGCCATTCAAGATCAGGACACAGTTCTACATGTGGGACCTACTGGAGCGCAGTGTAGGCCTGAGCCCTCATCCAAGTGTCGCACAGGGTTAGTGGCACCATGTGTCGCTGGCTTGCGTTGAACAGGGTTAGTGGCACCACGTGTCGCCGGCTTGCGTTGAACAGGGTTAGTGGCACCACGTGTTGCCGGCTTGTGTTGAACAGGGTTAGTGGCACCACATGTCGCCGGCTTGCGTTGAACAGGGTTACTGGCACCACGTGTCGCAGGCCTGCGATGCAGACTTTTGCTTCACTGATCGGAGGGAGTATAGTGATGTGGACGCTGCCACAGACCTTTGGTCACTGCCATTCAGAACTCACAACTCAGTTCAACTTGTGCCAACAGCTGGGCCGATGAGTACGCTGGTGGAGTATGTCAATGAGAGAGGAGTACTGTGGGCCAGCGCCGTGGAGGCCAGCGATGGTCTGCGGAGGCTGCAGAGGTCACTGGACTGGGGCCTGGAGCTTGCACCGGCACGTGGTGGGCCCTCTTTGACACACTCCGGTGTCGGCAGGTGAGCGGAGTGTCCTTGGTGCGCTGGGCCAGGCATGACGGGTCTGGGGACCAGCGGTCCAGGGTGCAGCAGGCGCACAGGGATGCAGGCCCCGCCGCGCACGGTCCTGGCCTCGTCACGGGCTGGGAGGCACCGCCCTGGCAGACGCGTTGGCCATTCTGAAAGAGGACCACGCCCAGTGCGACAGCCTTTTTATTCACACCCCTACTCAGGCCTGGCGTACGCAGGCCCAACCCACTCCGCCCGCGCATGCAGGGGGGGACGTAACATGCGACATTTCCACGTTCTGCCCCACAGCCTGTGGGGACATGGTAGCATCGACTGGCCACTACACTCCATGCACCAGCAGTTAATGTCCACATGGCCATTTCCGTGGTTTGCACACTGAAGTCTGTCCGCCACCTCCACGCCACACCTGGCATTGGGTAGGTTCTCATTCATTGGTCACTTGCCGCTCTCGCACATGCCTGGTCCAAGCCTCTCCTCACATTCTGCTATTGTGTGGCTGTGGTGCCATGCCGTGGCTGGGTTGTGTGCATGGCAAGCCCAGGTTCCCAATGGAGTCGTGTTGTCGTGTCTGGTCGGTTGGCATATTGTGTGGCATGTTGCATGTAGTTGTGCTGCGTGCCCATTGCCAGTGTCGTGAGTTGCATGACTGTGGGGTGGAGGTGTGTGATGTGTTCATTTTGGACTTACCAACGAGCACTGCATTTCCATAGGTGCCATCCTGGGAGCGCTGGTTGATGATGGACTGTCGGGAGATGTAGGAATCATGCACTCTGCCTGGGGAGTTGGCCACGACATTGTTGAGGAGTCCCGGGCGGTCCACTATTGCCTGCCCATTATGGGATGCGTGTGCTTTCTGTTGAGGTAGTTGTGTGCAGTGTCAGCAGGGGGCACGAGGGGTACATGTGTGCAGTTGATTGCCCCCGACACGTGAGGGAATCCAGCTATGGCGTGGGAGCCTTGCTTGGTCTCCAGCTGCTCCTGCGCAGTGTGGGTGGAGTGGGGGTGCTGGGGTACCAGGCTGATGATGGCATCCAGGACAGGTGTGATGAACTTGGATGGGGCTGGCTGTGAGACTCCTCCGACTCTGGCAGTTGTGGGTTGGAAGGTACCAGAGGCCAACATGTGCAGCACAGCCGGCAGGTTTGTCTGCGGAGGGATGTTCGTTGTGCGCTGTGTTGGTACCGTCAGCAGGTGGGCGATGTGGGTCAGGATGCGGGGGATGGTTGTCCTTTTGGGCCTGTAGTGGGAAATGTCCTCCTCTGGCGTTCGGTCTGTGAGGCTGGTGCGTTTATGGTGGGTCCGCTGTCTTTGTGTACGCTGCCTCTGTGGCAGGCCGGGGGGACGGGTCCTGGGGGTGGTGGCGGGCCTGGGGGTGGTGGCTGTGGGTATTGTGGCCCTCATGGGTCTCCGAGCTGCATGATCATTGTCTCCATGGCATCTGTGGGTCTTCAGATGTGGCTCTTGGCTGGGCTCCCTTTCATGCAGCAGGTAGTCGTCCTGCTTAACACCAGCAGAAGGCAGGTGTTGAATCCCTGCTGCTATCGCAGCTTATCGCCTGTTTTTGGTTCGCATTGCAGATCTGGCAGTTCGTTGTGAATGTGGTGTAGTGGTGTTTTCGTGTGTTTTTGCACGGGAACGCCTACTCTGCATCTCATTAGGGTTAGTTGGTGGTGTCACCTGTGGAGTAAATTTTGAGGCAGTTATCGCGGGAATACTTGCGTTGTCTGCAGTTTGCAACCGCTTGTGAATGGGGCGTTAAATCTATCTCCACTTTTGTTGCGTTAAGGTGGCGATAACT
Organism: Calotriton arnoldi; assembly: GCA_963921515.1. Taxonomy (NCBI): domain Eukaryota; kingdom Metazoa; phylum Chordata; class Amphibia; order Caudata; family Salamandridae; genus Calotriton; species Calotriton arnoldi. The sequence continues at coordinate 525,809 of CAWUFW010009846.1, forward strand.
CGGAGATAAGTCCTTGTGAATATGACCCATAGTGCGGTGGCCTGTTTAGCATGCGCTGTGATGATGTAATAATCGTTGCAGTGCAAGCAACGTTTAAAAAAAAAGTTCGCTAAAGAACAGACCAAGAAAGTAAACGTAAGGAGATTGTGCTTGGCCGGTGCTCCTAAGCTTTGACCGGAAGTGAGGTATAAGCTTTGTGACCCACTTACGAGGCAGAAAAGAAGAGCGACGTAGGAGTGATCCAATGGTAGGTAGCAGGCGAGATTTCACTCTGTGTAGTACTCACAGCAGGTCTTGCAGCAGCGCATGCGCTGCTTATGCTCGACCTAAAAAGCATGTTTATTAGAAAAGCAAAATGGACAGTAGCGGCCCGTGGTGGGAGCGCTGCTGGGCGGTGACGCGGGGCAAGGGAGGGGCAGGGTGGGGGGTAGTAAACTATGGAATACGGCCGCACAGAGGTAAGTAAACAAACAAATAAATAAAACGAATTTCGTTGCGCGCGCTGCATCGCATTTGGCGATGCAGCGCGCGCAACGAAATTCGTTTTATTTATTTGTTTGTTTACTTACCTCTTTTCGGCCGTATTCCGTAGTTTACTACCCCCCACCCTGCCCCTCCCCCGCCCCGCGTCACCGCCCGGCAGCACTCCCACCACGGGCCGCTACTGAACTGTGCATTATTATTGTCTTTCCTGGAACTGTGATTTTCATTTTTTTTTTTTTTTAATAAAAGCACCTTAACTGATGTGTTTTGGTACTTTTGAGACTCTTTTTAGGTATTTTAGTCTTTAGCTGTTGGAGCCTTACCTTTCATGAAACCTATCTTTTTTAGGTAATGGTTATGAAATTTTTCGCCCAGGTAGTGCTTGCTAAAGCGGATTATGCTGCTGTTTTAGCACTGTAAACGACAGGTGTTCTAACTCAACTCAGTGACAGATAGCCTTTCATCCTCCTAAGACTGATAAAATTGATGAGATTCCATGATGGAATTCAAAACTGCTGCAGTTACATATAGCGGCCTGCAGGGAGCTCAATACTTGCACATATGCCCACCTATATAAAGCTGCATATTACGTGGAGGAAATTAAACGATTGATAGACTATCTTTTGTTACCAGATGTAGGAATGCAATGTTTATTGTACTCAGTTGTTTTTTAAATAGCGCTCACATTATGATTGATCTCACAGGTCAAAGAAAATACAACCCCTATTCATAAGCATGTTCAATGTCCTCTTCCAAAACGTATATACGTATCCAGTGGAACCAACATCTTTCTGTCAAATCCCTTTTCTGTATTGTAACTGCCATTTGATATATTCTGTCTTTTCTTTTTTGTAGGCGTGTTGCTGGGCACGCCTATTGTTTATTTTTTCAATGGGGAAGAATGTGATAACAGCAGATTCATCCCTGCTCTATTTCACACCTGTCCCCCACAGTTTATGCTCGTTAAAGTTCAGCTGAAATGATTGGGCTTACAGAGTGAGCAGCGGTTTTCACAGAATAAAAATCACAAATGGAGCCTTGTGGAGGACTGGGGGCGAACAAAGCGATACAAAAGGGGATGATGGACGGAACGCTTGAGCCAATCAAACACTCACCCCCAGTCAACTGATCTGGGTTTAATCCATCATCATTCTTTAGCTCACTCCACCACCCCAGTTCAGACATGGCCATATGCAAATCAGTCTGACCCTGTGCCTCATGGGAACAGTCCAGCCCGAACTGCCAAGCCATGTCTTCCCTGGACCGGAAACAAGCATCCTAGGACCGGTTTCTGGCATTTCAGCCGTCATCAGCCAGGCTTGCTTGAATCCAGTGGCAAAGTGAGCAAGGGACCCACGTCTGGGCATACCCCCGCCAACTTAGGGCGAACAAAGCGATACAAAAGGGGATGATGGACGGAACGCTTGAGCCAATCAAACACTCACCCCCAGTCAACTGATCTGGGTTTAATCCATCATCATTCTTTAGCTCACTCCACCACCCCAGTTCAGACATGGCCATATGCAAATCAGTCTGACCCTGTGCCTCATGGGAACAGTCCAGCCCGAACTGCCAAGCCATGTCTTCCCTGGACCGGAAACAAGCATCCTAGGACCGGTTTCTGGCATTTCAGCCGTCATCAGCCAGGCTTGCTTGAATCCAGTGGCAAAGTGAGCAAGGGACCCACGTCTGGGCATACCCCCGCCAACTTAGGGCGAACAAAGCGATACAAAAGGGGATGATGGACGGAACGCTTGAGCCAATCAAACACTCACCCCCAGTCAACTGATCTGGGTTTAATCCATCATCATTCTTTAGCTCACTCCACCACCCCAGTTCAGACATGGCCATATGCAAATCAGTCTGACCCTGTGCCTCATGGGAACAGTCCAGCCCGAACTGCCAAGCCATGTCTTCCCTGGACCGGAAACAAGCATCCTAGGACCGGTTTCTTGCATTTCAGCCGTCATCAGCCAGGCTTGCTTGAATCCAGTGGCAAAGTGAGCAAGGGACCCACGTCTGGGCATACCCCCGCCAACTTAGGGCGAACAAAGCGATACAAAAGGGGATGATGGACGGAACGCTTGAGCCAATCAAACACTCACCCCCAGTCAACTGATCTGGGTTTAATCCATCATCATTCTTTAGCTCACTCCACCACCCCAGTTCAGACATGGCCATATGCAAATCAGTCTGACCCTGTGCCTCATGGGAACAGTCCAGCCCGAACTGCCAAGCCATGTCTTCCCTGGACCGGAAACAAGCATCCTAGGACCGGTTTCTGGCATTTCAGCCGTCATCAGCCAGGCTTGCTTGAATCCAGTGGCAAAGTGAGCAAGGGACCCACGTCTGGGCATACCCCCGCCAACTTAGGGCGAACAAAGCGATACAAAAGGGGATGATGGACGGAACGCTTGAGCCAATCAAACACTCACCCCCAGTCAACTGATCTGGGTTTAATCCATCATCATTCTTTAGCTCACTCCACCACCCCAGTTCAGACATGGCCATATGCAAATCAGTCTGACCCTGTGCCTCATGGGAACAGTCCAGCCCGAACTGCCAAGCCATGTCTTCCCTGGACCGGAAACAAGCATCCTAGGACCGGTTTCTGGCATTTCAGCCGTCATCAGCCAGGCTTGCTTGAATCCAGTGGCAAAGTGAGCAAGGGACCCACGTCTGGGCATACCCCCGCCAACTTAGGGCGAACAAAGCGATACAAAAGGGGATGATGGACGGAACGCTTGAGCCAATCAAACACTCACCCCCAGTCAACTGATCTGGGTTTAATCCATCATCATTCTTTAGCTCACTCCACCACCCCAGTTCAGACATGGCCATATGCAAATCAGTCTGACCCTGTGCCTCATGGGAACAGTCCAGCCCGAACTGCCAAGCTATGTCTTCCCTGGACCGGAAACAAGCATCCTAGGACCGGTTTCTGGCATTTCAGCCGTCATCAGCCAGGCTTGCTTGAATCCAGTGGCAAAGTGAGCAAGGGACCCACGTCTGGGCATACCCCCGCCAACTTAGGGCGAACAAAGCGATACAAAAGGGGATGATGGACGGAACGCTTGAGCCAATCAAACACTCACCCCCAGTCAACTGATCTGGGTTTAATCCATCATCATTCTTTAGCTCACTCCACCACCCCAGTTCAGACATGGCCATATGCAAATCAGTCTGACCCTGTGCCTCATGGGAACAGTCCAGCCCGAACTGCCAAGCCATGTCTTCCCTGGACCGGAAACAAGCATCCTAGGACCGGTTTCTGGCATTTCAGCCGTCATCAGCCAGGCTTGCTTGAATCCAGTGGCAAAGTGAGCAAGGGACCCACGTCTGGGCATACCCCCGCCAACTTAGGGCGAACAAAGCGATACAAAAGGGGATGATGGACGGAACGCTTGAGCCAATCAAACACTCACCCCCAGTCAACTGATCTGGGTTTAATCCATCATCATTCTTTAGCTCACTCCACCACCCCAGTTCAGACATGGCCATATGCAAATCAGTCTGACCCTGTGCCTCATGGGAACAGTCCAGCCCGAACTGCCAAGCCATGTCTTCCCTGGACCGGAAACAAGCATCCTAGGACCGGTTTCTGGCATTTCAGCCGTCATCAGCCAGGCTTGCTTGAATCCAGTGGCAAAGTGAGCAAGGGACCCACGTCTGGGCATACCCCCGCCAACTTAGGGCGAACAAAGCGATACAAAAGGGGATGATGGACGGAACGCTTGAGCCAATCAAACACTCACCCCCAGTCAACTGATCTGGGTTTAATCCATCATCATTCTTTAGCTCACTCCACCACCCCAGTTCAGACATGGCCATATGCAAATCAGTCTGACCCTGTGCCTCATGGGAACAGTCCAGCCCGAACTGCCAAGCCATGTCTTCCCTGGACCGGAAACAAGCATCCTAGGACCGGTTTCTGGCATTTCAGCCGTCATCAGCCAGGCTTGCTTGAATCCAGTGGCAAAGTGAGCAAGGGACCCACGTCTGGGCATACCCCCGCCAACTTAGGGCGAACAAAGCGATACAAAGGGGATGATGGACGGAACGCTTGAGCCAATCAAACACTCACCCCCAGTCAACTGATCTGGGTTTAATCCATCATCATTCTTTAGCTCACTCCACCACCCCAGTTCAGACATGGCCATATGCAAATCAGTCTGACCCTGTGCCTCATGGGAACAGTCCAGCCCGAACTGCCAAGCCATGTCTTCCCTGGACCGGAAACAAGCATCCTAGAACCGGTTTCTGGCATTTCAGCCGTCATCAGCCAGGCTTGCTTGAATCCAGTGGCAAAGTGAGCAAGGGACCCACGTCTGGGCATACCCCCGCCAACTTAGGGCGAACAAAGCGATACAAAAGGGGATGATGGACGGAACGCTTGAGCCAATCAAACACTCACCCCCAGTCAACTGATCTGGGTTTAATCCATCATCATTCTTTAGCTCACTCCACCACCCCAGTTCAGACATGGCCATATGCAAATCAGTCTGACCCTGTGCCTCATGGGAACAGTCCAGCCCGAACTGCCAAGCCATGTCTTCCCTGGACCGGAAACAAGCATCCTAGGACCGGTTTCTGGCATTTCAGCCGTCATCAGCCAGGCTTGCTTGAATCCAGTGGCAAAGTGAGCAAGGGACCCACGTCTGGGCATACCCCCGCCAACTTAGGGCGAACAAAGCGATACAAAAGGGGATGATGGACGGAACGCTTGAGCCAATCAAACACTCACCCCCAGTCAACTGATCTGGGTTTAATCCATCATCATTCTTTAGCTCACTCCACCACCCCAGTTCAGACATGGCCATATGCAAATCAGTCTGACTCTGTGCCTCATGGGAACAGTCCAGCCCGAACTGCCAAGCCATGTCTTCCCTGGACCGGAAACAAGCATCCTAGGACCGGTTTCTGGCATTTCAGCCGTCATCAGCCAGGCTTGCTTGAATCCAGTGGCAAAGTGAGCAAGGGACCCACGTCTGGGCATACCCCCGCCAACTTAGGGCGAACAAAGCGATACAAAAGGGGATGATGGACGGAACGCTTGAGCCAATCAAACACTCACCCCCAGTCAACTGATCTGGGTTTAATCCATCATCATTCTTTAGCTCACTCCACCACCCCAGTTCAGACATGGCCATATGCAAATCAGTCTGACCCTGTGCCTCATGGGAACAGTCCAGCCCGAACTGCCAAGCCATGTCTTCCCTGGACCGGAAACAAGCATCCTAGGACCGGTTTCTGGCATTTCAGCCGTCATCAGCCAGGCTTGCTTGAATCCAGTGGCAAAGTGAGCAAGGGACCCACGTCTGGGCATACCCCCGCCAACTTAGGGCGAACAAAGCGATACAAAAGGGGATGATGGACGGAACAGCTTGAGCCAATCAAACACTCACCCCCAGTCAACTGATCTGGGTTTAATCCATCATCATTCTTTAGCTCACTCCACCACCCCAGTTCAGACATGGCCATATGCAAATCAGTCTGACCCTGTGCCTCATGGGAACAGTCCAGCCCGAACTGCCAAGCCATGTCTTCCCTGGACCGGAAACAAGCATCCTAGGACCGGTTTCTGGCATTTCAGCCGTCATCAGCCAGGCTTGCTTGAATCCAGTGGCAAAGTGAGCAAGGGACCCACGTCTGGGCATACCCCCGCCAACTTAGGGCGAACAAAGCGATACAAAAGGGGATGATGGACGGAACGCTTGAGCCAATCAAACACTCACCCCAGTCAACTGATCTGGGTTTAATCCATCATCATTCTTTAGCTCACTCCACCACCCCAGTTCAGACATGGCCATATGCAAATCAGTCTGACCCTGTGCCTCATGGGAACAGTCCAGCCCGAACTGCCAAGCCATGTCTTCCCTGGACCGGAAACAAGCATCCTAGGACCGGTTTCTGGCATTTCAGCCGTCATCAGCCAGGCTTGCTTGAATCCAGTGGCAAAGTGAGCAAGGGACCCACGTCTGGGCATACCCCCGCCAACTTAGGGCTGGCTGATGACGGCTGGAATGCCAGAAACCGGTCCTAGGATGCTTGTTTCCGGTCCAGGGAAGACATGGCTTGGCAGTTCGGGCTGGACTGTTCCCATGAGGCACAGGGTCAGACTGATTTGCATATGGCCATGTCTGAACTGGGGTGGTGGAGTGAGCTAAAGAATGATGATGGATTAAACCCAGATCAGTTGACTGGAGGTGAGTGTTTGATTGGCTCAAACGTTCTGTCCATCATCCCCTTTTGTATCGCTTTGTGGAGGACTGGAGCAACACTTTTGGAGGTGTCAGGCCTGAGGGCCCTCAGCTCCAGCCCAACTCAGCCCAGTGCACGGACCCTGATGGGTGTGGGTTTGGGGGGACTAAAGCCCTTTCAGCCCAATGGGCGTTGCGTGCCTGACCCTCATGCATTCTCGTATGATTTCTTCAAAATACATCAAAAGACAGCCACCGGAAGGAGCCTGTAGTCAAAGTTCAAAAGAGTTAGTAAAGAAAATTTTGAAATAAATATTGTTCATACTGGCACAATTAATAATGCTTAAAACAAACCCAGGGACCCAATATAACATAACTGTTCTTCTCATAAATGAATATCATTCGAAGTTAAACAAAAAATCAACTGTTGCAAGGGTAAGTTTTCTTTCGTAAATGTATGCATGTGTAGTAGCTTATGACTGTGCATACATCTGTGAATGCAAGCTATTCACAAAGAGCATATTGAGATTTACACTCATGAGCAGGTATATCTCACAACCCCCCAAAACCATGCCAATAAAGGGGAGGGTATGTGGCCACCTCGTTTTACGACTGTGCCAAAGACGAGTAGGTGTATTATTATATCTAATTTACGTTAAATACCAAATTAAAGGAAATAGACAGCAAGTCACAGGTGACCACAATCACTTATGCCAGGCACCAAATGCACATTGAAATATATAAATATATCTACAACCTGGTCTCTTTGTTTTCCTTTGTTTGGTTTTCCTTGTCTGTAGCGTGGGACCAGAGCCCTGCAACAAGTGTACATAGGACTCTGCGCACTTTACTCCAGGTAACCACTGGTAAACAGTTTGTGCTCTTCTCTCTATACGTTTTTACTGCAGCAGGACTGGCCTTCCCATAGGTTAACACTGGTTGACACTATTACATTTAATGAGTGCTAGATTCAGTTTGGAAGTAGCTATAAAAATGGTTCAAGGACTCATTTAATAGCAATTTAAAATCCAATTTAATGGTCAAGTTGAATTTTGGAAATTACCCTTTTAGAAAATTGTTATTTTTCTGCCTAAAATTAAAAGGCTTTCCTGCCAGTGTCCAACTGTCACTTGACCCATGATAGCTCCCCTTTGGTGACATGTGTATTGCTCTCGGACACTGGACAAAAGGCCTTGGAAGTGAGAGTGGACTCCTCCCTTGAGAAGATGACCTGAGGTTGTGCACTGCCCCTTCCTGAGCCTCAAAGGATGCCTACCTTGTTACTGGCAGATGAGGTTCACACCTAGGCCTGCATCCACTTTGTGCCTCTAGTCAGACTTGCTCCAAACACAGCGGAGGTAGACAAACTGGCCTGATCTGGTTTAGGGGGTGGACAAGGGCTTGGCGTCCACTGACAGGCTAGCACTGGGCATAAAAGTTGACTGCAGAGACTTCTGCTCAGAACTCTCTTGGAGGAATCAAATAAAGGACTGCCCTGTCATCTGAAGAAACTGAAGTAAGACGGGACCTGCTTGTCTTGAAATCAGGACACCAGAAGTGACTCATAAAGGTCACCTGGCTGGCCTCCTACTTGAGCTGCAGGGACATGGCTAGATAACTGTGGTTGGCGCTTTGCAATTTTTGGTGCTATTTTTAATTCAAACATAACAAAATTCATATCTCTGGTTTTACTTATTGGATTTTTGTGGTTTTGGCAGCCGTGGCATGTCAATATGGGCAGAGGGGCCATGCCCTCATCTTTTTCCCTGACAAGAAGAATGTCTATCAGGCTGAATAAAAACGTCAGCCTAACAGACACTCTTCTTGTTCAGGTCAGGCAACCAGGAGCAAGACATGCAGTAAATGAGCAGGCACTTGGCTGTCTGAGCTGAACTTTACTAGGCTGAGGATTTCACCGTCCTGTGCTCTTGACCTCCTCAGTCTGGCAAAAGTGCCTCAAAGCCCTCCCCATTGCTTCGAGAGGGAGCGTAACTGGTAGCCTCAGACCTGGGCGCTTCAGTTTTAAGCCCTGAAGTGATCAGTGCTGAATGTTAATCAGTGACACCTTGTCACAGAGTGGAGTGGGGTCAGCAGGCCTACTGATCCCATCCCACCCTGTGACGAGTGATGGACTGCTGCCTCTCCTCCCTGCCTCCCTAGGTCAGCCAATGTAAAATGGCAGGAGTCCCAACCCCTAGGACCTCTGAGGCTTCCCTCTCAGAGAGCTGCAGTGTAGGTAAGTTTTATGTTTTTTGATGTTTGGTGCATGCGTACATGTTTGTATGAATGTATGTATGTATATTTGTGAGTGAGTGTTTGAATAGGTGTGTGAGCGCGTGTTAACGCTTGGGTGGGAGTGAGTGAGTGTGTGTGCCCCTTCGCCCTCCTCCCTGCTAAAATTACCAGCCACCACTGGGCTTTGGTGTCATTTTATTTATTAAAATGTATTCTTTTTTTCTGCATTGGTTTGGGTTTTTTCTTGTGGTGTGTTTTTATGTTGTTACTGTTTGAGTACTGCATAAATACTTTACACATTGCCTCAAAATTAAAACTGACTCCTTTCTACCAAGCTTCCAGAGAGTTAAGCACAGGTTGATTTAGTGACTTTAGTGGTTCACCCTGAAAAGGATTGTGATTAATATAGGAGGTGGGTTCTCACCCACCCACAACTAATACTCGAATTTCTTGCAGCTAGAAAAATGTTTCAAGTACTTATTTTAACAGTAAATTAAAATCCAACTTAATGGTCAAGTAGGATTTTATATTTCTGTTTTAAGGAAACACATTGGCAAAGAAAAGTCAATATATCATTGCAAACCCTACAATTCAATCAGTAGAAAGTGCAATATCACTAGTGGCAACCCCCAAGAAGAGTAGAATATTTTGTCAAAATGACACCTGCTGAGAGGAGCATCCAGTTTCAAGATTACTTAAAGGCCCAAACTTTCCAAACTTGCAGCTAAAACTATAAATAAAAATTCATGACAGGCCATCCTGAAAAGCTTACTTCTGAGCAGTTGTATCCCTTCTAGTGCCTCTCCATTGAAATAAATACTACTAACCCTCCTCCTATTAGGCTCCATGTCATCTACCAACCACCTAAAGGCATTTTTATGGGCATCTGATTTAATCAATTCACTAAATCTAGTCAGACTTTAGGGGTGCCCAGTCCAACCTGGGCACCCCGCAATGCACTAAAGAATGGGGTCAAACCAGGAAGCCTACCCCTGGCCGCCCTCGCTGGCTCCCTGCGTGGGCAACACTCCTTTGTGCTGATGAAGGAGCCAGCAGGTCTCTTCTACCTCACCCGCTCCTAAGTGTGGGGCGCAGCATTCGTGGTGGCCTCCCACTCCCCCCAGTCACAGGGACTGAGGCGGGCCAGCTACTTTGGGGGGAGCATGGCAGAGCTCCCCAACAGCCTCCTCACTCGGGTGCCAGGAATGGGGTCCTGGGCCCCTCATGGTGATTGTGAAGCACGGGGAAAGCACAGTGGTGCTTCCCCATGTTGGCTGCTATCGGAGGTCATGAGATTGTGTCCTGGGCCACCAATCACAAAACCGGCTTGGGGGATGGGGTCCCCCGACCCTCAGGAGCATCAGGGAGGCGGCCCTATGCACGCCCTCTCCCGGATCCATTTCCTCATGGGATTCTTCTTCTCACTGACCCCTGGCCCACCCTGGGTGATGAAATCATCTGGCGGAGCAGCTCCACATGCTCCGGGATCACGCTGGGGGTCAAAAGATGCCCAAACTTGAAAATACCGTATCTCGGACTCCTTTGGGCTGATTTTTACAATCTTGGCCTCGTTTTGCTCCTGGTGGTGAGCCCTAGCCACCTGGAGCACTTTCTTGAGACGTTAAAGGTGACAAACCTTGCCGGGAACTGGTTTCGTTGACTCCCTGCACCAGTTTCTCTCTTGGTTTTTCTGCTGGGCCTCTCTCTTCCCTGGCGCAGAAGCCCAGTCTTTCCCCCAACTAGTCCTCAGGTGGTGTAAGGGGCCCAGCTTCCACTGGTCCTGGGGTCATTTAAAGTCAGAGTCCTTAGTCCAGAGGGCCTTCAGGGGTTATTCCTTCCAATTGTCCATGGCAGATGTCTCCAGTGCCAGTGTACTACAGAAAAGTGCAAACAAGAGAGAGCTTTCCCCCTGTGCAAGACCTTTTAAGTGGGGCCGGGAGGTTCCAGCAGGGATGCATCTCTGGCCTATCCAGGGATGTCCCATCACCTCTCCGCCCCTGCCCCAACCATCCTGAACAGCCTGCTGGGATATTTCAAAATGGCATCACCCAGGAGTCACTTGCCCCATCCGTTCTGGGGGTCTCAGTTCCACCACTTGCTGAAATTACTTTCAGGGCCCTCCCCAGCAAATCTTCAAAGAAAGCCCCCTACTGAGTTGGCTCCATAGGTCCAGGTTCCCTCTTTTGTTTAGTGGGCTTAGGCAGGCCCATTCCTGGCACAGTGTGACAGCTGGTTGATTGATGCAGAGCATTTTTCCCCACCACTTTCCTTCTCAGGAGCTGAGGGAAGCACGGTTATTTGCTCCCTTTGTGTGGGTAGACGTTTGTTCCTGCTGCTGGAGAGAAATGTAATTAACTTGAAACAGCAGGGTGACAAAAGGCTTGTGCTCTGATCCTGAGCTGAGCCAGAGAACTATGGCATTCCTAGATGACCCATAAGCTGTACATATGTTTGTGGACTTTGCAGGATTGATTTTCTCATACAGGTTACGCTCTAAATTGGTATGACTCTGGTGTCTGTAGGCCAAGGGGAAGTGAAACTGCACTCTAAGCATCACTCCCCATAGGTGTACAATGGAGTGTCACTGCAGACATGACAGTAAACCACACTGGCTTTCCCTATGAGTGTACACTAACATTATGAGTCCAACCCTAGGTAAATACCCAATCCTGTAGAGTCCCCTCTGCACCCAGCTACCTGTGTGCAGTTACCGGGCTGCACACGAAAGGAGTCTCCCATGCGCAGCCCTCACGCATGTGCACATGTGTAACTAGTCAGGTGCCTCTTATCCTTGCTGCATTGCATCAGCCGTATCATAAAATGGGAACACTGGCGATAAACATGCTCAGTCCATTTACCGTGAGTTTACAGTGGGTGAGTCACAGGTTATGAGGCTCCCCCACAGAAAAAGGTTGAAAATCAGGTGATCAAGAAGCAAAAAATCCAGGTGGATTAGATGGGCAGAACCATCTTCTGACACAGGTGGCTTGTGGTGAATGGTGAGAAGTGAAGCTAATTGGATCTAGGCAACGTGGCGCATTAGGTTGCGGGCAGCACATTCGAGGCCTCAGGTGCTGGAGGAAGAGCAGTGATATCACTGCTACTATTGCTTGCGCTTCTGCCCTGAGTAGCGGTTGTGGGGAGAGGTTGTGTGGCAGAGACCTGGAGGCAAGTGGGCTCCTGGGCCTGGGCGGGTGCAGTGCATCATAGAATGAGGATGGCTGGTACAACGTGGGAAGGAGTGCCGGAGCCTCCCCTGGCTTACGATCTGCTCCTCCAGAGCTCTGAGGTTGTTGCTTACCCAGGTGGGTAGGGATTCTTTTGATCCACTGCACGGGCTGACCCTGTGATGCTGACAGTGTCTGTAGGGAGTGCGGTAGGCTAGGGATGACACAAATGGTGCCGCAGATCTTGTTGCCACCCTGTGACTGGTACTCTTAAACCACTGCTACCCAATGCCTCCAGGTGCTTGGAACGCTTCTGGAGGAATGCGCTCTGAGAGACACAGAGATTGTGTGCATTGAGGCTGCCGCAGTGAGGAGGTGACACCGCTCCCAGTGGGCCTCAGGGATCCACTGCAGCTATCGGTCTGAGGCCACTGCAGCTGACTACAATGCTCCCTTGGCCATTGCACCTGAGGTGATGTGGCCTGGAACCTGCTGCAAGATGTTTTCACCCACTGGAGATGCTCTTGCTGTGAGGGCTTCTGGTGGTGGCAGATTGGGCTTCTCAGGCTCAGCTGGTTGGACTGACTTTTCTTATTCCCCCGCTGCCCCACGGTGTGGAAGGGCCAGTTCAGAGACATCATAGAGAGCTGCCCCACCTGAGTGCTAGCTGGGATATCACTTCAAAGCCAAATGCATAAAATATCTCAATGTGCAAGCACACACAAAGCAAGCACACACTAGTCTTTGACAGAAAACATTCTACAAGAGACAGGAATGATGCCCCAGCACTGATCCTTCCCCAGTAAGCCAAACATCAGAGCAAGCACTGGACCAGAACCTGCTTAGCTTACTAGTAGAAATGAAACATAGTCTTGTCACAATAGACTCTAAGATTAACACACTCCCCAATAGAATTGACCATATGATAGAACACCTAAATAGAAATAATGCCCACACTGACCAGCTGGAGGACAAGGTATCAGATACAGAAGATGATGCCAACATCAGGAAAGAACGATTACTGCGCATGGAGAAGGTGCTTGAGATCAGGGCTAAAACGAAGATTTAGAGGCACGCTTCCATCATAACAGCATACACATCCTGGGCTTCCCAGAATCCATGGCTATAGACTGCATAGAAATGTTCATCATGAACATGCTTCAATTGCTGTTCAGCAGGGAGGCCTTCATACAGATGTTCTAAATTGATAGAGCGAACTGCTCACAGGGACCACACCCCTCCTGGCACCCCTACCCACACCATCACTGCCCCCTTATTGTACAGAGACACATTCCTCCACAGGGTAAGAGAAATTCCACAGTGAATTCCCCCTGAAAGTGTCCCCAAGGCTTGCAAAATACCTGGGAATAGGGGTCAGTGAGAATCTCAACTCCCTATGGTCTGAAAACTATGGTAGGGCAATAATGTTGATGAAGGAGCGAGGGACAACCTGGATAGGACTATCTCTCTCCATGGCTGGAAGGATCGTTCTAGCCAGAATGATTGTGATCTCCAAATGTTTACATCGTTTTGCCAGCATCCCAATTTTGCTACATTAACACTTCATTATAGACTATAACACAATCTAATCAGATTGATGTGGGTGGGTGGCAGCCAAGAGAGGCATGGAATTTGCACACCCTCCCCTTTGGTCAGGGTGCCATGTGTGTGCCAGATCTAGAATTATACTACTACTATTCCCAGATGCAATATGCATATTATTGGTACTGTACTACACCCTTCCAGCATGTAGCAATCGAGAATGACAATGCCACCTCCTGCCCTCTCAACACCGTTATGTGCTCGAAAGCTATCCACCCATGCCTGGAGATTGACACTGTATTGAGCCACCTGGGCTCACCGTCACAGGTAGTGATGTCAGCATGCAACTGTTTGGCCGGGCATGGCCGAACAGATACATGAAGGGGGCTAGACTGCTAATGGTTAGTCCTGTGGCACTAATGTATGTGTGGGGATTGTTATGTATGCTGCTCACACTTGTATCAATCAATCAATCACAGAATTTGTAGAGCGCACTACTTACCCGCGAGGGTCTCAAGGCGCTGGGGAGAGGGAAGGGGGGGGTGCTGCTACTGGTCGAACAGCCAGGTCTTGAGTAGCCTCCTGAAGGTCAGCAGGTCTTGGGTCTGTCGTAGGCTTAGTGGAAGGGTGTTCCAGGTCTTGGCGGCGAGGTGTGAGAAGGATCTGCCGCCGGTGGTTGTTCTTCGAATGCGAGGGACGGTGGCGAGGGAGAGGTCGGCGGAGCGGAGCTGGCGGTTGGGGACGTAGAAGAAGAGTCGTCTGTTGAGGTAGGCTGGGCCATTTTTGTGGAGTGCCTTGTGTGCGTGGATGAGGAGTTTGAAGGTGATCCTCCTGTCGACGTGGAGCCAGTGCAGGTTCCTCAGGTGGGGGGTGATGTGGCTGTGGCGTGGTACGTCGAGGATCAGGCGTGCGGAGGCGTTTTGTATGCGTTGCAGTCGCTTGATGAGCTTGGCTGGGGCTCCCGCGTAGAGGGCGTTCCCATAGTCAAGTCTGCTACTGACGAGGGCCTGGGTGACTGTTCTTCTTGTGTCTGTCGGGATCCACCTGTAGATCTTGCGAAGCATGCGGAGGGTGTTGAAGCAGGAGGAGGAGACTGCGTTGACTTGCTTGGCCATGGAGAGCGTTGAGTCGAGGATGACTCCCAGGTTGCGTGCGTGGTCGGTGGGTGTCGGGGCTGCTCCCAGCGTCGTTGGCCACCAGGAGTCGTCCCAGGCTGAGGGGTTGGAGCTGAGGATGAGGACCTCCGTCTTGTCCGTGTTCAGCTTTAGTCGGCTGATCTTCATCCAATCGGCGACGGCCTTCATTCCTTCATGGAGATTGGCTTTGGCGGCGAGGGGGTCCTTGGTGAGGGAGAGGATCAGTTGAGTGTCGTCGGCGTAGGAGATAATGTTGAGGTCGTGCTGTCTGGCGATGCGTGCGAGCGGGGCCATGTAGATGTTGAACAGTGTTGGGCTGAGGGAGGATCCCTGGGGTACGCCGCATATGATCTCCTGAGGCTTCGGATCGGAAAGGTGGGAGGCGGACTCTCTGGGTTCTGCGGTCGAGGAAGGAGATGGTCCATTCCAGGGCCTTGTCTCGGATCCCTGCGTCGTGGAGGCGTGCGCGTAGAGTGCGGTGGCAGACAGTGTCGAAGGCGGCGGAGAGGTCCAGCAGGATGAGGGCTGCGGTCTCACCGTTGTCCAGCAGGGTCCTGATGTCGTCGGTGGCGGCGATGAGGGCAGTCTCAGTGCTGTGGTTGCTGCGGAACCCCGATTGGGATGGGTCCAGGATGCTGTTTTCTTCTAGGTATCGGGTTAGCTGTTTGTTGACGATCTTCTCGATGACCATGGCTGGGAACGGAAGCAGGGAGATGGGCCGGAAGTTCTTGAGGTCTCTTGGGTCCGCCTTGGGTTTTTGGAGTAGGGCGTTGATCTCTGCGTGTTTCCAGCTCTCTGGGAAGGTCGCGGTCTCGAAGGAGAGATTGATAACGTTGCACAGGTGGGGTGCGATGGAGCTGCTGGCTTTGTTGAAGATGTGGTGCGGGAAAGGGTCTGACGGGGAACCGGAGTGTATTGTGCCCATGGTCTTGATGGTGTCATCGATGTTCACGCTGGCCCAGGCTGGCAAGGGGTCATGGTCGATGGTGTGCAGCGGGTCTGGAGTATCTATCTTGGTGGGGGCTGTCTGGGTGTTGAAGCTGTCGTGGATGTCGGCGATCTTGCGGTGGAAGAAGGTGGCGAGGGAATCGCACAGGGCTTGCGACGGCGGGATGTCGTTTGTGTTGGAGCTGGGGTTGGAGAGTTCCTTCACGATGTTGAAGAGCTCCTTGCTGTTGTGTGCGTTGTTGTCGAGGCGGTCTTTGAAGGAGATTCTCTTGGCGGACCTGATGAGGTGGTGGTGGTTACGGATGGCGTCTTTATGGGCTGCGTGGCTGTCCGGTGTCTTATCACTGTGCCATTTCTTCTCAAGTTTCCGGCAGGTACGCTTGGAAGCTAGGAGTTCCGGGGTGAACCAGCTGGCTCTTTTGGTGGTGTCGCTGTAGGTGAGTTTTTCAGCGGAGCGAGGGTGTTGGCACAGTCGTCTATCCATCGTCTGAGGTTGCAGGCAGCGTCGTCGGTGTTGGATGGGTCGGAGGGAGGGCTGAGAGCGAGGTTTGCCCGTAGTTGGTCGTCGGTGACTTTGCTCCAGCAGCGGCGTGGGATCTGTTGGGTGCGGTGGTGTGTGGTGGGTTTCTGGAAGGTGAAGTGGATGCAGCGGTGGTCGGTCCAGAGGAGTTCCGTGGTGTGGGTGAAGGAGACGTGGGAGCTTGAGGAGAAGACGGGGTCGAGCATGTGGCCGGCGGAATGTGTCGGTGTTGTGACGAGCTGTCTCAGTCCGAGGTTGGCGATCAGGGTGGTGGAGTTGCTGTCGTTGTTGTTCTCCAGGTGGAAGTTCAGGTCTCCGAGGAGGATGTAGTCGGTAGAAGTCAGGGCGTGCGTGCTGATGAAGTCGGCGATGGAGTCGCTGTATGCCTACTGGCCATCTCCCCCAGAGTGTGCCTCCACCTTATCAGAGCACAGACACAATAGTAAGTAAGTAAGTCCGTTTTTATATAGCGCAGCTACTCACCCTTACGGGTCTCAAGGCGCTGGGGGCCGTAGTGGAAATTAAGTGAGCTATTGCCCAGAGTCACATGGTGCTGAGCTGAGCTGCCGCCGGAGCCGGGGATCGAACCGTGAACCCTGTGCTCCGAAGTCAGCTGCCCTGGCCGCTGCACCACACCTCTCCACTACACAATGAAGTGTATGGCCTGGGCATGACATGCCCTTGTCACAAAACGCCGCCCTACCCTTACAGTGGCTATCAAAGTGTGCCAGCAACTTCAATGCTTGCAAATTCTGAAGTCGGGGGACCTTTTCCCAGCGGGGAAATACCTCCCTCGAGAATCGATCATGATGCAGCATGGCTGCTGTACACTAGACATATTTCTATCTTATAGACTATGTGCCACTTTCAAAGCCACTCATCCCACCTTCCTGCGCTCCCCTCAACAGATGCCTACATGTTTAAGTTTGCAGATTTTATATAGCGCAACTTATCACCTGTGAGGGTATCCACAAGCTGTCCATGGGCACGGGGAGATTAAGTGATTTTCCCAGAATCACAGGATGTTGCGCCGATGCTGAGACTCGAATCCAGAACCCCAGTTCCCGAGTCGGCAGCTCTGGCCGCTGCACCACATTCTCTCACCATTGAATGAGATTTTAGTACCACCCTCCCAAAACATTTGTCACTAGACTGTACACTACTATGCAAAACAAGGCTCCAGTGTGTGTCTGAAAGCCTACTTCAGTTGGCTGGTGGTACTGAAGCCTGTGCCGACACAGGAACAATGGCACTACTGCTGACCCAGACTAGTGCACTTTCCCCAAACTATCAACTTTGTTTCATACATTTCAAGTACCTGTACCAGACGTATTGCACACTTGTGTCACTACACAAAATGGGGGAGTGGGTAGAGTCCTGACTGTGCTCACTGTAGACAAATGAATGTGGATTTTCTACACCTTGCTTGACAGTGCCTAGGAATATAGACGTTTTGGGAAGCGGTTTTATGCACAATAGACAGGATGGCGGACACCCACATACCCAGGACCTGTTTGGTCACCCTGTTAGGGTATGTTAAAGATACACCTATAGGAATATGCAAACTCGTAGCTATCCTGCTCCTCCTGGCCAATCTCTGGGTTGTGATTCGGTGGGACTGAATATATCATATGATACTTTATCCTAAACAATTCCTTCAGTTACTTGAACAGCTGAAATGTTGACAAGGGACAAGTCTCTTTTTAGCTTCTGCAAAGATGAATGAGGCATTAACACCTCGTAGACCAGTTCTGTGGCAGAGTATTCTGGAAGGTAATAGGTTATCAGCAAGAAGAGAACAGTCACAAATCCAATCCATAGAATCAGAAAAGCCATGGGAAGTGTTATCCAAACATATATTCAAAGATAAGTGTGTTTCAGCCATAAAAAGAAAACACAGGCCCTATGTAGGCGGAGTGCCTAAAACGGAGGAACTGTAAAACGAGTCAGATGAAGAATCATCAGGACCCACATAATAACCAGAAGCTGTCAGTCAAAATACGGGAGCCATAGGTGCAGTAAAAGAACTGGTAAAGTTCATGAAAAGTAGATCAGTAGAAGCGACCTCAGCTGCAGAAGATGCATTAGTGAGTACAGTACTCACCTCAGTTGTGTTGCTGGCATTCTCAGCAGTATTAGGTATAAACTAAAGCTCATTCTCTGCCCCGCCCCAGCTGGAGAGAAACAGCATTGGTGGTACTCTCAAGCTGCCGAGGAATTACCTGTATGGGAGCAAGAGGAGTCAGGGAAATACCAAAGACTCCTCAAGGCCTACTGTTTAGAATCGGCCACATGATATATCTTGATGTGATCAATGGATACAAAATGATTGTCTTTAGAACCAGCAAGTGGTGGCAAAACTGCAGTTCTAGTACCTTGAATGCCAAGGACTGGCATCGGTGCACTGCAGGATGGGTGAAACTCCTTTTTCACCACAACCTTTTCACAAACGAGATCCCCAACTTGTGAAATCTACCCAGAAGGTTCTGGTTTCTTCTTGATTCCTGCAGAGGTAGATGTCTTCAACTGCTCATTGGATTGGTTGTCACAGACGTTCCTGCATGACAGCACAATGATCATTTACATCACAGGGTGCAGCTGCTGCCACAATGTCTAGACCATCAAGGTCTGTAACGTACATTTTGATGACAAAAAGGACCTCGTATGGGGTCCAGCCACCCAGAGATCCTTTAGGGAGATTGTTAAGTGCTTGTTGTACCATATATAGGTGGTGGATCCTACTACGCCCTGTATCTAATACTCTAGCTGTTAAGGACTGCTTTAAGTCACAGTTCATCCTCTCCACAACAGAATTGCCCTCAGGTTGATATGGAGAAGAGTAATGCACCTCTACACCCAGGTAAGCCATAGTATCCCTATACGCTTTCAAAGCGAAAGAAGGGCCCTGGTCCGAGTGGAATGCAGTGCATGCATATGTCTCGAATCTTTAATAACAGTTTGAGTCTGAGCCGAACGCTGCGTCCAGACCCAGAGGAACCTTGAGCAAGAATCGACTGCAACTAAGATAAAATTAAACGGTCCATCTAAATTACGAGGACCACAATGGTCAAAATAAATAAAGCCGAAAGGTTTGTTGGAAATCAACAGGTGTGTCTGTGGTGTGCAAGCCACTGTAGAAGTTTTAATTTGTTGACAAATGTCACAACAAAGGACATATTTTCTGGTGTTTTGAGACAAGCCCTACCTCCAATAACATTGCTGCAGCAACAAAATTGTGGCCTCCACTCCTGCATGTGCAGAAGCAACACCTTCATGCGCAGCTATCACTAAAGCTAGTCTGGGGTCTGTTGGGATCCAAACGATCCCCAACCCCTGGAATCGTAACAAAGGGAATGTTTTGTTAACTTAATTGATGCTTGTATTTAGCTGGAAAGCCCATAGGTAAAGGGGTGCGGTCTCAGTTAGCATTAACAGCAGCCTGTATGTCGTCATCTATCATAGTTTGAGAATGAGTAATCGCAGCAACAGTTGCAGTCAGAACTGTAGATTTGGCTGCTTCATCAGCCAGAGAATTCCCTACAACGTGTGCTCCCACACATGAATGACTCAATGTATGTATGATGTGATTCAGTGGCAGCCTATCCTTAAGGTCCAACACTTTTACCCAAAGCGATTTTTGCTTTATTGTGTTGCCCTTAGAATCTTTGAATCCATTTTAGCACCAGTAATGCAAATGGTCATTAAAAGACTGAACACAATAATACAAATAACACACTATAAGTGTGGGGAATTCAGGATCCGTATGTTCCAGTGAGAGAAGTAGTGCTTTTAGTTTAGTCAACTGCGCAGTGCAGTCCCCTAAGGACTGTGTCTGAGTTTTTTGTGACTGGAATTTCCCATACAACATAACACCAAGAACAGTGGGGCATGCCACTGAATACTGGTACTTGGTGCCTATAGCAGGCTGGGATGAACCATCAGTATAAACAATGAATTTAGACCGCTCAAGAGGTCAAATAGTGCTGGGCATGGGAAAAACATGCTCATATTACAGAGTTTCTTGTGTCTGTAAAGACCGGTCGAAGATGAAGAGTACATCAACATCTGTCAAGGATGTTGCCCATTGAATCCATCTAGTATGGAGGGCTTTAGCACTAGGAATGCTGGCTTTTGTAACAACTGGAGTAACAGAAATAATGCTTTTCCCCAGTGCAAGTGGACACTCTTTAGGAGTAGCCATCTGCACTGCACTCAGTGGGCCAGATGTACAATAGCTTTTTGCATTTCTTAATGGGCCGAACCGCAATTTTGGCCCATTAAGAAATGCAAAACAGCATTTTCATGTGTACAAAGGCCAAAAATTGGTTGCAATTTGTGATTTCTACCTGGCAATAATCGCACATTGCAACCACGATTTAGGAAATGCAAATAGGGATTACCTATTTGTGATTCCCAAAGCACATGTACAAAGCATTTCCTAAATACAAATTGGGCTTTTAGGAAATGCTATTACCATCAACTCAAAGTCGATGAAAACCATGTGCAAAATTAAACAAGCATTGGCATAGCCAATAAGTCTCGCTTTTGGGACCTTATAAGTATTTAGTTATACAGCACAATGGCTAAACACTTATAAGGTCCCAAAGGCGAGACCTATTGGCTATGTCAATGCTTGTTTACGTTAGTGAGGATGAAATTGTAAGACGGCCTAAGACAGCCTCCCCGAGATTCGCAACCTTTAGGTTATACGCGCAGATCTCAGCAGCAGATGCACTAACCTACAGAGTTAAGCTAGCTTCATGAATTACCTCGCACTGCTCAGTTCTCATACTAAGAAAACGTTGACGAGGGTCAGCTTAACCAAAGGCAGAAAGAAAACGAACCATTTATGTCTACAGGGTGTCATAGCTGGATGTGTATCAAATAGCACATTTTTAATATTCGCCTCTATACGTAACAATTGTTCGAAGGTTGTGTGGAAAACCGACCTCATACATAAACGACCCTTATACTTTTCCAAAACTAGATTTTGTAAAATGAAATCATTTAAGAAAGCATTGTCAAGCTCTCGTTGTAGCCTTCCCCTTTGAGGTTCTGAGTAGCACAGACACCTCGCGGTATGCTCTCACTGTGAAATAATGTCACTCAGAACACTTCAGTGAAAAAAAACCTTTTCCACAGTTACCCTGTTATTCTGAGAATTCCTCAGTATATTCATCTTGGAGTGGGGAGCCTGTCTTTTCCTTCATAGGTGAACGTGATTTCACAGTGAATTCCCCTAGCTTGGACATGGTGTTAATAAGGATCATTTTTCAAACACATCTCCATGTACACTGGGCGCCTCACACAGCAGGAAACAGCCCCTTTGTCAATCAATCAATCAGGATTGGTAAAGCGCAACTACTCACCCGTGAGGGTCTCAAGGCGCTGGGTGGGAGGAGGGGGGCAGCTCCATTGAGTGCTGGGGTCACCTGAAAAGCCAGGTCTTGAGGTCCTTCCTGAACTGGGGCAATGTGGGAGATTGCCGGAGGTGGAGGGGGACCAGTGGACCTGTTGACGATCGTATACCCAGAAAACAGTGTACTGCACATTATTGATTACAAGTTGCAACGTATACCTCATTACCGAAAACGCACCTGTGTTGTAATACTGCTAAAGAAGGCTTCTGCGTGGCGCATCCCGACGTATTGAAATTGCATTCTGTACCAATTACTACCCCCAGTACAGAAATGGTAAGCAAGGACTTTTTTTCCCTAGCTGAATTTCTCAGCCAGTCCGAGGCTGGTGCAGCAAGTCTGCCCACAACTTAAGCGTTATTGCCCTCTGGTGCAGGCGTTAATGGTTGTGTACTTAGGGACTCAAGCTTAAGACCAGGGTGCCTAACGAAGGAAGGGCAATAAACAACCATTAAAGCCCAGCAGCTTGTGGATAGTAAGGCTATTACCAACCACCCCCTGACCCTCACGCTCCCCAAACAAACATCACTTTCCTACTTGCCTCCTGCCACTGCCTAAGCGCGTCCACTCATCAGAGAAAGAGTTAGAAAGCAGGCAAACAACAGCAATTAATGCCCGCACACTAGTAATCCTCCTGACTGGCTGAGCGAACCCGAGCATTCCATAGTGCTTAATTTGGCTGCTTCCCACTGAAGGGTGGCCCAGGGCCAGTGCTCGCATTCCTGTAGCCAGTGACCTCCTGCTCACTTCTTCCCATCCCTCCGCTATCACCACCGTTTCTTGACAAATGGCTGAGATAACCATCCTCACTGCTGAGCTATGTGGGACGTGCATATTTCCACCAGCACCCATCTCTTCTGGCAAACATCCTCCTGCGCTTTTATTTTTAATAAAACAAAATCTGCAAAGTATGTGCTCCATATGGTTCATGTTTATAGCCACCGAGCTCAGAACATTCCAGCCACAGCTAATTTGGACGTGAATTGACTCGCTCAGATACAATCACGCTAATGACACTTTCATAGGAAAAGATTAATAACTGACCGGGCTGCCCAGGACTTGATCTTAGGCGAAGAAAATATTTGGTTACTAATTAACATCTGCAAATGCCACAGCACAGCCGTCCTCGTGAAAGGTGCCTTAACTTAGTAAAGTAAGACAAGCCGACCTCGCGCTTTCTACATCACTAGCCCAGAAGCATAAACCAGCAGTGAGGTGCCTGGGTGTCACTATCTGTACTCTGAAGATGTCGTAAGGCCTCTGAGTGCAAGAGAAACAAGCGCGCGCGGCAGCAGGAGGAGGGGGGGCATGCGCGATTCCCTTGCGGGAGCGAGCGGCGCCAGGAGCGATAATTGCTACCATATGGCGCCGCTCGCTCCCGCAAGTGAATCGCCTAACGTGCACGTGTTGCCATTGAAGGCAATGGAACGCGTGCACGTTTTTGGCTGCAAAGCCGAATCGATCGGAAAAGGTCTTTTTGCCTATGCAGCGCATGCGCGCTGCGTAGGCGAGACCTAACTAGCCCAGAAGCATAAACCAGCAGTGAGGTGCCTGGGTGTCACTATCTGTACTCTGAATATGTCGTAAGGCCTCTGAGTGCAAGAGAAACAAGCGCGCGCGGCAGCAAGAGGAGGGGGGGCATGCGCGATTCCCTTGCGGGAACGAGCGGCGCCAGGAGCAATAATTGCTACCATATGGCGCCGCTCGCTCCCGCAAGTGAATCGCCTAACGTGCACGCGTTGCCATTGAAGGCAATGGAACGCGTGCACGTTTTTGGCTGCAAAGCCGAATCGATCGGAAAAGGTCTTTTTGCCTAAGCAGCGCATGCGCGCTGCGTAGGCGAGACCTAAAAATGCATTTAAAAATGCATTTTTTAATGTGACATGAAACGCACATAATGCCACTAGGGCATATGTGCACTTACTTGTGCACTACAAATTTCGGGGTGCCTCCAAGGGGGCCTTAAGCTCACTGGCACCCTTGGGTTTGAATTTCCTAAATTGCAATTTTCTAATAGGAAATAGCAGTTTAGGAAATGCAAACCATTTCCTATTTGACACATAGGTGGGAATGCAATAGCATTTCCTATTTGCGATTTTCAAATAGCGATTCCAAGAATCACTATCCGGAAACTGCAAATTTTGTACATACCATTTTTCTCCTAAATAGCGATTCATACAGAATCGCTATTTAGGAAATACAAAATAGGAATTTTGTACATCTGGCCCAGTATTTTTTCAGTGGATGCAAAACGCATTTCCAACCCAGAATATAAATGCAATTTATATGCAATGGGCACTGTCTCACCTTCGTTATATAGGTTAAGCTAATAGCACTCACAATTATATGGATGACTAGGTCAATTCAATTTACACGTGTATGTAAGTGACGTGTTGCAAGCAAGTCAGATTATAAGGATCTGAGTGTGTCTGTGTGGTCTGATGTCCAATGTGAACTGGAAAAATGATGGTAGATTAATTCATATAGTATTTTGATGCGTTGTGCATAATCAGGTATGCAAGTTCTGCCAAAATTAAGGAATCCTAATAAGGATTGAAGTTTCTTTAGAGTGTCTCGTGGTTTCAACTGAGCACACTTCTCCAAGAAGTGTGGTGCAAGACTTTTCCCTTCATGAGTGAGTTCATATCTGAAGGCAAGGACACTTTGAAATGCAATTTAGATTTCTTAACATTTAACTTGTAGTCAGATTGAGAATATCCTGATATGATGTGATCCACTCTGGCCAAATATGTTTTAAATTCATCGTCCGTCAGATAGATATCATCAACATAGGACAAAGCGTCAAGGTCTATCATATAGAATTTACACTATATGGGCAGCAAACAACCCAGGACTGTTCTTATAGCCCATAGGGGTTTGGGAAAAGCGACACTGAAAACGGAGGGCTGAGAAGGCAGTCCAGTCCCTGCTTTCAAGCGCTAGATTTTGGCAGAATTTTAAAAAAAATATACAAGGTTGTTTTGCATTTTTTATGGACTATATTATTCATATGTACTGTACTATGTGTATTTTGTATTGCAAATGTGCGTGAATGACTGTTTAAATGTCTGTAGACTAAGACTATATGAAATGAATGATTCGGTTTTAAGACGGGAAAAAGAGGATTATTCATCTGAGAGACACAGGGTTCAATAACACCCTGATACTCCACTTGGGAGAGTAATTCTCTAACAGGTGCTTTAGCATCCCGTTTTATGGGATATTGTGGTTGCTCTTGTGGGCTGGACAGTATGGATATTATATGATAAGGACATGGTTGCGATATAAAGATGGGGCTTGTGCAAGAGGCCATTCTGCAGCATAAGCTTGTTTGACTTCATCAGGGACAAGCGCAACAAATGAAGGAATTATTACATCCTTACCTTGTGGGGATGTTTGGACAAACTGCAGGGTCCAATCGATCTCTGCTAAGAGACAGCTGTATGACAGTGTCAAATTTTCCCAGAATATTGCTCTAATGGTGCGCTGTAAGTCACCCTCAATTTGTATATCCAAATTATACAATCTGTCTGGAGGGGCTATGTGCCTGTCTGGTGTTTCATCTGTCGCTGCCAAAAACTCATGGCGATTCCGGCACACTCTAGTGACTTCTGCCGCACTGTCGAGGGAAATCACTGCCCACCCCCTGTCCAGGAGGAGCATTCTCAGTGTTTGTGGCATATTTTGCAGTTATAGCCACAATTTTCTTTTTCTGAAATTATGGCTTAAATTTAGGAGGTTTTTCCTCCTTCTTTATCTTCATGTCAGATGAGAGTTGTGAGTCTCTCTTTGGTTTCACGTACTCTTCTTGTCTGTGGTCAGAACGTCCTCTTCTCTTGTATTGCTTGTCTGGTGAGTCCTGAAAGGAATGAGAAGGATGAATATAAGAAATCTGATACTTTTCTGGTGCCTTAATTTGTGTGCATGGAAACGCTTCATCTATTACATTTTTCTGATACAGGAGGGGTGAGGCAAATAAGCTTCAGCAGTTTATCTATTGGTTAAACAATCGTACATGTGATATAAAATTCACCACTCGATGGAGCAAAGATGCCATAAATTTTCTGGATTTGACAATTGAACATGAAGAGGGTCAAATCTACACTACCGTATACACAAAAAAGACTGATAGAAATACTTTCCTTCATTATAAAAGCCATCACCAACGTGATTTAAAAGACAACTTACCTTATAGTCAATTCATACGTCCCCGCAGAAATTGTACAAAAAAAGTGGACTATTTCAACAATGCAAAGAAATGAATCAAAAATTGAAAGACCGACAACACCCCCATTGATTTCTACAACGGTCAATGAAAAGAGCATGGTATACACCAAGAGATTCGCTACTAAAACCAAAGAAAAAACGATCCACAGACCGTTTAGTTTGTGAACTACTTTCAATACTGTAACGTCAAATGTAAAAAAGATAATACAGAAACACTGGCAATCTGTTTCATTTCTGAATCCTCTCAGAGAGATACAATTATTTGTCCTTAAGAGAAATAAAAACCGTAGAGACAAACTGGTCCACTATAATACAGAGATCCAACGTCCACAAAGAAATATTTATGGTCTGCTTTAGATCTACCACATATATTGGGTCACCGTAAATGTGGCACATGCGTGGCATATGTGTCTACATTAGAAGGTACAATGTTTGTATACAATAACATTTCCATTCAGCACAATGAATTCACTAACTGTAAATCAAAAAATGTGATCTATGGTGTATTGCATCCATGTAGAAAGGCATATGTTGGCAAAACAAATCAAGAAGTTCGGCATCGAACAAGCCAACATAAATCACGTTTACGATGTCGTAATATGTCGGCACCGTTGGTGCAACATTTTGTAGAAATGAATCACACTGTTGGTGATTTGAAATGGACTTATTGAGACAGGTGCAAACAAAGTATGGTGATGATTCTTATTTGGCACATCATGAGGCTCTTTTAATAATGAAGTTACGCACAGCAGAAACTGGGTTGAATGATCTATCTGAGGTATCAAATGACTTTTAATTGGTTTGAATGAATTATCTGAGGTATCATATGTCATTTTAAAACCCTCTAAGATACGCTCAGGGTGAATTAGATTCATGCCATATCACTATTTTGAAGATGCGGGGCAAACAATTTTTTCCATGTAACAAAAGACTCCCCATCATTTCCCAGGGCATAACTCTAATACAGGAAATTTAATTTGTTAACTCCCATTTCTTTTCCTTCACCTGCTGAGTAAGTTCATTAAGCATTCAAGAAAACGACTTGTTGGGGACATATAGACCCCAATCAGAAAAAGGGGGAGGAGGATTGGGCTAGGTTCACCCTCCTGTGTGATCAGAATACATCAAAAAGAATCCGTAGGTGACGGATCAAAAGAACCTAGCCAAGAAACAAGGGCGGGTTCACCAATTGGGGTGAAGGCCACCTCTACTGGTAGAAAAGAAAAATGTCTTTTCTTGTGTCCCCTCACTCACCCAGGGTTGCGCCTAGGTGACATGCTTCATCATTGGGGCCATCCCAAACATCTACTGATTGGGGCGTGCTGCGACTTGCGGATTTACGTAGGAGCACTTACCTTGTGAGGTTATGTGTCGTGCAGTGTAGGGGGGAGTGGTGTAAGTGATGTTTTTAAAAAAAATTACCTAACTAGTGAGCTATTGTTTTATTCCTGCTCCTAGTTGGTAGGGATAAAAAGGGGGTTAATAAAAGGGAAATGTAACTGTTATGTAATTATAATCCCTTGTATTATGTCAACATGTTTCAAGGTATCCCCTAAACCTTTTCTTCAGGACAACAAAGGGACCAGCCCTTTGTGTACCACTCCGTGCCGGACCTATAATAAAGTGAAGTGAAAAATTATTAATGCACACCTATTGTGTGAGCATTGGGAAAAATATATACATACGGTTGCTTCTGAACACGTAGTAATTATTTTTGGCAAAAGTGCGCCTCATGGTCTGTCTGGGTGGAGGGGCCTGTAGAAACCTGTGCTCAGCAACCCTCCGTCAATACGACCTATTCAGTCCCAAGGCAGACCGCATCTATAGACTACATTTCCCATCACCACTTCCTTCCACCCGGAAGTGCAAGGCCAGAAGAATTCATGACCCCTGATAGAACCGCGCCGGCATTGCTTATTACGTCGTGAGGACGTGCTTGGTATTTTGAGTACAGGACCATAGCTAGTACCAGCCCCTGATCAATTCCTAAACCAGGAGCCTTCACCAAAAGACTGGAATAATCAAAGAGGAGCAGCAAAGAAGAAAGTGTCTAATCAGGGTTTACTGCCCACTGCGATGAGAAGACATTTTTCGAAATTAAATAAACTTCAATTCCTCTTTGCCCTGAATTCTCAAAACCCAAGCCACAGCCTCCGGCTTGCAGACACCAAGGCGGCTGGAAGACGGCCTCACACACAATGCATGTTACTGCACCATTCAGTTTGGGTGAGCTGTCAAACAAATATTATTTAGTCTTGGTGAACGCTATAAAAACATGAACATACATTTTTTTAAAAAGCACCTTCAACATTGATCATGGGGTGTGCATGCACTGAGCACAGGAATGGGGTTATCCACGAGGGTAGCACTGGACGACAACAACAATAAAAAATTAAGTATATAAAAACTAAAATGACCAAAGGCTATTTGGTTCCACATTATGTACTGGTGATTAGGTATTGAACTAATTGAATAGAATCAGATACATCTATAAGTGTAAATATATGTAATTTTATTTATTTTTCCTTTCCATAGCCAGACTGAATGAGTAATATAGTGCCCTGATGATGACCTCATAAAAAGCTTACATATACCGGAATATGTTCTGACGTCTAAACGCGTTGGCATTTTATTGGGGAAGGAAAAGGAGAACCTTCACTGCTTACAACCAAATCTTTCAGTTATAAGCCCTGAATAAGACGAATTAGACAAAAAGAAAAAGAAGGTGGTTTGTCTTAGTAGAGAAGTGATTACAGGAATGGACCTTTAATCCCCATGTGATAATAGGGGTAATACATTGACTGTAATGAGTTTATTTGGACTTTATATCTATAACTCACAGATATCAATAATTGCTGGATCTTTAAAACTTTTTAAAAATGTTCATATGTAATGTTTGATTGATGTTGATTTATGTCATCTGTGTTATTTGTTGTACATATTTGTGTTGTCAGTACCAAGATAAGAAAAAGAATAATGTTGCACTACCTCCATCTTAGCACTTCCCAAGAACCAGTTAAAGTTTTGTCTGACTCCAACCCCCTTATTTCGAAAGGTCTTAACTTTACTCTTGGAAGTGTTTATTTTTAAGAAGTTGTCCTCCGCATAATTTTCCACAGCATGAAGACGTCTCTGGAGGCCTATGGGAGTTAGGTCAAACAAAATAAAATCGTCAGCGTAAAGAAGACTTCCGACATTCATTAGTCCAAGTTTGGAAGGATCTCCCTTTACCAGACCTGCTCTGCAAGGCAAATCATGAGTGTTCAGTGAGAAGAGAAGTGGCTCCAGCTAGCACTCCTGTTTAAAACCATTCTACGTCGCCACTCTTCTCGACAGACCTTGGTTCCCTTCCATCAAAACCTGAGTCCAGGTGGAGGAGTGAAGGGCAGTTATTAGCCTCAGAAGGTGAGCAGGAATTCCTTATGCTGACAATTTTCTCTACAGCGTCCCCTGGTCAAACCTGTCGAACGCTGTGGATAAATGGATGTAAGTGGAATACATGGGGCGCCTGCTCTACTATTATGAAGTTATTACCACATGTCCATTCTTGTAGATGAAGTAAAATGCTTTTGGCAAATAATTTCCTGTCACATTCAGAAGGGCAATTTGTCTATAGCTGGCGGGGAAGTCTTCAATCCCTTTTTATATAGGGGAACAATAATACTTCCCTTTTAGGAGGATGGGATATCACCAGACCGGCAGAGTGCTGAAACAAAGGACATAAAAAGACAGTCCAAAAAGAAGCCTCCTGTTTAATACGTCCTATCGGAAATTTGTCAATCACTTGGCACCCGAAGTTCTTGCACTTTTAATGAATCCCTCGATCTTTACCAGAAGGCGGACCACATAGTTCCATGGAATTGACTTCAACACTGAGAACGGGCAAAACACTGCTACTTGGCTTACAGGTGTATAATTGAGAAATATACTGGGTCCACACAACGTCCGATATCGGGATTGCTTGAGCTGTGACTCTAGAGTCACAATATTGTGCTATTAGAGCCTAATAAGTAAGTTGATTATTGGGGGTGGCGGCTTCCCTTAGATTAATCCAGTTCCTATCCTTCGCTTTTCTACGTTATGCCACCTTCAATCTTGTTCTCTTACACTTAAGGTGATTGATTTACCCCTGTCACAAAGATTTTAAATTGCTTCCTAACAAAGAAATTTATTTTGTGGTTTACCCTTTTACAACCCAAGAGATCTTAATGGGTGAAATAGAAATGTTGCCTCTATCTTTACTCCCAAAATCACGGAAGGTGGTCATCTGCCTTTCATACCAGGAGATGGCATCATGTAGTGATAGATCAGGTGGGCCCAGGCTTGCTATTTTTGGACATTGACCCAAAGCCTTTATATTATTGCTTGACCAAAAAGGGCGCCCATTTGATTTGTTATAAACAGCAGTATCCTCCTTGGAATTCCAGGAGCCAAGAGCCTTAAGCTCTAAGTCAAAGGACACAGAAAGAATACTATGATCACTTAAATCAGTCCCTGGATCTCCAACTGCGAGCAAGCACTGAACATTTGATGGGACACTACCGTATAGTCAATTAAGGATTGACCTCGAGGGGAATGAAAAGTATAAGAAGCAGGATAATCTGCAATTCAGAAAAACACATTTGTACAGTCTCAGACTTTCCAGTAAACATTAGCCCTGCCTATCTGATCTAACTATTTCTGGTAGAACCACATCAGGGATACACCATATGTCACCCATTTCGGTATTGCAGAAAGTCATATAAGCTGAATTTGAAACTTTAGCATTAAAGTCCCCTACGATTATAACCAAAGGACGTTTCTCCTAAATTATCCTGAGGCTTACCAGGGGGAATATACAAATTTACAAGCAGAAAAGATGACAACCCTCCACTCTCATTGAACATGGCCAGCTTTAAGCAAAGGCAAAGATTTGTAGGATGAATGAATACCTTTGTATTCCAATTGATGTTATTTTTTAGTAGAATAGCAATTCCTCCAGTAGCATAGTCTTTTATGGAAGTTTTGCCACACGAAAAAAATGAAGTAATTCTCATATGTAAAATCAGAACAGACCCCTGTTTCCTGCAAATATATAATTAGGGCTCCCAGTTTTATGGTATTTATTTTTTTAGCATTTCCGTCTGTATTTATCCATATTTCTTTTTTTCCCACTTTATCTGTATTTATCCATATTTACTGTGTGTTTTGCAGATAAATGAAGTTGTAAAACTGTATATTTCCATATTTATTTGACTGACAGACACGCACTCATATTTTGATGTCTGTCTGTTTTAGCTATTTTAGCTGCCAAACATTATATAACAAAACATCCACTGGTAAATATTAGCATTATACCACAAATGTATGTTGACACATTGCATTATTTAATGAAATTGCATCCTGTTTTTTTAATTTCCCGTGCTGTCCATCTGCTCAGCTGTTGGCCTATAATTCATGAAAGACAGCACAGAGTCACTTAAAAGAAGCCCAATTTTCTGTATTTATCCACTTTTAAAAATAAATGCAGACAGAAAACACATTGGGGCCGATTCACAGAACTAATCTGAGATAAAATCCTAAACTTACTACTTTTGGGATTCACAGAAGGCATTTAGTAGTAGTAAAGTTAGGAGTCCTAACTTTCCTACTACTAAACTGAGATAAAATCCTAAACTTACTACTTTTGGTATTCACAGAAGGCATTTAGTAGTAGTAAAGTTAGGACTCCTAACTTTACCACTACTAAACTGAGATAAAATCCTAAACTTACTACTTTTGGTATTCACAGAAGGCATTTAGTAGTAGTAAAGTTAGGAGTACTAACTTTACTACTACTAAATGCCTTCTGTGAATACCAAAAGTAGAAAGTTTAGGATTTTATCTCCGATTAGTTCTGTGAATCGGCCCCATTGTTTTCTGTCTGTATTTATCTGTAAAAATCTGTAAAAACGGAAAACCAGGAGCCTTATATATAATCAATGCTTAAGGTGCATTACAAAATTCATTTTCAAATAAGACTGACCTAGACCCGCCATATCCCAGGATACTAGTTTACTCCGGGGGTTACCTCCACAACACTGGATGCTTTGCAATGTTGCCAGTCCCATTCAGTGTGCCTGCTATCCAATTCCAATTAATTAGCTCATCACCCTGCTCGGGTTCCCAAGCGCTCAATTCCTTCATCTCTGCAAAATGTATGACTCTCTTCCCATGACTCTACCTGCAGGAATAGTGATGTCCTTCAGGTTAACAGACCCCCTCCATATTGGGTCCTATGGTTTACCCTGAAAATCCAACATTAAACTGTTACGATTAAACTCTGTGATAGGCTCTACACAGAAGACATCAATTCCTCTTTCAGGAATTAATCTACCTTCTCCAAGATCAACATTACGATAATCATTGAGCTGAACGTTACTCTCGAGCTCATTGAAATAGCAGAGGAGTTTATAGAGACATCATCATTATCTTTACTTGATACCAAACTCTGAGCCTCAATTTCCAATAATAAGTGTAAAATGAATTGTATATTTAAAGGACCCATTTCACGATCAAACAAAATGACCAAGTCCATCATATTTGAAATAGGGCCAATTTCAGGACCCTTCAGTGCCTCTTTTGGATTATCAAGCTTAGTCTTGGGCCCATACTGAAGATTCTGTGGCGGAGAAATAAACGGATGTGCATTCCCATTAAGGGGTCTATTGGGCCTTAGTTTGTGCCGTATAGGCATTTTCGATGGTGGGAGTAACAAATGATGGCAACTCTGAATTCCACCCCACTACTTGGAAACCCATGTGTTCTACTTTGGCCCACGAGGAGCCATGATACCCAAACATTTCAATATTTGAGGAAGGATCAGCAGATTCAGATTCAACATGAATACTTGCAAACCTTAGTTATTTTCGCTTATATTTCATAATACGACGTTTCTTTTTCCTCTTTCCCTTGGACCAATTTATCCTGGAGCTCCCTGAAGTGGCCCCCACCCCCTGCAGAGGAGCACCACCAGGGAGAATTACCTCTTTGTTAAAAATCGGAAAAACTGTTAAAGTTTATCTGTCAATTGGGCCTTGGGCACATACAGGTTACAATCCTGAAATAAAGATTTTATTGAATACACATTGTCCTCTATCTGTTTTGGTTTAGATTTTACAATAACCATCTTAGATGTCTGATCCCCTGGCCAGCAGGGCTTACCCGCTTGGATACCAATATCTTTAGACCCACCATTGGCCACATTAACAACCTGAGTAGCCTCTAATTTCAACTCTTTTGCCTTTTGTACTGGCATTTGACACAAACCAGAAGTAGCAAGGGGTTAAACCCTCAAAAGAACTGTAGACAACACATTCAACAAATGATCAGAATCAGAAACTGATCTTTCTAGCAGAGATAAAATAGAAGATAAAACCTTCTCAATACAAATTAAATGGCTGCACATTCCACTGTGGTGTTGAGGACATGATTGATTCACAATTCATTAAATTCAACAAGGCAAAAGAGCCCCTCAAGGAGGGTGTACAACTGTAAATACCAGGCAGAGATCGATGACTAGGCAAGCGTTGCATTGGCAAAGGCTGGCCCAAGTCACCCTTCTCTAAGGCCGCAGATGTTTTCAGACATGCCCCCCTCAGCCGATTCTTATCGCTGAACAGACCTAAGTCCGGAAAAGTAAAGTCCTCCAAAACAACAAGCCCCTCGCCATGCCCCTCACCGTAGGACTCTGGGATATTTTCCATAGAAGTCATGTCACTTAGAACTGAAGAAATGTCTGCCAGACCTTGACCAAGGTAAGAGTTCAATGGATCTTCCCGAGCAGGACATAAGACCTGCCCCTGATTGTCAAGCGGACCTCTCACAGGGTTCAATGCAATGTAGCTGTTTGGTACAAGGCCTGATGGAGCAACATCCAACTCCATAGGACCCAACCATAGGTCACTGCTTCCATTTTTTAATGAATTCAACTGTGGATCAACCTCCCTGGTGTCAGCCCTGTACTTTCTAAGCCAGGAGAACTACATAATAGACTTACATTTGATGAAGAAGGAAAGATTTGGCCAGTTTGGTCTCCCTGGTTTTGGAAACACAGTCAGAGAATAAAGGATCCATATACACATCAGAAGCTTGATCCATGTCGGAAGTCGTCTTCATTTTATTTAACTCTTTTCCATACATAGAAAAGAAGTTCGAGATGAAAGGATAAGATTTCAGATGAGATAACTGGGACTTCTTCTGACAAATGGATTTTTTTTAATTTCAGGAGATTGTTGGGTGGATTAGTTGCAGCAATCAATCGACCAGAGCGTAATCTCCTTAATGTTTTGGGAGAGAATGTAGCCTTATGGCTAGAGTGGTCGACCTCGAAGTTGGGGAACCGGGATCGAGGCTCGGCAACGACGCTCAACATCCTGTGATTCTGGGCAAATCACTTAATCTCCCCATGCCTAACAAAAAACGAATGTGTCCATCTGTAATGAAACTGGTGCTCATGTAAAGCGCTCTGATACCTAATATCCTTGGGTCTAGTTCGCGCTATATAAAACTCTTACATTTTTTAAAAAAAATGTCATTTTAGCCCAACCAGCAGTAAGAAGATGGAGCTCACCAAATGACAGTGGCACCAATAGACAGCAACAGTCAGCCACCCTCAGCTTTTGATCTCAAGCTCCTGGACGATATGCTGAAAGAGAAAGGCCTTTGAAGAGGAAAAGATGGAGCAAGGTACAGAGTGAGGACTCACTGGTCAAACGCACGAGCCGCACCCAAACCTAGCGGGCTGCTTCCATGAGGCCCTGGCTCTCTTTCCTCCATTGCTGACTACAGCCACTGCACTCTCCCTCACAATACCCTTAACACCAGTAGCACAGATTATAAGGCACAACACCTTGCTTGCAGAACAACTAGAGCCTGTAGACTGGATTTCGATTCTACAGTTCTGCCATGCACGGCCTGCCAGGACACACTAAAATCTACCGGAACCCTCCAGGGAAGATGATTGGCAAGATTTTCCAAAGTTCTTAGGTTTGAAGATTCCGGATTTAATGGTCTTTTTATGGAGTCCAATGTACCTGGCTCCCCTCCACCCCTACCCCTACTTCCACAACATTCAAGCCCAATCCCTCTCTCCTGCAGGCATAGTTAAAGTATAAGGCACTGGGGACAGGAGGGTTAATAACCAGAAAACTAGGGGGCACCGAGGACAAGCACACATCAAGCCGAGAGGCCTGAGGGGCAGAGAACCCAGAAAGCAACCAAAGAGGGAGAACATAGAGCAATAGAAACCGGAGACCAGGGGAGCAGGAGCGGGAGCCACTATCAACTTCACGCCTCTCCTTGACTCATGGAGAAGCCACCCCCACGGAAGTGCAGCAGTACTCTCAATGATGCTCCCCACGAAACCCTTACTCTCACAGCCATATACAGCAGGGCAGGCAATAGGGCCACTTCGCCGCCCTCTTCAGCAGTGTTCTTTGGCGGTGCTCCCGCGTCCTCGCCTCCAGCGTACTTGCCTCATGAATCCTCAGCATCACACCAGCATGTCAGATTCCATTCCAAGCCTCGGTTACTCCTCTTTTTTTTCTTTGCGGACCCAAAATTGATGATGGGATAAAAATCTTAATTGTCTAAAGATATATTATTTTTTTTGGGGCCCTTGGATGCCCACAATACCTGGTTCATTGAATTCTGCGAATTAATTGTCCAGTTATCTCCAAAATATAACTTATTTATGTCCAGATTAAGATACTTTTTAAAAGCAAATTTTTCATAAACTTTTGAATAGATTTACACCATAGTTCACAGAAGATTCACATACACCTTGCAAGCACTGAGAATATGCTATTGTTTGAGCAGCTTTCTTCCTGAATAAGTTGAGTGGAGACATTTCAATGGCAATCTGTAAACTATGGCTGAGAAGACAAATTTGACACTAGCACTTAATTTTAATATAGCATATGAGATTTCACATTAAGAGGCAAACGTATGTATGTATTAGTTATATATATTAGTTATAATTAAACTTCCCATATTTATGGTATTTATATTATTTACATTTTCGTCGCTGTTCCCCATGTTTACTGGTTGCTCATTTTATTGGCATCTGTCCACAATAATTTTTTGTTCAGTGAACAAATTAAGTTGCTACCAGTACATTTCCGCATTTATTTACCTATTACATTATCAGTCATACTTAGATGTCTGTGAAAAATACAAAAGTGAAAACACTGTTTCTGCCTCTATTTATATGTAAAAACCAGTAAAAACGGAAAGCTAGGAGCTTTATCTATAGTTAGATTGTAGGATAATGGCATACTCAACTTAAAAAAACATATTTGTAGGCTAACGCATACTGCTTTTGTGTTTATAAATTACACACTTCACACCTTAATAATATGTTTCTTTTGTCAAAATATTCTGCCAATATGCTGTATTTCTTTTTGTCTACACATTTCCACATAGGAATAATTACATTTCCTAGACTTCAATGAGTCTTGAATAGGCTAAGCCTTACATACGTTTTGTTGAAAAACCTTTCCCTGTAGGCTTCTACTCGCTCTTAATAAAATATCACATCCATACGCTTCCAAGAATTGTTGCTCAAGTCTGCAAAAATGTAGATCCCACTCCAGCAATTACCGCTCAGAGCGAATGTATTTGCTTGAACATATTCCAGACGGAACAGAACAACTTGCAATAAATGCAAATATTCACAATCTAATTGTAACTAGTTTTTAAACCTGTAAATATATAGGTCACAGCCGCCTGCCCGCTAGATTACAAGTTTAAAGTGGTCTGGCGGGCGTGATGTGTGGCGATCCCATTGCGGTGCCATAGAAAACAGGCACCACAATAGGGCTGCACAACAAGGTTCCTGAACGACATGGACTCGAAATTCCATGCCGCGCAGGAACTGGGGTGCATGCACATGCAGGGGCACATAATGTGCCTCCCTGCATGCATTCCCATGCGGAGGAGGCGCATTTTCCTCTCCGCCACGGTGTTCATGGAGTAGGAACCTCCATGACACCGCTAGCGGAGAGGAAACTCGTAATATGATTGGCGGGACCAACGCGGTCCCTCCAAGAACATTTCTGCCTCTACCCTGCTGTGCCCGGCGGTTCCATGGTGGCAGCGGCGGTCCCAGGGTGGTCCGACCACCCAACTTACAAAGGAGTGATCCGACCACTGGTGCAGCAGGTGGCTGGACCGCCACTGCGACGCCACCATGAGTCTGGCGGTCCTCGGACCACCAGACTCGTAATCAGGCTCTTCGATGGATATCTTACAAAAGACTTGGTGGAAAATATATTTGTCCATAAACTTGTGTTTAAGTTTTCAAAACATACAGAAAGAGAGTAAAAAAGGTGAAAAATAACAAGGTTTGTGGAGAAAATTATAGATTTTCTCACAGCTTTATTAGGGTTGGCGTGTATGTGTGTTTTCTTTTTACATTCTTTCGTATGTGCACTCTTCATTCTTCAATAATCCCGTCAGGACCATTTCCTGAGAGGCTGGTGCCTTTCCAACAAGTGGTAGGGATGTGCGACCCCTCAAGACACCCTCATTTTTCGGACTTGATTCTCATATTTCTATCACATCTGAGTGACCTGCTCTTACGAGCCTGTGACATCTGTGGTGCTCCAATTGACACCCACAAGCCTTTTGCATCTGAGGAGTTTGACCAAGACCCCTCACTTCTGAGGAACGCTAACAAAGAACCAGTTCTAACTCCCTACTATCAGTGGGTCCATGACCCAGACCCTGGGATTGGTGGTAGCCTAACACAATAAGGGACTGATTTAAAGTGTGGTAATAATGCATAAACCAGGCATCTCTGGAGTAAGTGCTAATTCGGAGGAACATGTAATGACTAAATATATTTTACCATAAGGATAGCATAGTGGGGGATTTAACATTTTTCCATTGCCACAAACTACCACGAGCCTTATTAGCTTTTTAAAATCTCTATCCCCATCAGGAGGCCCATGACTGAGGCTTTTGCGTCTCAAATGACTTTTGAGGGGGCTTTCACTAAATAGGCCTTGGTTCTGTCTTAAGAACCTGGACTGACGACACAATAGTTTGCCGAAATACAGGTTAGTGATGCATTCAGTATTCCAAAGCAAGTTTTGTGGACTTCACTTTCTGCAATTAAGTTATGAACATTCCAAACCTGTGGGTTTTTCGGCATACTCTGTTGGTTTTCAGCAGCTCCTACCGTGGTGCTAATTATACATTCTCTAAAATATTATTTATGATAATATATGTTATAAAGTCCCTAAAATATTATTTATAACCATACATATTTTATTTTTTATTCAACTGATTTTTGGCACACGTTACAAAATATTTGCCAAGATCTTTTTGCCGTTCTTTTAATTTTCTTTTCTCGCTGTTTGAAGCTGTCCTTTACATATTCATCCAACCTGTCTTTTGCGACTCACACAGCCACTTTATCAAGGCTCTATACGTTTTCACCTTTAACCATTAAATGCCGTAAACTCATATATTTCCGGGAATTATATTTACATTTTCTCTCGCTTGCCTCAAGAGATCATCATAGCCTTAAGTTCTCTTCTGCTTTATTTGTCAGCATCCCATCATAGTCAAAGTGAGGCAATGAGGGTTCGTCTGGATTTCGAACCAGTGTTTCCACCTCTCAGCAGGCAAGCCATCTTTTCCCGCGCATTTCCTCCTTTCATTTCTCTTTTTCTTCTGCATCCTTGTGAACACTGCACATTAGCAGTTTACCATTTCAAGTTCTTAAATATGTTCAGGAGAGCACTTTAGAAATGATCTCTAAAAGCAAAGAATGCTCATCTATCTGCTCTCTGGGGAATAAACTTCCATCTTTACATATAGTAATGCTTCTTTTAACTATGAAACATATTCATGGTATTCGTTCTTTTCTAAATGCATTCACCCTCACTGTGTTCCCTTTCGTAAAACAACATAACATTCTGTCCCAAAGCACATTAAAGCTCTTAATCGTCTAGTGTTTTTACAAGAAAATGATGCTCTAGAATGTGTCGATTATTCAAGGCAGATCTTGCCTCTGTTTCCGCCTTTCTTGCCCCAGACCTTACAGAGATGATATTGTGCATCTCTCTGACAAGCACCCAGGGGCCGAACTAAATCGAGAATGGGGTCCTCGTGCTGGCTGGTGCTGCCCTCTGTTGTTGCACCCTATGAGCTGTAACCCCTCCCCAATCCTCCTCTTTTTGTGTCAGTCCAGACTCCTAACAGTGTGCTCTATCGGCTTATTATTGTATGTCCTCCAGTCCTAAGGCTGGGCACAGGCTTACAGGACTGGCAGGTACACCTCATATCTGCAAGAGGTGGGGCGAGGAAGAAATCAAGTAGCAATGAAATCACTGCTCACCCACGAGTTTTTTTTATAGATAGCATAGTAGTGATTAAACATCTCTGTGACTTACATCTACAGGGTCCCATAAAGTATTCACATTTACTTGACTAATCTAGGATCTTACAATAATGCCAGTTGGGTAGATGAGCTGGTTGATAGTCAGCATTCCAGCTCAGGCCCTTGCTTGATGCCATACCCTTGTAAAGGTACCTAGAGATGTAAAGAAAACCATCTTGATCTCATAAAAATGCCTTCCAGGTAAAAAAAAAAATTCACAGTAACAGAATGCCCAAGCCACATATCAGGGCTAGAATGTTGTACATTGCTTGATTAAGTCAGTTTTGGAACAAAATGCAAAGAAGGTGTCTGCGTGGGAAGATGGCATATCAAATATATGTTTACATCTAGAATAATGCCTTATTGATTATACTGTCCGGTAGGCACTAACTATTTCCTTTTCATGATATTTACAAACATTCATGAGCAGTGTACCCTCATCGCATCGCAGTTAATCTTGCCTTTATTGATTTTAAAAGAGTGACAAGGTAAATTAGGGAGTAAACTTTTGAGAGAGGTGTGGTGCAGCGGCCAGGGCAGCTGACTTCGGAGCACAGGGTTCACGGGTCGATCCCTGGCTCCGGCGGCAGCTCAGCTCAGCACCATGTGACTCTGGGCAATAGCTCACTTAATTTCCACGATGGCCCCCAGCGCCTTGAGACCCGTAAGGGTGAGTAGTTCGCGCTTTACAAATACGGATTTAGATTTAACTTTTGATGTTGCACCCTGAGGTCTTGCAGGGATTCTAAGGTTGTGTGTGTTTGGATCGGAGAAAACATACCCTCTGGCCACCACAGATGATTTAATCAATGTCAGAACAAGTCAGTAATGTACAGAGTTCTGAAAAGTGCACGAAAGCACAGTGATTGAAGCCTGCTGGCTCAAACTTTGAGATAACAAGCTGTTTTTTATTGGCGTTTGGGCGTGTTTATACCACTGCACTGTGTAAAATGTCGAGTCAAATGGAATCTGTCGCTTTAGATTGTAAGAAATTGCTGTTAAACATGTGTTTTCTGGTGAAGCAAGAATCTGGACACAATACGATATGAAAAGATGATGTAAAATGAAACTGAATAATACTTAAATGGATTTTCTAAACTTTTGCGTGTGCTCGTTGAGCAGAGTATGACTTCATTTAGTTGCAATAGGTGATGCAGAAGGCGGCGAACTAAACTGACTGGTGGATACGTCATCAGCATTTATGATTGGTTGGCACATCAGACAACCTGCCCTCATTGAAGAAACAAATGTAGGGTGGCCCGAGCATAAGTTATGTGAATAGAGGTCTACTTGGTTGCAGAAGGAGTGCCTAATGTCCCCTAACTGTTTCTTTCACTTCCTGCACCTTTCACTTAACATTTCACCCTTTAGTAGGTTGCAGCTTTTGATGGCAGCAGCACTCTACAACCATTTGTCCCCCTGTAAACTCTTCCTGTACCAGGGAAGGTTTCAGGAAGTTGGCATAGGTGAGTCTAACTGGAGTCCACATGGGCCTCTTCTCACAATGTTGAGGGGCGGAGACTTTTTTAGCCCAGCTCCAAGGACTCTGTTCAAGAATCCTACTCTGGGGAAGTATGAGCATCTGGGGCCTCAGGTATCTCCTATTGCCACCTTTCTCAATTCCACTCAGGTCCCACTAATGAACTCAGGGTAAGGCAGTCACATGAACACAATGAGGCGACGTCCAAGAACCATACTTGTGATAATGCATTGCAAGATAAATGCACCTCATGGACCTCGGAAGGTCAGGAATTAAATGGCGGATGCCCCACCAATGTTCAGAGCCTGGGTGAAAACCAGGTATGGTGCGAAAGCCATGCTTCAATACCTCCTTGGTCCTATGCATTTTGAGAAGGACTAATGGGCCAGTTCCAATCCGAGCTTTAATATTCATCTCTCCAGCACTTGGCATGCTTGTAAAGCTCCAAAGAAGCTTCACTGGTGCTCCGGTCATCTTCTATAGAGGAGACAGCAGCACCCCAGGTAAGCCTCTTGCATGGGTTGAGCCATCAATTGGAGACCACATCTGGGATCTGCCCAGGTCATGGAAGATCTCATCAGCTCACATCTGGGAGAAAAAGGAGACAGGATGCAGGATGCTGATTGCTTCCCCTTGTCAGGTAACCCCTGGTACATGCAGGTTCTGGGTATTTCCTCTGAGGACTTAGGATACATAGGTCTACTTGTCCTTCTTTCTCAGGGATGTGCTAGTCTCCTTACCACCCATTCCCCTGAATGGATGCAATAAAAGGATCATGCACAAGAGCTCACGCTGTTGATATCTGATATGACTTAAAGACAGCAGAGCTGTTTTGCTGAGCCCTTATCCTGTAGGCATGGTGACTGTCATGAGCTACAGACTCATTGTGGAGTAGAATGATTACGTTTATTCCATATACATGCACCCACTGCGCACTGTGACCTGCCAGCAAGAATGAATAACTGTTCAAGGAATGCTCAATGGCGGCCCATTGAGCATGCAAGGCTATTCAAAGTAAAACATGGTATGCTTTACAATGTTAACACATGCCTGTTGCATGTAAAGCAAATGGCGCAACAGTCATGTGACAAATACCTTGTCAAAACTACATTTTCTGCACTCTCACAACATTACATCACCTTCCCCCTCAAAACAAAAATAAACTTTAATAACCAAGAGTACAAAAGTGCAATATGTCTGAAAAATAAAGTGAAACTTGCAAAAAAATTAACTAAACAATAATACATTACAAAATCCTTGACTTTTTCTGGTACCTTGACATTGCAATTGGCACATTGTTTGCTTTGCCCCAACCCCACTACAGCAGAATGATTAGATGAACTGGGAAGCTCATCTACAACTGGTTGTGCATGCTCATTCACAGAAACAGATGTGTTCTGCACACAGAATGCCCAATCAGGTTCCACAACAGGTCTGCCTTTACTCAATATGAACTTGGCCTGTAATGCCGCTCCTTTACTAACTCTTTCAACTTTAACTGAAGTGGAATAGATAGATTCACCCTTCTGTACTCTGACTGGACTCTTGATCAATACCCAGTCCCCTTTATATAAATCTTTGAAAGACACATTATGTCCATCATCAATATTCTTTTTCATCTTAATTTGATTAGCGACAATATTTGAGACAATATGATCCTTACTCATTATCCCCTTTGTTCCAGCATTCTGAACCTGCTTCTCCAACCAAGTGGGAAAAAGAGAGATATGGGCACTTCTGTCTCGGAGTAAGGAAAATGGTGTCACCCTGGTGGTACAATGTGGTGTGGTGTTATAACACCAAACTTTCTGATTTATGAATGATTTGTCATCCAGATTTGCAGTTAAAGCAGTTTGTACCCCCTCTTTGATGATTCTATTACCTCTCTCAACTAATCTATTGGAGGAAGGGGAATACAACGCTACTTGAAAATGGATGACATCATGTTTTTTTTAAAACTTGGTCACACTATCAGAAGTAAAATGTGTCCCATTGTCAGTTACAATACATCTGGGTGCTCCTTCTAAACTGAAAACCTGTTCTAAGAATTCCATTGCTGAATCTGTGTCAGGTGATCTAACAAATGAAAAGCACAACCACTTGGAATGATAATCCATAACTAAAACCAAAAATCTCATGGTAATAATACATATGGCCCAGAAAAATCCATACCTAATTTCTCCCATTGAGCATCCGGAGGTGCCACTGAATGTAATGGGGTCCTGTGCATTTTCCAGGGTTTATCTGACAATAAACATTCTGACATTTGTCAATCAGAAATCTGACCTTCAAATCAATACCTTGCCACCAATAAAACTGTTTAATATGCATTATAGTTTTGGTTGCACCTAGATGACCTTGATGTGCTTGAGTAATAATGGTATAAT
Source organism: Calotriton arnoldi (assembly GCA_963921515.1). Classification (NCBI taxonomy): domain Eukaryota; kingdom Metazoa; phylum Chordata; class Amphibia; order Caudata; family Salamandridae; genus Calotriton; species Calotriton arnoldi. The sequence goes on from CAWUFW010009846.1 coordinate 568,959, forward strand.
GTAGTTTAGTTAGAGGTATATATAAATCTCATCTCAAAAGCAAACTTAGATAGCGATAATTCATAGCCACTTGAGGAAACGATTTCAACTCTCCAACAAGATGTTTCTTCTAAGGCCATCCTAGAATAATATACTCATTCACCTTGTTCAACACAACATCATTCTGTCAAGCAGACAACCATTCAGATTCATTAATACCTATAACACACTCCCCACTAACAGCGTCAACAGAATCTACACACACTACATCATCCAACATACAGTCATCGCTAGTATCCTCAATTGGCATGTGTGAAAGACAGTCTGCATCAAAAAAATTCCACCTGGGACATTCTTGATTCCTGAATTCCTGAAGTTTAGACACTAACCTAGTTAGTCTGGCTGACAAGTTATTGCCTGAATCTGCTGTGAAAATATTTACTAACGGCTTGTGATCTGTATACAACTCAAATTTACAGCCCCAGGCATATACTTGTTTGTTATCATGGGTTCCGACTAAGTTCACAAGGGGATGACCTGGATCAGTCCACTTGTGCAGAATCCCCCTTTCATAGTGCGTTTGATTTCATTATAATCAGCGGCCATATATATCTTGGTATCTGGTACCCTGCCTTAGCAGGCATACTTCTTGTACCATGTACTTTATTTGTTCTATATGAGCAATATGCACATGCTCCATTCAGCATACATATATTCTTATTTTGTGGTATACTCTAGATAGTGGCTCACGTGTTCTCTTGCAATCCCAGTAGGAGAACACAGGGCTCGCAAGATTAGCTCAACGCACTGCAGATCCCACAATCCCTTGTACCATTTGGAGTGAGGATGCACAAACGTATTCATACTCCTGCCAAGGAGTGCGGCATAAGCAACCAATGTGTAACTGCATTATCTGACATTGACTATTTTCAAAGTTTAGATGCCAATCTCGCATTTCCTCACACCCATAAGTGCTACGGTAGACACTGGTTACCATTGGGCAACTTTTCAGACTAAACAATATGTGGCAAGATTTACAAGCCCCTTGCGACACTTTTGCGCCGCTGTTGCGTCACTTTTGTGACACATCAGCGGCGTAAAAAATGGGGCCAATTTACAACGTGACGCATCTAGGGAGATGCGTCACATTGTAAAGCCCTGAATAACATTATAACTGCGTCAGGTATAATGTATGCAGGGTGGGCGTTCCCACGCAGAAAAGCCTCGTAAAAGTGATGCAGTGAAATCTACAAGATTTCACTGCGTCACTTCTAGGACACCACTGTGTCAAAACCTTACGTCTGCTTGAAGCAGGCGTAAGGAGTGACGCGGTGTAGTGGATTGCTGGAGTTGCGTCGTGCTTGCGACACGGCTCCAGCCATGCGTGACTTTTGCCCCAACACATGCGTCAGAATTTCTGACTCATCTGTCAATCCTTGCTCCATGGTGCACCGTATTGTAAATACGGCACATCCATGGTGGTGCAAGGGTTTCTCAGGGTGGCGCAGGGAAAGTGACGAATCTCTACAGATGCGTCACTTTCTTGTAAATCTGCCCCTTTTCGTATATACTTCATTTATGTGTTTGCACAATGTTATTTCTTCATTAAAATATATTATGGCCTCTTACAAATGAAATATAACAGGTCACAATGGGCCCGATTCACAGAACTAACTTAAGACAAAATCCTAAACTTACTACCATTTTGGTATTCACAGAAGGCACTTACTCATTTTGGTATTCACAGAAGGCACTTACTTACTCATTTTGAGTAACTTACACATTTTGTGTAACTTACTCATTTTGGTATTCACAGAAGGCACTTACTCATTGATGAGTAAGTGCCTTCTGTGAATACCAAAATGAGTAAGTTACACAAAATGAATAAGTTACTCAAAATGAGTAAGTTACTCATTTTGGCATTCCCAGAAGGCACTTACTCATTTATGAGTAAGTGCCTTCTGTGAATACCAAAATGAGTAAGTTACACAAAATGAGTAAGTTACACAAAATGAGTAAGTTACTCATTTTGGTATTCACAGAAGGCACTTACTCATTTATGAGTAAGTGCCTTCTGTGAATACCAAAATGAGTAAGTTACACAAAATGAGTAAGTTACACAAAATGAGTAAGTTACTCAAAATGAGTAAGTAAGTGCCTTCTGTGAATACCAAAATGAGTAAGTGCCTTCTGTGAATACCAAAATGGTAGTAAGTTTAGGATTTTGTTTAAGTTAGTTCTGTGAATTGGGCCCAATATTGGTATATGGTTGTTTTATTAGGTACTCACAGGTATCACTGCACTTGTTAAAATGGCTGCAACTCTTGAATATGTTCTGTAATAAATTTCAATTGTAGTCCTTTGTCACTGGAAGTGACCATGTTTATGTAATGGTCACACCAGGTTCCTTCCTTTACCATGATCAAGGCTAGGGCCGAAACGCGTTGGCAAGGACTGGCTTGTCCTAATAAGCACCATGCATTTTGATCCAGGAGAGTCCGAGTAATCCTTGAACCTGAAATTTGGTACTATTTCACTTTTGGGGCTTCCGAAGCCCGACTCAAACTGCTGCAACCTGAAGCCCCCGGTGTCAGGCTCATTCACTATACTATATATTTATATATAGTCTCCACTGTGTAGTTATACTTTGTTGTTAGTTGAAAATACAAGTTGTTAGTTATTTAACACATTTGATAATTAACCAGCCCATAACCTTACACTGACCATAAAAAACCCTTCCCAATCCATACCCTTACCCAACCCTGAACCTTAAAATCCCATTATTAAACCCTTCCCTTACACATACTTGAACCCTAAAAATGCTCAAATAAACCCTTATAGCCCATACACTTATGCTTACCTGCAGCTAAAATCCCTTACCAACCTGTACCCTTACCCAACCCTAAACCCTAAAAACCTATTATTTAGTCCTTTCTTTACTCATACTTGAACTCATACTTGAACTCTAAGACCCTTGACCTTGCCAGGTAGGTCGCTCCCCCGCCACACAGCTCAGCCTGTGTTGTCCTGCCCGCTGCTGCTGCTGGTAAGCTCGCCCCTCTGCTTGTTGCCTCGGTGCCCGTTTACCTTCTGTTCCCCCTCGTTGCCCCCATTTTCTGTGCCCAATTTTGCTTTTTGTACCCCTCGTTGCCCCCATTTTCTGAGCCCAACTTTGCCTTCTTTTCCCCCTCGTTGCCCCCATTTTCTGTGTCCAGTTTTGCTTTTTGTACCCCTCGCTGCCCCCATTTTCTGTGTCCAGTTTTGCCTTCTGTTCCCCCTCGTTGCCCCCATTTTCTGTGTCCAGTTTTGCTTTTTGTACCCCTCGCTGCCCCCATTTTCTGTGTCCAGTTTTGCCTTCTGTTCCCCCTCGTTGCCCCCATTTTCTGTGTCCAGTTTTGCTTTTTGTACCCCTCGTTGCCCCCATTTTCTGAGCCCAACTTTGCCTTCTGTTCCCCCTTGTTGCCCCCATTTTCTGTGTCCAGTTTTGCTTTTTGTACCCCTCGTTGCCCCCATTTTCTGTGTCCAGTTTTGCTTTTTGTACCCCTCGTTGCCCCCATTTTCTGAGCCCAACTTTGCCTTCTGTTCCCCCTCGTTGCCCCCATTTTCTGTGTCCAGTTTTGCTTTTTGTACCCCTCGCTGCCCCCAATATCTGTGTCCAGTTTTGCCTTCTGTTCCCCCTCGTTGCCCCCATTTTCTGTGTCCAGTTTTGCTTTTTGTACCCCTCGCTGCCCCCATTTTCTGTGTCCAGTTTTGCCTTCTGTTCCCCCTCGTTGCCCCCATTTTCTGTTTCCAGTTTTGCTTTTTGTACCCCTCGTTGCCCCCATTTTCTGAGCCCAACTTTGCCTTCTGTTCCCCCTCGTTGCCCCCATTTTCTGTGTCCAGTTTTGCTTTTTGTACCCCTCGTTGCCCCCATTTTCTGTGTCCAGTTTTGCTTCTGTACCCCTCGTTGCCTCTCTCCACTCCCGCCGCTGCGTCCCCTGCGGCCCCGCCCCCCTGACTGCCCATTCGCTGCCCCTGCCTCCCGCCTCCCAGCTGCTCCTCCCTCCCACCTCCCTATATATGGCGGCCGCTGTGCGGCCGCGCTGCTGGCGCGTTGAAGGCGCGCCTAAGGCAAGCCTGTCTGCGCCCGTCCGCGCCTGGACCGCGCCCAGCACCAGAACCCCTGGGCCGTGCGCCCCCCGCTCCAGCCTCGAGGACCGACGCCGATACGATGCCACCACACTCCACGCTCTCAACCCCGGACGGAGACACAACTGCTTCAAGGCCGCCCCGAAACGCACACATGGCCCCTTCACCTGCTGGAACTGCAGATACACCAGCCTCAGGGCCACCGAAGCGCCCGCCAAGAAGGACCTCAACCACCTCCGATGCATCCTACTGAACACCCGCTCCGCACGCAAACACGCCGTCGAGCTCTGGGACCTGCTAGACTTATCATCACCAGACGTCGCCTTCCTGACAGAGACCTGGATGAACGACTCCTCCACACCCAACATCGCCATAGCCATCCCAGACGGCTATAAGATCACCCGCAGAGACCGCGCCAACGGAGTAGGAGGAGGAATCGCCTTCGTCCACAAGAACTCCATCAGGGTCTCGACCAGCACCGACGACGTTCTCTGCACTGCCGAACACATGCACTTCCAGATCCACACGGACCCCAACACCACCCTCAGAGGCACCCTTGTCTACAGACCCCCTGGGCCCCGACCCCAGTTCAGCGACTCCATCGCCGACTTCATCAGCACGCACGCCCTGACTTCTACCGACTACATCCTCCTCGGAGACCTGATCTTCCACCTGGAGAACAACAACGACAGCAACTCCACCACCCTGATCGACAACCTCGCCAACCTCGGACTGAGACAGCTCGTCACAACACCGACACATTCCGCCGGCCACACGCTCGACCCCGTCTTCTCCTCAAGCTCCCACGTCTCCTTCAGCCACACCACGGAACTCCTCTGGACCGACCACCGCTGCATCCACTTCACCTTCCAGAAACCCACCACACACCACCGCACCCAACAGATCCCACGCCGCTGCTGGAGCAAAGTCACCGAAGACCAACTACGGGCAAACCTCGCTCTCAGCCCTCCCTCCGACCCATCCAACACCGACGACGCTGCCTGCAACCTCAGACGATGGATAGACGACTGTGCCAACACCCTCGCTCCGCTGAAAAAACTCACCTACAGCGACACCACCAAAAGAGCCAGCTGGTTCACCCCGGAACTCCTAGCTTCCAAGCGTACCTGCCGGAAACTTGAGAAGAAATGGCACAGTGATAAGACACCGGACATCCACGCAGCCCATAAAGACGCCATCCGTAACCACCACCTCCTCATCAGGTCCGCCAAGAGAATCTCCTTCAAAGACCGCCTCGACAACAACGCACACAACAGCAAGGAGCTCTTCAACATCGTGAAGGAACTCTCCAACCCCAGCTCCAACACCAACGACATCCCGCCCGTCGCAAGCCCTGTGCGATTCCCTCGCCACCTTCTTCCACCGCAAGATCGCCGACATCCACGACAGCTTCAACACCCAGACAGCCCCCACCAAGATAGATACTCCAGACCCGCTGCACACCATCGACCATGACCCCTTGCCAGCCTGGGCCAGCGTGAACATCGATGACACCATCAAGACCATGGGCACAATACACTCCGGTTCCCCGTCAGACCCTCTCCCGCACCACATCTTCAACAAAGCCAGCAGCTCCATCGCACCCCACCTGTGCAACGTTATCAATCTCTCCTTCGAGACCGCGACCTTCCCAGAGAGCTGGAAACACGCAGAGATCAACGCCCTACTCAAAAAACCCAAGGCGGACCCAAGAGACCTCAAGAACCTCCGGCCCATCTCCCTGCTTCCGTTCCCAGCCAAGGTCATCGAGAAGATCGTCAACAAACAGCTAACCCGATACCTAGAAGAAAACAGCATCCTGGACCCATCCCAATCGGGGTTCCGCAGCAACCACAGCACTGAGACTGCCCTCATCGCCGCCACCAACGACATCAGGACCCTGCTGGACAATGGTGAGACCGCAGCCCTCATCCTGCCGGACCTCTCCGCCGCCTTCGACACTGTCTGCCACCGCACTCTACGCGCACGCCTCCACGACGCAGGGATCCGAGACAAGGCCCTGGAATGGACCACCTCCTTCCTCGACGGCAGAACCCAGAGAGTCCGCCTCCCACCTTTCCGATCCGAAGCCTCCGAGATCATCTGCGGCGTACCCCAGGGATCCTACCTCAGCCCAACACTGTTCAACATCTACATGGCCCCGCTCGCACGCATCGCCAGACAGCACAACCTCAACATTATCTCCTATGCCGACGACACTCAACTGATCCTCTCCCTCACCAAGGACCCCCTCGCCGCCAAAGCCAATCTCCATGAAGGAATGAAGGCCGTCGCCGATTGGATGAAGATCAGCCGACTAAAGCTGAACACGGACAAGACGGAGGTCCTCATCCTCGGCTCCAACCCCTCAGCCTGGGACGACTCCTGGTGGCCAACGACGCTGGGAGCAGCCCCGACACCCACCGACCACGCACGCAACCTGGGAGTCATCCTCGACTCAACGCTCTCCATGGCCAAGCAAGTCAACGCAGTCTCCTCCTCCTGCTTCAACACCCTCCGCATGCTTCGCAAGATCTACAGGTGGATCCTGACAGACACAAGAAGAACAGTCACCCAGGCCCTCGTCAGTAGCAGACTTGACTATGGGAACGCCCTCTACGCGGGAGCCCCGGCCAAGCTCATCAATCGACTGCAACGCATACAAAACGCCTCCGCACGCCTGATCCTCGACGTACCACGCCACAGCCACATCACCCCCCACCTGAGGAACCTGCACTGGCTCCCCGTCGACAGGAGGATCACCTTCAAACTCCTCACCCACGCACACAAGGCACTCCACAAAACTGGCCCAGCCTACCTCAAAAGACTACTCTTCTTCTACGTCCCCAACCGCCAGCTCCGCTCCGCCGACCTCTCCCTCGCCACCCTCCCTCGCATTCGAAGAACAACCACCGGCGGCAGATCCTTCTCACACCTCGTCACCAAGACCTGGAACACCCTTCCACTAAGCCTACGACAGACCCAAGACCTGCTGACCTTCAGGAGGCTACTCAAGACCTGGCTGTTCGACCAGTAGCAGCACCCCCCCCCCCTTCCCTCTCCTCAGCGCCTTGAGACCCTCGCAGGTAAGTAGTGCGCTCTACAAATTCTGTGATTGATTGATTAAGAACCTTTAAAAACTCTTACAACACTGCACCCTTACCCATCCTGAACCCTTACAACGAATTACAATTCCCCTTATTGCCCCAAATTAAGAATAAGTTATGTCGCATTGCAAAGTCCTGCATAGTAAAGTACTGAAAACAGTGGCACTAGTACTTACCTGCATTGTAATGTAATGACTTGTGTTCTAGCGTTCATTATGATAACACTGTATTTTAAATGTACATACTGTTTATTCTTATCATAAACACACAACAACTTGAGAAGAGTTGTTTCAGCTGACGCCTCTCATTCTAGAAATTGTCCGTATGTTCAGAGAAATATTCTAAGGATACAATCGTGGGCCCGATCACAGAACTAACTTAAGACAAAATCCTAAACTTACTACCATTTTGGTATACACAGAAGGCACTTACTCATTTTGGTATTCACAGAAGGCACTTACTTACTCATTTTGAGTAACTTACTCATTTTGGTATTCACAGAAGGCACTTACTCATCAATGAGTAAGTGCCTTCTGTGAATACCAAAATGAGTAAGTTACTCAAAATGAGTAAGTTACTCAAAATGAGTAAGTTACTCATTTTGGTATTCACAGAAGGCACTTACTCATCAATGAGTAAGTGCCTTCTGTGAATACCAAAATGAGTAAGTTACTCAAAATGAGTAAGTTACTCAAAATGAGTAAGTTACTCATTTTGGTATTCATAGAAGGCACTTACTCATCAATGAGCAAGTGCCTTCTGTGAATACCAAAATGAGTAAGTGCCTTCTGTGAATACCAAAATTAGTAAGTGCCTTCTGTGAATACCAAAATGGTAGTAAGTTTAGGATTTTGTCTTAATTTAGTTCTGTGAATCGGGCCCGTATTAAGGAAATTACTTTGAACATTTCTATTCAGGGATTATTCCCTGCGATAAATTGTGAACAAGAATCAAAACACTGACTAGAGTTTTAGGAAATTGAAAGCTATTGTTTCTCAGTGTATTTGGGTCTCTAGTATGTCAAGTTAATGCATCGGTTACTTACATTTGAACATAGTTATAATATTTATGATGTGCATATTGGGTCCGATTCACAAAGGTAGCTTACACTTTTGAGTAAGTTTACTACTTTTTGGTATTCACAAACTCCAAGTGTAAGTTACTACTAACTGGATTTATTTATTTTATAGTCTTGTAAAGTGCACAGCTACACCAAAAGGTTTCCCAGCGCTAAACAAGACAGTATTCCAATTAATTAAAGTACATTTTTTAGATTTTCCTTATAGTTTACGATAGGAAGACTGCTGTCGGACGAAGATCTCTGTGTATTAAAGTATAGGGAAAAATTTAAAAAGATTATTTAACTAGAAAATCAATCTTAACAATTGTTTTAAAGTACATTTTAATGTAGATTTATTTTATATATTTACATTACCACAGATTTTAAAATATGCTACAGCACTGATAAATTATTTTCGTGTGTAGGGTGTTAATAATTGCAAGACGGAAATTATTGAGTTCAGTAAGATAACCCAATACTGAATCATATTGTATATTTCAGTTCACAGGAATCCTAAAGAGAAAAAAATATTACCCACATCTATAGGTGAAAGTGTAACTACAGTTAAAGGTAGTCATTGTTATATTAGAAGCGTTAGAAGTAGAGACTTAATATAATTAAGACATTAAACTCTTATCTATGTTTTCAGTTTTCAGAAATGCCTGATGTTCCACTTCACAAGGAAGTCAGAGATATTGAGATAATCTGAAGGTGTATTCTTGCATATATACAGATCTTTAATTCAATGCTGTGATATTCATGGACACTAACAGCCTCATCTGATTTAGATAGCTGCTCTGCAGTTCAATTTCAGCAGAACTGATGTCAGAGCGCTCTCTAATGCCTGTATTTTTCAATCTTATCCCATTACCCTTTCACTGATTCTAATGCAAACTAACATACTGCATCTGTGTAGTGTTGCTAATGGATAGGTCGAAGAGTGGAAGCATACATCTCTCCTGTTGGATACATACTACAATGTTAGTGCTTTCTGCCAGTCACTTTTTTGGTTTTTAAAATCCCCTCATGGAACCAGGCTGGAAGTTGCAGTTGGGCAGGACTCAGGGAGGCAGGATATTTTTAACACAAGGTTGCGCCACACTATTTTCAGTGTAGCAAAAATCTCCAAGCGGGACAAACCTGGTTTTCTTCCCCAGCAAGACTATGGCCTCCTTGGGGATGCCTCAGCACTTTGTCCTGTCCTCTGGACGTGGATAAAATGGCTAAGTCACGCTTTTTGCAACACACTGGAAATATTTCTTCTGGTCACTCCAGCAGCCCTCAGGGCAGACTTCTACTCGCCAGGTTTCTTTCCCGCTAGGGCTCCTCCAGTTACAGTCACTCAATGTTAATGGGGGCCTTCTTGGAGTCAAGAATCCTTCAGCCTTCTGTCCCAGTAGCAGGTAACAGCAGGACAACCACTTGACCCTAAGAGACCATTTCCATCCCCTCCATGGCAGCAGGAGTCAGGAATCCTTGCACTTCCCAGGTCCAGCAATGTTCTGAGGAGGTATTGGTGAGCTGCTAATCTTATCCTGTGCTCTCTCTAGCTTTTGATTGTATATTTCCCTTCACCCAACATTGACTTCTTTCTTGGAAAAGTCCACCACCTTTTCAGATCTTCATCCCTTTGTTTACTGCAAACCTTTGCAAAGTCCATTCATATGGAGGCGCTCTGGCAGTTTTCCTCAACACTCCTCTAAGGAGATGAGGAGTATTTCTCTCTGTTGATGCTGGAACAGGTTTTCCCCCTGCTAGGATCGGAGCCAGAAAGTCTAGGGTGGCTCTGGTAATTAACAAAAGCAGTTCCTTACAGCCCCATTTGACATTTTAAAGTCATAGGAAGAACTGTGATAGCTGCATTTTGTGCTGCCAGCATGTGGTCTGCTGCCAGAGGCCAAGCCAGTTTCGTTAAGGAGAATGGTCATTAGCAAGTCTGCAAACAAACTTCCTTGGGCCTCAGGAGAAGGTCTGAGTGGCAAACCAATTCTAACCAAGTTTGCTCTCAGTCTGCACAGCATAGACTTTCTTAAAGATATGTTTCCATTAAAGTTATCAACTATCTACTTTTGCCTCTTAATAACTTTTAATCATCAATCTAGCACTTTTCCATGAACAGATTTGAAAGGATAGCTATATTCAAAGCTAGCCGTGTTCTTAGAAAATGCAGCTTTACCTAAGCAGCTAAATAAACTTTTGGGTAATTTTTCACTGTGGGGACATACTATTCCAAGTGTGCCATATTTGTATGCATTAAGCACCCAATACTGTGGGCTTGCAAGGCACATTTTAGGCATAATCTGTGAATATCTAAATAAAAAGGCTTGTCCTACATGGCAAAGGAATTTTTCCTTGCCATGTGCTTCTGCAGGCCACACTAGGACCTTTGAAGCACTATGGACTTATTTTTTTAATTATTTAATTATTTTTAGAGACAGATCCACCCATGATTAGAAGAGCACGGTTCACCAAACCTAGAGGTACAAGCTACAGGAACAGTAACTGTATAACGAAAGAGAAATCTGTCTACTATATGGTATCCATTAGCGCCAAGAACACGGGCATCTATGCCCTCAGCGTCCTCTGACACTTCGCTCGCTGCACCCGTGTCATGAAAGCATCGGTTACTGGAGAAAGGACACATGGCAGTGTGATCCATATTTACACGCTATAGTTTTGACTTCTCGCCCGTAATGTTTCAACAGCACATAGATGTAGAGGGTCATCCGGCCTCTACAATAATTTGTAACATCACATCAACCTTCGTGACCGGGCTCGGTCCGAGTGTATAAATAAATGGGCCCCAGGTCGCACGTGACCTTCGGCCGACACACAGTATAGAGTGCATGTGTAATCTGTTCGGCGCGCGCTGAAGGCCGCAAATACATCCCTAACTGCCCGCTTCCATAATAGAGTACCACACAGGGGCCCAGGTTATGGTAAAGTGCGGATGGAAGAGATGTGTACCTCACTTCCGCTACTGAACGTCTTCTAGCATGTATTTAGCTCCCACGTTTCTTTTTGAGATAACGTTTCTCCTTTATTATTGTTTCAATATGCATTTATTTTTCCGCAAACATCAAATTTCTGAATTTTGGACCGCAGCCGCCACAGCTCCAGTCCCCCAGTTTAGTATGACACCTCTGTTACTATATAACGTGTGACCATGTAAAGAAACTTGATGTTGGCGCATATGCTACGCACTTATTTACAAGCCCCTTGCGCCGCCGGTAGTCACTTTTTTCCCATATTAAAAGTGACGCACGGGCGGTGCAAGCCTTAGCTCTTAATGACACAGCCAACGTCTCTCCTACGTTCTTCCCATTGCTAAAGAAAGCTGTAACTAGGGTGACCAACCGTCCGTAAATTTCACGGACCGTCCGTCATTTGGACCTCATGTCCGTTATCCGTGAGGATCCTTTTTACGGACGCCTTTTGTCCGTAATTTTGGGCATTTCATGGGGGCAGAGCTGTTCTCGTGCCAGAGGCCTCAGCTCCCTGATGGGGCGCCTCGCACTCCTCTGAGCACAAGAGCAGCCCCACCCGCCCATTGTCAGTCTGTTTGCCGGCTGATTGCCCCATACAGAATGACAATGGGTCAGTCTGGGCTGGTACAGCATGTGGTGGCCTCCTCCAGCCTCGGTCTAGGGAAGGGTATTCTGTCACATGGAAGTGCAAAAACGCCCATGCTGCTGCTAAGTGAGAATCCATTTCATCAAAGGAAGGCGGTGAAAGAAGTTAAAAGGAAAGGATTATAGTTCTTTCAGAGTCTCATCATTTTAGAACTGACGCATTTTCAATATTATATTCAAGGAAGCCATGGTTGCAGCTTTTTTATTTTATGCAACTAACGACCATTGACAAAGCCAATAGTTCTGGTTTGTTGTAGGTGTAACGTTACGTGTTCTATTATATATCTGGATGCAATGACAGAAGCAACAAAAATACCAGTTGGGCGGCACATTATACTAAGCACAGATTTTTAGCTTAGGTGTGTTAAGCCACCCCTTAATTACATCCAACACCCCCTTTGGAGAGACTCCCCACCCCCTAGTTTTTTCATCCCAATTAAAGCTCTGGAACCAACACCATGTCACAGTCGCCTCACGTCCTGGCACATTGCATCATGCATGACTCATGCCTTCCTCTTTTTCAGATTGCCTATGTGTAGGGGCATAGTGAACCCTCCCCACCCCACCCCTTGCTTTAGGAACTACAGTGAGGGTGGAGTTCTTGATGGGCCTCTTCTGTCTGCAACTCTGCAGACAAAAGCTCAGCTCATAATTAATGTGAAAAGGTGAGTGAGTGAGTAAGTAAGTGAAGGGATGGATGGCTGGATGGATTAGTGAAAGGGTGAATGGATGAATGAAAGGAAGGATGGATCGTGAGAGAAAGGATGGATGAGAGAAAAGGTAAATAGATGGATGCATGGGTGGAAGGGTAGATGGATGGGTAAAAGGATGGATGGATAAGTGAAAGGATGGATGGATGAGTGAAAGGGTGGATGATGGGCGAGTGAATGGGTGGATGGATAAGTGAAATGATGGATGGCTTGATGAATTGATAAGTGAAAGGGTGAATGGATGGACGGATGAGTGAAAGGGTGGATTTAAGGCTGGATGAGTGAGTGAAAGGGTGGGTAGATGGACAAAAGGATGGATAGATGAGTGAAGGAGTGAAAGGGTGGATGGATGAGAGAAAGGATGGATGCATAAGTGAAAGGATGGATGAGTGGTAGGGTCAATGGATGGCTTCATGAGAGGATGAGTAGATGGATGAGTGGGTGGATGGCTATGTGAAAGGGGGATGGAGAGAGAAAGGGAGGATGTGTGGATGGATGACTGAATGGGTGAATGGATGGAAGGATGAGTGACTAGGTGGATGAATGAGTAAGTGAAAGGATGACTGGATGGGTAAATGGCTGGATGGACGGATGGGTGGAAGAGTGGATGGATGAGTGTACAGATGGATAGGGTGAAAGGGTGGATGGATAATGTATTGATGAGTAAAAGGGTGGATGGAGGGATGGATGAGTGAAAGGATGGATGAAAGGATACATGATGGATAGGTTTGTAAATGGTTGAATATGGACATGGATGGGCACACAGATGGAAGGACAGAATGAATGGTGAAAGACTGAATGATGGATGAAAGAATGATTACACCTTGTAGCACCCATTATCTTAAGCAACATTTCCTATACATTGACTTTCACATTTATATGAGTCATCGTCGGTATATAATATGTGTGTGATGTAACACACTCCGACACCCTGCCCTACATAATTGGGATGAGTAGCACTATAAAAGAAATTAAATACACATGAGAGAGGGTCTATGTGAAGATGAGGGGCACCATTGGAGGGTGGTAGCAAGGCCGGACTGGCTGGACCGGGCATCAGGCGTTTCCCTGGGAGGCTGGAAAGGTGGGGGGGGGGGCAGTTTTGTTACTGGGGGCTGGCACTGCAAAGTTCCTTGTATATCCAGCAGTTTTCGGGCAACAATAAAAGCGGCCTCACTTATATTCAGCTGTGGTTCACCATTGTCTGGTGACTAATGTACCTGCAGGAGCGAGATGGGAGTTTTGAATCATCTAAGGTAGCACAGAGGGGTAATATGCCTGCTGCAAAGAAGTATACTATGCATATCAAAGAATAGTATTTTATGTGCAGATCTCAGTGGGTTACTACTTTTGTCACTGAGATTCTTTTGCTACTATGCATTTCATAAGTTACCTACTTAATCTAGCAGGGAGCTATGAACTTCCATCAAAGAGCTGCATGCAATCTGCATGGTACAGGTTACAAAGTTATGTTTTCTTCCCAGTCTTTCATTATCCTGATGTTGCTAAAAAAGGTTTGTTAGGGTAGGAATAAATTCTTATCATTAAAGTTAACTCTAATCACGGTGCTAAGTTCTGAATCCTGAGTTTGTTCTTTGTCAGACCAAGCGTACTTCAAAAATGCCTACCAGTATAGGTGACATGTGCATCCTACACCTTGTAGTGTCCTTTGCCTTATGTAACATGTTCTATACACTGATTTACACATGTATGATTCATTGTCTCTGTATGTGTGTGATGTAAAGTGCGCCGACATCTTATACTGGTATGAGAAGGTCTATAAAAAAATGAAATACATGTGAGAGAGGGGCTGTGGAAAGATGAGAGGCACTGTTGGTGATAGGGAGGCAATCATTGAAGAGCCCCATCAAAGATTGTCATATCCTGGTGCACAGTAAAGTCATTATTTACTATGCTTTAGAAGCTAATACAATTGATATATAATGACAAATGTGTTGTAGAATGAACCATGTTTTCCCAAATTTTCTTCAGGGTGCGAAAATAAAGGCTGTGAGCTGTCAGTTTGTAACACACAACAACTTTTAAATATCTGTAAATAAACTGTGCAAATGTTTCAAAACATATCAGCAGTTAGGAAATGACAAATGGACCCCTTGTTTGTAATTCAGAAGTGTGCTGGAACCAGAGTTTTAATAGGATCAAAACAATCAAGACACTTTACGTGGTGATGTTCAAATGATACATATTTGCTGAAACCACATTTCCACACATTAGTATTTGTGCGCTATATCGATTTATCAGTAAAACTGAATAATGGCATTTTGCTTCCATTTCAATAGAAAATGTTCTGTATGTAACAGATAGTGCCTCCTTCTGCCTTACAATAATGCCTCAACAGCGTATACAGTTTCTAGTCTATAGCACACTTCTGTGCATCAATGAGAATCTGCAGTTTAAAGCTCACTAAATGAAATGGCCCAATTAGTATACTATTTCCAATATACAGCTAAAATAAGGAGGGCTGATATATGGCTAGCCAGGGCATGATATAGCAATGTCAACACCTATCTAACCGCTCTGACCCACAATAATACCATTACACTCAGCAGTGTGCAGCCAATTATAGCTCATGCAGTCTGGTTAATAACTCCCTTTTCCTGCTTAATGCTCTTACCCTTATACAAGACCTCTCCGCTATGGGTCTTATCCATCACTCAATACTATACCAGCCCCTGTACCAGTCATCACCAGCTGAACAGAAATGGAATGCTTGAAGCTATCTGACAAATAAATCTGGTCACTCGGAGGACTGTACTCTAGTCCAGCACTGCAGGTCCAAATTAGCTGCATCCTATGCGCCGCTTAACATCACTCAATGTCTATCCCAGCAGATCTTCCCAACCATTTCTCTGACCAAACATGCCTGCTCAGGACCATGAATTGTAAACAAAATATCAGAGAGGACAACAAAGTGCAGTAACCATATACAAAGATTATTATCATATGAAATACCACAAAAAGACCTGCACAGTTGCTCAAAGCTGCCCGCATACTGAAACTGTGAAGTGCACAATTGTCTCAACCTAATATAAACTTATTTTGACTTGTACTTAAGTGGTTGTCTATTTACTTACTTTTATACTATTGCGCGACCTCCTCTGATGAGTCAGTAAAACTTACCTTTTATCCCTAAGTAATGTCCTGAATTTTGAACTCCTGACCTGAATTTTTGTCCTGAATTTTGACCCTTTGTCCTGAATTTTTACACTGACTGTCCTGAATTTGCACCCATGCCAGTTGGTCACCCTAGCTGTAACTGGAGAATGTGCGGGCGACCCCTCAAATGTGCACAACAGCAGTTTCGAGGCAAAAAGGGAGTGCAATCAAAGGATGCTCAAATTATGATAATTAAAACTATGCCACCGGAACTTCCCTGAATACTCTGTAGGCTTTGAACGTCTTACTTCACATTTTCTATCAGAACGATAAGAGCAGAGTTCAAACGCAAGTGGTCATATTTGCATTTATATTTTTTCCAACCATTATTCTCCTCATGACTCACTCCAATTTCTAATTTATGAAGATTACACAGGAGGCAGCTGCGATTATATTTTTTTCTTCCAAACCACATTGGTGTCAGCGGATTAAGCTAGCGAAGGTCAAGTATACAGGTTTCGTTTAACTATTATGAGCACAGTTGCCTATAAGTGAAATAGCTACTTTGTAAATTCAGTAATCTCAAGAAAGCTAACGCAATAGGACGATTACATATGTGAGTATATATACGTGCCAAGGCAGTGAAAATAAATGTGTCCCAATCAGCATGTAATTCGGTATGTGTAGCAATATCCGCAGATTCACACATTTATTTTCCTAGTGCAATGATAAAATTCAATGGCGTCTCACACTTCACTTTACACGGAAAGAACTTGGCCAGATCTCATAAGGCCCACATAAGGCGCTTACATCTGGTTAGATGCTGCTGTTTATAAGTTTTACACATGAAAAATAATATGGTGTAAACCACATTTGACTATGCTGTAAGTGTAGTATGCTATTTATTAAGCTGTAAATTGTGAGTAGGGGCATCATGGCCCACTCTAGTTTATTCTTCTCTCTCGAGTCATAACCTCTCCCAACCCTCACAAATATTAATAGTTAACAGATTATGGTTACCGACTCACATAACTCATGACTTAACTTGCGCCTTTTCCATGTTGTTCTCTTGATAGCTCTTTTTTTGTTTCTGTACCATTGGCAAATTGGTGTTTTGAGCATGACGGGCATCACAAGCAATGTCGTGCTCTGTGCTTTAGTAATCATAACTGGCAAATTTCACTCTTTTTTGTGCATGTGAGCAAGCATGTTCCCCCAGAAAACAAACCGGTGGGGGCACTGCTAGCAGTCACTCCTTTCTCAAGGTCGGGGGGACACCCTGAACCTGGCCCTCCAACCCAGGGTCTGTACCCTTAGGCTGGACATGAGCCTGGTAAGCCAGGACTTCTGGGGGAGTACACCACCCCCCAAAGGGAAACACACTCCTCATGAGTTGTGCAAGATCCTGCCTGACGCAGGTCTCCAGCCTCCTGTCCACCTGACAGAGCATGAAGACACCCCAGTCCTCTGGCCTCAGAACTGGCAACCCCTGACCCACTGGTCTTTCCACTGGGGACTGCGTCCCTCTCACCCTTTTCTCAGGACTCATGCACCCTCCCAACAGGAGAGGTGCTGCCAGACACCAGAACTGGTGGGACGCTTGTTACCGCAGTTCCCCCCAGCTCACTTGACACCCTGGGATCCCCCTCAGGGGATGGCCTCCCAGTACAGACATGGCCCCCCTCCTGGTGTTCACTCATGGAACCAACCAGGCCCTGAGACTGGGTTTGGGGCACCTTGGGACTGACTCCCTGTACTCAGAGACAGGACATGGACTCCACACCCATCCCACTACACTGGGACCCATGTGGGTCACTACCAACCTCTCCTACCTCACCTTGGGGATAACCTGAGCCACCTCTTTCAGGATCACTCCCAAAAGCCTCACCAGACCCTCTGGACTCCACCAAAAGGTCTGCTTCCAGCGCAAGCTCCCTGGGGTTAGAGAACTCACACTCCAAAGGCTGTTGGCATAGCTCTGGAAAACAGGGACTTCAAATATGCTCGCCAACAAATGAATCACACAGCCCCTCACATGTGTTAACCACGCTACCGTTCACCTCACCATCCAGTGCCTCACAAACGTTACCTCACATCACCCTCCTGAGACAGGCAAGACAGTGTCTGACTGTTTCTGTCATCCAACCCACACTCTTCTGGGCGATCTCCACATACACATACCAGGACTTCTACCATGGGGTAAGCCCTCTCCTCGCACCTCTCATCTAGAGTCAGTAGAGTGTCCCTCCCACTATTAGAACTATGAACCCCTGCACCAGTTCCCCAATCCACCTCAGGGACCCTGCGCAACACTGGAGCTACCACATAACCTTGAACCCCCTGGTGTGTGTCAACCCCCTCCTTCAAGTCAGGTGCCACATTTCTGGGTGCATGCACTTCTCTCTCAGCACTAGATACCACATTCTTGCTGCCACCATCTGTACTGGAATCCGCAGTCATGGCTTCTACCTCCAGCTCATCCAAGCTCACTTCCTAAGCTACCCTCATTTCTTTCTCAACTAAGGCTCGCTCAATCTCCTCACATTCCTGGTCCAGCTGTCTCAGCCTCCGGTCACGAGCGCCTATCCAATTCCTTTTCTCACAAGCCAATCTTCCCCACAATGTTCCCTTCTCAGGGCCACTGCCCTCTGGATATTCTGGCTGGGGATCCTACCCCTCAGATTCCTCCTCAGAGTCATCTGATAGCATTGCTTCCCAGCGTGGTACCTCACAGCTATACAGGGCAGCATCAAGACCCTGCCTTTTGGATCTCTTCTTCACAGGTAGCCCACTCTCCTTGCAAAAGACTTTCGGTTCCCTCACCATGTATATATACAGGTGCCAAAAGTTGATTTCCATTTTGTCAAGGCCTCACAGGTACAACAACTAACCAGAGGTCCAGGTATCAACAAAAAAATGCAGAAGGGAACAAGGGAAAAACAGTATGTAGTTGCATACTGGTCTAAGTGCAGAGTTTGTAGTGCAACAATGAGTCACTGTGGTAATGCTCAAACGCAAGTCCTATCCTCACCGCTGACAACCAATTTTAGAAATGGGGTTTCTGGTTGGCTAGGGTATACACCTAAGCCAGGCAGAACCCACCACTCTAGTCAGGATGAGGGAGTTACACACCCAAGATAACCCCTGCTCACCCCCTTGGTATTTGGCAGAGCAGTCAGGCTTATCCAAGAGGCAATGTGTAAAGCGTTTGCACAACACACACACACACACACACACCAGTGACACACTAGGCACATCACAAAAAGAGACTCCACACAAGATTATATAAAAAATATCCTTTGTATTATACATAAAACACCTTAGACCACAATTACAGTAATCACTTTGCCATAAGGCAATCATCACAACATTACATAGGTTATAATTATTTGCCAACCAGGCAATTGTCATAAACATAACAGGTAGTGTACTGAGGCTATACTTATAAGTTGCACAGGCTATGAATACCATCTGAAAACATTATGCCCAACATCACAGGGAGAGCCACAAAAGTAACTACTCATAGGAAAACCTTGTCATGGTACATAATAAGTACCTCCTGCAGTAGGAACACGTTTTAAATGGCATCACATTTAGGGCAATGAAGCTGATGCTTACACTGTGTCCATACCATGCAAAAATCAGGGCATGAAACCAACAAAGAAACATTGTGTAGTTAGGTTCATATAAACTACTATCAGCCCCTCATGGTGGAGGTATCACACAGCCATGCCATGGTTGCCCAAGGAGCAGCACCTGTGCTCCTACTATCAGAATTAGGGTAATCTGGACTTCTTCTGCCAGCGCGAAGCAGGGGCCTCTAAAGCCATCTGTGGGCCAGCAGCACAAAGCCCACACAGGCCTCGGTACCCCTGCACTCCTATTACAGGGAGTATGGTGTGCGGCCTCTGTATGAAGGGCGTGAGGGCCTCTGTCAAGGTTTACCCCGTAGTGGAAGAGCCCAGTGTAAAGCGCCCCACCGGCTGCAATGGGGGACTGTGGTGAGTGGAGCTTGGGCCGGCTCTACCGTGAGTGCTCGGCTCCAGTTCCCAATACCTGATTCCTCACTGCAACGGGGCCCGTGGTGTGAGAAGTTACCAGGTCCCACACTGCCGGTAGCCGGTGTCCTCACAAAACCCTCTCCGGCCCTCTGACCCCTCCCAGCAGGGATGAAACCGGTCTGAAAACCACTCTGCGGCTCTTCTAATTCCCGCAGGGATTCTCTTTTGCCAGCGCTGGCTCTTCTTTGGGCTGAGCCCAGCCCTCAGGAGGCGTCGGCATTGCCCAGAAATGCGGGGGCTCTGGCCCGGGGCTTTCTTGGCTTTCTTTGTTAGGGGACACACGCCCGCGGCTAAGGAGGGGGAGAGCACTTCCTTATCAGCCAGCTCTCCCCTCCCGCTGCCCACAACACAGGGAGCCCTGCAGCGCTCAGCAGGGGCTAGAAGCAGGCTCGTACAGCACTCCCGGTCCCAGTTTGTAGTGCTCCTTGTGACAAGGAAGCACTCTTCCCACACCTCTGCCTCCAATAATGCGCTCCACATGCGCTTACTGAATCGAAGGGGGGATAACACAGGGCTCACCATGTGCTGTTGAGACAATTAATACCAGGACAGTCCAGTCCTTTCTCTGCTGCAGGCATGGAAAGCTACATATGTAAAATTGTTACAGTGCAGCCCCAATGATAAGCCTGTGGGGCACACAGCCTTTCAATAGTAAAAAACGAAATACACAGTATTTCACTATCAGGACATGTCACACACACCAGTACATGTCCTATCTTTCACATACACTGCACCCTGCCCATGAGGGTACCTTGGGCCTACCATAGGGGCGCCTTACATGTAAGGAAAGGAAAGGTTTGGGCTTGACATGTGAGTGCACTTGCAAGGTCAACTGAGCAGTTCACAAATGCTCACACAGACACTGCAGTGGCAGGTCTAAGATACAGTTACAGGACTACTCATGTGGGTGGCACAACCCGTGCTGCAAGCCCACTAGTAGCTTTTGATTTACAGGCCCTGGTACACACCATGCATGTTACTAGGGACTTACCAGTAAATCAAATATGCTATTCATGGATAACCAATCATATCATAATTTATACATAGAGCACATGCACTTTAGAACTGGTTGGCACTGGTAAAGTGCCCAGAATCCTATAGCCAATGAAAACAGAGTCAGAAAAATAGGAGGCAAAAGCCAAAAGGTTTGCGGATAAACCTGCAAAAAAAGGGCCAGGTCTAACAGGATGCAACTGCCAAAAGCATAACCATGAAGGCTCACAAATGGGGACTAGTGGAGTGCCTGATCCAAATACTAGTACCTTTTGAAATTCTGACCCGGAAAGTCAGCAAAGGGGACAGCACTATGAGCCAGAAATCCCGCTTTTGTACATCCTGAATATATATTTGAAAAAGGTGGAAGATACTTTTGCCAATGTCAATAAAGAAAAAGATACTTTAGTCAACAGCTTAATCTCTCGTCTGACACAAATCAAAGGATGCAAAAGAAGATTGTGCCCTCCAAAGAGTACATAGGTGCCACAATACTGGATCCACGGAACAAAAAAGTGCTTCCCATTATCATTCCTTTTTCAACAGTGGATGTCTCAATTTGCAAGAATTATATTGTCTGGAAAGCTGGTGATCTACAAGATAAATGATCTGGGCCCATAGCAGAACTGAAGTGATGCCTTCAATCTCTGGAGACTGCCGGTTTGACCCAAAGTTGAGATGCATGTTGCACTTGTAAATGCAGCAGCACCACCCACCAGTGGTGACATCCTTTCCTTTTACAAAACCTGCATCACCAACAGCTTTACTTCCAACATTTTCAATGAGGTGTTTATGGCTATAGCAGGACTGAAATTAAGTGCATAGATAACATAAAATGACACATGTCAACAGCAATGAGACCTAAGAAGATAGTACAGGACTATTTGGATGACCAAACAGAGGTCTACCTGGATCAAGATAAATTGACCTGGTGGCATGGGAAGGAGGAACAGATGCCAGAACTCAACAGGCTAGCAAAGAAGTTTATGGCATGTCCTTTATCCAGTGCATCTTTGTAGTGCATGTTCAGTGCACCTGAGCCAATTGTCGAGGTCAGAAGGACCAGTCTCTCTCCTCAAAACATGGAGAGACTGACAATTATTAAAATGAATAATCATTTCTTACCGAGAAATTATGAGATGCCAGAAGACATAACTTTTGTCAAGGGAAGATTCTCGGGACATCACAACTGTGTGGAGTGGTTATCCTCTTGATGGCCTCACTCAATTTAAGGTTGATCTCTACTTTCCAGGTTGAAAAAATAATCAATGACACAACAGAAATGTTTACAATAAATAAAATAAAAAATCTTTTTAGATTATTGTGTAGCTAATGTAAATAAACTCAAATGGACCAGTGTGCATGGTACAGATAAACAATCACGTAGAGACAGGCATTTGGGCTAGTGACTGAGGTGTGAGTGGTGACAAAAGTCAACATTACAGTCATCTGTGACCCACTAACAGAAAAAGCATCTTGTAAACATATAAAAAAAACTACTCTATAAGTCCCCAAATGTTCTAGAGAACCTGAAAGAGAATTGGGTCCTAGGTCTGGGGACATTGAAGAAGGAGAGTGGGAGGAGGCCATCAGGGGACCCAGAGAGATAGGAATCCGGGCTGGTTTCCAACTGATTCAACTTCGGATATTCCCTCGATCAGATTATACTAGATCTGGACTATACAAAATGGGGAGGACTGGGACAGACCTTTGTGCTAGGGGATGTAATAGACTGGGAACTTTCCCTCACACTCTATGGAAATGTCCGAAACGGATGACCTACTGGGAGGCCTTGTAGACATGTCTGAGATGGGTCACGGCCACCCAGGCAGAGCTCACGCCCAAACTGGCAAAACCTAACATTTGGGGAAATGAGACGCATCCCCCACACACCAAAACTCTGCGGATGCTAGGGCTGATTGTGGCAAAAAGAAACGTGGCACAAAGATGGGGATCCAACATGCCACCTGACTTGGCCTCCTAGAAAAATGATATGGATTGCTGTATAGTTGTGGAAAGACAGGCTTAGGAAGGGAGGGGATGCCCAAAGAAACAGGAAATCACATGAAGCAATGGCAAATATGCCAAGGACTAGAAAAGAGGCAGAGAGGGCATGGGAAGGTGCACACCAAAACCAAACGGGGCACACACAACAAAGACAAGATCAATTATACGAACAAGGGGGAAAGAGAGAAAGGGAGTGAAATCCTAGCAATTGGTCAAAGAAAAAAGATCTCAAGACTATGTTATATGGTTAATATATACTGGCTGTGTACTCTGCTGACTGGTAATAAATTAATAAAAAGGCTGTATCATTGCAATTTTGGACGACAGGTTAGACAACTAACTGTCTACAACTAGGGATTCTGTTGGCTAGTAATGTTTAACTTAACTGTCCTCTTCCTTCCATGATAGATGTGCTGTGCTCATGAACTTGCTCATTGCTGTGTTTGTTACACAAAAGGCTTTACTTAATTCCCCCAGCCCATCCGATCATTGATTTGCTAATCTGTTTCCACCACGCTGTGAGATCTATTGTTATCTATTTAGACCATTAACAGATCTCACACTTGATGTGGTGAATGTGTTGTAAGAATCATCAACTGTTACGGGGGAGGTTACAAACAATTGCTAATTTATTCACACCATTCCACCTTATCTAAGCCACAAAGGGACATCGAAGTGCAGAGAATACATTGAAGCAGTGGTTGGCGAAGAGTAAGCAGTGTGCACTTTTTCTTCTTCAATTTACGCTACATGGAGAATCAATCTACCTGATGATTCTACAGAAGCTAACAACCTTCTGAAACTTGAATGTTCTTCCCCCTTTACACTGTGTTGCTTGATGTATGCCGGTCTATGTCTTGGATTTCCACTCACTTTCTTTTTTACCTTTTTGTTTCATGTTGCATAATGAGATTCTTTTTTGTTTCATGTTGCATAATGAGAATCCTTTGCCTACTCCATTCAGAATAAGAAGAACCTTGTTTTTCTTGTGATTGCTTCACTGTTTGGGCCTGTTAGTGCCACCAGTAGTTTCTCCCTTTGGTAAAATCAGTGCATTAACAGGAAACCTGGGGTAGGTGGCAGACAATGCATTTGTGCTCAGGTAAGAACTGGATGAAGGGAGTTGTCGGGTTCGGGGTTGGAAAGGATTTTGCAGTATCTATAATAGAAACATATCTCCTGTATTCCATTGTTGAATATATTCCATTGGCTGTCATAGTGATTCCCCTTCTAAGACGGGTCCCGGGGATGGACTAGTCTTGCCCTCAATGCACACGAGGATGGGGAGGGGGAAAGATGATGTCCAATGATGCAGGTGACCGCATCATTGTGGCAGAGGCAACTGTGGGGACATTTCCCTGAGCAGTGCCTGTGAAAGACCCATCTTCCACCCTAACAACAAGAAGGGGTCGTGGGAGCAGGCTGGGCATAGGTTACAAGGTAGGTAACTTGTTGCCTGGAAGTCAGCGGTGTGGGCTCAAAGAATGGAGAGAGGGATAACTGAGAGAAAGGGGGACAAAGTAAGGAGGGGAAGAGTGAGGAAGGGCAGAGAAACAAGAAGTGGGCCTGGTCCAAGAGCAGGAAGGTTAGACAATGGATACATTTGTGGATAATGTAAAGAAGAGCCCGTGAGGAAGTTAAATCTTAAAGTTTGGTTAAGGTCAGAATTTTTGGTAAGAATGGGAAGTGGGTATGTTGGGGTGGGGCACTGGTAGAAGAGGGGGAAGGGTTAGGAGTAAATGTTTTCACAGTGTTTAGGGCATAATAGCTTGTGCAGCTCTGCCGAAGGATGTATGCTCACCGCTCCCAATAAAAGCAGCCTTTCTGCACAACTAGAATGGAGTGTTGTAATGATCCCCCTCCCAAACAAAGGGAGTTATTTACAAGAAAGTGCAGCAGCACGGCACCGGAAGCCCTTTGGCTGCGCCACACTGCGGCACTTTCAAAGCACAGGGATGCAACATATTTACAATAATATGTTGCATTCCTGTGCTCTACCCTGCACTGGCGCACAATGGTCTGCCATCCGCTGACCCAGGCACCCTGGTGCAAGGATGACTGCGTCACGGGGATGATTGTTTATGTGCATGAAGAGGTCCCTTCCTGCACATAAACAATCAGAAATGCCGATTTCCAACTTCTGTGAGTGCTGCATTAGCACACATAAAACTTGCAAAACGTCATTTTTTTAATGATTGTTTATGTGCAGGAAGGGACACCTTCCTGTACATAAACAATCACCAGAGGTGATTTCCTCATTCTATGTGTGCTGCAGAATGCAGCACACATAGGAAGAGTAAAAAAACTAGGAGAAATGAATACATTTCTCCTCGTTGCGCCTCCCTACGCCTCCCCTGGGGAGGCGTAGCATTCAGGCGCATTTCCAGGTTTACGATTTCTCGTAAATCTGGAAATGTGTCAGGTTCCATGGGTGTTGCTTGGGAACATCCACAGCAACACCCATGGAACGCCCCTTTCACGCAAAGTGCTGCGTGTAAAGGGGCCATATTTACAAGGAAAGGAAAAGTCACGCAGGGTGGCTTTTCCTATCCTTGTAAATATGGGGCCATAAAATGCGCCGCCAGTGAGTCACAAAAAGTGATGCACCGGTGGTGCAAGGGGCTTGTAAATAAGCCCTAAAGAGTGTAAGAAAAGACAGTGGTAGAACAGGGATAAAACGGTGTCCTGTAATCTCGCCCAGCAGAGGAGCTGCACATCTATGGTTATTCAACCCCAAAGTCAGGGCTGTAAAAGAGAGCAGTAGAACACGGGCTCTTTCTTGGAGAGTGATGCAGATTTTTTCCTAAAAAACATGAGGGCATATTTACAAGAAAAGTGACAAAGTGTGTCGTTAAGCCAAGAAGGCTAACAACATGCTCCTTCACCTTAGAAACGCAGGGCTGCACAATATTTACAACAATATGGTGCAGCCCTGCGTTTCCCCCTGCGCTGGTGCTAAATTTAGCTGCCTAGCGCCAACGCAGGTACCCTTGTGCATGAGTTGAGGGGAGTGATTGTTTATGTGCAGTAAGGTGTCCCTTCCTGCACATAAACAATCTGAAATGGTGATTTGAAACTTCTATGTGTGCTGCTTAATGCAGTACACATTGAAGTTGCAAAACATAATTTTTTTTCAGGATTGTTTATGTGCAGGGACACCTTCCTGCACATAAACAATCAAAGGCGTTTTGCTGTTTCCATGTATGCTGCACAAGGCAGCGTTTAGCCAGGTTAAGTGGCTTGACACTGCCTTGTAAATAGGGTGATGCCCTATCACCACCACAACGTCTTTAAAAGTGACGTTGTGGTGGCGCTAGGGGTTGTAAATATGCCCAAAGGAGTGCTCCTGGAAGCCCTCAGAAGTGGATTTGGAAGAGGGAATTCAAGTTCTTTCCATTTCATCTGAGACAGACCCACACATGTTCACTGCCAACTCCCTAGATATCAGCCTCCCCATTTGTAACATCTGTATAATCAGAAGGAGGGGATAAGAGTAGATGCCATGATGAAGGACCCCAAACTTTGAAGGATTGCGTATTATAGAAATGGAACAGACACAGTTCCCATCATTGTCACTTGCTTTGCCTCGTCTCTCTTTACATTGTCTTGCTGTGAATGGTGGCTTGCACCGTGTCCTTGTACACCACAATGATTCTGCCGTGGGCTCTAAGAACATTATTCATCCTCTGATAAAGCATCATTCGTCACAATTCTTTGAGTCTTGTGAATGAATAGTTTTCTTTACCTCATGGAACATTTATTCCATCTTGTAACCTTGGCTTGAAAAGGCAACCAAAATGAATGGATTTCAGGGCTGCAGAGTGGAGAGTAGAAAATAATAAAAGCATCTCTCTCACTTTGCTGTGTATTTAGTTGAATGAAGAGATTTTGGATTTAATTAGAGCTATTTCCTACATTGTGAAATACCACCAGCAACATCTTTTTCTCTTGAAGAATCCTAGTGTGCTTTGTAAACTTTCATAAAATTACAGAAGCTGCAAAATGTTTAGCTGTTGTCAAGAACAGACTACATTTGCCCAAAATTATATTTTAATATCTACAATTTCGAGCTTATTTTATAGAAACCAATCACTTTGAGTATTGCTTAGAATCCGCTCAACAGTTATTGTTATGAATACCATTACTATGATCTCTCAAATGTACTTTTTACTAAGTCGCCAAGGGCTAAATAATGAAGAGCCAATTCTAGATATCTGGAAAAAAAGTTATATTTTGTATTAATCCCCTTCCAAGTGGAATACAGTGCTTAGGGCATAATCAGATGATGCACTAGGAATGTCTCTATAGATAGGTTATACTATTCCTCTTTTCGTTGAAATAAGATATTTCCAGGTGAAGAGGTGAGATACCCCTATTGTCAAGCTGATGGCAAATGGAACATGCTTTTCGAAATGATAAATGTATTGGCGGGGATTATGTTAAAATGTACAAAGATTCCAGGGTAGGAATTTGGAGAATGCTACTATAACGATGATGATGTGGATAAATAATCAAGAATCAATAAAGAATAGGTATGAACAAGTATTTCTGTTTAGCAGCTGAGTTCTTGTGTGGGTGCTTATTGCTAATCACTGGATTAGCCATTGATTACAGGGGAGATACCTGAAATGCTGTTACTATCAAGGTGTGTGGGGGATGAGGGAAACATTAAAAAAGTTTAGGAGTAAATTTAGAGACTATGGGGCTGATTCTCAAGGGCATTTAAGAGGAATAGAAGTAGTACTTCAGGGATACACGTACATGCCTTTGTGAATTGCCGCCAAAACATCAAACGCCCTATTAGTAAAGTGCACAGAGAGAACAGTCCTGTCTGTTTGTACTAATTAGACATGATTAGGCATGAGTATTCCTTGAAAATTGTCAATGTGTTCCAATTTGAAATGTTTTTGGGCCATTTGTCAAGTTGTGCAAAATACTGCATTTATTCAGAGCCACATGGGCTGGTCCATACATCCTTTGGCTAACCCAGACAAGCTATTATACTCTAATTATTGTGATAACATTTACTCCTAACCCTTTCCCACTCCCCTAAGAGTATCCCACCCCAACATACCAACCCCATATCAACATAGTATTGTCCTTGAAGGTGCATGCCCAGCAGCTGAAAATCTTCAGCATGAACGGGTAGAAATTGAAAAGCTGACTTTATTTCAGCCTTATCTATCTCTGTGTCTATACCACAACATCGCACCAACTTGACCTCTTGGTCAGTGATGGCATAGTGCACAGAACAATCACTCTGCTCTATGAAATCATTGATAGAAGTCCTCTCTGGCTATGAAGGGTGGTGTTTTAGCCAGATACCATTTGGTGCTTTCTTCTGCTGTATCCAGAGTGGCAAAAGAATTAAGTCTGGTGCCAAAATAGGGCCCCCAACTTGCCAACCTCCTAAACGGGCCCCTGTCCTGCTATCCTCCACCACTTTTTGCAACTTCTCAGTAACTATACATATTTTGTCCAGACAAGATCTTAATTTGTCCAAACTTCTCTCTCTTCTAGGTCCTTTGCAAGGAATCATAAATCCCTGAGTAAACACTTCCTACAGAAACACATCTGCCTCCCTGTTAGGGTGTTGCAACAGCCATGGTGCCTCCCTGTTAGGGTGTTGCAACAGCCATGGCCTCATGCCTTTCAACTTAACTGGTGTAGCTGCTTTTACCCTTGACTCCTCTATTCTTGCCCCTGTCTATGTCAATTCATTGCTGGCCTTGTCACCCGGTGTACTGCAGGACAGGGTGTTTTCTCTTGAAATGAGAGCAGAATTGGAACAGGAATATATGACAGGTGCTTTGTTAAAATTCCAACAGCTTCCTACAGGTCCCATTTTTGTAGCCCCACAAACTCAAACTCTCTCAGGGTGGGACGCCTTTGAAACAGCATGTAGGGTAGAGGCAAGCCATTTACTGTGTGTACTGGAGTGAGCAGCCAGGTACGAATAATAAATTGTAGCCAAAGTTCATTATCTAAGACACCCCATGATTACTTAGGTTTTTTTTAAGTTCAAGAACGGGTTTATTGAGAAAGAAAAAAAAAGAAAAATAGAACAAATTGAATATGAATACGTCGTACAGTTAAGCATCAAACGTTACATATATGAGAATAGGAATATTATATATGTTATTTGTAAGCTGCAAATAAAATACATTGAAGAAATATAAAGATCTGGTTTATGGATATTATTAATGTAATAAAGAATGAAAAGAAAGCTAAGTATATTAATAATATACAATCACATTAAAATTATAAAGGTAATATATTAAGCAGTATCATTGATAACATAACTTCTTGTAGTAAGGGAGTGGGAGCAAATAATTGTTTTGCACAATCATCGAAAAATTGTGTAACAGGAGACCATAGTTGTAGACGTTTTTTAGCACAAGATATAGGATATACAAAGGTTGTGTCCAGTCTATGATTATGACAAACAGCGTACCACCAAGTTAAGTACGATAATTTAGTTGTATCCTTCCAATTTTTTGTTATCTGTTGAAAAGCAACAGCTAGCAATAGGTCTATGATTTGTATCTGTGATCGTTTCATATTCCAATCAAGGGACAAGCTCCCCCAAAAAATATTGATGGGGGAAAAGGAAGCTGTGGTAGGAAAGATATTGTTAATTTGAGACCAAACTTGTTTCCAAAATGTAAGTACATATGGACAAGTAAATAGCAAGTGTTTTAAGTCAGCGTCCTCATAAGTGCTAGGAATTTCACGATGTATTCTGTGTAAATATGTGGGTGTGAAAAGAAGTCTATTATAAATGAAAAAAAGAGTTTGTGTAGTGATGGCCACTCTAGATGATTTCCTAATTTTGGTCCATAATTTATTCCATAGGGAGATGGGCCAAACTGTGTCAAAGTCGGTTTCCCAAGAAAGTTCTGTTTTGGATTTATCTCTGTAGATGGGAGATTGTGTTAAACGGGAATAAATATTGGAGGCTTTGGGATTCAAGCGCAGGAAATTACACCATGTAGAGTCAATCAGGGGAGATGAAAGAATTATAGATAGAAAGTGAGAATAGGCTTCCAGTATTGCGGATCTTAGAACTGAACATTTATGTTGAAAAGAGGGAGGTAAATGAAAAAGAGAACATTCCTTTGAAAATTGGATAAGTGTGCCTTGTTCAAATACCTGGCATACCCAAATTAGACCTTTATTTCTCCATGCTTTCCAATAAAGGGGTTTGTTGTTGACAAGTATAGATTTGTTATGCCAGATTGTGGAGGCAAAATAGGTGTCGAGGTCATACAGTTGGGTATGGAGAAGAGTGTCTAATATCTTACAGGAGAATTTAACTACTGATGTGGAAGTTTTTTGTGGTTTACAAGTGAAGGAGAGGTATTCCTGAAATGAGAAGGGTGATATGAATGAAAGTTCGAGATCAACCCATAATGGGGAGTCCTCAGATGGATCAGACACCCATTTCGATAGCTGCTTCAGTTGAAAAGCTTTATGATACTTAGGAAAATCAGGAAAATTTACTCCGCCTTCCGATTTTGGGCGCATCAACTTTTGCAATGACATTCTTGATTTTTTGTTATTCCATAAAAACAAAAGAAGGATTGAGTTGACTTTATGAAAAAACTTAGCTGGTATAGATATTGGTATATTAGATATAATGTAAAGAATGATAGGGGTAAGCATCATTTTAATGGTGTCTAGGCGACCCCACCAGGATAGGTAAAGGGGATGCCATTTCGTAGTAAGTGATTTTAATTTATCTAGGCACTTATCAAAGTTTAAAGAAATGGATGTCTTAATAGATGGAGAAAACCATAAACCCAAATATTTAATGTGTTGAGAATTCCATGTGAAGTTAGAAGTCGCAAAATCTTCTTTAAATGTGTACTTAGTTCAGGGCAGTATTTCGCATTTTTCGTTATTTAATTTGTAGCCAGATACCAATTTATAAGATTCCACCTCTTTCAAAAATGCTGGGAGTGAGGTCTGTGATTGAGAGAGGAATAATAATGTATCATCTGCATATGCTGCTAATTTAATCTGTTGACTGTTAGAGTTGAACCCTGTTATGGAATGATTTTGTCGGATTTTTGATAAAAATGGTTCTAGTACTAAATTAAAAAGAAAGGGAGATAAAGGGCAACCCTGGCGAACTCCTCTATTTAGAGCAAAATAAGGAGATGTCAGACCATTAGCAAAAATGGCAGCTTTGGGTTCAGAATAGAGCAATGCAATTAGAGAAACAATTTTTGGGCCAAACCCAAACCATTTAAGAGTGTGAAAAAGAAAAGGCCAATATACCCTATCAAATGCCTTTTCCGCATTCAAGGCAATCGCTGACAAAGGATCTGAATAAAGTGACGTTTTGGATAAAATATCAAAAAATAAACGTGTGTTGTCAGTGATATTACGTCCTTTGACAAAACCTGATTGCTCTTTACCAAGCATCAGGGAGAGATATGTTTCTACTCGAAGGGCTAATGCTTTCGAGAAAATGTTGTAATCCACATTGACTAGGGATATGGGCCTATAGTTTTTGCAATAGCGTAAATCTTTGCCTTCCTTTGGTATGAGACAGATTAAGGCCTCTAAGAAGGAGCCTGAGGATTTACATGATGTGATGAAAGAGGAAAAAAGACTGTGCAGGTGTGGAAGAAGTATTTGGGCAAAATGTAAATAAAATTCAACCGTAAAACCATCAGGGCCTGGGGCTTTATCTTTTTGCAGGGTCTTCAATGCATTTAACATTTCTGCCTGCGTAATATCAGTTTCTAAAAGATCTAAATTCACTGGGGACTTAGCATGTTGCTGAATCGTAGAAAGATAATGAGTGATATCTGCATCTGAGGAGATGTTCTCAGGTGTGTATAGAGACTTGTAAACTGCATAAATTCGTTCAGAATTTCAGAATCTTTGAGTTTTGGTATTTGATTATCATCAATAATGGATTCAATTTGAAGCCTATTTTGCTTAATCTTAAGGTAGTTGGCTAACAATTTACCAGATTTATTCTGGCCTCCATAAAACTTTGCACTGGTTTTTAATAAATAAAGAGAAGCGTTTTCGGTAGAGACCTTATTGAAATCAATTTTAGCATTTATAAGATCTGATAGAAAATCTTTTGACTTAGAGGTGTAAAAGGAGTGTTCCAATCTCTTAATTTTCATGAGAAGTTCATTATTCAGTGTTCGGGATATTTTGCGTTTGCTAGACACATGTCTTATAATGAAGTCACGTGCAGCTGCTTTAAAAGCATCCCAAATTGTATGGCAGGGAAGGTTATCTGTTTGATTGATTCAAAAAAATTCATGGAAAAAGGAGACAAAAGAGGTGGTGAAGGTGGAGTCTAAGAGTAAGGAATTCTTAAAACGCAATTTTTTAGATAATACAAGTTGATGTAAGATATCCAGTTGGAGCGAAACCGGAGCATGGTCGGAGATAAGTATGAGGCCAATGTCAGCTGAGCGTAGAGATTGGGAAATATTGTGTGAAATAAAGAAATGGTCTATTCTAGATTGAGATTGGTGCAGCTGGAAGAAAAAGGTATATTCTCGCGATGAGGGATTAGAGAGTCTCCAAGCATCCACCAGGGTCCTTTGTTTTATAGTATGTAAAAACATTTTGTGTGTTTTATTTGGAATAAAAAGAGTCTTCGAATTTCGGTCTATAAAGGGATCAACTACTTGATTGCAGTCACCCGCAAAGATAAAATTCTCCGAAGAGTACTTTACAAGCAGTTGAGTGATTTGGGACCAAAAAAGAGCATCACCATTGGTAAGGGCATATATGTTGAATAAAGAGATTGGAGTCTTTCCTATCATTAAGCTAGTGAAAAGCCATCTACCTTCATTGTCTGATTCTTGAGAAATAAGCTTAACATTCAAAGCCTTATGACACAGTGTTATGACCCAATTCCTTTTACTGTCACCAGGTGAGAAGAAAATTTCACCCACCCAATTCTTTTTGAGTTTTAATGATTCATTCTCTGTAAGGTGTGACTCCTGTAATAAGGCTATGTTAACATCTAATTTAGAAAAGTATGACAAAACTCGCTGGCTCTTAATGGGAGAATTTAAGCCTCTGACATTCCATGTGACGATTTTTAAAAACATAAACTAATCATACAAAATGAATAATCATCTAAACCAGTAGTAACATGTATAATGTCAAATATAAAACTTGCAATAAGTACGAAAGTAATACCAGTGAGATCCGATGAATGAGGAGAGGAGAAGAAGAAAGAACAAGAGGAGAAAAATTGATATGAAGGAATATTATGAATATGAGGTTTAAGGATCGGGAACAAGAAAGCTATAGAAAAAAGAGACATTACAATTAGAGAGACTAGAAAAAGAAAAAAAGACTGTACCTACATAAAGTCCAAAACATATAAGGAGTGAGGGGGGATGAGGCCACATGGAACGATGACATGTCCAGACTCCACAAGGTAAGGCAGGGGAGACTTCAGGACAAACGACATGCAAGGCGAAACACTTCGAACAGTATGAAAATGGAACCTGAAAAGAGAAAAATTGGTTAAATTCATCTAAACAGTTTGTTAAACTAGAGCCTCATCTATAACTTCAAATACAAGCTAAATATAGACATTGAAGAACTTGGAATCTCAAATAAGATAACACATATTATTTAACATATATTATTTGGAGCGGGCGATAGATGTGTCCATAGTTTCTGTACTGTATGAATTGAGAAAGCTTTTTAGCCTGGCTGGATTTTCATAAGTAGTAGATTTATTATTGAAAGTTACTTTGAATAGGCAGGGATGGAGTAGGCCAAACCGCGCCCCAATAGATCGGAGAGCTGGTCTCATCGCGAGGAATTCTCTGCATCTGTCTGCTGTGGATTTTGCATAGTCTTGTGAGAAGAAGAGATGGTTACCAGATGATGTAATTCGTTTTGCAGATCTAACTGCTGACAGCCCCTTGAGCAGATCAGTATATTCAAGAAAGTACAGTATAACTCCTCTCAGTTTCTTCATGTTGGCAGACGCTGCATGTGGAGGTCCCAATCGATGGGCACGCTGGATGTTTAGAGTAGTACCTTCTGGTAGACTCAAAACTGTTGGCAGGAACGATTTGAGGAAATTGAGAGGATCAGAGCCTTCCGAGCCCTCTGGTAAACCATATATTCGAATGTTATTTCGTCTGTTCCTGTTTTCAAGGTTTTCAATCTGCCTCTGGATGGATGTTACTTGGGTTTGCCGAGCTTTTACTTTGCAGCAGGTTGAGTTTAGAGACTCCATTTTGTGTTCATCCTTGGTGATTCTCTCCTCCATCTTTGTCCATCCATCTGTAAGAACTTGTAATTTGGAATTTGTCTCTTCTACGAAGGGACGGAGGGCACGAATCTCTTCTAGGAGAAGGTCCATAGAAAGGGATGAAGTCTGCTTTGGTGGAGAAGGAGGGTCTTTTTTCAATCGTTTGGTTGATGCTTTATTAGTAGTAGAAGGAGCATTAATGCTGGATGAAGAAGCGCTCTTAAGTGGCAAGTTCAAAGAGTCCTCCATTGAGGCCAGGAAGGTGCGGGAGCTCGAACGTACTATAAATCTGCGAGCTGTAGGTGTCAACAGAGAATTTGCTTTCCTCAATCTGCCCTTACGATGAGGCAGTCGGACCCAGAATGCAGAAGAGTGAAGTTCATGAGAGCCCTCAAAGTGAATAACAAGAGAACAATCCCCAAGGCCGGATGTTACGTAGCTCTCAGCAGCATAGTCACTTGTAATTCCATATAATAAGGAACACTGAAGAAAGAATATTGCTCAGAATCCCCTAGAACACCAAAGAGGCAAAGTTTCCTTCTCAGGCTGCTCACGCAAGCATTGCGAGCTGTAAAGCAAAAGTCGCGGGAAGACAGCTCTTTTTCGAAGTGCGTGCGTTCTTAAGATGGCGGGCCTCCTGCCGTCAAAGCCGCTAGTGATGGTAATGAAGGAGCGCTTAGCCTATGAGGCTCCGTGCAACATGAAACTTACACTCTGGTGTTCCGCATAGGTTTTGACGGTTGCTGGTCCATTTTTAGAAGTTCACTGCCATGAATGCCGCCGTAGTCTCCCCCAGTCTCCGCGTCACCTCACAAAGCGTCACTGAAACGCCGCCATCTTCCTTGGGCGCTAGCCACGCCCCATGATTACTTAGGTTTAATCTTTGCCTTGAGTGAAATTCTTCATCGTATTTGAGCCTAGTGAATCCTCTGAAACTTATGCTAGCTGACCGGACCATGTCCATATATTCTCTGGGATCTTCTCACACTGAATACTGATAAATATTGTAAAAGCCTCCGGTAGTGTACCTATGTTGACTGGTATTCTCAGACGTTTGGTAAGATCTCTTTCCTCTTTCCTCTGCCTCTTTTCTTTTCTCTTTCCTCTGCCTTAGAACCCTCCTTGCACTTGGTCTCTGTCGAAGTATCCATGGTGGTCAACTCTGCAAGTCTCTAGATAGTTTCTAGATAATTCTTAACTCTCTAGCACTTAAACTCCTCATCATTGCTATGTTATAATTAACATAAAAACAAACAACAACATCTGGCAGGATGAGACCTATTGCTGATGACTTGTTAATATGGTATAGACAACAAAATGGTCCAAACAGGAACCATCAAAGTTATTTGTAAATGGAAATACATTCTCACAGAACAAACAATTACTATTAAGTTGAGACCTAAGAGGTAACAAAAAAGGTGAGAACAGAAATAAAACAACACCAAAGCCATAACATATGCAAAAAAACACATATATCAGGGTTTTGTAAAATATATACACAGAATTCCGAAAATAATGGTTGCTCCACTGTGTGAAATTGCTCGTTCAAAAGTGGCAAGCGATAAATATATACAAATAAAATGATAAAATATGAATTGCAGTGCATGCAAGCAACTGCAAAAAGAATGTCTGTCGTAATGATGGGTAAACTAATAAATGTCTTTATGGTGAAGGATAACGCCTTAATCAATTGATTCCCTCTTCCAGGATAGTGATGTAGTCCAGATTATAAGGTTGTCGACGTTTCGACCCAATAAAACGGGGTCATTCGAAACCTTAAATGTGGGTCTTCATCAGGCAGAAAATGAGGGGCAACCTAGAGTTACACAGAAAAACCTCCCAAAGTTGGGTGAACAATTGTATAAAGACGAAGGCACAATGACTTCTTGTCTAGGGTGAATGCATCCTCAATTCTCCAAATGGGATC
Organism: Calotriton arnoldi; assembly: GCA_963921515.1. NCBI lineage: Eukaryota > Metazoa > Chordata > Amphibia > Caudata > Salamandridae > Calotriton > Calotriton arnoldi. The sequence continues at coordinate 604,940 of CAWUFW010009846.1, forward strand.
TAAATATTCATGAGTGCAGCGTATCAAGAATAAACACCCTTCCTCATAATGAGGATGTTCAGAGCATCGTTCAGTGCGGCCAAGAGGGAGACAGAGATACATTGTATCTATAGCAGCTCATTCTTAAATTTATTATTAAATCTCCATCTTTTTGGTGTTGTAGATGATGGGGAATGTCCAATTACATAGACGTCCATATAAACCCTCCCCGCGAACCAAGTTACCTTTCGTTTCATACAAGACGTATTTTACCCTTGATATCCTGATCATGGGGGACTCCATAATTGAAACAATCAAGGTCACCTGGCAAATTTGCCTGAGTAGGACAACCATCGGTGGGCATGTGCAGTGATGATATTTCAGACTGTCTGAACCTGTAAGAGTGGCTGCATGATTTTTAACCATATGAATACACTGCCTACTATTAAAGAATAAAGGATAGGAAACCCTCACAGCACTTAAAGATTAAAAGGAAGGCTGTACCAAGGAGTTTTCTTGATCTCACTTTACGGTTTTAACATATTACACTGTGAACATGTGTGGGAGATAGTAATTTTGTCGTCTTGTCCTCAAGAAGATGATATATCATACATTCCACCAAAACGCATCAATGTACCCTATGTGTGCTGAATCTGTCCAACATTGTGATATAGTAGATGACCATTTTTGTGATGCCTCACTTATCTGTTTCAGATGTTGTAGTGGATCAGCATCCTTTGAATAGACTGATGTTTGTTGTCCTATGTTTTCTCCTGTTTCATTTTCGTATGTATTATTTTTTACACCTCTGTGTATTTTTTACCTGCGCCGGGTTGTGGGGACAGTTTTATGCATTTGCATTTGAAATTATTGTAATGTTGAGCTTTTGTAAAATAATGTGTTTTAAAATACATAAGAATCATGTGGGCAATTGTTATTGTACAATATTTGTGATTGTTTAAATCACTCACCTTGTGTCAGCGAACATGGCATTAAAGCTTTGTGCAGTTTCGATACTTATTTGGCACTAATTCTGATTGTAGAAATTTGAGGTATGTTGTGTACCTCAGAAATGAATGTTTAAGTTAAGACATGTGGCCAGAATCCTGAAGTTTGACTGAACTGGTTTACAATTTTTACCTCCCAAAGCCAGCCTGGTTAAGAGTGTGCAGTTTGGCAAACATGGGTTTACCAAGTGTAGTTACAGAGAGGTGTAGAAATGTGGTTTGCACTATCATTTTAGCAAGGGCGATTTTGCCAGCCACGGATACAGACAGTTGATTCCATCTCTCCAGTTGCACAGCTAGCATATCCATCGCACACCCCTAATTATCTTTAATATTTTGCTCCCGATCTCTATTGACCCGGATACCAAGATATCGAACAAAGTCCTCCCTCCAAGCCAGTGGGTACCCAAGCATTAGTCTTAGTGCTGGCAGTAAGGCAAAACATCTCAGACTTGTTCCCGTTTTTGTTTTACCCCTGAGAAGCCCTAAAGTTGAACAATGTCTCAGTTGTTAAGTTGCAGGTTATCTCCAGGTTTTTTAACAAACAGCAGGATGTCACCTGTGTAAAATGATGATGGGAATCTCCATGTGGTGAATATCATGCCCTTCTTAATAGGTAGCAGCGAGGCCAATAGCTCTATGGCGATGACAAAGTTGATGGGGGCATCCCTGCTGCATGCACCTTACAATCCCAAAGGGAGCAGGATCGTAACCATTAATACATACTCTGGTGGTGGGGATTCGTCATACAGCAATCTGACCAGCCACAAGAAGTAATCACGCAAGCCTAACCTATGAATAACAGACAACAGAAATAACCATCAAATGCCTTCTTAGCATCTAAGGGTACTGAGACAACCAGCGTTTCTGGGGGGATTCGATGCATGAGTGCATATAATGGGCACAAATTGTTAGAGGTGGTCTTGCCAGGAAAGAACCCTGCCTGGTCTGGCAAAACCAGCTTATCCAGCAACCATGTTAACAAGAACATGAGCCAACATCTTGTTATGTATATTAAGCAAAAATAGTGACCTGTAGAATAGGGTGTCTTTGGGGTTTTGTCTGGTTTTACAATAATAGTTATCAAGGCTTCCCTGATGGTAGGTGGAAGGGTGCCTCTATCCAGGGATTCCTGGTATAGCTCCAACAGCTGCAGGACCAGAGTTGCTTTAAAGGCTTCACCAGTTAGTTAATCCATCAGACCCAGGAGCCTTACCATTGGCAACACTAGCTATTATGAACTTAATCTCCATCACCAATATTGGCTCAAGTATATATTTGCATATGCCATCCTTGACCCAAGCCAGCGTGATATTTTCAAGCTATTTTTCCTCGATCTGTGCTGATGTTGTTTGTAGGCATACAATTCTGCAGAGTAATCCAGAAAATTTTGTAAAATACTGCCATTGTTAGTTATGATTTCCCCCTTGTCTGACCTGAGTGATTGCCCAACATTGCATGGTTGGACTTTCTTTAACTGCCAAGACTGTGTCTTACTGGATCTCTAACCCTCTCAGTATTCAAGAGCTTCAGCATTTTTGCTTAGGTAGGCTATTTTCCTTTCAGCAACCGCCTTAAATTGCAAATGTAAATCATTAAGATCTTTAAGGGCAGATGCACCGTGGGCGACTTCATATCTAAGTTCAGTAGTGGAAAGTGCCTTCTCCGACCCATTTAACCTGGCACAGAGAGACACCTGTTTTCTTAGCCATCAAGATGCATCTAATATAGACCTTAAAAGCCTCCCATACCATCAAGAAGGAGAAAACGAAGCCAGTATTTATGTATTTATGTATTTATGGCGAAAAAGTCTTCTGTTGCGGCAGCAATGTTGGAATGGAAGTCCAGGTCACCCAAGGTCTCAAATAAGAAGCAGCATTCATCTTCATAAATATATGGGGCAATATTGTAGTGTTTCCAAAACATACACATATCGTTTCTACTGCCCCCCCTCGCCCCCAGATAAAAGAGCTGTGGAATGCAAAGTAATTAGATTGACCCCAATGGCCTGCATAGTTATTGGCTTTGGTAGTGTGAATATGGATCTCATGTAATAAGACAACCTCAATGTTGTGACACTTGAGGTCTGCCAGGATCATGTGATTCTTCTTGGAGGTGCAATGACCCGTGATATTCCAAGTAATTATTTTAATAACTTTTCGATGCAGAGAAGATAAAAGAGCATGAAGCATGTGCTGCTGCTGTGCTGTTGCAAACACAGGTTTAAAGTGTGACCCTCTGGGGTGCACCAAACAGAAACAGCCTTTGTGACTGAGAATAAATTTCCTTTGAAACACCCCTCCCCACTCCCCACCCATATTGAATTCCCAAACTAAAAAAAACTCATTGTTCCCTATACAACCACAATAACCTCTTCAGTGACTAACACAAGGGTCATGCGACCTTCTACCCCAGCCTTGTAAATAATAATTAAATCAGGCTTCATTGCAAAAGTGACAGCGCAGCAAAATAACTTACACCTCAATAGCACTCATGCATACCCGAATGCAATGCAGATATGCCAAAGAAGGCAGTATAGTTATTAAAATACAGGAAACCCAATCAAAAACGGTGCATAGATGTTACAGTAATGGACAACCATGAACATGCAGTAGAAATGTAATGAAGAACCAACAGATCATCTAGTATATTAAGATAAAGAAACTACTCCATATCTCTCACTAACCCCACGTCTCCGAGGCTATATCATCTGTAGTGTTGAGCCTAGATGACTGTTACTCTTTTTAGGCTTGGTTTTGGCAAATCTCATAGCATTCTTGGAGCAAGTAAATAACACTGAACAATGGTAAACTTGAAGGTGTAGCTTGGCAGGGCAGAGACAACCTCAGGAACTTTTTGACATCTGTGAATTTTCGCCCAGTGTCCTGTGGAGCAACAATGAAGTCAGGGTAGATGAAAAATGTTGTTCCTTAATACTCCAATGGTCCCTTATCCCTGAATAGCCCTAAGGTCATATCCTGGTACCTGTAACTGAGTTTGCCCCCTGTAATTGGATGTGGTGGAGCGCCAGAAGGGGGAATGCGGCCAAGAGATCAATGCGACACAAAGAACATATCACAAAAGGTGTGTCCACCCAGCATCTCCCCAATGAGTTCCTTCATAAAAGACTCCATCCCCCCAGTGTTTCCAGTTTCTGTCAGTCCAGTTATGCGGAGGTTTTTGCATTGCAAGAGTGAATCCAAATCCTCATTTCTGCCGAAGAGTCTGGCCATGCCAGCAGAGAGATATTGCAAGGTGTTTCTAAGGATGTCTGTTCCACCTTTCATTAACAAAATTCTGGGCTTAGCTCTTCTTCTTCAGCTTGTCTAGATGGTTGTTAGATGGACAAGCTTGCCATTAATTGTTTGAAAATTAGATCACATATCTAGCAGAATTCCCTGCGTCTCATGTTCCGCCATAGGTTTTGAGCCCTCTTCTGCAGATTCCATTGGCACAGACCTAGTCTCAAAGGAAGCCATGCTAAGATGCGTGTGGTCAAAGGCGATCTTACATTGCTTGGGATCTGTTTGTCGATAATTGAGATGAAAATGACGGGTAACACAAAGCAATAGATAGACACTGAGCTATAAATTTAGGCTATCATGACTGGGAGCAGTATAATGCTGGCAGGCAGGCTTTCAGTGAATAAAGTTATAGTTCCCCCACCACAGGACAAGATTGGTGCTGAAGAGTCACTGCACCCCTGCATGGTGTCAGGTGTAACCCATGTATGGATGAGACAGGAGCAGAAAGGAGCAGGAAAAAACCTGAAATTGACTGTCTGCAAAGCAGCCAAGCCCTGTCACACACACCCAGCTACAGAGAAGGTGACAAGGCCCAAGGGCGACTACCCCAGAGATAGTGCTGCAGCATCTTCAACACGCCACTCTACCAGGCCCATGCAGTTGGGGTAGTCAGGCGGATGGTGGGACCACGGTGGTGCACCAGCAACAAGCCAGCTCTGCAGATATTGGACCACAGAGCCCAGGCATCTCCCGAACAATATTTGGTTGGGGGTGCGGACTCACCCTACCTCAACCAGCACAGAAATGACAGGTGTCTCAGCATCTGGTGGTCCACACAGGAAACGTTGTAATGCAAAAGTCAGGTCAGGATCTTCAGTGGAGAGACAGCTTCCTGAAGACAACTAGGCTGTGTAGTGGAGTTGCTACTTATATCACATGCAATCTCTTGCAGATTAGGGGTAAATGATGCAGATTTACAGAGGCTACGAAGGATAATTAGGGCCGGGACATGAGGTCCCGTATTAGGTAGCCATATTAGATGGTGATAGGTCACACTCTGATTTCAATATTCTAAATTAATATTGACCATGACTTCTCATTTCAGTCTGGCAGAGACATAAGCCATAAATACTGCACTGGCATTATCAGACTCCCCTTAATCTCCCACAGTATTTCAAAAGTTAAAAGGGGCCAGATGTGCAAACAAGCTTGTGGTGATCATCGGATTAAATGGGATCTAAGGGTTTTCAGCTTGAAATGTTTTTGGGGGTTCAGGGAAGGAATACAGGTGGGAATTTGATATATGCAAGTAGCTTTGAGGCCGTCCTAAATCTTGGGTCAGCGTGTAGGACAATGGGTACTGATATTGAACAAAACGCCAGATTTCAGTGCATTTGAGCAAGAGCTGAGCTTGGTCCACTCCTTGCTCATACTTTCTGAGTAGCCCAAAAATCCAGACAAATTCACAAAATGCATGAAGTAGGAGTGTTACCAGCAGAGAATATCCAAAGCAGCTCAACCACTGAGGAATATAGTACAAATTTAAAGTGATGATTACCTTGTCAAGTCAGAAACGAACAGGAAAGAGTAGAATCCTCAATAGCATACACATTTCAAGCTAGACAACCTAACATAATATCTCACTAACTGTCAAACGTTTCATTACTGGGCTAGCATTTACAAGAGTAGAGAATCTCTCAGAGGCTGATAGCATGTCTTATAACACTAGTATCCAATTCACTGGTAACTAGTATTTTGAGTCAACAAAGTTGCTACCACCTAAAGGGCAGCTCCTGGCCTGCTATTATCTTCAGTCAGTAATGATTAGATACCCCTGTTCCCCGATGAAAGGAATACTAATTATGTCCTACACTGCAGAAAGTGTTCCTGCTACACGCAGTGGCAGAACAAAGGCCCCTGCGGTGCAGGAGGGCCCGAGCTCCAGGGGCCCCCTCAGCACAGTACCCTGGAGTGACAGCTCCTTAGCGAGTCTGGAGGGGGCCCTATCGATGTACTTTGCAGGGGGGCCCCCTCAAGTTTCGGTACACTAGTGGCCACACGTATCTTGGAGAGACAGCACATGTGCAGGAGATTCATCTCTCCATTCATGTCCTTTGGTCCTTGAGGCAAAGATCAGTGAAATGCATTCTATCTGTATGTGACTACTGACTTAGATGCAGTCCTCACTACCATTACCACTATATAATTTGTCCTCATCCCATTCATGACTTGTAAAATCCCAACTGGATACATAAAAATGTGGGGAAATGCTGTAAATATCATTTATGACTGAAAAGAGGAAGAAGAAACCAACAGGCTAACTCCGGCCATAACAACCTCACCGGCCAAGGAGATTGCACAATCTCAGGAGCCCAAAAACATAGATGAAGGCGCAAACCACAGGGGAAACACTGGGAGCAACCACCGGCTAAACAATTCCGCCAGTCCAACAAAGGGGGCTGAAACCGTTGTCCACCCAAACACCCTACGGGCAGTAACACCACCGTTCAGCGGAGATAGAATTCCCTCTAACCAGAATCATTCGCCCGCAGCAGGAATTAAGGTAGCAGTACTGCAGGCAGAAGTATCATCATCAAACAGAACAAAAAGATCGGTCTGGACCCAGGAACAACCGTTCACAGTAGAAACTAAACAGAGCGGCTGCAACCAGGAGGAGGCAGACAGCTGCACAATCCTGCTCATCCCAGAGTACAAATCAAGAGGTCGGGGGGGAAATCCTTAATCGAGGCAATATTCTATGAATATTATCCTCCATCAGCAATCTGACCGACATAAGCACAAATGACTTGGAATCTGTTGAGTTCGAACACTTTAATTACTTGTCAGACCAGGAGGTCACGAAGACAACATGGGCTACGCAGGAAATTGCAGAGGAAATTTTGAAGGAGGAACGTCGATTTCATGCCTGGGGGATACGATTAAAATTCCATCCAAAAAACAGGTACCCAGATCCACTGTCCCAAACACAACAAGAGAGGGAAGTCGGCAGACTGTCAACCGACCAAAGGACAGGCAAGACGGCATGTGTGCTGAAAGGGGCCCGAAGCACCTCTATCTCGCAGACGGAAATCAAACTACGGAGCCCAAAGCAACCACAAGGAACGTTCAGATCAAATGATTGGAAGTGGATAGCAAGGACAATCAACACACTGGCCTAGGAAATAAAGTAAATGACACACAATTACTATTAAACTTTCAAAAATTCAACTTAATTGCCCTCCGAGAGACCTGGTCAGACCAACCACATCAATTACAGGGCTTCAAAGCATTCCAACTACCGGCGGTCAGAAGTGCTAAATACGGCCATTTAAAGGGAGGGCAAACAATCTATTCCTCAATAAGGAGCATAAACAAAATAGAGAATTTAGAAGTTAAACAGTCAGCAAGCAACTGTATAAATGCTATAAAACTGGACCTAGGGGGAAACAAACTCAATCAAAAATTATTACTGCTAAATATATACCTGCATCCTCGAGAGAGAAAAGCAGGGATGAATTTCTTGATCGCAGAGCTGTCAAAAATTCTGTCAGAGGAGACAACAGCTAACATCATCATAACAGGGGACTTCAACATGCACCTCGCAGGGCCCCTGACAAGGGATCCACTCCTGGAAGAGCAGTTTCTAGCATGGGGCATCCCACAACAGGAGACGAGCAAATAGAGCAAACAATGCAGACTAGCGAGGGAAAGCTTAAAGGACCTAGAACACCCTAATCTAGCAGCACTAAATGGCCGCTTTCCAAACGACAGTCCGCCGGCAGCCACTTTTCACAATTCAACAGCAAGTTCAATCATAGACTATACATTTACATCATTTTCACTGTTCAGTAAAGTCTCCGACTTCCGAATAGGAACAATGGACGCCAGCGATCACTTACTGCAAGAGATCACGCTAAATATTCAAGGGGCAGTGTTAACCTTGCCAGTAGTAAATCCGCGGCCTTCTCTCTCAGTTACACACAAAAGAATAAAATGCAATACGCACAACCTGGAAAGTTTTGAGATGGAAGCAAAAATCCTCTGGGGAAAAAAGCACAGCGATTCGTATTGATAACTTAAGACGCTGGGAGCTATTCATTAACAGCCTTGGGGCTGCACACACAAAGAGAAAACATTACCAACCAACAGCTGAAGTTCAACTGCAGAAAGGGCCCTCCCCTGAATCTCATAGTGTGGAAGGCCACGGTTTGTCATCAGAGCAAAAAACTAACGTAAGGCTCCTCAAGAGAAACATTAATAAATTACTGCGGCGCCTACGCCAAGCTGGCCCAGATAAGGCTGTTCAAGTGGGATTAAAAAATCTAAAAACCTCCAAAAAGAAGCTCATCTGGCACTCAAAAAGGGAAACAGAGGAGAAGCTGTGGGCCAAGCTGCTCCATGATGCGAAAAGAAACAACAGCGGAAGGTTCTGGCTTACTGTGAACAGTCTTCAGAATCCAAGAGCACCCTGCATTAATTCGCACCTGACAGAAGAAGCTTGGGCTGAGTACCTTTGGCATCACTTCAACGCGGCACCACTGGACAAAATAATCAGACCATCTGAACCCACCCGAAGCGCATCAGATCGGGCCTTATAATTGGAGCTAGCTTGCATGGCCTTCACGGAAAAACATATTATAAGAAGGATAGCGAAAGGCAAGACAGAGGGGGCGCCGGGTCCTAAATGTATCCCCCTCATCCTGTATAAGCGAGACCTGGAATATTGGGCAGCGGCATTATTACCACTTTACAAGCAGATCTTAGAAAAGGAGATTATTCCCGACTCATGAAAGGGGTCAATAACAGCCCCAATCCACAAGAAAGGCAGCATAAACGAAGCAAAAAACTACAGTCTCGTGGCCTTAATAGACAACGACGTCAAATACTATGCTGGCCTTCTATTGAATGAGCTTACGGACTGGGCAGACGATAATGCAGTGATCCCCATCAACCAGACAGGTTTCCGCAAACACACGGGAACAACAACAAACATCCTTGCCTTAACACTTCTAATAGATGCCGCCAAATCTGACAACTACCCACTCTATGTCTGCTTCATCAATTTTACCTCTGCTTTCGACAACATCAACAGAAATATACTGTGGGATAAGCTCTTTAAAAGAAAAATGGCATCAGCTTTACAAGCTCAACTGATGCTACTACATACAGACACATGGGTGCAAATCAAGCTGGGATCAGGCGACTGTTTGTCGAGGAAAATATAGACTACCAAGGGCCTTAAACAAGGATGCGTTCTGGCCCGACCCTATTCAACATCTACATGTCTGACCTTACACCCGAGCTAGACGACTGCAACTCTCATGCTCCCAAGCTGGGAGTTCTTAACCTCTCAAACTTATTATATGCCGACGACATTGTTCTAATCAGCCGTACGCCGATTGGTTTACAACATCTAATTGATACAACATATAAGTACTCGGCAACAAATGGTCTAAGCATAAACCACTCTAAAACAAAAGCGATGAGAATAAACTCTAAGAGGTTTACATCCAGGTTCCTCTGGCAACTGGGAGGATTATCATTGGAAATTGTGGAAGAATATAGGTATTTGGGTGTAATAGTTGATAGTAAAGGTAAATTCCAACCACAGAAAGAAGCAGTAGCAAGGAGAGGGAATGCAACGGCGGTTGCACTGAAAAATCTCAAACTGAAAGCGGCTGGCCTCAGCTTTACCCCTTTGCTACAGGTGATCCAAGCTAAACTTCTACCTGTTATCACCTATGGAAGTGAATGCTTACGAGGAGGTGATGCGCGGACCTTGGACAATACAGTAGTTAAGGCAATGTGAATGATATTCAACCTCCCTAAATATACATCTCAGGCACAAATAAGGCTTGAATTTGGCCTGAGGAAACAAAGAATAGCACAAATGGGTGCCTACGCCAAATGTTGGCATAAAATACAGGGAGCTGACGTAGCAATAATGGATCACAATCTCTGGAAGGAGCTAGAAATAAAAAAAGGTAGCACAGCTACAGTCTACCTACAGCATTCAATAGACACTCTGGCTCTACAAGATCTTTGGGAAAGCACTGGATCGCACAATACGCTCAAACAAATGGTAAATAAAACAGTAAGGATCATCTCGCAGGTAGAGGACAAAGCAACGTTAATCAAAAGGGACCCTGGCTGGATTGTCATTCAAGGCTACACCAGAGGCTCCCATCAACCCTACCTAGGCACTGGATTCACGCGGACAATGAAGGAGAAGTTTCTACAACTACGGTTGGGCATCCTTCCATCATTGTATCATCTGCCCCCGTGGAAACGCCCACAAACAACAGCCAACTGTCGCCTATGCTGGGATCTAAAAGAGGATATTCTCCATCTAATATGCATCTGCAAGGGATAAGACAAGGAGCGCAGATCCCTATTAAAACCTGCTATAAAGAAAATGGGAAAAAGAACATGCAGGCAGGCGGTTAAAGCATGCTTTGATGGCGAAAATATCCAATTAGCGTGCCACCTTGTCCAATTCCTAGATAAAGCAGAAAAAAAGCTGAATTCTAATTGGCAGCGAACAGATGACGACACATTATGCTGTACCTAAGACTCACTGCCCTTGGCAAGAAATAAGGGGGAAACAGCAGCAACCCGAAATTAGGCAAATGCAAAATCTTTAACTCTTCTATTTATTCTCCTTTTTTTTAATAGACTGCTCTCTAAACCTGGAGACTTATGAAATGATACACGCTACTCTACAAACAAGGACCTGACCTTTGAACACTTGGCTGTGTCCATTTTACCACAACGCCCTGTGTTTTAAATATGTTTGTTCAATTGAAATTGTTTTCTTCTTTTGATACATTGATTTTATGATTGCAACGGTTTTAAGTAATCACGCAATAAAGGTTATTATCATTATCATTATCAATTTATGACTTCTTCTAGTTTGGTGCTCCAATTAGCCTTTCCATTCCCAACATCCTCCTGATTTTTCCTGTCTCTGACTGAGGTGAAGACTCTAGGATTATGCTGAGGTCCCGCTTGAGCCTTTAACGTTGATTAACACAGCTTGTACCCTATATGACTGGCTTGGGGCAAAAGGTCCCCATCCTACACATATTAAAGGGAGCTCTGGGACTAGATCGCCTCCAACATTTAAGCCAAAAATTGCTTACTGTGTCATAGAGAGGGGTTTGAATTAATGAAGGTTGCTAGTAGCAACAGTGTGTCTCACTCATAATGTTCTTCTTCCTTTTCGCTTTGTCTTTCTTTGTTTGTTAGACAAATTCAGAAGTTGTTTATGGAAATCCTCACCACAGTGTTGTGTGGTTTAGACAATTTGTGATACTGTTACAGGCATGTGCATGTTGGCTGTCTGATTCTGTGACCAATCGGCATGTGTGTTCTTGTATTTTGCCACGCTGGAGATTCTATGCATTTAGATCACCCAGCAAGCAGCAGGTAAGTAGCGTTTTGTTTTTTCCTTCTTAAAAATGCTCACCATTGACTACTGAATCATATCCCTAATAAAAGATGGTGAAGCGCTTCAAGAAACAACACTGGAGTATTTTTCTTCTCCTTTTTTCACATTCCAGATCTTCTTCACCTTGGAGAAAGAGGTGACAGGTCAGAGGATGATGGATTGAGATGAACTGTTCTAGAGATGATGGTTGATCTAAAAGGAAAGTAACATCATGAGAGTGCTCATGTACATTGTGTTTAGTGTTACTACCTGGTCGGTTTTACATGTATTTTAATGTCCTGCCGGTTCAAAAATTAGAACAAGCATTGGCAATGCCAATAGGTCTGGCTTTAAAGGAATGTTGAATGGTAATGTAAATAGCATGGTAATAGATATGTATTTGTGTGGAAGGACTGTTGAATAATATTGGTGTAGGTTAGAAGGTCACATGACAGTTGTACTATCAAGCCAGACCTAAAAATACATGTTAATGACTGCTCTCCTGCCATCTGTGCTGCTGCCAAGAAAAACAACATAATTATCTAGTTATCTAAGACTGTTTAATACCATTCCAGTGTCATGTGCATGCCCTTGAAAGGTCAACCTTAAGCAGCTGGATAATTAAATAAACTCATCACAGCTGTGCAAAGGAAAGCACTTTTTTGTGGAAGCACACAACTTCTGCCCAATCAAAACATGCACTCTTGGCTCCCAAAATGTGTGCAGAGCCAAAGTCCCTCTCTAGTGATGATCACATAATTGTCTGGCGACAGCTGCGCTGTCAAGCAAGGCCCTAAAAATCATCCAAAGCCGGTATTTTTCACATTATCAGTAACATACTTTAAACAGTAAATGTTAGAAGAAAACACTTTAAATGTGTTGTACAGCTGCACTAATGACCACTGACTAATAATTAAACTAAACAAACACAGAAAGGCCATGTTAGGAATGAATAAAGACGATTTGATATAACATTGTACTTGAGAATCATGTCAGGGCCTTTGCAAATTAATGAAACAGGAAGAGATGGTAGGTATTTTTCCTCTGGGAAATGTGGTAATTGTGCTAAATCTCCTCTAAGACTGTCTGCATCTGATTGTGATATGTTTTTTGCACTTCTGAGAGCAAATATGTCCCAGGCGTAGAAACCCTAGGTCTCTGAGGGGTCAGGGTTCGTCAACCCCAAAGTTATGAGAAAGGAAATCAGGCAGACTGCAACGCACACACTTCCCACCTCAGAGATAAAGGGCCAGATGTAGCAAGCGAAATAGCGATCGCAAACGCTGAAATTCGCAGAATATCAGCGTTTGCGATCGCAATTTAGCTGTGTGCTATGTAGGTAGGCAAATACCTACTTGCAAAATAAGGAATTGCAAAAATTGCTATTCCTTATTTTGCACAAGCATTTAGAGAATCGCAATTTGCGATTCCCTAAATGCTATGCTAGTAGGCATCGCAAATTGCGATATTGCCTTAAGGAATCGCAAATTACCGCCAACTTGAAGTTGGTGGTAAGTTGCGATTTCCTTTAAAAAAGCACTTATTTGCTTATTTTCAAAGTGCCATGTGGCACATGTAGGGCATGTATGTGCGCCACAAGTGCACACATGCACAATTCAGGGGTGCAACAGGGTGTCCTTTTGGAACCCTTGCACCCTTGAAATTGTGTGCGCAATTTGCGAGTACCTACTGGGTACTCGCAAATTGCGCGCGCAATTCCTATTCATTCCTACGGGCCTCTTGGCCCATAGGAATGAATGCGAAGCCATTCCTTATTTGCGACTCGCAATTTGCGAGTCGCAAATAAGGAATGTGTAGGAATCGCTAAAATTATTGAGATTCCTACCTACATAGCATTTTGCGAGTCCTTAATAGCGATTCCCTAAAAATCGCTATTAAGGACTCGCTAAACTGATTTTACCTACATCTGGCCCATAGTGTATTGGGCAACGAGAGGTGCTGTTAGACTTCCAGGAATATTTTTATTAATGAATTCAAGAGCCATTTAATCACAAAGATGAACACACACAAGAAATGCAGACTGTATAGTTTAAAAGTGTTTAATGAAAATTAATCCATACTTGAATACAGATATTATGGGTAAATGTTGTAACCAATATAAACAGAACAAACAGGATGAGATGAGCAAATAAGCAGTAGATTAGAAAAAAAGGCAACATTCTTGACGGTTTTTAATATGAACAGCTTATGATGGAAGCCCTCCCTTTCTAGGCCTTAATTGACTTAAACCTATTCTGCATAAAAAGTTGCCGAGATGACTTTCCTAGATGGCCTTACATGTATACCATACCAGATGTTTTGCTACTATGCACAGCTTCTGAGATGAGGTAGCTTTTTGGCTCTAATTGGCATTCTATACTCCAAAAGTACAGATGAGACTTGAGCAGTTGAGTTTCAAATCCAATGCCATGGCTATCAGCCTAGATATCTTCATTGTGAGTCTCTTTATTCTTGGAAATTTGAGGATGTCCTCTTCACCGGGATGCCAGAGCCTCCAGTTTAAATACACCTTGCACATTATGACAAGAGTCAGACCTCGGAATTTGTGATATAAAATGCACAAATTTGCATTTGAATTCTGTTGCACATTTACTTAATATACATCTAAATGAAACCACTATATATACTATATGAACTATCAAAATAATTCCTGACATACTATTAAAATAAATGAAAACAAGCATTTATAATGAATGACTATATGAAAGAATGTACAAATTAATAAAATTGGGAGCAAACATATAGTAAATATGGAAAGCACATGACAGTTGGTCTATTCTTAGAGAGGATACTGAGGGGCAAACTTACAATCCCCTATCGCCACAGAAACATCACTTTTTTCGACTTTCCTGCGGCGATGCGGGCTTCGCCATATTAACAAGCCAGTGTTAAGCCACTTAACGTGGCTTAACGCTGCCTTGTAAATAAGGCACCCCTTCATGCTACACTTAGCTTGAAAGGGGAGGGCAATGGGTGTTGCGGTGGGCGTTCCACCTCAACAGCCATTGATTTTGATGCAGCCCCATATTTACAAGGGTGGGGAAATATGAAGCAGCGCCAGAATTAAGACCAAAAAAAACAGGTCTTAAGATGGCGCAACGAGGAGAAATGCTTTATTTCTCCTCATTTTTGCTGTTTCTATGTGTGCTGCATTGTGCCCCTTACCCTAGCTGCATCGCAGTGGCCTTATCTTAAAAGGCAGACACTGGCGGCAAACATGTGCAGTCCATTTACCATGTGATTACCGTGGTTGTGAGACAAGTAGTAAGAATCACCCACAATAAAAAGTCCAAAACCAGGTGATCAAAAAGCTATACATCCAAGTGTACTGAATAGGCGCAAACCAATTGCAACAGGTTCTGAGTGACATCAAAGTAGCTCACATTTTAATCTTGTTGTCTATTTGATGATACTAAGAACTTCTCTATGAAAATCATACCAGTTATTCACATCTGTAATTTTCGATGTTGACATAAATTGCTTGATGTTCTGTATATTGTGCATCAGTTAATCTTGAAAGAAAGTTATAAAATGCCTACATATGTGATATTCATTCTAGGTTTAAACATTTGGAAGTAAAAAACTTCAAAGGCAGAAATCAGGGAAACATCCTTTACCCCGCATACGTTACTCCGTGTGCCATTACCCTGCATTTTTTACACCACAAAATCTTTTACAACGCAGGGCTTTACACCGCACACTATTACAACGAATTCCCCAAAGTAACACCCCGGTGGAGTTAGAATAGTAAATTGCGTTGTAATGGGGAATGCGTTGTAATGGATTGCGTTGTAAAGCCCTGCGTTGTAAAAGATTTTGCGGTGTAAAAACTGCGGGGTAAATGCGCGTGGAGTAAAATTGTGCGGGGTAAAGTGTCCTATTCCAGAAATCATTGTAGTCAATGGTTAGAAGAGGATCTCAGGCCGAATACTCTCACTATTCAAGCAACTTGATTGCGTACCAGCAAGGACACCACAGACCTAACATCCTACAAAACATTGCCCAACCAATACCACCAACTAATGAAAAGGATGAAAAGGAGCGCCTTCACCAACCATAATGTGGCCAGTGCCAACCACAACAAAGAGCTATTCAACATCATCAGAGAGTTCTCCAACCCCTCAGCCTCCAAAAGAATTATCACCTCCTCTCAGGAACTCTGTGACACCCTGATGGACTTCTTCCATGATAAGATCTCTGACATCTACAGAAACTTCGAGCCCCGGCCTACAGCTGCCAACATCCCCAGCCTCATCTCTCCCACAGAGGCAAACCACGACCCCCTGCTAACCACCTGGGACCAGCTTACCACTCAAAATACCACTGCCATCATGAATTCCATCCACTCAGGAGCACCAACGGACCCTTGCCCCTACCACATCTTCAACCATGGGAGTAAGACAATCAGCAACTAACTCACCACCATCTTCAATGCATCCAGCGCCACGGCCACCTTCCCCGATGAATGGAAACACACTAAAGTCAAACCCCTCCTCAAGAAACTATCCACCAACCCCAGCAAACTCAAAAATGTATCTCTCTGCATCCTTTCCCACCAAGGTCCTCGAAAAAGGCCATCAACCGCAAACTCACAGAACTCCTGGTGAACAACAGCCGCCCTCATCACTGCCACCGATGATATCAGGTCCCTTCTTGACTGAGGAGAATCAGTAGCCCTGATCCTCCTCGATCTCTCAGCAGTATTCAACACTGTATCCCACCACACCCTTATTAAGAGACTCCATCACATCGGAATACGAGGAAATGCCCTCAGATGGATCTCCTCCTTCCCCATCGGAAGAACCCAAATAATCCACTTGCCTCCCTACACCTCCAAACACAAAACATCTTCTGTGGTGTCCCTTGAGGCTCATCCCTCAGCTCCACCCTGTTCAACACCTACATGACCCCATGGCCAACATCATCAGAACCCACGATCTAAACATCATATCCTACGCCAAGGACAGCGAGCTCATCCTCTTGCTATCAGAAGAGCCCTCCACCACAATGGCCAACTTCCAAAGGTGTATGAGGAACATGGCAGATTGGATGAAAGACAACTGCCTGACACTCAACACAGAAAAAACTGAAGATCTTCGGGAACAACACCTCCCTGTGGAAAAACTAAAAACTTCTTGTGGCCTCCCAAACTAGGACCCTCACCCTCACTTACGCCATCAGACCATGCCCACAAACTGGGCATCATCCTGGACAGCAAACTCACCATGAAAAACAAAATCAACGCAGTTGCCTCCGCCTGCTTCCTCACTCGTCGCATGCGCCGCAAGATCTTCAAATATCTCCCAGTCAACACCATATGACCCGTCACCCAAGCTCTAATCACCAGCCGGCTGGACTACAGCAACACACTCTATGCAGGAATCAGTTTGCACCTCCTGGAAAGACTACAGACCATACAGAACTCCACGGCCAGACTCATCCTTGACCTCCCAAAGCGGACCCAAATCACCCCACCTCAGAAGGCTTCACTGGCTCCCCATTCAGAAGAGATGCCACTTCAAGACAATGATTCACACATACAAAGCCCTGCACAACAAAGGACCATCATCCATCAACCACTGCCTGAACTTCCATCAACCATCCAGACAACTTCGCTCTGCCTCCCTTCACCTCGCTCACACCCCTTGCATACATTGAAGCCGCAGCGGAGACTGTTCCTTCTCCTACCTTTGCTCCAAGTCCTGGAACAACCTCCCTCTTCACTTGCGGACCTCAACCTTGCTACTGAAATTCAGGAAAAGACTCAAGACCTGGCTGTTCAACTGAGCCTCTGCAGCAAGATCCTCAGCACCTGGATACTGTCACAGGTTATTAGCCCTGCTCTACAAGTCATAATTGATTGAATAATTAATTGATAGGTTTGATGCATATGGTGCTTGCACCAGTCATTAAAAATGTATAGTATTCTATACATACTCTAAGGTGGTTTGTTTCATCCTCCTTCACCCATTGGCTTTTTGGTTCATGAACCTCAAGCCATTGGCTTGAGAATTTTCCAATCACATTTTGGATCAACCCACAAGAGTATTTAAGTTTTGCTTTCCTCATATTGGCTGTTTGGTTCTACGATTCCGCCTATATTATCATACATAGGGACATTTTACATCTGATCTGAAAAGTACACACTATCATCCAACATTTACTTCTTTATATCACCCATGCATTGCAAACACAAACTAATACTTTATCAATATTTTGCACTGAAGCAGCCATTTCCTTATTGCTTTTGCCTGCGCTCGAGTGGGAGCGTCAGACCTATTGACTTTGTTAATGTTCGTTCACGCTTGAGAACCAAATAGAAAGCTTATTATCTACAAGGTTTGGGCAAAAAAAGTGGACGAACAGACTCACACAGACATTTATGTGGAGAAAATGCTGTCCTTCCCATGAAGGAAGCAGTGTCATTTCTGTCAGTAGACGATTATGTCACATCAAAAGCACAGCACCTTCTAATTGCCTACCAGATCCTAGTATTCACAACTTAACAAAAGCACTGAAAGCCTGTGTTCAGCAATGCCAGAGGTTAACATTACTTCGAATGAAATGTGAGGTATGCACATGTGCTTGTCAGAAAGAACTATTGACCCCCCATGAAGGAGCAATTTCACATCATCGATCTCAGTGTGAGCAGGGATGAAGACATAATGGAATAAGCTGTCAACTACGTCTGGGTGAGGGGCATTGTTCAGTCTCCTTTGGATATTTTAAGTAAAGACAATGAAAGCAAAAGACAGTGGATATTTATTCCTGCACTTGAGTCACCAGCTGCTAAATCTACACACAAATACCTAACTAAGCGCAGGCATTCACGTTTTAAAGCAATACATAAATGAGAAGATTTTGCGTGGCTTGTGTTTGTTTCTTACTAAATGAAAAATTCTGTTTAGAAAATTAATAAAACTGTTCTCAGTGATCTGATGCAAATGCTTCTTTTCAAAATACTAATAAAAACCCTTGTAAAGTATTTTTTCCAAGGCAAGTTTTATGAAGACTGATTTTAAATCTGCCAAGGTGTATTCTTTTAAGAAATAAATTTAAGAAAGAGTAGCAGTAAAATAGGCATATGATTTGCACTTTTGTATGATTTGCAAAATACAAATTCACTATTAGCAGCACTTATGAAATAGATCATTCATGACCCTACAGTTTATTGTAGGTGAATGAATGCATAGCTTCCAATGATCTTTGCTAGCAGGGCGCCTTCTTAGACAACAAGACAATAGTGTGTTTGCTCAAGACAACCACGGTTGCCATTGTGGATGCTGTGGGGCATTACATCTTCCCTCACATATTCTGAGTTCCTAAAACTTTTCAGGAGTCCTTGTTTGTGTCTTCTCTTATTAAATAGGCCTTAGTCACCGTATGCGCTATAAAAAATTGTACTTTGCTTTTCTACCAGTGAAACCACTGACACGTCACAGCTCCCATCATCTCTGGTGAGGGCAGTAGACTCACACTGGAGGGTGCAAAATATTAACAGCTGTCATAAGGTAACTGTTGAAGTACAGGCAGTCCTGTACAGTTACATTTGATTTGACTAGTTAGTGGGATCTGAAATTTGATCTTTAACAGTCACAATCCACAATCACATGAGCTTGAATGTCACACTGCAGACCTGTCGGCCTTCAACACTGTTTTTCTGTAAGTCAAATGCCAAATTAGACTCTAAACTTTTTTTTAAAAGTGGCAGCAATCAATCTGACCTTTTTTCAGTTCCTGGGCAGCGTTATCTTAAAACCGATCGATCAAAATGTGGATTTGTAATATCTGTTTTCACTTTTGAAATATGGAAGCTTGAGGAGGTTAGCATTTTCTCAGCCAGAGATGAATTACAGGGATAATCGTGTCTCGCAGGCGCAGGGTATCAACATTATCTTATGCTGATAGCCCTACAGTGAGTTCTGCCAGCTCCAGAGTTCAGCGGCTGACCAAGTGGTAGCCAGCTACCTCTTTTAAGGAACTGAAAAAGCAATATTCCAAATTGCACAATTTCATGTATGCAAAACCATCTTGTTTTGGGGGCCTACATAGAAACTGCTACAATAACCAAGTCAAGGGTCTCTAGAAATTTAAGAGGTCTGACATTTTTTGACTGAATTAATCTGACAACAAGAGTAAGCTTTTCATCCAGGTTTTCAGGAAAGAAAAAGATGTGGGTTATTTTCCAAGGCAGTCAAGTCATTATTCCACACACTTTTTATGTTAATCTCTACACACAATCCCAACGTCTATTTTGTCACCGTTTAGTTTTTATAAAATATATGTTCACCCTGGTATTATTCTCAGAGATCCAGAATCCCTGGGCCTAGTCAAAGCAAGTGTGTGTTTGCAATAGAGGCAAATAACTGAGTCTTCCAAGATGAAATAGAACCAGCTAAAGTGTACATATAAAAGACACAGAAACAACCTTTTGGAAAATGAACATAATGGTTCAATAGTCAGAGACTACATTCATGTTACCGCTTGCACGCCACCATTAGCTACAATGCAAAGAATTGCCAATCAGTCTAGAAAGGGATTAAATGTTGTCAATGAAATAAAGTATATAATAATGTCATCGTGTAATTAAAATCTGTAAATCCTCAGTTAATGTGCACAACCTTTCATCATCTCCCAACACCCTCTCCCCAGTCATGTAGGATCTTTGTTGCTGTCCAATTAGGTTCCTGCTACACAAGTGTCAATACATACAAATATCCATATATCATAAAAATCTATGATGCTTATATCCTATGACATTAGCTTTGGCATCTGCCATAATGTATTTGTAGCTAAGGAAATATGACATCTATTATGTACCCATTTGTTTGATTGATGTAACATTACAAAAGTTTCACAAAATGTAAGCAAACAGTGCACACAAGTTAGAAAGCAATTCAGCCTTAGAATATATACTCTCAAACGTATCACTTTAGGTCTTGCCTGCACACAGCTTTACCTATCTACAAAGAGCTATTGACGTTGCACAACCCTCTTCACATTCCACTACACACAACAAACATCGAACACATACTTATATTTATGGAGAAGGTGGCTTTTGGACAGCCCTTTTCAGCCATTACCTACTGTGGGTCAGGTTGCTTTAGCCATTGTCTAAGAGGACTGTTCATCCGCGCTGGTATCATCCCATGGCATCGAAATTCTGTAAAAGTAGTCCCGCACTCTTTTTTGCTACCACCACCCCCAGCTTATCCATCGCTCTCCAACCCTTCTTTTTTTTATATCCTTTTTAATTGAGCAAGAAAAAACAGACAGGCAGTACAAATAATTAATACTTTACTTACAGAACTTACAGATAAAAAGACAAGTGAAAAACTTCTTCTCTTAAAATAGTCATCCAATTCATCCAAATACCCTGAACACATATACCTCATAATAGCAACATCGATAATCTAGTTTAGAATACCATAGTGCAATTATATATTATTAAAAACAACGACAATGAATATACAAAATCCCATACTAAAATCCATGTAGCAGTATTACCCTTATTTCACTAAGAACAGGAGCTTGCCGTACTTTGCACCACATACCTCATTCATTTAGATTGCATAAAGGTCCTTATTTGTCATTAGAAAAATGCGGAATACTCAGCCCAAGTAACCTTAAACCTACGTAGTGACCCTACTCTTTTTGCATACGCCTCCTCAAATACATAGGTCTTGGCCAACTTATCAAGGCACTGGCGTATTGTCGGCACCGTTGATGATTTCCAGTTCTGCAGTTCCAAAGACCTGGCTATTGCTATATAAATAAAATATTGCCAGTGTTTTGTTAACTGATACCCCAAATGCGAGAAGCCAAATAGAACCAACATTGTTGATGGAAGAATAGCCATCGACATGTAATGACTAATAATTTTGAACACCTCCTCCCAAACGTGCTGTAGGCTAGATCATGCAAAAAATATATGGACCCATCCACCTGCCCCATTCACCTTGCACCTGAAACATTGATCCGGGGTTTATGGGAATATTTTATGCAGTCTATGAGGCATATAATATGCCATCCATCTAGATAGGAAAGGCATTCTCTTAAAATTTGCCGCTCTATGACCAATCTCCCTCACTAACTGCCATTCTCTAATGTTAAACCTGCAGCCCGTTTCTTGTTAATTTTTTGAAAGAAATTCCTCCATAAGTTTATTATGAGCACTCCGGCGTAATAGGCAATGCCAGTTTCCCTTTCCACTCAACCTATTGTCGTTAATCTTGCTTATTATCGTTCTTGCAGTTTAATTAATTATTGTATAGTTATTTTTAAGAAAACTGGTTATTTGGTTAAAACTAAGCCACAGAGCTGCATTTTGACTGCCAAATTGCTGCAATATCGAAACCGATGTTATCAAGTTAGTAAGATTAAAAAAATCACCTAGCTTCATAAAATCAGGATCACTCCAGGACTGCAAGTCCACTTGTGAAAACTGTAACCCCCAGATCACACAGTCTTGAAGTGAAGTAAGAGCATGGCATGTCAGTATATTATATGCTCAAACACATAACTGGCTGCGTGATACTATTGTCGTTATACCCTTATATCTCGTTTTCTTAGGTAGTTTCATTGGCCGAAGAAAAGCTGGTAGATAAATTGCACTTTCTTTTAGCATATAATTTAAAATAAAATTATCATACTTTGATGATGCTGCTTCTAATTGTACGAACTGACAAACTAGAGACGTGATAATTTGTTGGAAAATGTGATATTGCTAACCCCCATGCTCTGTACCTAGTTGGAGAGTAGACAATGTTACCCAAGCTTGTTTTTTTGCCCATACAAACTCTCGAATTGCTTTATCTAGTTCCTTGAAATATGAGTTAGGCCCTTTCAGAGGAAGGTTAAGAAACAGAAATACAAACACGGGGAGTATTGACCTTTTAATTAACGAAACTCGCCCCAATAATGACAAAAGATACTTAGGTGTCTATGTAACAAATGATTACACACAATTTTTCCATTTAAATTATGGAAATACTCTCCAAAAGGTAGAAAGGTTATTAGAAAGGTGGACTCTATTACCTCTCCAACCCTCCATGTCCCGCTTTCTGTTTTTTAATAAGATTTTGTTTTTCAAGGGTGTAGAAGTTGCAAAGTGCTGCCGAGCTGCTTCCTGCAATTTTTCTGCTTCTTTTTATATGTAATGAAGTGCTTTAAAATGTGCATCCACTGTGATAGAAATATAACATAAAATAAAAAATCATTGACAAAGATATAGTTTGGCATTTTCCTTTTAAAACAGTATTCATTGGTTTTGCCGATGCTTGTTTTCAGCTTTTTCCAATGCTGATCAAAGCTGAGTTGATGCTTGAATCGAATGCAGGAAATTTAAATAAGTCTGTCTTTTTTTTTTTTTTTTTAAATTAATAAATTCTTTTAGAAATTATTAAATGTGTTTGTCCCAATTTAATGTTTGGCAGGGATAGTCTGGGAAGGCACCTCAAAGTGTGGCATGTGCTCCTGAATGAAATTTGAAGAGATTGTGGGCACTACTCCTTTCAAGGAGAGTGCTGTAGGCCTACCTGAGGTAAAATATCCCCATGAATCTATTTGAATTCTTAGTGTGATTCTGGTGGTTTCAAATCAAGTGGTTCGAATTTAAATGGTTTAGGGAAACCCACTTGCATTGAGCATTTGTTTGAATCATTTGGTTTAGATCTGCATTTATTTTGGAGTGTTTCTGTAAGAACAGGGAATACGCGGCTCCCATCGTTTATTTCATGTGATCCACTTTCCTTCCACTCTTTGTTTTTTTTCCCTCTCCTATCTACCCCCCCTTTCTATACTTTCTTCTTTTCTCCACTAATGTGGAGTGCCCCACATGCTCACCTTTTGCACCCTATCCCTTGCGTTATTTCTTTCTATTCCACTTCCTCTTCACTACCTTTGTATATTTTTTTGACTTTCATCCCTAAATAATTTGTTCAAGTTTAGTCACCTAACCTGAACCCCTTTGAGATGGTAGTGTCACGGAAAGTGGGTTGGCTCAATAACGTCCACATATTAACCAATATAGAGAAACATGTGGCTGTTTACAGTAAGTTAGCACTGAAAGACAAGTGATGTAGGATTATTGCATGTGTAAAGAAAGTCTTGCTAGCACAGCTGAACGCAACTGGTCATTTCTGAAAACGTTTTTCGTATCACTGGATAACAGATGTTGTAGCAATCCTACATACAAATAAAACATGCATTGAACAACTATACCAAGTTTAGCCCAGAAACAAAAAAACTCTAAAACTTAGAACCTACCTTTGGTTTCCTTTAGGTAGTAAATCTTGAGTCTGGGACCTCGTCTTTGGAGGAACCTCGTGATACCTGTGGACTGGATCCTGCAGGTGAGGTAACAGGCTGGGCGCAATCTGCACTTGCAGTAGATGCTCTCTGGGGCACTAGTGGCGGGAGCTGGCAGAAGGCATCATGGGTCTGGATATCACAGTACAGCCTCTTGCCAGCTGAAGTGGTCTATCTATCTGGTCAGGTCATCAGTGGTGATGTGCAGGTATGCCTTCCTCAAGCCAACCAGGTTCACAGGGGCAAGATGCAGTTGCAACCTCCAAGTTTGATGAGGATTACAGTGGCAAGGTGCAGTTGCGGCCACCCAGGCCAATCTGGTTTACAGCAGTGAGGTGCAGTGTCACCCTAACATGCCAATCAGGCTCACTGTGGCAAGGCTCAGATGCAGCCGCCCAGGTTGATCGGGCTTACATCAGCAAGGGCCAGTTGACGTCTCCTAGATTGATCAGGCTTTCAGAAGCAGGGTGCAGTTGAGGCACCTAGGCTGACTAGGGCCACAACTGGTAGGTGCCGTTGTGGCGGCGCACAATTCATGGCAGCATTACAGCAGCACAGATGAAGACAGTCTTTGGAGCAATTCTCAAGTAAGAACCACACAGAGACCAGGGTCCTCCTCATAAATGGGTCAGTCTTGGCTTTGCTCTCTGTTAGCGTCTGCTTCTCTGGGTGTTTCACACACTGAGAGCATGTGGGGCTACTCCTCCTTGAAAGTTTTTCTTCTTCTAGGGCCAGGCATACTGCTTTCTTCTCTCAGCAGACAGGCTGGGATCTAGGCACCGGGCAGATTTTTAGCTTCTTAAGGAGAAAGTGCAGACTTCAGGTGATGGATTTTCAGCTCGGTGAAACCGACTGTCAGGTAGTGACCTGCTCTGGTTACATACCAGCTTTTTGAGTACTCTGTGACACACTCCCTTCCTTGGTCAAGAAGATCTTGGGACTATAGCAAAGTAGGGTGATTAGGACACCATTTATAAACATATGGATCCATTGTCCCAAACTTCAGGATTGGTTTGGGGTGGTTCTCTATCAAGTGCTCTCCAGCTTGTAACAGCAGGCAGTCCTGGGACTGTATCCTAGAAGAAGCTCTCACAACATGGGCACAATGAGATGTGAATTTTCTGCATCTGGATCTCATCATCCTACCTGAAATACTAATCTGGGACCGAGAAAAGAACAGGCCTTATCTAGAATCTTTCTCACCTTGAAGAACAGAAACTGCGATTCCTCCCCTCTCACTACTATCAACCAAATGGCTGTGCTCAGGAGAAATATAGCAGCAGTCCCTTCCTAAGAAAGTCTTCAAGGATTTTCTAAAGGTAAGCCTGTCTCCATCCTCCTCACTTCAGTGTCTGGATCTCCATCCTCCAGTCACAGGGATTCAGGGAATATACTTCCACTGTTTGGGGACACTGTACTAATCCTCCATCTTGTGTTGTGCTAAACCCAGGGCATCCAAAATTGATCCCACTGCCTTCAGTACTAAGACTCCCACACAGAAACACAGTCACAATACCATGCATGTATCACAAGCTCACTATACACGCACTCAGGATACACATGTGATGCCAGCACAAGGTTCTAGGTGAAACATAACGGTGGAACTTTACACAAGAGGGCTTAGTTTGCAATACTCTACCTTGCTCAGGAAAAGGTCTGCTCAGACAATCAAAGAAGACGGAATGCTGCCACCACTGCTTTATGTACCACACCCGGCAAAGGTACAATAGTACTCTGTCCACTATGAGGGCATACTTGGGGCTCCCTTCCAGGTCTCAGAACAGGCCTGCAGCTTGCATCACCAGACACAATTCACACACAGTAGATTAACTTGATGCCGGAGCCAAAAATAAAAGTGAGGATACAATTTCACACACAGTCGTGTACTCAGGGCAAGGGAACACACCCGACTACCAGGCAGCGGGTGTTCCTGTCACAACATCTTAAGTGGGTACCAGCACTTTTTATTGAACTGTTTGAACTGGGCGCACCTCCTTGAGATGCGGGCAGACCAGCTAGTGCGCTTGAATGCCAGTGCGCATGTGTGCTATGCACCGCTTTCATTAATTTGGGAATGATGTACCACTAACAAACAACAGCTTGCTGAAAAGCAACCTGGCGGTAAACTCTTTTCAGAAGAAGACATTTGTTTACTCACCTGATTTTGTTACGTAATATATCTCAGCCTTTCAACAAAAGAAGCTCAGCTTTCGAACAGGATAGATACATTTAGGTTTGTTTCCCTCTATCAATGACCGAGTTTCTCTTTCACCAATGTTTTATTTTCTTTGCAAGGGCACAGAAAGAAGTTTATCCCAAGAACCTTTTAGTTCCAAACAAGGCAGATGTTTTCTTTAATTCTTTAAGCAAAAAATACATTTAGGCAAAACAACTTTTATAGTCTATATTTTCGGATGATTTTGCTTGTAAGAAAAAAGATGATTGATTGTTATCCCAGGAGAAATCAGCGCTAGTGCAAGCATAATTAGATTTGAAGATGCACAGCAAGAGAGACAACCCTCAGCAGGTAATCATAAAATCAATTTCCTAGTCAGAGCACCTCCTTTGGATCACAACAAGGCATTCTTTAAATAGATGGATTTGTTGTTTTCTCCATGGGGCTCAGAGCAGCCATTTCACAGGCACCATCTTTCCCTCTACACTTCGACCATCGCTGACCATTGCTCCGATGATGCAAGCAGCATCCAGACTGAGTTCCAGGGACGTATATCTGGTTCTGTCAACGCTTTGTTTTAAATTGTATTTTTTGAAAGTCTTATTTTATGAAAATGCAAAAAGGAGCACCCCTGCATTGCTGTACTCTAAGGTAAATAACATGTTAATCGCAGTGAGGCAGTGTAATAGCGAATACCAGGATTCTAGATCACTGCCAGGGTAGGCAGCATATCTAATACAAATCATATTCATTTGGTTTTGTACTGCACTGTATGACACATTTCTGCCTTGTCTAAGCCTTGCAAAACGTGTTAATATTACTAAGTTTCATGATACTCAATTTATTGACCTCAGAAGGATGAATGCAGAGTTATCCTTGAATCCTAACTCATGATCGTGGCAGCTCACTAAACCAACTTGCCAGTTGTACATAAGGTGCTGCGTGGTTAATAGGCGCCTCCTACACAAAACTGTGAATCAGCAAAATGATCTTCTTGTCTGATTCAAATTGTCAAATTAGATTTCTCTGGACACTTCAAAGGAAACAGGTAGGAGAGGCAGGGTCAGTGTGAGAGGCACTTAGCTAGTAGGAAGACAGAAGAGGGTTATTGCATCCAATATCTGCGCACTCCTTTGTTGTGCTCATCTATCAAAGTCATACGCAAGATGATCCATTAATAACAAACACTGGATAAGTTACTAGGTTTGGCTTCTAAGAGAAAGTGCTTCTTCACTTATTGTGTATGATGATTGGGTGAATAGAGGAATGTGAGAATAACTCAATGATTGAATGAATAGATAGGTGAATTACAGGCTGGGCCATCAACAAGACAAGGACGGTTCCGAGCATAAGCAAATAAGTTATATAGAGAAAGAAACGAATTACCAAGTACTAGGGTATAGTACTGATGCATTAGGGACACTCATACATATACAATATGTCCAAATGGAACACAGTTGTTCGTGTCACCATTATTGTAATGGATCTGTGTCCCAGACACTGCACCACAGTGATAAGTGTTGACGCTAGATACCGTCTGAAAGCCAGATCAGTACCTAAGCAAAATACATTCAATCTAAAGAATCTGGTACTACTTTGGCCCTGCACTTTATAAGAATAATGTTCTTAATACGTATAAAAAAAAATGATTTTACTCTGAACCAACCCTATGCAAAATGATGACCCAGCGAATAACTCAGGGTTGAAACTCTGTCGACATAACGAACAGTTAAAACAGGACATGCTTGTCTATCCTCGGCATGTTCAATGCATACAATTGATTTTGTACCAGCAATATTGTCTGCCTCATACTGGTCTTCTGCTTTGCTCATACATGTTTCTTTGTACTTTACTTGTACTGTGTCAGCACGTGAGCAGCAAACACTTTTTCGTATATGTCTTAATGAAAGAACTGTGGTTTTGTTAAATGGAATATCTTTATCTAATCTCTTATAAAGTTCTCCGCATGGCATTAAGCCTTATTGTGGAATGCGACATTAACTGCTTAGTTGCAAAACAAATACAACCTAATGCCTTTGCAAATAAGGTTGTTTGTACAATCAATCCATGCCGATGATCTGACGATATACCTCCGAGACATAAGGGAACTGTGCGATGCAA
This sequence comes from Calotriton arnoldi, assembly GCA_963921515.1. Lineage (NCBI taxonomy): Eukaryota > Metazoa > Chordata > Amphibia > Caudata > Salamandridae > Calotriton > Calotriton arnoldi. The sequence continues at coordinate 633,227 of CAWUFW010009846.1, forward strand.
TAGCGAAGACCCTATCTGACTTTGCTTCCCTATCGGGCCTACGAGTAAATTGGGCACAATCGTGCCAATACCCATTTGCTGCGGTAACCCCTGACCCAGTACTAGTGGTCAATGGCACTGGAGTGCAATGGCAGCCGTCTGTATTTCGCTACCTGGGCTTCAGGATTTATCACCAACCATAAGATCTGCTAGAAGGGAACCTCGTGTGGGCAATTCACGCAATTAAATCGCAGATGGCCTTCTGGCGTACCCTCCCCCTCACAGTCATGGGCCGTATTGCGCTTCTCAAAATGGTGGGCCTCCCACGACTAATATATTACTTCACTAACCTGCCACTCTACATCAAGCCCCACTCTTTCGCTCATTTGAACGCAGTATACAAGACTTTATTAGGCACGGTTCATGATGCAGGGTGGCATTAACTAAGCTATACTTGCCAACAGATCAGGGAGGGCTCGCTGTACCCAATATGGAATATTACTACCTGCAAGCACAACTACAGTGGATAGTCTGGTTGGTTGCCGGACTGTACTTAGCGGACACCGCTACGCAGCTACCAGTGCGCACACACTCATCAATCATAAGCTTATTTCTACCCCGGGAGGAAAGGGACAACACCCAGCCAGCTGATGTTAGCAGGAGCCTACAGATGCTTTCACCGCAGCTTATGCCTCACAAACAGCGCAATCCCATATGCGCCTTCCTTACCTATAAAGGGTACGCCAAGAGGACAAAGCGCCATCACTGTGGCTGAACTCTCTGCCTGGGGGGAAGCAGGGATACAGACACATATTTCGACAGGTAATTAGCACCCTTTGACACCCTAGCTGAGGAGGACGACCTGCCACAGGGCCAGTTCCTACTACACACCTCGCTGACCTCGGCACTGCGAGCACTATGGGGAGACACAGTACAAGAGCCCACAACACACCTTACCATCCAATATATGCATGTGATGGGCACAGGGAGGCATCTCACAAAGTGGTTCGCTGATTCACTGAGATTGCATGCAGTGCACCCATTGTCATCACTTAGGCAGTGTTGGGACACTGGCCTCCATCGGGCAAGTACAGAACGAGAATGGTTGGCTATACTTGAGGGACCCAAGCGCATCCACGGAAATGCCAGATTTAATCTGATACAATACTTTCTAATACATAGGGCATATCTGACATCAGCCAAAATAAACAAATACTTTAAACGCACTGACGATCACTGCCCCAATTGTAGGCGGGTGGACGAGGACCTACTGCATTTGCTGTGGGCCTGTACTACTCTCACTTCCTATTGGGAGGCTGTCACCACTTACCTGTCGCAGTGCACGGGCCAAGTAGTGTAATGCACTTGGGAAGTATGCCTTCTGGCCCTATACCACAGATTCAAAAAACATAGGGTAACGTCCAGATTCATAGACCTGGGGTTGATCGTAGCTAAGCACTTAATTACCAGATGCTGGAAGTGTCCGGAACCCACCCCTAAGAAAGCTTGGTTTCCCACACTGGTGAACTGGGCCCAGGTGGAGAGCATCGCTCTGCACCGTGAGGATACCCTGGGGTTGCGCAGACTCCCAATAGCAGTGACGTGGGACACGATCTTCACCCCGCCTGGCAAACATGCGAAGAACCCCAGGAGACTACCATGGGCACTGGCGAGGCCCAGGTACTGACAATCGGTGTAGTGTAATGAGGGCATCCACATGGCCTATCAGATAGAGCTTCAGGCGACCTAATACCCTAAACACCCCACGTACACATCCAGGGCACATATCAACCGACAAGAAAGGTGGAGGCTTTACCACACAAAAATTACATACAAAACACAAAGAACTGGTTCAGTTCATGAGTAGAGCGCAGGCACTGGGGGCAGCAGAGTACTTAGTTGGGCAACAGTTAACACTTTACATATTTGTTCACCATCGATTCCTCCCCCGTTCTTCAATTCCCTCACCACCCACCCCTCGTACCCTACACCCCACATGTAGCACGCAGAAAGTATACCACCAGCATCATAGACATGTTATTGTCTTAAGTCAATCATGCCACCTGGCAGTGAACTTCCAGGCTCAATGCAAGTGACTTTCACTGCACCAGAACTAAAGGACGTTTACGTGATTCGAATGTGTTTATCATTGATACATGTACATGCGTAACACCTGTTATTACATTTTAAAAATCAATAAATAAACGTAAACAAAGAATGATAAACAGAGCAGAGGCAGTGAGAATCCAAAGGTCTTCTGTTAGGAGGCGGGAGGTTTCATAAAGTGGGTAAACTTGCAATTTCAGAAGGACATGTCATGTCATGGGGAGCGGAGGTGAATGAGGGCCTCACTAACTGAAGGCACTTCTCAGAACTCATGGAACTGTTGATATCCATACATGCCTGAGCGTAGGTAGGAATGACAGTGGGAATGGTGTCCCTCATCCTCCCCTGCCCAATGAAGATAAAGACTGCTGGTGCTCCCTGACAGTAGTGAAGTAATGAGGCAGTCTGTGTAACCTCAATATATGAACTTGGATGATGGGGTACGTGACCCTGCAATTCTGATTGTGGCTTTTGTGAGTGGTAATGACTTGCCATGATTCTCCAAGACCACAGAATTTGCTAGCGGGAAAGGCACACCAACAATGAAGAGTCTAGGGGGCATATTTACAAGAGGACTGCGCCACCAGAATGTCACTTTTACTGATTTTCCAGTGGCTCAATCCCCTGCACCATATTTACAAAGTAACCCCACTTTGTAAATATGGTAACCGTTCACACAGTTATCTGTGTGAAAGTGGCGTGCAATGGGTGTTGCTGTGGGCGTTCCACTGCAACACTCATTGCTTTTTGACACTGCCCCAGATTTACAAGTTCTTTAAATCTGAGGAAGTGCCAAAAACTAACGCCATGCAATAACAGGCGTTAGAATGGCACAAAGAGGAAAAAAACTTTAATTTCTCCTCGTTTTTGCTTTTCCTATGTGTGCTGCAGAATGCAGCACACATAGAAAGAGCAAAACGCCATTAATGATTGTTTATGTGCAGGAAGGTGTCCCTTCCTGCATATATACAATCAATAATGGCGATTTGCTACTTCTACGTGTGCTTCCGAATGCAGCACATATAGAAGTAACAAATCGCCATTATTGATTGTTTATGTGCAGGAAGGGACAGTTTCCTGCACATAAACAATCATTCCCTCTGCGCAGGCCCCCTTGCACTATGCCGCAAGAGTGTCTGTGTTGGCGCTAGGCAGCTATTTTTAGCGTCAGTGCAAGGGAAAACACAGGGGTGCATCGTATTGTTGTAAATACAGCGCATCCCTGCATTTTGGAAATGGCGGAACGTGGTGCTGCGAAATTTGCTGCAGTGCTGCACTTGGCCATTTCCTTCTAAATATGCTCCTTGGTTTGTAGCACTGAGGTCTAGAAGACGGTAGACATGTTTGCAGAAATACTGGATCCTGCAGCCTGAGTGTGCTCTGAGATGTTTTTTTTTTCTGCATAGCAAGGGGCAGACTGCATGCATAAATGCCCCACCCCTTCGGAATCATACATCATCAGAGCAGATTAATCATTTACGTATCTCTTAGTAAATCTTGGGTGAAATCGAAATTAAACGATTATTATGTAATTTGTAGCTTGTCCCATTTAAAGTAAAGCCTAAGAAAATTATTGGCTTGTAATGAAATGTCAAAGATCTTAAGTATATTTTTATGTAAAGTGCTCTGGCAATAATTGAGTCTGGTTCCTGCAAAAAAACTGCAAAAATAAAAATACATTTGTAATGAGGTCATTAAGCAAGGAGCAGAGGCACGCTGTGTATAAAGAAATAGAAGTAAATAATCTCACAAATATCACTGGAATGGATATATAAATGTACGGAAACTCCACTGTTTTTCCCGAGATGTAGAGCTTTAACGAGCATTTGGACCACTAGGTAACAGTCCACAGGAAAAACGAGATCTGTCATTTGTTGTGGGATGAAATGGAATATCAAAATGTACGTTTCGGGATGCATTTGTGTCTATTCACTGTCCAGTAGATCTTTAACATCATTAAAATATCATGGCAACAACAAGAAGCTGATAGTTTCACACACCATAGTATAGCATACAGTGAGGTACTAATTGGGGATGGAGCCTATTAGGCAAATTTCACCATAAGTAATGAGGTACTCTGCCATTCATCATGAGCCTTTCTTTGTTACTCCAATAAAAAATGGAACAGTGGAATGTGATTACATTATAGAATGCAAAGCAGAGCTCTGACAACCATTTCATGATGAGACTTGGCAGAGGCAGCATAGTTTTAACACCCGCCAATGACCTTTGTTACCCTCCAACATTCATTTCAGAAATGTAAAGCGTTTGGCTGAAATATATAAAGCAGTGTGACAAAGAGCCCTAGAATTTGTTAAAACTGAAAGGGATGCTGGCTCAGTGAGGTCTCACATTTATGGGATGCGTGGGGATGCACACATCACAGGGCCCAGAGATGTTACTTAGCACAATAATGAACACATACACCCAAAGCAAGCTTGACCTATTGGCTTTACCAATGCTTGTTAGCAGTATCAGCTGAATGACTGTTGGAAAATGGCCCTCTCTAAACAGTCACCGCAATCTTTTTTCCTTTTACATCCTGTTTTTGCTGAGTCTTTTTGTTGACCTTGGGACTCTGAGCACTTTGCCACTGTTGACTGGAGCTAAAGTGCATGTGCTTCTTTCTCCCTTAATTGCTGTATACCTGATTGGCATATTTCATTTCCTAGTAAGTCCCTTGTAAAGTGGTATAACATATACCCAGGTCCTGTAAGTCAAATGCTACTAGTGGCCTGCAGCACGAATTGTGCCACCCACATTAGTAGCCTTTCAAACCTGTCTCAAGCCTGCCATTGAATGGCCTGTGTGTGTAGTTTTATTTTACTGTCATTTCGACTCGATATTCAGAACTAATTGCAAAGCCTTAAACGCCCCTTTTATTACATATAAGTCACCCCTAAGGTATGCCCTAAGTAACTGTAAGGGCAGGGTGCTATGTGAGTAAAAGGTAGGACATGTACTTTTATGTTTTGTATGTTCTGGTAGTGACAAACAGCCTATTTCGTTTTTCACTACTGTGAGGCCTACTCCTCTCATAGTCCCTAATATTTCATCATCCAAAACAATGTCTGAAAAAGATACACTGTCATTCAGAGATGAGCACATACAGATCCACTCACCGTCAAAAGTTTAAAAATATCTAAGAAAATGAGCCTTGAACCATGTTGTCTAATTATTTTCCATGTTTCTTTTGTAGGAAAAGCCGTGAACAGTAAACAAACCAGACTTTAGCCAGCACAGCTTTGATTGGAATTGAATTGGCAATAAAAGAACATGTTTTAATTTTTCTTTTTTAGATGTTCAAAACTGTTAAAGAAGGGCTAATTCATTGCCAAGACCCTAATGAGAGTCTACAAAGAAATAAGTAAGTAGGCTGGCAGATTAAGCATTGTGGGTGAAATCGGAAGAGCACATACAGCAACATATTCTACTCCTTCACTCTTTCCCTCAGTTATGTTATGTTATGTTATATGGGTTTTTAAAGCGCACTGTTACCCAAGGGTGTCCTGGCGCTGAGCACTGCATGCCTACGGTAATAGGTACATGAAAAACCTCCCTCCCAGAGCCAGGCTGAGACTAAGCTGAAAACAACCAGGTTTTCAAACCCTTCCTAAATGAAAGGAAATCAATGCCGGTCCTTAGATATAGCGGCAGACCGTTCCAGGCATTGGTGGCTCTAAGGACAAAGCTCTTCCCACCCCAGTTAGCCTTTCTCATTCTAGGAACGACTGCCAGCTTTGCTTCCATTGAGCGCAATGTTCTCCCTGGAACATACCATTGGATGCGCTTTTGTAAGTCTTCCGGGCCCGAACCCGTCAGGGACTTAAAGACCGTGCAGAGAGCCTTGAATTGGACTCGCTGTAAAATCGGGAGCCAGTGAAGGTGGCGTAGGTCATTTCTGACCGACATAAACCTAGGAGTCCCTGTCAGCAACCTAGCTGCCGCGTTCTGCACCATCTGCAATCTATTGAGATGTTTTTTATTAATGGTCAGGTATAGGCCATTACAGTAGTCCAGTCGGGACAGAATGAGTGCAGAGACGACTGTTCTAAAACTATCTTCTGTGAGGAAAGGTTTTATTTTCCTTAAGGTCCTCAGAATAAAAAAGCTTGTCGACACCACCCCACTAACCTGGTCCCCAAATGTGAGGGTGTTGTCACCTTAAGCTCTTCAGCCAAGCAGCAAAATGAATCTGATAAGTTGTTACATCTAAAAAAGTATATTAGAACAGAATTACATGGCCATTTTCTCTTCGAACATTTAAAAGCTGGTCGGTCGGGGGCGTGGCCAGCCAAGATGGCCGTATGGACGTAATCCATGTCGGCTCTGCTGCCAAAACGACCATATCCCAAGACAACACCGCGCAAACAGCATCAATAGCACGGTAATGCACGGACAATGAAGACGAGACATACCCGGCTCGGTTCGCAGCGGCTGGAACGGGGCTGCGTGCAGTGGATGGCAAGCGATTCCGGAGCGAGACGGAGGCCACCGCTACCGTTGGAGACTCCCTGGTAACGGGCAACGTGGCTGCCAAACAGGTGGAGAGTTAAGTTCCAGGGCTCGACCGCAGGGGACACCCAGAGGAATGCGGACTGTGCCGGGAGGACCGGGAACGACAACCGGGTGTCAGCGGTCCGGTGAGTGACGGTGATGTGAGGCTGGAGGAGCACCAGCCGCCATTTCCCAACACAGCGTGGCGGGGAGCATCGAGCGGCAGTCCCAGCGAGGTACTACCGCAGCCCTCTGTGGGAGGCGGGGGTGCAGACGAGGGAACAGTTTTGCAAAACCTTTCTTGCCCTGTGAATAGAGGCCCCGCATTACTACTTGGAAAGGAGATAGTAACGAGCGGCGCCTGACTCAAATATGGCGCCCGCTCGGGACAAGAGACCTCGCGACCACGTTAAAGCTCCACACGAATCTGCTAACCGGCGGTAGGAAAGGGGCAATTCCTTGATCCCTGCAAAACCACCTGATAGAGCACCTGGCAACACAACAGAAGAGAGAAGTACGACAGGGCAATCCCCTGGGCGGATGGTGATAGCAATGAGCTAGGGACGCATGGCGGAGGACGGAAGGGGCCACCACGTGTGAGAGAGACAGCGGGGACTTCTGGAGGCACAGGTCCAGAACAAGCAGGCGGGAAACGCTCTGAAACACTACTGAAGAGGCGCACCGAGGGCCAGGCTTGGACCCCCAATGGGACGGGAGTCCACCCTCCCATCCTGATCATTCGCGGAGAGGAGCGACGTTGGAGAGAGGGTAACGGTCATTCCTAGCTCTGCGATTTGAGAGGACCAGGCCCCAGACACTCTAAGGCCCACATCATCCACAACCCTATGCCGCCCAAAAAGCAGCCCCAAAGCAACAGGGTGTCTACCTATTTCGCACCTAACTCTAACGCGGAACCACCATCGAGCACACATGAAGAGACTGAAATGGCGCTATCTAAAGATGACCTCCTCACCTCCCTGAGAGCATTCAAGCAGGAATTGAGGGATGAACTAAAGGCGGACTGGACACAAGCTCTGGCGGATCTGAGGGCAGACCTGAATGGTAGACTCACCTCCCTGCAACAAGACATTGACTCAGTGGGCCAGAGAGTGCTAGACTTGGAGTCCAAAACTGCGGAAATTGAACAGGGGTCGGACCGCACCTCAGCCTTGACAAGGGAACTCCAGGCCCAACTTACAGCAACGCAATTAAAGCAGGAGGACTTGGAGAATCGCTCTCGGCGAGACAACCTGCGAATCCGCAACTTGAAGGAAGGGGCGGAAGGTTCGGACCTCAAGGCCTTTATAACGGGGCTGTTCTCCGAAATTTTGGGAGCAACGACGGTGTAGGTGAAAATAGAGAGAGTCCATAGAGTGGGCAGACCGCCTCAGGGCGAGAAACGCCGACCGAGAGACATCCTTGCCAAATTGCACTCTTTCAAATCCAAGGAAGCAATACTTCAGGCGGCCAGGAAAAGAGATGTGGTGAAATTTCAGGGGTTCACGTGTGACCTATTCCAGGATATCGCCCCGGCAACCTTGGCACAACGTCAACTATTCCGGCTCATTACTGATAAGCTACGGCAGGACAATATTTGCTACCGATGGACCTACCCCTTCGGCCTCAGCTTTGAATATAAAAACAGGGAACGTCATGTCTCCGAGGTCCAAGAGGCGTGCAGAGTCCTAGGGATACCGATGCCAGTTCAGGATACGGGAACGACTCCATCGAATACCTCCAGCAGTGACATGACTGGCGGGGGTGAAGAAAACGCGTGGCGCACATGTCGACTCCCCGGACCTAAGAAGACCCAAGCCACTACTGACCCAAACTGAACACGGCCGCAGTGAAATTTAGACACGAGAGAGATCAGTCTGGAGCACGGGGGCAGTCGCAGGAGGCCTTAAGAAAACAGAGACTGACATAACCTAAGGATCAGACAGGAACAACCATGCTCCGGGCCCTCTGTAGCTCCAGAGACCCGGGACACTAAAAACAATTGTTAACCGAGAACTGTTTCCCTCGCTTCACCGTACACGCTCAGAGGCTCGAAGAGTGCTACGCCACTCACAGCGGGAAGGTGATTGTCTTTATAATTAGCAGCAACACAGAACTTTTGGCAGTGGACTATGGTCCTATTCGCCTCACAGTGTCGGACGGACGCTGTGGCGCTACGTGGGACTGGGGGCAGACAGTTCCAAAGTTGACACTGTTCGAATTCGCTGTTTTTTTCCCTTTTTTGTCATGTTTTTCTTTTTGACCCTGGGTGATGGCAATGATACAAGAGGTTCTAGGGGCGGGACTACGGGAGGCGGCAGACACTACAGCGACCTGAAGGGACGGAGGGTGGGAGGGATCGGGCTTGGGAGAGAGGTGGGGAAAGATATGAAGTAGGCCTTAATCTCATGAGGATAAGCTTCCCACAACCATCAATATGGTGATTGCCTCGCTATCGTGGAATGTACGAGGTCTAAATGCCCCCTCTAAACATCAAAAGGTATGGAAATACCTCACTGACCAACACTATGACGTGGTGGCCCTCCAAGAAACCCACCTCAAACGATCCGAAGATTATAGGTTGCAACACAAGGCCTACCCACTGATCTACAAATCCTCCTCCACCACAAAACATAATGGGGTGGCTCTGCTCTTTCACTCCTCACTTAAATTTCAACCTGCAGACTACAAAACGGATAAGGAGGGGAGGGTGCTAATGGTGAAGGGGAACCTAAGGGGCGACAATGCACTATAGCACCGATATACGCACCCAATACTAACCAGGCGCATTTCCTTCACTCCACGCTATCTCTGCTGGGGGGCTTCGCTTCGGGCGACATAATACTCATGGGGGACTTTAACCTCACATGGCACTCAAGAGCAGACAGTTCCAACCCACACAAGACGCACATGGGTAGCTTCCCTAAGGCTCTGAAACAGGAGGTACACAAGATGGGCCTCAAAGACGCATGGAGAGAAGCTCATCCAGATGACACAGACTACACCTTCTTTTCCCATGTCCACCGCAGCAACTCACGCCTCGACTACACGTTTCTCAGTCAAACCCTCATTACTCAAATTAGGGAGGCCACAATCCACCCTATCGTCATTTCTGACCACACTCCACTCGCGGTTTCCATAGAGTGGAGATGCAACAGACTTAAGTTCAAACGATGGTACTTTCCAAACGCCTTAATCTGAGACAAAGCAAACACAAGGAGATGATGGACGGAGCGCTGAAACTTTTCAGACACTCACCCCCAGTCACAGATCTGGGTTGAATCCATCATCATTCTTTAGCTCACTTCGCCACCTCAGTTCAGACCCAGCTATATGCAAATCAGTCTTGACCCTGTGCCTCATGGGAACAGTCCAGCCCGAACTGCCAAGCCAGGTCTTCCCTGAACCGGAAACAAGCATCCTGGGACCGGTTTCTGGGCAACACCCTTCATCAGCCAGGCTATCTTGAATCCAGTGGCAAAGTGAGCAAGGGACCCACGTCTGGGCATACCCTGCCAACTTAGGGCGAACAAAGCAAACACAAGGAGATGATGGACGGAGCGCTGAAACTTTTCAGACACTCACCCCCAGTCACAGATCTGGGTTGAATCCATCATCATTCTTTAGCTCACTTCGCCACCTCAGTTCAGACCCAGCTATATGCAAATCAGTCTTGACCCTGTGCCTCATGGGAACAGTCCAGCCCGAACTGCCAAGCCAGGTCTTCCCTGAACCGGAAACAAGCATCCTGGGACCGGTTTCTGGGCAACACCCTTCATCAGCCAGGCTATCTTGAATCCAGTGGCAAAGTGAGCAAGGGACCCACGTCGGACCCTCTACGTTCACTGGCTGTAACACAAGAGGAGCTGACTCGGTTCGAACAAGTAGCAGGCCTTAAAATTAATCTCCCCAAATCCTTCCTTTTAAATTTAACACTGCCAGAATCCGACATGAGAAACCTAGAAACAGCCACACCATTCTAAAGGGCTAATAAAGATCTGACCTATCTAGGGATTAAATTAACTCCCAAAATATCAGACCTGTTCGCGGCCAATTACCCTCCACTTCTCACCCAACTGCAGGCTGATCTCAAGCGCTGGTCACCACTCTACTTGTCTTAGATCGGCAGACTTCACACCATTAAGATGGTGGTTCTGCCAAAAGTTCTGCACTTGTTCCAGAGTTTACCCATCAGCCTTGAGAAACACTTCTTGCACAGAGCGCACACAATGCTTAAAAAATTTGTCTGGCAAAACAAACGACCAAGACTACCGTTCCATCTTCTAAGAAAATCCGCAGACGAAGGGGGACTAGCGATTCCTGACTTGACACTTTATTACCAAGCATCACAACTCCGAGTTATAGTCGAGTGGTCCCACGAGAATCGGACAAACACTGGCTCCATATGGACCGAGCGATAGCTGGCCGGGTGATCTGGGACCTCCTCTGGAAACCGAAACCAGATTGGCCGGCTAATGCGCACATTAGCACCCCGACCAAAACTACTCTGCACACATGGGATGAAGTGCTGCGACAGACTGCCTAGATGACATTTCCATCCCCATACACCCCTATACACTATAACCCAGCGTTCCCACCCGCACTAGAGCCGGGACCCTTTGATGCATGGAGGGAGGGGGATGCCTGGTGCTTACTCACCTATTCCATAACTGGGATGTCCTAACATTTGAAAACTGTCAATACGAATTTAATCTACCTAAATCAGAATACTTTCACTATCTCCAACTACGCCACTGGGCCATGCAACCAGAGATCAGAGAAGAGGCAACGAAAGAACTCACACCACTAGAGTGATTCTTGACGGGAGTGGGCACGATGAAAGGGGCCATCTCTTTCCTCTACACACTATTATTACACTCACTGCCCTCACCCTGTCCCTGTTATCTGGCATTTTGGGAAAGTACACTTGGCCAAGATATTACGGACTCTCAATGGAAGGCATTATGGAAGGACATACGGCGTCACAATCACTCATTGACACAGCGAGAGGCCCATTATAAAGTACTCTACGACTGGTACCTATACCCCACCAAACTTAAGAAGATTTTCCCTAACACATCAGACTTGTGTTGGAAGGGATGCGGCTTGCTCGCTGATTTTCGACACATATGGTGGGATTGCCCAATCATTCGGCCTTTCTGGAATTAAATTTTAGCCCATATCAAAGACATCCTAGGGTACCCCATTCGGGTCTCTCCTGAATTCGCCCTCCTGGGACTTAGGGACCCGGTGCTACAGTACCAAACAACGGCAGACCAAGCCATCATGTGGCTCTGTCTAGGGGCGGCTAAAACGGCCTTGGCCGCAGCTTGGAAGAAGAAAGAGGCTCCGTCCATGACACAATGGCAGGCACGACTATGGAGAGCATTAACTATGGAAAGGCTGAGTGACATATACAGAGACGCCTTTAAAAATTTCGAATACACCTGGGGTCCCTTAGTGAAGTACCAGTCCTCAGGTCTACCAATGACCACATGCTCCCCGAGAGTCCGGGCACTTCATCTGTTTCAACTCTAACCAACGTCCCGTCCCAAAACAGAACGCCTCATGGAACGCGCACCACTCTCGCTAGTCACCCAGGGTCCCCTTTAACAGGGGACACACTACCCCTCTTTTTTTTGTTTTTTTTGTTTTTCTTCTTTGGGTTGTTCACATACAGTTGGGAATATACTCCCAGGATCCCCTATACGCCTCTTGTAAGTGACTGCACAAGTGACTCATCGGCAAAAGGACTGGGTTTTGGGGAAGGGGGAGGGTTAGGGGTACAAGGGTGGGGTTACTCTACGACGTTTTTGTTCTTTGCACTGCATAGATTGTGCATATATAACTCCATGAGACCACTGGGGCCTGTAATAACTGTAATACTCTGTACACAGAAATAGAGTCTTGTTAGATGTATACGGGCTAAATGAATATATGTATTGTCAAATGCTATGAAAACCCTTCCGTAAAACTCAATAAAAACAAGTTTGAGAAAAGCTGGTCGGTCTGTTTCATTTTAAAGACATTGTCGTGTAGTTCCTATAGTACCCCTGCAGGACCTGCGCGTTTGGATAACATAAACTGTGGGCTTGGTGGCAGACTGGCTCTGTGCACCCCCACCGCGCATGTTAGCCTGTTTTGCATTAGTTAGCTCACAGTGCCACTAGAATCTCCTCTTATCGGGGAGAGATTAGTTCTTGGCAACCTTAGATCATGACAACCCTGATCCCTCAGAATCGTGGAAACAATGTACTACTTTTCGCTCAGTCACTCGTGCTTACTTGTTCGGTTTGTCCCAGAGAGTTACACAGAATAAACAGTCCGGCGTTTCAATAAGTATTTATTGAACAGTTGTTATTCTAGTGTAAAATATATGTGCTGCAGCAACCAGCAGACAATAGCAGAGATATATTATCAGCAGTACGATAAAAGTGAAAGGATAGTACAGTTCTACCGTATTACAATAATGATGGTTACATACATGAATATATGAAATGCATTATAAAAATGCGCATACTCTTACGATGCCTAACTAGATGTACCTAAGTGTACCTAGCATGTGTGTAGGTCTAAAAGCCTAAGAGCCAAGAATCCCTCTAGGATTTTAGTCGAACCCCCATACCTGAATAGAGAGAGTGTGGGACCCCATCCTGGTCTCGAGTTGGACACCCCGCAAGGGCTGTGTTAGACCGCTGTCAGCTGGAGCGACTGCATGCAGGAGCCTCAGCGTCTCTGGTCAGTGTGCCGGCATGGAAGTCTCGGTTCCCTCTGTCTTACCGGGGCAAGATGTGGTGTATTTATACCCTAAAGTTGTTCGTCCCTTAGTATGGTTTGTATTGGGCTTTGTTAGACTAAGGAAGACGTCAGGGGTGAACTTTGTGCATACATATTATGCACGTGGTGTATCTATGAATGCTCATGCATAATTTATAAGTACATTGTAGGCCTGTGTTTGGGAAAAACCCTTCTGCGTTCAAACCACAGGCTAGATAACATTCAACCCTCAGAGCTCGTTGTGTACTGTAGGGAACTAATGTTGGTGAAAGATCATGCCTATATTAGGAATTATGACTATAATAGGACATGTACAGTTATGACCACAATAGGGCATAAACGATTATGACCATAATAGGGCATATACGATTATGACCATAATAGGGCATATACGAGTATGTCTACATTAGGGCATATATGACCGTGTCTATATTAGGGCCTCTATACGGAACATAACACCCACTCCTCTTCCGAATTGGATGACAATGACTATACTTAAAATCTGGACAATTTAAAATATTTTAAAAGCAGGTAAAAACATGGTTTTAAAAAATCGTCAAAATAAAATTTAAAAAAACGTGTAGCCATTCCTAGTTGCCACTTTAAAAAGTAAATTCTGTCTCTCTATAAAAGTTGCATCACTACAAGCAGGAGAAGGTCATGCTTTTTCAAGCGACAGTGTCAATTTAGGAAATGTTCCAAATTTTTGTCGGTTTATTTATGAAACGAGTGAAGAAGCCAAATTCTTTCTCAGGACGCGATGAGCCAATTTGAGATTAAATGTCCTGGCTGGGAAATGCAGCATTATCGGTGTTAGCTACTGCAGACGATGAGTCCAAAGCCTCACAGAGAATGTCAATCGCACATAGATGGAACGCAGCACTGCCAACAGTCGTTGCTGTGGCAGTTCGTGCGGCAGTTGTTACCTGGGTGCCTGTGGAGGAGCCACCTAACTCAGCAGGAGCAAACGGCACCTGTGGATTCTCAAGGAATGAGTTTATCAGAATTGGAAGACACTGGGGACAACGCAGAGCATGGGCCTTCAGGGGGTCCAGCATAGCATCCATGTCTGGAGGCGTATCTGATGGAAACGTTAGACAGAGATCCAACGCACATTCTTCTCCGCAAAACAGGCATCGAAGAACAGGTAAGAGGCAGTCCACCCAGACTGGTCTAAACGTAGAAACCAAGAGGCGTTCAGTTCTCTTAGGCAAGGTATACCCAGAAGCTGCACCATGCGTTCACGGGATTTCCGCTCCATGCGTATGTTCGCCATTTCCTCAGAAATTAGGCCGTCCATTGCGTAGCAGTAATATCACAATCAGGACTCCTGCAATTAGGAACAGGATAAGCGGGAGACCTCCAAAGACGCTTCCCAATACGGAGTGTATAAAATTTGGGATTACTCCGAGGACTGTCTGAAAGGTGCTTAATAGTCCTGACCCTATGGTCTTAAATAGGTGTACAATACCGCTCGTATCAGACATATTAAAGATACGACCCACCATTTCTGCAAAATGAAAGGGGCAGTTCGTACGTATAAGTGCCTGTACCTCAGTCGAGGTCCTTGCAACCTGAAGTTCAAAGGTTTCTCGAGCGGAGGTTAAGGGCACGGGTTGCTGTAAAAGCATGGCTTTTAGTCTGCTCAAAGTATCAAATTGTATAAAGGAAACAATCAACGAAGGCCATAGCGGCGCCTCCCTGACTGTGTTCAGTGGTGGAAACAATACTTGCATACAGCAAGTAACCCTGGAGTTAACAGTGACCAGATAGGCGACGCCCGGAAGCAACCCACAGCAACCTTGATCGTCTAGCATCAAGTAACTCACATTCGAGAGCAGCTGGAAAACCAGCGTGATCATGGCCGCTGGGGTCCCTGACATGTGACAAGATACATTCGCTACCGAACCACTACATGCTCCGTGCAGAGAAATATCCTGACACATGAGAGAACCGCTTAAAGCGTTCTTGCAGTTTGTACCACTCAGAAACACTTCTCGATCCCCACTCCGGCATCGATATCTATATGGTAACTCCCAAGATTCCTTAATGTAACCCTCACCCATTTTTTCATATCTGCCTGCCTGCCTTTGCTCAAGGCAATATTGAAACTGAAAAGTAGTGACTGGCAGAGTTATTTGGCCATAAATTAGCCATTTGGTCGATGGTGATTCTGCTACAGTGAATGGTAATCTTTCCAGTTTCTCAATACGCAGAATTGTATATTTGGCTCCCCTTTGTGCCATTTCTGTCTGTTTATCTGTTAGATTGTATTCTGAAAACAGAGAGGTGGTGTTTATAAAACGCCATGGCACATAGCCTGCACGCAAAGATTGTAGCGTCCAGCTTAACATCATAATAGAACGTAGCTGTTCTAATATGTCGATTGCCGAAGACACAATGTTGCCTAAGGAGTAAATCCTGGAGGTCAAAGTTGTTAACCCATTATCCACCACAGCTAATGCCTTTTCTAAGTTAATACGGTCTATTTCCCGTATCCTCTCTGCGGCCTTTTGTTGGGATATTTTCCAGTTTTCATTATAGTAGGCATAAATACCAGCATATATGAAACGTTTTTGACGTGATTTCCTAGGGCCTAATAAAAAATCCCTAAGATCCATGTCAGGTGGGAGTAAGGTCAAGTGGTGTTTCACTTCTGTGAGTGTTGAGGTCTCTAGCCAATCAAGGCACAACTTCCCAACACTAAAGGATGTCACTACCCCCAGGTGTTGTCTTTGTACATAGCGTGGATCTGGCCTATGGATACTAAACCCTTCGGTTGTATTCATAAATCTCTGCTGACATTTGTTTGTGTCAATGGGCCAAATCAGCCATTCTGTCCAATCAGGGTCTGATCTGTTGTACTGGAAAATGTCATGTAATCTCATCCCTTGTGTAGTTGAATTCTGCCCCCCGCCCTTCTGTGATGGTGTGGGAAATCCGGGTGAGTTCAGTTCCTTGTTCTTGGCTAGTCCAAGACAGGATGTCTGTTGCACAGTTTCATTCAGAAATAGAATCTGCTGCGGAATGAGGCATGCTCTAAAAAGCGCTTCTGTTCCCTGGACTTGCCAGTCCCTAGAACCCCAGATTGATTTTAAATCTATTGTGTCCTTCCATAGGTCAAAACCCTGTGTAGACAACTGGGTGAGATAGGAAGCAGAGTAAATATGTTTGGTGTTCGTCAACATAATTTTCTGAGCTGATGTTTTTGCCACTTTATAATAAAATGACGTCAGGTCAGATGTGTTACACCCTGAAAAGTATGTGAATTGATGTGCAAAGGCTTGCGAACTACCTTTTGGTGGTGTTGAGCAGTGTTCCCACTGGTGGTACTCAAATACATTTCTAGGTGTTATAGATTTGTGTGAGAAATGATGACCATAATGTTGGTAACAGTACAATGTATCATAGTCTGAAGTACCTTCTAACATTTCATTGTTCGGAAATGCTGCAGTTTCTTCTAAATCAGACATCATGTTATTTACAGTTTCAGAGTCCCAATCATCAGAAATTGTACTGGAGGTAATGATATCACTTAAAGAAATTTTAAATACATGTTTAAGTTTTAAAAGTTCAGTCGGACCGAATATATAGAAATCAATCTGTCCGGTATAGGAACTACTGTGATGTTCACTGAAGACAAGTCTCTTAGTTCACGATGTGAGGACTGATGTGGCTTTAAAATCAAATTAACCTTTTGGGCTGTAGAGCTCTGCTGAAGGTATCGTCCATTAATAAGCATACTAAAAGTTATACTTAAACCTAACCAGAAAATGAAAAATAGAATCCCAGTGATATACCATAGTTCTATCCAAGGCAACACCAAGTAAGTCTTTATAAAAAGGTTCAGAAAGTCAATGAGTTTTTGTTTGTGTGATTTTTTGGCTGGCGTCGTTTCCGGCTCGCTTGGTTCCAGTGAAAACGTATCAAAGTTCATGAAGAAGCCAGAAGCATTTCGATCAATTGTTGGAATTGCATCGGGATTTGTTGAAATTGGATTTTGCTCCTGACGAGGCATGTTGATGTAGACGTCTGTATTCGGTCGATTTGCCACTTGGTTGTTGAGTTGAGTTTCTTCTTGAAGTTGAACTTCTTGTCGAAGTGGAACGAGTTCCATAGCATTATTGCTTAGTCCTTCATTCAGTACAGGTGGCTCTTCAAACGTGATGAGTCTTTCTGTTTGAACTTCTTTGATAGTAGCGAGAGGAGGGCGTCTGCTACTGTGGAGTCCATGAGGCCTACTGTTTAGTATCGGTCACATAGTGTGGTTTGATTAGGTCAATAGAGACAAATCTTTTCTCCTTTTTTCCGGCAAGAGGCGGCAGAAGTACTGTTCTTGTGCCTTGGATTGCTAGGACCGGTACAGCTGTTCTGTATGATGGCCCAAATTCTTTCTTGTCTGCAATCTTCTCTCTGACCAGATCCCCGACTTTTGGGATCCAGACAGGTCTTGCCGTTACTGCTTTGACCACCTCAGTGGCTGTCTATTTTAAGTCGACGTTGCTTTTTTGTGTCCTGGATTCATTTAGATCCTGTAAAACAGCCAAACGATCATGGATATCAAATTGTTTTTCATCCGCCACTGTGCTTCCACAATCAAGATCAGGTACCCACATTCTTGTCCCAAATAGGACCTCGTAAAGAGTGACACCCCCTAGAGAGCTTCTTGGCTGGTTGTTAATTACTCTTTGGACCCCATAAAGGTGACTGACCCAACTACCGCCCTTGCCTAATACCCTAGCTGTTAAAGATTGCTTTAAGTCACGCTTTCTCCTCTCCACAACCGAATTTCCCTCAGGATGGTACGGAAAGGAGTACCGCAATGCTACGCCCATTCCTTCCATGGCCTCTTTGTAAGCCCGAGAGCTAAATGCCGGGCCAAGGTCAGAATGTAACGTGCCAACTGTGTATGTGCCGATAAAGACTCGCAAATCTTTTATAACAGTTTGAGCGTCAGCCGAGCGCTGAGGCCCGACCCATAGGAATCTAGAGCAGGAATCCACTGGAACCATGATATATTTCTTGGCCCCATCTGACTGTAAGGGGCCGCAGTGGTCCAAATATACACAAGCGAGAGGTTTGTCTGATTTCAACAATGGTGTCTGCGCTGGGAGTGCTACGGTGGAGTCTTTCATCTGCTGGCAGATGTCACATTTCAAGACGTAGTCTTTAGCTTGTTTTGTTAACCCTGGCCACCAATAGCGCTGTATCAATAAAGAAATATTCGCTATAACGCCTGTATGCGCAGAGCCCAAACCCTCATGTGCTGCTAGAATTAAACCTTGCCTACGATCCATATTTGGTATTACTCTATCCCCCACTCCAGGAATCTGAGCATATGGAATGTTGTGTGCATCTAACTTGTAGGAGTATTTGAGTGGAAATGTTTTAGGTACTGCTGTGCTGCCTTTGCGTGAAGCAATGACAGCCACCATAATCTCACCGTCTATCCTCGTTTTTGAACGAGTGATTGCAGCTACGGACACTGTGCGTACCCCCCCTTTGCGGCTTCATCAGCCAATGAATTCCCTTCAACGTGAACGCCATCACGCTGATGACTCAGTGTATGTGTCACGTGAGCCCTCGGTAAGTCGTTTTTCAACTCCACTACCTGTTCCCATAGCATTTTATGCTTAATTGTGCCACCTTTTGCATCTTTAAACCCGTTTTGTTCCCAATGATACAAGTATTCATTGTATGACTGCACACAGTCTAAGGAATCACACACAATTAGTGTGGGGAATTCGTGATCCGTATTTACAAGCTCCAGTATCAGTGCTTTTAATTCTGCCAACTGAGCGGTGCAGTCTCCTAGAGATTGTGTTTTAGTGCAACTTGGATGGAACTTTCCATCGCGCATGCGACCTTTAACGATTGCACACGCTGCGCTGTAAGCTTGCTTACTCCCTATGGCCGGTTGAGCAGATCAGTCAGTGTAAATAATGTATTCATACTGATCTAGAGGCAAAATCCCATTTGGTAGAGGATATTCTTGTTCGTATTGCAGAAATGCTTGTGTTTTTAAACTTGGATCAAATCTGTATTCAACATCCGTTGCTGTAAGAGAATTAGCCCATTGTATCCATCTGGGATGTAAGGCTTTCACATTTGGAATGCTAGCCTTTGTAACAGCCTCTAAGGCTGGTACTGGGGTCACGACTATTATGCGCTTTCCCTGAGCCAGAGCTCTTTCTCTTGCTACAGCGGTCTGCACTGCTGTCAGGATTTTTTCTGTTGAAGTGAAACGCATCTCTGCGTTTGTGTACATTTGTGTGATTTGTATGCGATTGGTACCGTTTCACCTTCATTGAAGGTTAAGTAAGTGTACCCGCATTGACCCGTTATTACTTGGATCACTAAGTTGCGTACATTTACGCATGTCTGTAAGTGTTTTGAAGCTATCATGTCTTCTTGTAGTGAACGTAGGATGTTTGTATGTTCCTGTGTCCATTGTCTGAATGAAAAATCAGGTTTTATTAAGTCGTAGAAAGGTTTTACTCTTTCTGCGTAATCCAAAATGTATGTTTGACCAAAATTTAGGAATCCCAGAATTGATTGTAAATTCTTTAACGATTTTGGAGGTTGGAGCAGCGCACACTTTTCTAAAAAGTTAGCTGCTAGGCTTTTTCCTTTACTTGACAGCTCATACCCTAAAAACAGGACATTGAGATGGGCAATTTTTGATTTTTTGAAATTAAATTTATAGCCCTCAGAGGCAAATCCCATAATAATGGTGCTCACCCTGGTCAAGTGCCTCGGTAAGTCATCGTCCGTCAGATAAATATCATCCACATAGGACAATGCTTCTTCATCCAAATTTTGGAGTAACTCTGCTACCCTTGCTAAAAACAACCCCGGGCTATTCTTATACCCTTGGGGGAGTCGACAAAATTGCCGATGGGACCCTAGCGCAGAGAATGCGGTCAAATACCTGCTTTCAGGCGCTATATTTTGGCAGAAAAATCCATTTGAGATATCAAGTGTAGTTTTGTATTTTTTTCGCACAATGTTATTCATTAATGCGGCACTGTGTGCATTTTGGACAGCGAATGTCTTTGTGCAAGTGTTTAAATGTCTGTAATCTAAAACTAGACAATATGTGTTGTCTGGTTTTGATACGGGGAACAAAGGATTGTTCATTGGTGAGGTGCAATTTTCTATCACCCCTTGGTATTCAAGTTGATCTAAGATCTCCCTGACCTGTTATTAGCTTCTTGCTTTATAGGATATTGCCTTTGAGCATTTGGTGAAACTTTTAACGGGATCACGTGGTGGGTTGAATCCTCATCCCAACCAGCATGATTTTTGTACAATGCCGGAGCTAGGGCAACCGCCCACTCCTGCGCATATGCATGTTTTAAATGTATGGGATCGAGGTTGGAAAAAGCTGGAAAAATTATCTCTTCTCCCCTGGGGTACTCCATGACAAATGCTGGCGGCCAGTCTTGTTCTGCTAATAGAATGTCATAACCTGATGACAGATTTATCCAAAAGAGACTTTTTATTTTTCTGGGTCTGTCCCCCTCCATCCGGAGTGTTATTTCATGTAACTTATGTGGGACGCTTACCCGAGTATCAGGTGTTTAGACCGTGATATACTCACTCAACTCCACTGTCACCAGAAATTCCTTCAGGTTCTGGCGCGCTATTGTTACTACGGCCGCGCTGTCTAGCATCGTCAGAGCCCATTCCCCGTTCAGAAGCTGTGTCCTCAGAATTCTGGGCATGTCTGATCTTGAGACCTGCTACCTTCTTCTTTTTGAACTGAGGTTTAGATTTTTGTTTATCTTCTTTTTTAGGTGCGTAGTCCGCAGAGCATTGCGTGTCTCTGGACTTTGTACGCTCCTCTTGTCTGTGTTCTGACCGTCCTTCCCTCTCGGAGTTTTTTGATGAACCCTGAAAGGAACGAGAGGAACGTGTATCAGTATCCTGATACCTGTCAGGTTTCCTAATATTATCCCTGTTCCTGTTATACCTCCTTTCAGAGGGCTCCTGTTGAGGAGACCTGCCTCGGGATTGAGATCTGCTGTCTTTAGACTTTTGTTGCTTTTTATTCTCCCACTTCTTTTTAGAAGGAGTAGGTGTCTGCTTTGTAGTGTTCTTTTCAGAACTGCCCACTAGTTGTGGTTTTAATGCTTTCCCACCTAAACTGTCTCTGCCTAATTCTGGATATGCAGTTTCAATTATTTTGAGTAGTTCGTGTTATTGATCTACTTGACTGAACTCCCTTAGGCGTTGGCGGATCGCCACTGAAGCTGCTTCCCCCTTAATGTTAGCTAGTATTATGGCTGATACCTGTTCGTAGTTACCTAGTAACTTCATCCCTAAGTTAAGGGCAGGCTCTGCTCTGTACTCATTTTGTATCTGTCTCAATACGTCAGGTACTACTGCTAATGAAGGGATACCATGCGTTCTGGTATATATGGCAGCAAAGACTGTACCCCAAGAGGTGCAGTCCTCTATTTGTGGTGTGATCCCCATGGGCAAGCAGATTGTTAGTATTCTGTGTTTATCACAGGTGGTAGCATTCGGAAATACTGCCTCAAGCTGAGTTATTTTCTGAGCTATCCAGAATGGTATTTGTTCGCGTTTTGCGGGCATTTTGCCCATTACCGCGTGTAATGTTTGAGGAGTAATTTTATTTCCTGTACCCTGAGCTGGAGTACTATTTGCTGCACCTGGTGCAGATTGGATTGTTAAAGTCCTCATGACAAATTGTGTCAGGTTTCTGTAGATTTTAATTAAATCTGTGTGTTGTACGAGTAAGTCTCCTGGTGGCATTGTGGCAATGTCAGGATGTGGTGTGTAGGCCGCTAATATTGGCCATGTGGCTCCTTCTCCTCCGAGTGGGCTTAACCTTACTCTTCTTCGTACGTGGGGTAGGGCGCCATTAAACCAGTAATAATGTTCCTGGTAAGTGAGTGGAATCTCTATGTCCTCAAACGGACAATATTCCGGAGGTGCATCTCCTTCTATATAGTAGTGAAATGTCTTTGTTATTGCATTTGCTGCTGGTAATGTAACCCATGAATAGAATACCTCTGTTTTGTTTGATTTGTGTGCCTCAATCACGAAAACTACCATGCCACCCCTAGCTTGTAAACCATTTTCTAATAGTCTTAGGGTGACAGTCATTCTGAATTTTGGTGCAATCTGTATTGCATCTGTAGGATCTTCTCCTTCTTCTGAAAAATTCAGTTCAATTCTCTCTGCCCTTACCTCGGCATCAGTCATGTTTAGAGGAAGAAGTGTTCCAAGGGAACTAAGATAAGGTGTTATGCACAATTTTTAGGAACACTGTGTCCTTTCAAGCTTGAATAACCAACAGCCAATAAATAGTATTTTTGTACTACTCAGCTGCGGCAGATTTTGTGCACCCACTCCAGATGTCTCTGGGGTTTTGTGAGTAGGTTCTCTGAGAATAGCACGACTGAACTACTCAGATTCTACTGTTAAATAAGTACCCAACCAAAGTTGGTGGTGCCATGTCGTGTAGTTCCTATAGTACCCCTGCAGGACCTGTGCGTTTGGATAACATAAACTGTGGGCTTGGTGGCAGACTGGCTCTGTGCACCCCCACCACGTATGTTAGCCTGTTTTGCATTAGCTAGCTCACAGTGCCAATAGAATCTCCTCTTATCGGGGAGAGATTAGTTCTTGGCAACCTTAGATCATG
The DNA here is from genome assembly GCA_963921515.1 of Calotriton arnoldi. NCBI lineage: Eukaryota > Metazoa > Chordata > Amphibia > Caudata > Salamandridae > Calotriton > Calotriton arnoldi. The sequence continues at coordinate 656,259 of CAWUFW010009846.1, forward strand.
ACAACCCTGATCCCTCAGAATCGTGGAAACAATGTACTACTTTTCGCTCAGTCACTCGTGCTTACTTGTTCGGTTTGTCTCAGAGAGTTACACAGAATAAACAGTCTGGGCGTTTCAATAAGTATTTATTGAACAGTTGTTATTCTAGTGTAGAATATATGTGCTACAGCAACCAGCAGACAATAGCAGAGATATATTATCAGCAGTACGATAAAAGTGAAAGGATAGTACAGTTCTACCATATTGCAATAATGATGGTTACATACATGAAAATATGAAATGCATTATAAAAGTGCGCATACTCTTACGATGCCTTACTAGATGTACCTAAGTGTACCTAGCATGTGTGTAGGTCTAAAAGCCTAAGAGCCAAGAATCCCTCTAGGATTTTAGTCGAACCCCCATACCTGAATAGAGAGAGTGTGGGACCCCGTCCTGGTCTCGAGTTGGACACCCCGCAAGGGCTGTGTTAGACCGCTGTCAGCTGGAGCGACTGCTTGCAGGAGCCTCAGCGTCTCTGGTCAGTGTGTCGGCATGGAGTTCTCGGTTCCCTCTGTCTTACCGGGGCAAGATGTGGTGTATTTATACCCTAAAGTTGTTCGTCCCTTAGTATGGTTTGTATTGGGCTTTGTTAGACTGAGAAAGACGTCAGGGGTGAACTTTGTACATACATATTATGCATTGAACACGATCGGAGATATCCAAACAGGCCACTGACGGAGCGGTTCGCGGCACAGGAGCCGTTGATAACTTGGAACTGACCCTGGATCCAATAGGGTGCAGTTGCTAAACGAACTGATATATAGTTTGCCTCATCACTTCGCAAGTTTCATGTCCGACTGACTATTTTTGCTGACAAACAACATATGTTCAAGCCCTGATGAAGTCCATATACCTGGACGAAACGCGTCGGCTGTCTGGCTGTTGTTCTTTAACGAAAAAAGAAGAATAAAGTTTTCACTTGATAACCACAATGGATGGACTGAGATTCTTTGCTTGATTGTTTGTGGTGCACTCCACATTGGTTACAAAATTTAACATTGGTCTTGGGGACTGCCCCTTGGGAGCAGCAGGGGCAGTGGAAGTGCACACTATCTGAGTCATTTAGCTCAGAACTTCGGACTTCTTTTTGGGGGATTGTTTTGTGTGGAGGTGCGTCACAAACACATCTTTGGTGTGCAGGGTTGGCTTGCTGTTCCACCTCGGAGACATAATATTATGCACGTGGTGTATCTATGAATGCTCATGCATAATTTATAAGTACATTGTAGGCCAGTGTTTGGGAAAAACCCTTCTGCGTTCAAACCACAGGCTAGATAACATTCAACCCTCAGAGCTCGTTGTGTACTGTAGGGAACTAATGTAGGTGAAAGATCATGCCTATATTAGGAATTATGACTATAATAGGACATGTACAGTTATGACCACAGTAGGGCATATACGATTATGACCATAATAGGGCATATACGATTATGACCATAATAGGGCATATACGAGTATGTCTACATTAGGGCATATATAAACGTGTCTATATTAGGGCCTCTATACGGAACATAACAACATCACACAAAACAATGACTAAAGAAATAATAAGCCTCTCAAGTTGACTGGGGGCAAGATTGTGCCTATCTAGGATGCTGCACTGACTACTGTCCTCAGCTTCAGCCTGAAATGGTGGCGAACGGAAGGATTATAAGACTTCTGCATGCCGGATATAGCGTATGGAGTAACATTATCTGAGTATTTCATCTGTGATGAAGACGGTGAAGGCTCATCTGGCTGCGGCGTTGTTGGTGTGGCTAGCTGACGGTGCATTGGGGAAGCTAGGTTACCGGCTTGGCCGGCACCTAAGGCAGAAAATGCCACAGAGGCTGAATAACTCCCCCACAATATATGAGCTTCTGCTTGGAGAAAAGGCCTGGGGGTGTCGGTTACGGCAGATGGAATTCGGGTATTTCAAGAGGGTGCGGTTCAAGACATTAGGCTGAGCAGTGGCGGCTCTCATAGGGCGTGCTGTGGCGCGGTGGGGCGGGGTGGGGGAGGGGCAGAGTGGGGGGGGTAGTAAACTCAGACAAACGACGGAACGGAGGAACGTAATAATTACTTTCCTCCGTTCCGTCGTATGTTTGAGTTTACTACCCCCCACCCTCCCCCTCCCCCGCCCCGCCTCACCGCCCCGCAGCTCGCCCTATGCGAGCCGCCACTGAGGCTGAGCATTTCGAATCTGGTCAGGTATTCGAAAAAGAGTGGGTATTGACCGCTTTAACTATTACACACCAGTGCATAGTAATCCCCTTTCACCTAGTATTTTTTGGGACTCTTACATTACCCAGTGGATAGTACATTGCCCATATAGACTTGGTGACTTTGTTTCAGGTAGGACTGTAGATACATTTGAGGCTATAAGGCAGAAATACAAGCTCAAATATAATGATTTTTTTAAATATCTAAGGATCCCGGACTTTTTAAGGAAGAAGGAAGGGGGTTTAGCAGGGTTTTTTAAGGTGGAGATTGTGGATTTTATCATTGATGGGGAAACCTCAATATGGTCCCTCTATTGGGCATTGAACAGTTTGATGTTAGATGACATTGACAAACATGCAAGAGGGTGGCAAGAAAAGTTACAGGCTGACTCTTTAGATTTGGCTCAATCAATTGTAGTTGCTACTAATCCTGAGGTCCAACATTTTAAAACATGTTTTAATCTGTACATAACTCCTGGGAAAATAGTGAAATGGGGGGAACGACGGGTATGAAGTGTTCAAGATGCCAGGCGTTTGGGGCAGACATGGTACATATTTTGGTTGAATGCCCAGTATTGGGGAGACTTAAAGATGAGATCAGTGAGTTTTTTGATAAAAAATTGGGTGTTAAAATTGAGGTAACCCCTCAACTGTTGCTGCTTGGGGTTCATGATAAATTGGTGTCCACTTATGCATAAGCTTTTATGTTTTTGGCAATGGCAGTACTGAGGCTGTGTTTAACAATAGCTTGGTTGGACCCTTCCCCCACTTCGTTTCATCAATGGTTGGCATGCCTTTTAGCTATATACCATATGGAAAAAGCAGTGTATGCACGGAAGGGTAAAACAGCTCGTAAAAAAGGGCTACGGCTATGGGCACCTTTGAGGGATTGGATTCATTTAAGGTCAGATGGAGAATGATTTGTCTAGCGGATCTAGTATATGTTGTTATGGTTTAGAGCTTGTATTTATTGATGGAAAGCACAAGTCACTTTACGGTTTTACATGTATAGGCTGTCCCATGGTACAGAATTTGTTATTATTGATGTCATGCATGAGCCACTTTAGGCACGATTTCGATGTTGGGTGGATAGCCATCCAACAGCTAGTCAGAGGCTGTCCGCCCGACATCGATGGTTTCCCTCCAACTGCTGTATTATAATGCAAGCGGTTGGAGGGAAACTGGTGGGGATATTCCGCTCTGCTTCCGATGGGCTCACAGAGCCCGTCGTGATGGCGGGTGGAATGATAATCCCATAATGATGGCGGAGGCAGCCTCAGTGCCACAGTTGGGATTATAATGTCAGTTTCCATCTGCCCTTTCATGGCGGTCCGTGCGCCATAAAATGGCAGATGGAAAGTGACTTTGGGGGCCTTTAGGAGGCCCCCCTCTCTCTCTGGACTGCCATAATGGGCCCCCCCTAAACATCCCTGTACCATGTGGCAGGCACTGCATGGTGCCTACCACACGGTTCAGGGATGTTTACAAACATCCATTTTTCAATGGCAGCTTGTGCTGCAGCCCTTTTCCTCCTGTGCACAAGCTGCCATTGAAAAATGGATGTTTCCGACCTCCCATAGGGTGGTCGCATCCTAATACAGCAGGTGAAACCGCCAACCTATGGTCGGGTGGTTCCATTCCTCAACGGCGCGTCCGACCGACATCTTAATTACGCCCTTTATGTCTTAATATGTATAATATGCTTTGTATCTGAGTCATATATGAATTATGTATTTATTTACTGCTGCTATGTGATTTGAAGTATATCTTGAATTATCTGCTTGGCTTAGGGGGTTTTAATTATTAAAATGCAATCAACATTTTATAGGAAAAGAAAATGTGTATGTTATTTCTTAGTGGTGCTTTAATGTGTTTGACAGTTTTTCACATTGAGAAACAGAAATATGTTTGAACCACAAGTGAATAATAAATAGTGATCATGTTGATTCACAGTTGTGACCACAAAAACAAAAAGATTTTTATTTAAGGTTTTTGTCAGTACTGGCGCTCTTTGGTTAGTGTTGTATTTATAAGTGTCCCGGCCTTGCTGACAATAAATTGGCCCAACTCCCCTCTTGTTGTTTAACAATACAGCGAGTGGTTACCCGCGATGGTCCTATAGGGATAGTATTTTCCCTGTCAAAAAACAGTTAACTATTAGTTATTAAGTTTGGCATTTCTTTCTAAAATAGAAAAGCCTTTTACCCCTAATATTTCATAGTCTAAAAGAAAGTCTGAAAAAGATACACTGTCATTTATACATGAGCACATACAGCAACTTATCTCTACTCCTTCACTCTTTCCCTAAGTCACCTTAAGCTCTTCAGCCAAGCAGCAAAATGAATCTGATAAGTTGTTACATGTAAAAAAGTATAATAGAACAGAATTACAAGGCCATTTTCTCTTTGAACCTTTAAAAGCTGGTCGGTCTGTTCCATCCTAAAGACATCACACAAAACAATGACTAAAGAAATCATAAGCCTCTTTAGTCGGCACACTATTTTTTCCTTCGGATTCATTCACCATTGAAAGTTTAAAAATACATAAGAAAATGAGCCTTGAACCACGTCCTCTAATTACTTTCCATGTTTCTTTTGTAGGATTAGGAGCGAAAAGTAAACAAACTGGACTTTAGTGGGAACGGCTTTGATTGGAATTGAATTGGCACTAAAAGAACATAAGGTAAAGATTTACGCCAGTTGCTTTTTCAACATGTGAGTTTGAAAAGAATACTCCAAAGGAAAAAATATGCTAATTGATATGCAGCGAAGTAGTTGTAAGCTCCATCTACATGTTTTAATTTTTCTTTTTAGATGTTCAATACTGTTAAAGAAGGGCTAATCCATTGTCAAGACCCTAATGAGAGTCTACGTAGAAATAAGTAAGTAGGCTGGCAGATTAAGCCTTGTGGCTGAAATTGGAAAGGTAGGGAAACATTATTTAAATTCCAAAATAAATAGGCGACTTTTGAAAAAAATGCATTAAAATGTGTATGTTATTTCTTTGTGATGCTTTAAAGTGTTGACGGTATTTCACATTGAGTAACAGAAATATGTTTGAATCACGAGTGATCACCATGATTCACAGTTGTGACCACAGAAACAAAAATATTTTTATTTAGAATTTTTGTCAGTACTGGCACTCTTTGGTTAGTGTTGTATTTATAAGTGTCCCAGCCTTGCTGACAATAAATTGGTCCATCTCCCCTCTTGTTGATTAACAATACAGCGAGTGGTTACCCGCGAGAGTCCTATAGGAATAGTATTTTCCCTGTCAAAAAACAAAAAAAGTTATTTATTATGTATTAAGTTTGGCTTTTCTTTCCAAAATAGAAAATCTTTTTACCCCTAATATTTCATTGTTTAAAACAATGTCTGAAAAAGATACGCTATCATTCACAGAAGAGCACATACAACAACTTATCTCTACTCATTCACTCTTTCCTTCAGTAACCGTAAGCTCTTTAGCCAAGCAGCAAAATAATTCTGATAAGTTGTCACGTCTGAATAAAAAGTATATTAGAACAGAATTATGGGCCATTTTCGCATGGAACATTTAAAAGCTGGTTGGTCTGTTCCATTTTGAAGACATCACACAAAACAATGACTAAAGAAATGATAAGGCTCTCAAGTTGGCACACCATTTTTTCCTTTGGATTCACTCACTGTCAAAACTTTAAACATACCTAAGAAAATGAGCCTTCAACTATGTCGTCTAATTATTTTCCATGTTTCTTCTGTAGGAAAAGCAGCGAAAAGTAAGTAAACTGGACTTTAGCTGGCACAGCTTAGATTGGCATCGAATTGGCACTGAAAGAACATAAGGAAAAGATTTACGCCAGTTGCTTTTTCAAAATGTGAGTTTGAAAAGAATACTCCAAAGGAAAAAATATGCTAATTGAGTTGCAGTGAAGTAGTTGTAACCTCCATCTACATGTTTTACTTGTACTTGTTAGATGTTCAGTACTGTCAAAGAAGGGCAAATTCTTTGCCAAGACCCTAATGAGAGTCTGCAAAGAAATAAGTAAGTAGGCTATCAGATTAAGCCTAGTGGCTGAAATTTGAAGGGTAGAGATAAATAATTTAAAGTCTGAAAATAATTTGGTGACTTTTGACAAAAATGCATTTAAATGTGTATGTTATTTCTTTGTGATGCTTTAATTTGTTTGTCAGTATTTCACATTCAGTAACAGAAATGTGTTTGAACCACAAATAAATAATAAATAGTGATCACGTTGATTCACAGTCGTGACCACAAAAACAAAAAGATTTTTTATTAAAGATTTTTATAAGTACTAGCACTCTTTGGTTAGTGAGTGTTGAACTTTTAGAAAGTGGACATTTCTCTGCACTTACTGCTCAGTGTGGCTCATAGCCTGTCTCCAAGACACATCTGGAGAGGGTGACAGCTGTACTTTGTGCACTCCCTGTAGACAGTCACAATACAGGAAGAATAGGTGTGTCTAAATACCCATCTACATATAACTGCATTCTGATTACCTTGCCTGGACAAAATGGAAGGGTGGGGCTAAAACTTCACTTGAATAGGCAGTGTCGACTCCCCACACAAAGGACAGATTATCCCCCACAGACAGCCTGGCAGACAGGGTTGAAAGGGATACTTGTGCACTTCATAGATCTGCTTTGAAGTCACCCCCACATCTAAAGCGCTTTTGGGTATAAGTGCTGGGTCTCTGACCACCTAAAATCAGACACTACTGGACTTGTAACTGAAGCTCTGCCAGAAAAACTGCTGTGCTGCTTAGAAGACTCAACTGGACTGATGATCTGGAGGCTTGCTTTTCTGTTTGATGCCCTGCTGCCTGCTGCTCTCTGACTCTGCAAAAAGAGAGCTGGACTCGTCCTTCACTCCAAGTGTTCTCCGAGCGCTTGTTTGCCTGCCCCCTGTTGCTTGAGACTCAGAGATATCAAAGTTTCTACCCCTGTGCCTGGATCACTGGAAGTTGGCCAGATACTTGCAACAATAATTTCAATGCATTGCCTGTCTGCATTTAGCAGAACCTGCACAACGACCTGGTTGCGGTAGGAACATTGGTGCATCGCTTCGGAACCAGCACTTTGTCTCCAAAGATCGACACATCGAACAGCGCATCTCCGCCACTGCAACGTGGTGAGAATGATGCATCCCTGCGATTGCGTGACAGAATCCGGTGCATCGCTCGATGCCTCTCGACTCCGGCACCAGTTATCAGAAGTGACGCATCCCCTTCACTGTGTGGAGAAGATTGATGCATCCAGCACCTGCAGGACTGGACATCGAGGCATCTCATTGTCTGTGACAAAGAAAGGCACTTTGTTCAGCGGGGCCTGTGTGGGTCGGTAGCCGGCCGGTGCTCCATCGCGGTCAGCCTGAACTTTGACTTTGCCCCGGTCCAGCGCCACCAAAAGTAACCTTTTTAGCGCTACTTGCTTCTAAGTGGTTTGCTGCATTTATTCCTTTAAAATTCAAAATCTCAACTTCTATACATTAGTTGTTTGTGATTTTCATCTTGTTTTGTTTATAATCTATTTTTCTAAACCTGTATGGAGTCTTTTGGGGGTTTATTCATTGTGTTACTGTGTGTGTGTGTGTGTGTGTGTGTGTTGCACAAATACCTACACATTGCCTCTTTATATAAGCCTGACTGCTTTGTGCCAGGCTACCGGAGGGTGAGCACAGGTTATCTTTTAGTGTGTATCAAGCTTACCCTGACTAGAGTGGTGGTTTCTGTCTGACTTGGGTGCATACCTCAGCCAACCAGGCATCCCATTTCTAACAATGACTAACAACAATAATACTGTTGTGAATAACTAGAATAGAAAATGTTTCATTTCTGACAACATGGGGTGGATTACACATTAATAAAGCCTGTGGAAGGGGACTGGTCTTCAGAGTGTTTCAGTCACTCCTGTGTTCCTTTCACATCACTTCCTCTGTAATCAAAGGCAGTGACACTGGGGTTCAGGGGAGTAAGGGGATCACTGCGCCTCAAATTAGGCTGTTTTCTACTATCAAGCTAGTGGTCTTGCTTGCCTTACAGTCATATCCTTCCTCATCATCAATGTCTTTTCATTCTTTCCTTCTCCATATACTTCCTAGCTTAAATTTCTGTCACAATGTCATAACTTGCCACAGGTGCTAGTCCCCACTCCCATTCACCTCTGATCCTTTGCATTATTGGCCACCACTTCTACCCTTCGCTCAGAGCATTGACACTCAGGATGTTGTGTGCACTAGCATGACAGGAGTCATGCAGCCCAGGACTATGGCTAACACATGTGTGCTGTCCAGTTATTTGGCCTGGGTGAAATTTCTGTTACATTGGCCTAATCTTTCATCAGTTCATGAATTTTGTTTTATGTTTGTTTCGTAAAATTACCAACATTACACCACTTGGGGCAATTACATTGCATTAGCAGCAAACGTTTAGCACATGCAGAACTCGAATGACCAGAATGCAAGTGCCTGTTGGAAACTTCAGTTTAGTTTTTGGTAGCAAGGATGCATTCCACTGTAAAATATAGCAATAAATGCAATTTTTTGCACTTTGTATAATTTCACATATTTTTAAAACATTTTAGTTGGATTTTGCATATCTATGCAAACCGCAAATCTCACTAATAGCTACTAGTTGTGATGCCCCTATCACCAGCATAGCCAATCTTGTTTCCTAAAAATGTGACAGTGTTCCCCAATCTGAGTGGCAGCCTGCAGCAGGATTTTAAGACCCACCACAGGAATTGTGGATTTTAGGACCCTAGGATTTGAGGTTCTACTACAAGATTTGAGGACCCTTCAGGCTATAAAAGCTGTACCCAAGGTATGTCCAGGCGCTGAGCTTTCCTCCATGTTGATGAGAGAAAGCTTCAGCTTGGGTTGTGCTCTTCACCTGTTTTCCTGGCTCTCCTGCTGTTACAATCGAACGTACAGTGCCACTGATATGTTGAGTGTTTACTAAAATGGACCTGTTGCTAGAGTGATTCTTGGGTATTTTTTAAGTTTCTGTACAAGGTTATCATTCATTTAAAAGTCATGTTAAAGAAAAACTGCATGCAATTCAAACTAAGGTAAGAACAGTGAATAACAGTAGTATTTTGTTCTGTTGCTCCTAAGAGACTGCAGAACACCTGATAGAGTCTCAATTTCACCTGGCAAGCTATGTGACTAGAATCCGACAACATCTTTTGTGTGCCTTCTCTCACATCCCTATCCCTTTCCTCCCCTCTTCGTAGATAGTATCGAGTACAGGCTTGGATGTATTTAGCACTGTCAGTGGAGAGGGAGACTGGTGGATTACATGTCATTCCTGTAACAACAATCGGACCTACAGACTAGACACACAATGCCCTCTCTCTCACACACACACTCTCTTTTCTCATCTGCAAACCAGCAATTTTAGGTCTCTCCTACAGTCACCTTTTACCTGTCTGATGTCAAAGACTTCTCATGAAATCAGGGCTTGCTTTAGCATTGGTGGCATCTGGTACAACAATCTGTTTTGACACTCCCCCAAATAGACATCAAATAATTCATATACGTGACCCCTGCTAGTAATTACTTAAGAGGTAAACAGGGGCAGCTCCTCCACTAAGGCAGAGTGGTGTCACCCCACTGAGCAGGTCAAAAAGGAAAAAATAAAATTATAATAACTCACTGTTGTTATTTTATTTTCCATCCTTGCTCAGCGGGGTAGGGGTGGGGCAGGGCTGCTCTGCTCACAGAGCAGGGCAGGAGAGGAATGGTTTGCCCACTCCAAGTTTGCATGACGCTTTTGCCGGCCGTCTTGGGCCGGCCAAACTGTCATGCGCACTTTGCATGTTCTGCACCCAGGCTGCATTACAGCCTGGGTGGAGAACACGCCCAGGCTCCCATTCCCTGGCTGAGTGCCAAACCATGGTGCTCAGACCAATTACAACGCAGCATTGCAGCATCGTGATTGGCTATGGGGAGCCTGGGAGCCAGGTGCTTCCTGCCCAGGAGTCCTGGAATCGGGCAAAGAAGACCGAGAGGCACACAGATAACTGTTTAATTTTTTTTTCATTTCTGCGACGTGACCCCCCCACTGCTGTTAAATACCAGACGCCACTGGAGGTAAAGCTACTATGCTTTCAAACATTTGAGAGAGGGTCTCTGCTTGTTTGTTCAGCACAATTATGTCACCTTTTCTAAAATAGCAGAGAGTCAATCACATCTATTTCGTATGACAAAAGGAGGGACAAAGCTCACGGTGGGCCCAAGTCTTATTAATTTAATCTCCCATGCTAAAACTGGCACTCCACACCTCCTAGAATAAAGTTATGCCATTTTCAAATAAATATAGACATGGTGAAAAAGGTTGGATAAAAAATAAAAAATGTGAGTTTGGGGCAAGTATCATTCACAGTATTCAGGAGAGTGATGTTTCTTCAAAATAACCTGTCTATGTCAGAGTATCCTTGCTCCTCTGGGCTGCTTCTCATCTCCCCCATGTGTGGCAATCATTTAACAGTATAATGACTGTTGCTTCTGCTTGTGTCAGGAGTAGGCCAAGGCAGTCAGTCAGTCAGTGTAGCCCTGTGGTAGTACCTCATATGCTCCTTAGGCTCCCTGGAGATCACGGCGATGCACAGACCAATAGCAGCAGCCCAATATCCCCACTGTGTCGGTATGCTTCAAAAGTAAACTATTAAGCTGCTGTTTGCTGTTTCTTACCCTGGCCCCAGAGGGCTGTTTGGAATCATGAGTGCTTTACAGTCCTTGGAGTGGTGTACAAACCTGCTAGAGAAGTTACGGTATCAGGGACACAGGAGAGAGTGCTTTTTGCTTTATTTACTTTTAAAACACTGATTACGCTAACTTGCACACCTACGTTCCCTGCTAAGTATAGCGTAAGCGATCGATCTTTTCTTTACCTAAAGTGGTTGAGGGGAAGAAAACAACTCAAACAGATATTAACAATGTCGTCATGCCTGAAAAGATCACTGACTCCAAAGTGCAGTTTGAATATTTATTATAAGGCCAAAAACAATTGGATGTAAATACATCTCAATAGCAAAGTATAGAGGTACAGAAAAATTAATATAGAGCCGATTTTGCGGATATAAGTAATTCGGCTCAAAAGACAAATGATTATAAATTCCAAAATTCCAATGCAACACAAAATATATGCAATATTCAGCTCTCGACTCATTGAAAGAAATCAAAATCTTTCCCTACACTACTCTATATGAGGGCCCTTCCTGTCTCTCTTCTATCGTTCCCCAATGGTGTCAGCACGTGTGACTTCCTAAGAAGTACTCACGTCAAATGGGTCGTTTAGCTTAAGGCTATGGAGGTCGCTCTAAAATGCTCCTTCTTCTCCGACAGCTAGCAGAAGTCTGGTCTCTCTGTCCCTGCGCATCATACAAAAAGATGGGATTCAACCAACATTTCGTCACTGTTTCTTAAAATTTTCCATTAGACCGCTATGCAGTAGCTGGTTCTCTTTTTAATTAATGATATCTTCTTCCAGTGGCCTTGGCTTCCATTCAGACCCGATACGCAAGGCATCCTCCCTTCTCGCTTCCAGCTATCTTCAAAGACATTCCGGATCTCTCCTTAACTCTGAAAATAACGATGTGTATTCTTGCACCTGCAACAGGGTGAGAACATTCGAACTTCGAACACAACAATCATTTAATTATTTATTTCTCGAGAGCAAGAAGAATCACACATTAACTTTGGGCCTATATTTCAGCCAACTTAAACTAATCACCATTACGATACATAAAATAATATTGTCCTGCACATTATGCATGGAGGAATCATAATACATACAAAATTCTACTTAAATGCGTTCACTAGTTTCAACATTAAACGATTCAATTAAATATTTCTTAATAATCAAAAACACTGCAAACAATATGAATACATGAGAGTGCGTTTAACCATGAGTATAGTGCACTCATACAAATAAAGTGCTATTAGCGCTCTATCAGTTCCCCCCTCTTATGACTAGTGTCATAATACCAACTTTCTTAATTTTCTGTAGTTTTCTCCTTGTAGAAGAGACCGACCTAAACAGAAGCTGTAGCTTGCCGTCCCTGTCTGAATCGTTCTAACCCCTTAAGGTGCTGGTAATGACTGTCCTGCAGTTGTTCAAGTTGAAGCTCTCGCCTTTTCGAAACAGTCTCCTGATGTCGTGCCGTTTGCCATTTGTAAGCCTTGATGGCTCCTAGTAGGACAATTATACAAATGACAGCTATTATAATAGGCTTCAAAATATATCCCATTATTCCTTGTCCCAAACTTCCAAACCAACTGCCTATCTTGCCAAAGCCTTTCCCCACTTGTTCCCAAAGTCCTTCAGCAGCCATCTCACGTAACTCTTGATGTATATCTGAAATATTATTGATGTATTTCCTTATATCCCGACTGTTGTCAGGAATATAAGTGCAGCACTGCTGAACTTTCAATAATTTGCAGACTCCTCCGGCTTTTGCTAGCAGCACATCTAGGGCAAGACGGTTTTGCAAAACCATAGCCCTTATCGAAACCATCTCCCCATCTACAAGTAGTAGAATCTGAGCTGTATTTATGGAGAGCTTATCCACTAATGTTGCTAAATTTCTGATTTTCAAATCATTCAGAATCACACCCATACTCGGTATCATGGCTCCAAATATGTCTCCAATCACTTCTCCTGCATTCGCACCATGTTTCCCTCTTTGAGGTCTCCTTCTCTCTAGGGGCCATAGATCATTCACATGGAAAATCTTGGGAAATACCACAGCCAAATAGCAGGTGCCGTACCAATTCTTGGGCAACTTCACATAGGCATTCTTGCACATACAAAATACACATTGGGCACTACTGTTATTTTATCCAATAATGCCTTTCTGATTGATTCTTCGATCAAGAAGACATGCTCACAATCACTCTCACCCACAAATATCTTATCATAAGATGTGGTTGGGTGCCTAATGCACAATTTTCCTTTCTGCTGGAAATCTAATGCTATGGGTCCAAAACTGCCCTTTGTTTTATGATCTAATTCTTCTTTGGTTCATGGAGTAACCTTGTGCTTTGGATCTGGTCTAAATAGTGTCTGTCTATGTCGATCTTCTAGCTGATCTATAAATTTCTTTTCAATGTCAGTTAACATGCAGGTCAAATTATGTCTTTGGGCATAGGATGTATCTAAAGTAATGGTAGGCACAAAATACTTTGACATTCGCTCTACTTGCTTATAGTGATCATATTTATTCATGTATTTCAGAACGGGGACTTCCGAGAGTACCACATCATAATTAGAGAAATAGTACTCGAAGTGTGCCTTGCTATAAAACATGCTCAATAACACACTACATGTAATGCCATAGGTCACAGGCAAATGATGATATCGAATGCCTTCCTCTACTGAGGCGGGTAGTTGCATACACACATAGCAATCCTTCACTTCCATGGTATCCACATACTCATACAATAATCGAGCATATGCATTCAAAGTGAAATCACCCTTTGACAAATCAACATGCAATCTACGACTGGTTTCCTTAATCATTTCTAGATCCCTTGCGGATGCATCCTCATCTATCTCAGCGAATGGTGTGGTGAGTGTGGCTTGTACCCTATTCTGTCCATCATCCGGAGATCCAACTAGAGAGGTAACAATCACCACAGTTATCACAATAAGCACCACTATTATGAGGGTGCCAATGATGCACTTCCGTTTGCGTGTTGATTTTTCGGACACCATGGTTTCTATTGATTGTTCCGAAGCACAAAAGGGAAAACACAGTCTCTTTCTGTTTTCTTTGTTTGAACAATGTCTTTCTCACTTCTCTCTTCTCATGCAATTAATGTCCAAGTTCATTCGATTGATACTAAACCTATTGAAGAAATGTAGTCAGCCCTACTCCTCACTCCATCCTCTATAAAATAATCCCTAACTTTAAATCTTCTTAAACTGGGGTCTAGATTATCTTCTTTCTAAGGCCTAATATTTTCTTTGGCTATAGTTCAAGCTTCATCGTTAATGATGTTTGATCCAAGTATTTCGAGAACAAATTGCAAAATCTCCGCACAAATTTCTCCTAGTTCTTGCGCAGTAAGCTGTTGACCAAATGAAGGGAAAATAACCTGATTGAGAATCAGGAAACGCAATACACTCAGCTTTGGAGGATTTGGAACTTGCAGAGTTAGTTTTCCAAATACTTCTACGCCTGGGACCAACAACTGTATTTCAATCGTGAGGGTGTCCCCTTCGTAGCTCACCGTACCAGCTCCCAACCTCCCGGACTTTGCTGGGCTCTGCATTTGCAGCCAGGTACGTCCACTCAGGAGATGCGTATCTTCGAGACGTTATTCTTTCTCTTCTGGAACGTCTCAGACCATCCGGTCTTTCTTCAGTGTCACTTTGATCTGATTCAGATGTTTCAGGAATCGGAGTGAGATCTTTCTCAGATGCAAGCCGTATATTCTGCCTTTCTTTTCTTACTGGCCACTTTTCTGCTCTGGCATCTGTTCTCCTCTCTTCCTCTTGATCTGATCTTTCTGCAATAGACAGCTCACTTTGATCTGGGGCACAGCTCACTTCTGCAATATCATCTATTTCAGGATCTGGACTTAGTTCTGGAGCGTTCAGCTCTCGTCTTTCATGCTCACTTGGCTGTTCTGTTTCATCCAAAACTCTTACAGCTGGGCTTGTGCCTTCGTCGTTGTCGGTGGCAGGTCCACACACACTTCTCGGAACCTGGGGACTCTCTTCCTCCGCAGGCGCTTGAACTCGGCGGGTGTGGGAAGCGTGGATCCAATTCGGCTATCCTCCACACTTCACAGCGGTACTTGTGACCAATATCACCTGATAGGGTCCTCGCCAGCGAACTTCAAGACAACTCTTCCTTACGTGCTTACGAACGAGCACCCAGTCACCAGGATTAAGATCATGCAGCAGGTCTCTCGAGGTGGATGCAGTCGCAGCCTCGACCTGGTGGGATACAGAAGTAACCACATCAGCCAGTCCTCTACAATAATCCAACACTAAATCATCAGTGATGTTTATTAATGCTGTAGCTGGCACTATAGGCAAACGCATAGCTCTTCCGGTCAATATTTCGTGTGGAGAAAGCCCTGTTCTCCTATCAGTCTGACACCAGTTGCAGCAACGGATTTCAGACATCCGGGCAACGTAGAAGCTACAGGATCTAATGTAGCTGAAAAGTAGGCTACTGGTCTACCGGCACCCCCATGTGTCTGCACTAGGACTGCTAACGCACATCCCTCCTTTTCACAGCAAAAGAGCGAAAACGCTTTGTTATAATCCGGCATTCCGAGAGCTGGAGCACGACAGATACTTTCCTTCAGCTCACGGAAGGCTTTCAAGCACTCGTCATCCCATGCTACCGGATCACTAACATCCTTTTGAGTCAGTTTCAACAGAGGCTTTGCTTGCAAGGAAAAATTTGGGATCCACTGTCGACAATAGCCGACCATTCCCAAAAACATGCAGACTTCTTTTTGTGTTTTCGGAGTTCCCATTTGCAGAATCGCCTCTATGCGATCTGGTGACACCCTTCGTTTTCCTTTCTCAATCCGGTGATCTAAGTACTGAACTTCGGACAAACAATACTGCAATTTGTTTGGAGACACTTTGTGTCCATTCTCTGCCAAATGATTCAGCAGCGCCACAGTGTCAATCCTGCAAGCATCCTCAGTCTCTGAAGCGACCAAAAGGTCGTCTATATATTGCACTAAGACTGAGTTGTGAGCCATCACCAGTCCTTCAAGATTCTTTTTCAGACATTGACTAAAAATGGAGGGGTTTTCTGTATACCCCTGAGGGATTCTTTTCCATGTTAATACACGATCGTCCATCCTAAATGCAAATAAAAACTGACTTTCTTCATGCAATGGTATAGAGAAAAATGCGTGACACAAATCTATCACTGTAAACCAGTGGTTCCCAAACTTTTTGGACCCGCGGCTCCCTTGACCTATTGGCTATTGGCCGTGGCTCCCCATTATGTTACTTTTTTTCAGCAGGTGGGGGGATGTAAGCCCTGCCTATGGAGTACTTCAATTTTTCTCCCTGAAAATGACTGGGATGAAGCCAATGAAGGTAATATAATCATACGGCTTCCCTCTTGCCTGCAGGCCCCAAAGTGCCAGCAGTGTGGGCATTCACGGATGTTGGTGCTTCTAGGAGATCACCACTGCGAGGGTGATTAAAATACTCTGGGAGAGGTGTCAGAATCAAAGTACACCTTTTAGTAGATGCTAATGGAGATCGCTTTGATTTCAGATACAAAGGAGAGATTCGCCATCGAACATTATACACAAATTGCAGACTTCTATCACTGGCTGAGGGGGAGGGCGGGGAGGGGCCAGGGACTCAGGCCACAAGACAGATCTGTAGGTCAGAGATACCAACCCCAGGGGCAGGACGCAGGACTTGTGGTTTCTCACTACTTAGGCATAACCACTCTCTCTGCCCCAACGACAATCCTGGGATGGACAGTGTGAAACTTTCCGTGAGTGGCCAGGATTCTCATGAACCTTGAGATGTGGCTGGGAGTCAGCAGCATACATATGATATCATAAACCAGTGGAGTTTAGGACCACAGTGTGAGGAGTCATACAGGAGTTAAGCACCACTGGTGATAGCATGGAGTCTGGAGAAGCACCACAGACAGGTGGCAGTGGATTGAGAGTGAAGTGTCACCACCACAGTTATGGGGAAATAGTCGCAATGGTTTAAGAAGAGGTATGGGTGTTTGAGGATAGTATTAAGGAGTGTGGGGGGAGAGCAGAACTCTGGGGGACTCCACACTGCAGGCTAGTGAATGATGATATGAATGAAGGACAGATAGATGCCAACTAAGCAATCATCACAAAAGACTGCCAGTATGTTCTCAGTTAGCTCTGGCAGTGCCAGGCGGTGACCTAGCATGGGGGGTGAGATGCAGTCAAAGAGGTCAACCAATGCAGGAGAACCACGGTAAGAATACTGTCCTGGTCATTCTACAGATCCCACAAAATACATAGGATGCCAAAATAGAGCTCTAGTTGTGCCTGAATCCAGCCGAGGATCATCCACCTAATTGACAGATTGCACAATTGATTGCAACTGTGATGTCACCACCTCCTCTAACAGTTTTGTCATATAACGACCATTTGAAATTGGCCTAAAATGTCAATATATCTTTGAGGTCAAAGAAGGTGGGTGCACTTTGTATAGATTCACATCACAATAAAGTTGCACACAGCAATTCACAGAAGCTTCTTACAGGGTGCGGAAGTGCTAGGCGCTTCATGCTCCCTCTTGGAATGACAGTGCCCCTCTCTCCTCTCATGTCCCTTTAAAGTCCCCAATACTTGTTTTTAGGCCAGACAAGAGGTAACAGTAAAGTAACAAGCATGCAAACAAAAGCTGATCCCCTGTAACTCCTGATTTTATCACAAGCCTCATAATGTCATGACATGAGCTGAGAGCAATGTAACAAAAAGAGGAGTCTCTTGATTTCAGACCCCAGCCTGTCGCCTGATTCCTTCCTCGCTCTGCTTTGGTGTCCCTCCACATCCCCGGTCACGAGGATGGTAAAAAGAAAGGAACGCACCTGCGGAATCTGTGTGTCATAACATCTTTTGCAAAGGAGTGAGATCATTAGAACGGAAATATTTTGATTTTTTTCAGCAATTGTTAAGTTAAAAATAGGGACAGCTGAGAATGGACACAAAATAACTTGATCAATGCAAAGTGAAACCTCCAAACATACATTTGAATAAAGAGCAAACACACACAGAAAATCGATAATGGCAGTCTTTCTGTTATTTGAAACGATTATGGGCACAGGTAAATGTCAGACTATATTAATTGTCACAGTGTTGGTCCCACTTTGCCCAAGTCTTTTGCACAAGGCTATCCGTGTAGATCATGTAAAGTACGTTTGGCTGGAGGGCTGGGGACACATTCACTGTTAGGTCATTGTCCCGAGGGTACAATTAAGTTTAATTTATTTTCACTTCAAAGACTGTCAGGAAGCCGGGGCCGGTTGGATCAGTGAGAGAAATGTCACACAGCAAGTAGGAAGGGTGGTCCCTACCTCCAGGGTTAGTTACAGCGGTGAACTTAAAAGTAAACTTGATAAAACAAGGCAGGAGGAATCAGAGAGGATGTGACCGTCAGGAGATGATAGTGCGGTCACCAGCACCCCCGTGTCGTTGTTGAGAGAATGGGCTGCTATGGTAAAACACGATCTAAATATACTGCAATTATATAATTTTTGCGCATCTGTTTGCGGCGCCCCTAGCTAGTTCTGACGGCGCACCGGGGTGCCGCGGCGCACACATTGGGAACCACTGCTGTAAACCATTCTGCTTTGCATGGTATCTGGAATAGAATAACAGCTGGATTCGGTACCACAGGACAACATGGGATCACAATTTCATTAACCCGACGCAGATCCTGCACTATTCTGTACTTGCCACTTGGCTTCTGCAGTCCAATGATAGGCGAGTTGCAGGGACTTCCTCTTATCTCCTTAAGAATACCTTGGGCAATCATAGTCTCAATCACAGGTCTTATGCCGGCCACAGTTTCTGGAGTCAACTTATATTGTGGCGTTCGTGGGAATTCAGCATTGGGTTTGACCTGTATCTTAACTGGCTCAACCCCTCTCATCAGACCCACATCCTCGCCCGTGAAATCCCACACTTTCGGATCAACTGAGTCTCTCAAGTCATGTGGCAATTCTGCTGTTGTGAGCATCACAAACATTTCTGCACACAGACTCATGTTAGCCATTTTGAAATCAGCATCGTCATCACATGTTTGCAATTCCACACCTCTCGGAGTGCACAACATAGTACAATTGAGCTTGCACCGAAGGTCTCGTCCCAAAAGACAGACCGGACTCGAATTGCACACTACAAATTGATGTCTATCCCGAAATGGTCCTATTCTCATGGGTAATTCGTCTGTCAATGGATTGGTCATTTTCTGATTACTAACCCCCACTGCTTAAATCGATCGTCCCGAAAGGGTTAAATTTGGGACTACTTCAGTTCTCACTGTGGAACGAGCAGCTCCAGGGTCTAATAAGAAAGTAACAGGATATCCATTCACGTCTGCATCTACAAACGGTCCACTCTGATCTACTTCTAGAATCTCATCTAAATTGCATTCCTCGTGCACCCCCGCTCTGGCCCTCCTGTGAATCTTTATGTTTATCAAATCGGTCTTGTATTTCAAAATAAGGTATCTGATGGTATAACTGATTATGCATGGGTATCCTAGGGGGTTGAGGTACTTGTACTTGCGGCTCATATCCTCCTCCATACATAGACCTTGGTCTTGTCACAGTATTGACAGCCTCAGTCAACTGTCCCTCTCCTTCCATCTGTATCTGATTTGCTGGATTTGATCTACACTCGCGCTTCCAATGCCCGATTTTGTGACAATAATGACAGGCAGTGACTCTTTTCTGTTGAGCCACCCAGTCACTTGTACCTGAATCCATTCCTCTTCCTCTACTCTGACCAGGTTGGGTTACCATCTGTTGTCCCATTCCTCTTCCACCTCCTATACCTCTACCTTGACCTCCTCCAAACCCTTGCATCGTATCAGCGTTTCTCAACTGCACCAACATCAACTTATCCTTTAATTTCTTCTGTGCCGATTCCACTTGATCACTACAATACTTAGCATAACGCAGAATCTCGTCCACCGACTTATTCTGCCAACATATCAAGTGCTGCTGTATCACCAGGCTAATGTCGGATTTCAATCCCAAAACAAACTTCGAGACAAACTGTCCCATATCTTTCTGTTCAATTGTATCTAACCCACTATGCTGCTTAAAAGCCAACAACAATCGTTCGTAATATTCATGTACTGATTCCTTAGAGTCTTGGGTGGTGCGATCAATCTTCAACCAATCAACAGTTTGAGGAGCTACCTTCGATTGCAACCATGTAATCACTTGCTCGTATTTTCTCATTACATCAGGTGAAGGACCATGAGTCACTGAATCTCTAGGTGGCTCTACAGTAGGCCACTCAATGGCAATCTTACATGCTGCCCACAAATCCGCCGGTACTACGATATCAAACAAGGTGTTCAAATCAATCCACAATACCTTCGAAATCTTTACAAACCTGTCTATTTGCTTGTACCACTCAGCAGGTTTTTCCCTCAGCCGAGGAAAATCATTCGTAAATCCTGCTAAATCACCCCTGCTCCATGGCACATGTACATACCCCCATTCTGTACCTCCCTGAGGGGGAAATTTCCTGCAGCTCCCGTCCCTCCACCCGGAGGCGGAGTATTCCCTATTCCAGTCTGGAAGCTTTTCTTTTTGGCCCATTTTTCTTTCCATTTATCTAAATCTTTCCATGTCCGCATCCCCATCACTAGTTCTCTAATTTGTGCTTTCAATCCACTCGTTCGCTTCTCTTCCAAATCCTTATCTGTGTAATTTAATCTGCAAGACCCCTGTGTCAGCTTAGTCTTTGACAAATCAACCTCATATCTTTGTGCCAAAAGCAACAAGGCATCATAAGCTCGTTTGGCCTTTCTTGTCATGTCCTTTGCTACGAACAATAGTTTGCTTGAGTCATACGTATCAATTTTGATCAGGGGTAGATTACCTTTAATCACCTCATCTAGCTCTGCCTTTAATCGTACCACATCTAACATTGGCACCTTTATTGCGCTTTTTAACACTTTTTGAATCTCCTCGTTTCGTGTATCTTCCCTGTCACAACTTTGTGTTCTCCTAGGAACGGCACCCTCTTCTGTCTTTGAAACAGGACGTCTCTCTCTTTCACAACTTCGACTTCTCCAATGGTCACCTGCACAAATCACCTGTGGCCCAAACAGTACTTTAGGCGCTTCTTGTCTCTTGCTTATCTCTTCCCTCGGCATCATTGATTCTCTCACTGGTTGAACCAACATTCGAAGGTCAGACCTAGAATTCGCAAGAGCACCTGTCCGTCCTCGTTCTACCCCACTATCTATTCTTGAGGGATCAGCTGTAGCTGGCTGTGGAGTACTAGATTCGACTGGTATTCGACAGAAATCTGTCCCACTCATTGCAAGGCTCCCTCCAGACATTGTCTCTTCCCCTTCACTTATGTGCTGAGGACTGTCCTCAGTTCTTTCTCTAGGAGTATATATCGGAACCACTGGCCCTATTGTGACTGGTACCGACAAAGCATCTGCCAACTGCATGTTTCCTACAGGTGGTTCTGGATCACTGTTTGAATACCTTCTTCCTCCTGACCCTCCCGGAATGCGTACCATTGTAATATTGCCTCTTACTCCTGCCGTTTGTTCCTCTGAACCCAGTTGTCCCACACTTAAAAGCTCTTCTGATGGGCGCGACCTCTCTATCTCTGATTTAGAGTCGCACAGTGGAGGACGCTCTGCTAGCAATCTGTCAAGGAAGCTGTCATCTGTATCACTGTCCTCCTCTGTCTTCTTTTTCCCTTCAGCCCCCTCTCCTACTGTAAGAAGTGGGTACAAACGTTCTCCCTCTATAGTATCTACTCTCCATCTCTTCAACTGAGCATCCCATCTAGCATCATGATATGCCTTCATTGCTTTTCTCATCCTCCCATGTGAAGCCTCTCTCTTTTTTACTAGAGCTGCTCTCATCCATGCATCTAATGCCTCAAATTGTGTGGGTCTAGGGGGAGGTTTCAATGCATTCATCACCCCCCTCAGCTGGGTCAGCACCTCCATACGAAAAGACCCATAACGAGGGAAAGCCAATTCACCCTCTTTCTCTGTAATTTTATGCCAATTCTGAAGCCCCACGATAGTATGAAGTCCTACATTCGTTGCCATGTAATGTGCCGGTGTGTCCTCTGGCGGGGCTTCTTCCCCTACCCGAGTCACTACCCCTGGGTCGCCTCTACACAAATCTCGCAATACCCTAAAGCATCTCATTGTAAAATCGATCAATTGCAAGCCCAAAATACACTATTCCACTGCAAAACGAACTTCCACCAATCCCAGCGCGGCGTTACCCCCACCAACCTATCACAGCGCGGCGCACCCTGACGTCACTTCTCACTCCTTGCAGCGGCTCACCCGCCTTTACAATTTCACCGCAAACTCTCATACACACATTTGTAACACAAGTAACTGTATAACCAAAAGTTATTCAACCAAGTAACTGTTCCTACACAATTACAATAACTTACAGTCACATAAACAAGTAATTGTCTGTTACTGAAGATCGATAGAACACTCTCACAAGAACATTCAGCAGTAGTGACCCCGACCTGCGTTGGTCACTCAATCGCTATAGTCCACCCCGGTACCTGAGGCTTTCTACCACGACCTCCTCCTCATTCACACAAAGGTCCCTAACACAAGTGGATTTTTTTTTTTTAACTCTTTTTATTGAAAAAATAGGCATGTAAACAATTAGAACACAGCATTGTTCAGGTAGTCAGTAACACTCATCACAGTGCGATATCTAAAGCCCATTGTCACAATACAATATAGATGTCATCGGGAGTGCCGTACTATCAAATCTTCAGCATCAGTATCGTCTCGGCTCCTTGGTGTTTCACATATATCCCCCCAGAATGTGTTCCATGGCCCCCATATGTGCGACCACTTCTTCGGACATCCCCTGGAGACATAAATGGGTATCTCTGTCGCCATACACCAGTCCATATCTCTGGCCCAATCAGCGATCCGAGGTGGGTTCGGAGCCCTCCACAGTCGTGCAATATTCTGCTTGGCCACCATGAAACCCAAAGTGACCCAAATTCGTTCCTTGGCATTAAGGTCAGTAGGGTCCCATATGTTCAACAAAATCAATTTGATGTTGCATTGTATCTGTTGTCCCAATACCTCCTCCATCATGAGTACCACCCCCTCCCAGTATTTCTGAATTGTCGCACATTCCCAGAGAGTATGGATAAAGGTGCCCTCTTGCCCACATTGTCGTGCACAGCCACTATCTTGGGCGTAGCCCATATGGCCCAATGAGGGTCCCGACAGATATGTCCTATGGAGGATCTTTAGTTGGACCAATCGGAGTCTAGAGGAAATGGCAATCTCACGGGGAGAAGCAACCGCAGCCCGCCACTCATCATCCTCCAAACCAGCTACATCATGGTCCCATTTACCTCTCAGGCGGGTCAGGGGATCAGTCATGTTGTTAATAAGTTTCTTATATATAAGAGATATGGCTTTTTCGGGCAAGTCGCCATCTAGGACCCTGTCCTCCAGAGGGGAGGAATCAGGGAGGACAGTACCTTTTGGGAGAACAGCGAGCAAGGCGTGCCTAATTTAGAGATATCGAAACTGTTCGGAGTTGGCCATTTCGTAGTCTTGCTGTAATCGGGAAAAGGGTATGACTTCGCCCGATTTCCAAAGGTCCCCCACTCTGGAAATACCAATGATATCCCATTTATCGAAACCCAGGGAACGAGACAGCCGACCCAGCTGGTCACAATGTCAGAGCGGCGTAGCTTCAGTGAGTTTGCCCTCCCAACACAGGCTTCTAGTAGCGTCCTTCCAGACTTGCACGGCATGTTTGGTCGGGCCGGACAAGACAGGTTTCAGAGACTTCGTGTACAACGCTCCCTCAAAACTACCCCCCGGGAGGAGCCAACGGTCGATCCGAAAAGCCGGGTCATCTTGCCGTCTATAACTGCATTGATTGATGGCAGCAAGCTGTGAGGCCCAATAATATCTTTTCATGTCTGGGAGCCCGATGCCCCCATCAAACCACCCCAGTGTAAGTTTATGGGTAGCGATGCAGGGGTGTTTACCCTCCCATAGCAGATCTCGCACGGTACTTTCAAGTTCCCTAAAGTACGATGCCGCGACCGGAAGAGGTGTATTCTGTAGCGCATACAAGAGTCGGGGGAGGGACATCATCTTAAACAGGGCCGCACGTCCCAGGAGAGTTAAGGGGAGCGATTTCCAGTGCTGGACATCAGATTTGAGACGTACCAATGGGGGCCGAAGGTTAGTGTCATAGAATCGAGATAAGTCTTTGGATACCCAGATTCCCAGATACTTAAAGACTTCCACGGCCTCCGTCAGCTGGCAACCCCGAGGAAGCCGAGGCCGCTGCCCACTAAGAACGTAGAGCACCGATTTGGACCACTTGATCATATATCCTGAGAACCTACCAAAAACTTGGAATATGTCCATTACCACATTAAGAGACGCTGCCGGGGAGGCCAAATAAAGCAGGATGTCGTCCGCGTATAGTGATATGCGGTCCTCCCACCCATATGTCCATTTGAGGCCCCTGATGGCGGGGGCTTGACGGATCCACGCCGCCAGAGGTTCCAAGGCTAAGGCGAAGAGGAGCGGTGACAGGGGGCAGCCTTGCCTGGTGCCCCTACCAAGAGAAAAGATAGGGGATTTCCGGTTGTTGACGACCACCTGTGCCAACGGTTGACAATATAGAAGGCGCACCCATTTAATAAATTCCGAGCCAAATCCTAGTTTGTGAAGCACAGCAAACATGTAGGGCCATTCAATAGTGTCAAAAGCTGAGGCGGCGTCCAGGGATACCACCACGGCATCTTCTCTGATCGTATCCGCCCTGCAAAGTACTCCGTGTAGTCGACGGAGCTTAAGAGATGTATTTCTCGCCGGCATAAACCTGGACTGGTCCGGGTGTATCAGGCGGGTAAGGACTTGTAACAGACGAGTGGCAAGGACTTTCGCAAGGATTTTGGCTTCGCAATTAAGCAACGAGATGGGCCTATATGAAGAACATAGGTCAGCGGGCTTACCCGCTTTGTGGATGACAATGATGTTAGCTAGTCTATGATCCTCGGGAAGGACCCCTATCTCTTTACTTTCTCGATACATGTCTGTGAGAAAAGGGGCGGTCATGTTCGCCGTTATCTTAAATAATTCTATGGGGATCCCATTGGGGCCCGACGCTTTCCCCCCGCGCAGATCATGCATGGCTTTCTCCACTTCAGTTACTGTGATGTCTTGATCCAGGTCGGAGCACTCCTCTGTGGTAAGAACTGGCATTCGAATATCACGTAGGAGAGATGAAGCCTCCTCCTCTGAGTAGGTCGTGCGGGAGGTATACAGGGAGTGGTAGTATCTACCAAATGCATCCGCAATGTCTTGCGGAGCAGTTATATGGGAATGTGGGTCAGTGGCAATTTCACCCACATCGCGCCATGCCCCATCTCTACGGTCTAACCAGGCCAGTAACTTGCCTGCTTTATCGCCCACGTCATAGATCCTGCTAAGAGTAGCCCTATATTGTGCCTTGGCCGCGTCTGTGGCTAGGTCAGAGAACTCTTTGATCTTAATACGGAGCCTCTGATGCACTTCCTCCGAGTCCTGCAATCGGACTGCACGTTCCAGATCTAGGATCTTGCCCTCTAAACGTACCATACCAGCTGTCCTCTCTTTGCGCTGCCCAGCAATTTGTCCCAACACAACCCCCCGAATAACAGTCTTATAGGCTTCCCAAAGTGTAACGGATGAGCTAACCGATCCCAAGTTTTCTTGAAATACAGGTCAGATTCACTCAGAACCTTCTCCCTGACGGAGGGGGTCGTGAGATACCATGAGTTAATCGGCGCCACTCGGCCGATCGTGGGTTCCCCTACTTCCACCCTGCACTGAACAGGAGAATGATCCGAAATCCCCCTAGCCAAGTGTTGTATATCTTTGACAGTGTGGAGGTGGTGTGTGAGTGTGAGCACGTAGTCTATACATGACATGCTACGATGGGGACCCGAAAGATGTGTGTATTGGAGCTGCCTGGGGTGCAGGCATCTCCAAACATCCACAAGGCCCATAGCACCCAAAAAAACTATGGATTCATTTGCGAGAGAGCGGCAGGTCTTTTTGGGGCCAGCGGTCCAGGGTGTCAGAGACGATGGAGTTAAAATCGCCCCCGATCAATAATCTCCCATCCGGCAGGCCCAGGAGAAGATCGCCGAGATCAATAAAGGCTTGTGTATGTAGGCCTGGTGGAATGTACACTGAGACCAAATTGAGGGTGGTTCCCTCCCAAATCCCAGAAAGAGCTACGAATCTACCCAGTGGGTCCGTACGGACCACGTTCACAGTCAAGGGGAACGATTTACGGACTAGGATGCCCACCCCCCGGGAACCAGAACCAAAAGCAGAGTGAGCTGCCAACTGGAAACCCCACAGTGACAGGGCCTTACAACCATTACCCAACAAGTGGGTCTCCTGTAGGAGAACGACATCTGGCTAGTGCCTTTTCAGGAATTGGAGAACCACCCCTCTCTTGATTCTGTCCCCTAGTCCATTTACATTCCAGGAGAGCAAGTTGAGTTTCTGTCTATTCATAGTACCCATCACTCGGTTTTAAAGAAGTGAGGAGATCCAGAGAAAAGCATGTCAAGGGGCAGAAGGGGAGAGACTCCGATACATCCCTTAGCACTATCATCAATGAGAACATCACGAACACCGAACCCGCTGTTACATGCACCTGAGACCAATCAAATATGTCATGCCTAAAAAAGAACAATACCATAACACAAACACAAATACAACCCCCCCACCCACCCCACAGACCCGAAAAACATTCCCCCGAACCCCCCTCCCTGCTCGGCGGTGACAAAACCTCCCGCCCCCCAAACTAGCAGAGTGCCTATCGCCCACCCTCCCAAAGACTTAAGGGTTCGTGTAGCCTAACCGAGCACCCGTCCCTGAAAAATTGTCAGACAATAATCACAATAACATAACTTGATATGCTAAGAGCAACAGCAGGGACCTGAAATACACCTGATAACGCCCACATGAGTGGCAGGGGATCAAGCAAGTCGTGAAGAGACCAGTTCGACAAAGTTATCTATAAAAGTCTGACTCAATATGAAAAGAAGTCTGGTGCATTTGGAGGAGTCGACACTATACTCACAGCCCTCAGTCAATGATGAACCCTTCCACCCCCAAAGGGGGAAACTTACAGACCAGTTATACGATGCCACCCGCCTCTTCATCCAGGGCTTGTGGGGGCGAGCCGCTGCCAGAGACCCGGGCGTCTCCGTCCATCCTCACACCTCGGGTATGGTTGTTTTGGCGGCCCGCCGTACGCCAACCATCCAGCCAGTTCCAGACCTCCTCTGGGGTGGTAAAGAACCAGGATTTCCCCTCCGATTCCACCCTCAGTTTGGCGGGAAACATCATAGCATATTTCAATTTCTTGTCACGAAGCGCATTTTTCACTTCCAGGAAGCTGCGTCTTTGTCGCTGTACCTTGAGGGTGAAGTCCGGGAAGAAAGTGATGTGGCTATTCTGATACTCCACCGGCGGGGCTGAGCGGGCACTCTGCAGGATAACATCCCTGTCATGGAAATTGAAGATCCTGGCAAGAAGTGGTCGTGGGGGAGCTCCAGGTCTCGGCCAGCCACCCGGCACCCGGTGCGCCCGTTCCACCGAAAAGAAGTTGGAGAGCCCCTTCAGCTTAAGGTAAGTGGTGATCAGTTCTTCCACGAAGAGGTCCGCCGATGGTCCTTCCGCTCACTCCAGCACCCCAATTATTCGGACGTTATTGCGTCTGGAGCGCCCCTCGTAGTCGTCCAACTGCGCTTCTAATTTCGTGGCGTGTGTCTGCATTTCTTCCATCTTCCTCTGTAGTGTGGAAGTGTCCTCAACCAGAGAGTTCACTTTAATTTCAACGTCATTCAATCGCGAATTCATCGAGCGCATATCTGCCCGAATAAGGCAGTGGATACCGTGTCAATGCGCGTTTCCAATGACGTGCGGACGGTTGTGATGGCTTCAAGGATATCCTGCAGCGTCAGCTCCTTCTGTTTCCCACCAGGCTCGGATTTGTCCATTGCGGTCGATCCTCCTTTGGGGC
The DNA here is from genome assembly GCA_963921515.1 of Calotriton arnoldi. NCBI lineage: Eukaryota > Metazoa > Chordata > Amphibia > Caudata > Salamandridae > Calotriton > Calotriton arnoldi. The sequence continues at coordinate 684,307 of CAWUFW010009846.1, forward strand.
TTGCTCCGGGGCCCCCCTCCCATGCGTATTTTGTTAATTTGGCCTGGAGGGCTGATTTCGAGCTGCGGCCCCCTGCCATGGTGTATACGGGTCCCGCCGGACGCGGTGCAAGTCCAGTAGGGCCAGAAGGTTGGGTCCTATGGGAGCCAGGCGGCTACGTGCGGATCTCTTATGGTGGGGCCCGATATAACAGGGTTCCGCTGAGCTCTGCGAGCCCAGCGCCAGCGTCATGGTGTGGCCCCACACAGGCAGAAATAAAGGGCGTTATATGCGAGGCCAGCGCCACCGCACACAGACCCCCCGGGCAGCGGGGCCCGCCTCACCCCAGCAGTGCAGCGTTGATATCTGCCTCGGGTGCAATATGGCCACCAGACGCCTCAGGCACCACTCCCAGTCACCAATAGGCCAAGTCCGATCTGCGGCGTAGGCCGCTGCCCACAGACCCAGCTATGCGGTCTCCCGCTGGGCCCTTCGCAGCGGGAACAGCATCACAAGAGGTCTAAAGCTGTGGGGCAAAGTGGGCGCTGCACCGGGGTTCGCTGCAGGCAGCGTAGGGCAGGGCTCTGGTCTACCCCTCCAGGTGCGGTGTTCCGCCCTCAGCGGGCCGCCTCACTCGGTTCCAGGCCCCGTCACTGCCGAGTCTCCTCACCTGCAACCAAGATTTGAGTGGCGAAATTCAGTGCAGGTCTTTAATTCCGCTCCCTGGCGGGCACACAGCACTGGTCCAGACAGCAAAGTCCCCGATGGTGGGCTGGGCCGCGGGCGCCGGCCGCGATGCAGGGAGGCCTAGGCTCCGGTGCGAGCAGATGTCTCCGGCGGTAGGCATCGGCGGTCCGAGCGTCGGAACCGCCGGTCAGATCAGGCCGAGACCGGGCTCCCCGTTCCCTGGGGATTACGCTGTGCTCTGGCATGTAATTATGCCGTCATACGAATATTGGATAGGCGGATGATTGCAGGAACGGGCGCGCTCAGACAGAGCCGCCTCAAGAAGCGGCCATTACACTCGGCGGTTGGCCACGCCCCCACTTTGCATGAAGTGCATTGTTGATAGCGCTTCACAACACCCACATTTAATCAGACAATTACAATACAAAACTATCCCGGGATCTTGGACTTCTCTTGAGTCCGCTCACCAAAACTTAAACCAAAAACCACATTCACTCAACATACATCCCAACTCCGCAAGACATCACCCACTTACTCATTACCCCAATCTAACACCACAATGCCTTTCATACTCACGCCACCACTGTTTCCGCCGCACCATCAACGTCCGCCAGTCTCCGATCTCCTCCGCTCCACTTCAGGGCTCACCGACCTTCCGACCTTCGACCCTACTCCTAAGTACTCCCTCACCTTAGAGGCAAACCACTTTAAAGGTAAACCATCCTCTGCTACCATTTGATTATGCTAACTTGCACACCTACGTTCCCTACTAAGTATAGCGTAAGCGATCGATCTTTTCTTTACCTAAAGTGGTTGAGGGGAAGAAAACAACTCAAACAGATATTAACAATGTCGTCATGCCTGAAAAGATCACTGACTCCAAAGTGCAGTTTGAATATTTATTATAAGGCCAAAAACAATTGGATGTAAATACATCTCAATAGCAAAGTATAGAGGTACAGAAAAATTAATACAGAGCCGATTTTGCGGATATAAGTAATTCTGCCCAAAAGACAAATGATTATAAATTCCAAAATTACAATGCAACACAAAATAGATGCAATATTCAGCTCCCGACTCATTGAAAGAAATCAAAATCTTTCCCTACACTACTCTATATGAGGGCCCTTCCTGTCTCTCTTCTATCGTTCCCCAATGGTGTCAGCATGTGTGACTTCCTAAGAAGTACTCACGTCAAATGGGTCGTTTAGCTTAAGGCTATGGAGCTCGCTCTAAAATGCTCCTTCTTCTCCGAAAGCTAGCAGAAGTCTGGTCTCTGTCCCTGCGCATCATACAAAAAGATGGGATTCAACCAACATTGCGTCACTGTTTCTTAAAATTTTCCATTAGACCTCTATGCAGTAGCTGGTTCTCTTTTTAATTAATGATATCTTTTTCCAGTGGCCTTGGCTTCCAGACAGACCCGATACGCAAGGCATCCTCCCTTCTCGCTTCCAGCTATCTTCAAAGACATTCCGGATCTCTCCTTAACTCTGAAAATAACGATGTGTATTCTTGCACCTGCAACAGGGTGAGAACATTCGAACTTCGAACACAACAATCATTTAATTATTTATTTCTCGAGAGCAAGAAGAATCACACATTAACTTTGGGCCTATATTTCAGCCAACTTAAACTAATCACCATTACGATATATAAAATAATATTGTCCTGCACATTATGCATGGAGGAATCATAATACATACAAAATTCTACTTAAATGCGTTCACTAGTTTCAACATTAAACGATTCAATTAAATATTTCTTAATAATCAAAAACACTGCAAACAATATGAATACATGAGAGTGCGTTTAACCATGTGTATAGTGCACTCATACAAATAGAGTGCTATCAGCGCTCTATCAACACTCATGGCTCAGCAGCTCCTCCTCCTACAATACATTGAACTGTTTCTGTGCACTGGAGTCACTCCCCACCATGCAGCACACAACACACTATGCTGCCACCTGCAGCCTGTCCAGTCACAGTGCAGGTTGGGGCGCTGTAAAAAATGGCCTGCATCACCAAAGAACTTGTTTGTGGCACCAAAAAACCCACTCATATAGACACTAAAAAAATTAGCTGGCAGCACCATAATACTCGAAAGGTTAGAGCAATTCTGACAAATGGCACCTCCTGTACTTGGCACCCAGTGCGGTGGCATCACTCGCACTGCCCCAAATCTGGTACTGTATGGACCATACCAAAACTTGCAGTGAGCTCAAAGGCAGCCATTGCTTTTCATTGTTTGGCTTTCTTATCACTCTCATTAACTTGCTCCTTCTTCAACGGCTTTCCTTTCTTTTCTCGTGTTTGTTCCTCCCCTGGTGCATAGCTTCTTTTGATTAAAATCTTTCTAACAGCAAATGGAAAATAAGAGAAATTCGCACGGCTGTGGTAAGCGATTAAATCATCAGATTGGAAGAGTATGTATTATACAAGCACATTCCACAATGGTGACTTTTTAGGAAAGGCACCCAAGAGGCAACTTAATTGTTAAACATTGGTTTATTTAATGATAAATCATATGCATTAGATGAAGAACATACACAAACAAAGGGGCATAGTGTCCAGCATGTAATGTTCAGAAGGTTACTTCCAAGGATGGAGAAGGAAATGAAAGTTGGTGCTCATGTGAGAGGGAAGGAAAGATGAAGATAATCAAAAACATTTGGAAGAGAACAGTTCAAAACCACTGAAAAGCGATGGCTCTGGCTATGATTCCCAATGTGGCCAGTATCCCTACTGTAGTAGGCCTGCCACAAAATTAAATTGCAAAACACGTTTCAAAAGTTATTCTTCAGTTAGATGCACAGTGCAATTTCATCTGTGATTGGGGTTGAGGGGGGATAAACGTTGAGTGCAGGCCCAATTAGTAAATGTCGACGTTTCAACCCTATTGCAAAAGGGTGAGTGGACTCCTCTGCTGCGGGTCTTCCTCAGGACAGGGGGATGGGAACCTAGGGAGTAGCCATAAAATCAATATGGGTGCCTTTTCCAAAAACCAAAATAAAGTGGCGACCAGCCGCCATGAGTACTGACCTATGTTTAGTCGTGTCATGTACGACGCCCCCGAATGGTGGGTAATCTGTAAATGGAATGTGCAACCATGAGTCTCTCATAAGGTCAGAGTCAAGAGTTAAGCAATCAGTACAAATAAAAAGGCACTATCGCACTCACCCGAGAATGGTTGTAGTGCGATGGAATCAAAGACTCTGCTGCCAGTCAAACCGTACTGCGACAAGGGGGAATTAATCCCTGCAGCTCTAAAAACAAACATAACCTTAAAGTAAGGACTGGTGTAAAACGCCAAAGAGCCTTACATCACTAAAGACATTGTGCGCCGACACCAACAAAACAAAACATCCAACTCACCCGCTGTTGAGCAACGCGTCGTTAGACCTCCAATTTAATTGATACCGGGATTGGGTTAAATCTGAAAGACAGACCGGTGGCACAGAATAAGTCGTTGCACACGGCTTAACAAACAACCCCCAAAGATGGATAGTTGACATGGACGGGCAATTACCTCAATGTAATCCTAAGCGGAGACCATCCGCATCCGTCTGTGTCTCCGACAGAAAAGGACGACATGTAGCCTGACTCGGCTATTTAAAGCCGAGACGCCGGAGCTCAGCGTGCACGCTGCTGGCAGGCACGCGCTGTGCCAGCTAACGTGTACCGATCGGCATCGGAAAAAGACTGTAATCACCAAGAGGCCCGGCTGGGCTCGTCGGTGGCTGAAGACAGACTCGGGTACTGCGGAGGCATGTAGGAGATATACAATGCCAGCATGGTGCAATTAAATTGGATAATACAACAGTGAAAATCACAAAACAAAATGTAACAATATACAGTGAATTAAACTAACAAGCTATGACATAACAAACCGATCTGCTGTAGTGTATATTGTTAGACATATTGCCAGCGCTCGTCCAAGGATTTATCATCACAATACATCGTGTGTAATATATACATACAGTAGTAGAGATATGGGTCATGACACAGCGCAATTGGAACATAATGAATACATTGTCAGGTAGTACATTTATGGCTGCCTCTATTGGCTCATGAGTTAAGGCAGTGCATATAGGATGCTGGGATAACACACACATCATATTTTAAGGTTGTACACAGGTAAAAAAGCACAAGTGCGATTGTAAAAGGAATAAAATATTTACACAATCAAGTACACATCTCATGGGATAAACTCAATTAGCCATTGTTTAATGAGGCGATTTGCCTAGTAATTTCCTCATATTCATTCAGGCCCTTGTGTACGGTGTCAAAGATGTGTATCCATTTACACTCCCTAGTGTTCAAAATGTTGGTGAAATTACCTCCACATGGGTTAGTTGTAACCTTTTCAATCACCCACCACCTCAGACTCTCAGCCGAGTGTCTGAAGGTTTCAAAATGTTCCACTAGGGGTGCACCCTGGACCTTACAGCGTATCCTACTGCAATGCTGTAGGATACGTGCTTTTACTTTTTGTACCGTTTGGCCGTTGTACATAAAGTCACAGGGGCAAACAATGGCATAAATTACACCAACCAAATAGCAATTAGTATGTTGTTGCATGGTATGAGTGTGGTTGTTATAGGTACATTTTTTAAGTTCTCTGGTCAGAGGGCAAGCTTTGCACAGTCCACATTTGAAATGCCCTAGGACGGGTGGAATGTTCCAAAGTGTAGTCTGGCTCTCCCTTGGTTTACTGGGGAGTAATGATTTAACAACATAATCCCACACATTCCTGCCTTTTTTGAATGCATGCATGGGTGGTTCTGCGATGCCAATCTCGTCAGCCACCATGTGCCAATGGTGGTTGATGATCTTTTTAACCTCATTGCTCCTGGTGCTACACGTAGTAACGCATACAAGTCTTTCACGCTCTGATTGCCTGGTTGGTTTTGGCTCCAGTAGAAACTCCCTGTGGCAAAACCATGCCCGTTTCCGGGCTTTCTTCAGGAGACTCCTTGGATACCCCCTATCAGCCAGGCGTTCTAAAAGATCAGCTGATTCCTCAAAGAAATCCTCTTTCCGGCTACAGTTCCTACGTACCCTCAGGAACTGACCATAGGGTAGGTTGTCCCTGAGGTTACGTGGATGATGACTAGAGTAGCGTAGGAGGGTATTCCTTTCACTTAACTTTCTGTATAGTGAGGTATGCAATTTTCCCTCCTCCTCTCTGATCGAAATGTCCAGAAAGTTAATTTCTCTATTGCTGAAGTCAAGGGAAAACTGAATGTCCCGTGACTGAGTGTTAAGCCAATTATGGAAAACCGAGAGCTGTTGTTCATTCCCGTTCCATATCATCAGGACATCGTCGATGTACCGAAGCCATAGTGTAATACATTCTCTGTGGAGGTTGATCTCGTTAAGGACATACGTGTGTTCGTAAGAGTCCATGAAAATTATGGCTAGATCCGGGGCAAAGCTGGCCCCCATAGCCACACCCTTAGTTTGTTCATAGAAGGCGCCTTCAAAGTAGAAGAAATTTCTAGTCATGGCGATCTCCAGAAGATTAATTATAAAGTCGGTGGGTACTTGGCACGTCCTTGGTTGTTTTTCCAATACCATTCTAATGGTGTCAAGTGCAGCTGGTTGGGGGATGTTAGTATACAATGATGTTATGTCCATGGTGACCAGGATGTCCTCTCTGTGGTTAAAGGGACGCTCATCTACTAACTGTATGGTCTGCATAGTATCCCTCAAATACGCTGTAGTTTTTTCCGCAATTTGTTTCAGGAAGACGTCTATGTATTTACACAGGGGCTCTAGTACTGACACGCACCCTGAAATGATGGTTCTCCCTGGAGGATTGGTCAACCGTTTGTGCACCTTGGGGAGCGTATAGATCGTGGGCATTCTTGGTTGCACATTATTAAGGTAATCATACTCATGTTTTGAGAGGAAACCGTCATTAAGTCCACTTTCAGTGATCTGTCTTATGATTCCTGCTAACTCTTTAGTCGGGTCCGTCCTCAACTTGGTATAGTTTCCCTCGACTCCTAGTTGCGTGAAAATCTCTGCTTTATAGTCTTCCCTGCTCTGGATGACAATCGCCCCACCCTTATCAGCGGGTTTGATCACTATGTCAGTATTATTTCTAAGTGATGCAGGCACAACCTATGTGGACCCGAGGCAGGGGCAGGGCGAAGAAGCAGGTGCAGTTTCGTCAGGAAACACATGGAGAAATCAAAACCAGACAACAACACTACAGGTGGTGACCCCACCCCCTCCCGTAAGACATGACAGTCCATTGATTAACTTGTCGGACTATGTCCTCAAACCAGAAGAAAAAAGGATGCTGGAAAAAGGTTTATCCTTTGTACCCACGTCTCTGCCCAAAACCTTTAATCTGAAAATTGAGTTACATCATTTTTTCAGAAAGGTCCGCCTTAAACATTATTTCAATAAGGTCCCCTACAAACCTACCTTTTCCAATACAGGATTACGACCACCGTCCACTTTTACCCCCCTACCCCAATTGATGTCACATAGGATCTTAGCTTACGAACAGGTGGTCATGAGAGACATCAACAAACTCCTTACTGAGAGACAGTACGTTAAGTACAATACCACCAGACAGGAGCGGCAGGCACTTGAATCACTTAGAAATAATACTGACATAGTGATCAAACCCGCTGATAAGGGTGGGGCGATTATCATCCAGAGCAGGGAGGACTATAAAGCAGAGATTTTCACGCAACTAGGAGTCGAGGGAAACTATACCAAGTTGTGGACGGACCCGACTAAAGAGTTAGCAGGAATCATAAGACAGATCACTGAAAGTGGACTTAATGACGGTTTCCTCTCAAAACATGAGTATGATTACCTTAATAATGTGCAACCGAGAATGCCCACGATCTATACGCTCCCCAAGGTGCACAAACGGTTGACCAATCCTCCAGGGAGACCCATCATTTCAGGGTGCGGGTCAGTACTAGAGCCCCTGTGTAAATACATAGACGTCTTCCTGAAACCAATTGCAGAAAAAACTACAGCGTATTTGAGGGATACTATGCAGACCATACAGTTAGTAGATGAGCGTCCCTTTAACCACAGAGAGGACATCCTGGTCACCATGGACATAACATCATTGTATACTAACATCCCCCAACCAGCTGCACTTGACACCATTAGAATGGTATTGGAAAAACGACCAAGGCAGTGCGAAGTACCCACCGACTTTATAATCAATCTTCTGGAGATCGCCATGACTAGAAATTTCTTCTACTTTGAAGGCGACTTCTATGTACAAGCTAAGGGTGTGGCTATGGGGGCCAGCTTTGCCCCGGATCTAGCCATAATTTTCATGGACTCTTCCGAACACACGTATGTCCTTAACGAGATCAACCCCCACAGAGAATGTATTACACTATGGCGTCGGTACATCGACGATGTCCTGATGATATGGAAAGGGAATGAACAACAGCTCTCGGTTTTCCATAATTGGCTTAACACTCAGTCACGGGACATTCAGTTTTCCCTTGACTTCAGCAATAGAGAAATTAACTTTCTGGACATTTCGATCAGAGAGGAGGAGGGAAAATTGCATACCTCACTATACAGAAAGTTAAGTGAAAGGAATACCCTCCTACGTTACTCTAGTCATCATCCACGTAACCTCAGGGACAACCTACCCTATGGTCAGTTCCTGAGGGTACGTAGGAACTGTAGCTGGAAAGAGGATTTCTTTGAGGAATCAGCTGATCTTTTAGAACGCCTGGCTGATAGGGGGTATCCAAGGAGTCTCCTGAAGAAAGCCCTGAAACAGGCATGGTTTTGCCACAGGGAGTTTCTACTGGAGCCAAAACCAACCAGGCAATCAGAGCGTGAAAGACTTGTATGCGTTACTACGTTTAGCACCAGGAGCAATGAAATCAAAAAGATCATCAACCACCATTGGCACCTGGTGGCTGATGAGATTGGCATCGCAGAACCACCCATGCATGCATTAAAAAAAGGCAGGAATGTGAGAGATTATGTTGTTAAATCATTACTCCCCAGCAAACCAAGGGAGAGCCAGACTACACTCTGGAACATTCCACCCGTCCTAGGGCATTTCAAATGCGTACTGTGCAAAGCTTGCCCTCTGACCAGAGAACTTAAAAAATGTACCTATAACAACCACACTCATACCATGCAACAACATACTAATTGCAATTTGGTTGGTGTAATTTATGCCATTGTTTTCCCCTGTGACTTTATGTACATCGGCCAAACGGTACAAAAAGTAAAAGCACGTATCCTACAGCATTGCAGTAGGATACGCTGTAAGGTCCAGGGTGCACCCCTAGTGGAACATTTTGAAACCTTCGGACACTCGGCTGAGAGTCTGAGGTGGTGGGTGATTGAAAAGGTTACAACTAACTCACATGGAGGTAATTTCACCAACATTTTGAACACTAGGGAGTGTAAATGGATACACATCTTTGACACCGTACACAAGGGCCTGAATGAATATGAGGAAATTGCTAGGCAAATCGCCTCATTAAACAATGGCTAATTGAGTTTATCCCATGAGATGTGTACTTGATTGTGTAAATATTTTATTCCTTTTACAATCGCACTTGTGCTTTTTTACCTGTGTACAATCTTAAAATAGGATGTGTGTGTTGTCCCAGCATCCTATATGCACTGCCTTAACTCTAGAGCCAATAGAGGCAGCCATAAATGTACTACCTGGCAATGTATTCATTATGTTCCAATTGCGCTGTGTCATGACCCTTATCTCTACTACTGTATGTATATATTACACACGATGTATTGTGATGATAAATCCTTGGACGAGCGCTGGCAATATGTCTAACAATATACACTACAGCAGATCGGTTTGTTATGTCATAGCTTGTTAGTTTAATTCACTGTATATTTTTACATTTTGTTTTGTGATTTTCACTGTTGTATTATCCAATTTAATTGCACCATGCTGGCATTGTATATCTCCTACATGCCTCCGCAGTACCTGAGTCTGTCTTCAGCCACCGACCAGCCCAGCCGGGCATCTCGGTGATTACAGTCTTTTTCCAATGCCGATCGGTACACTTTAGCTGGCACAGCGCGCGCCTGCCGGCAGCGTGCACGCTAAGCTCCGGCGTCTCGGCTTTAAATAGCCGAGTCAGGCTACATGTCGTCCTTGTCTGTCAGAGACACAGACGGATGCAGATGGTCTCCGCTTAGGATTACATTGAGGTAATTGCCCTTCCATGTCAACTATCCATCTTTGGGGGTTGTTTGTTAAACCGTGTGCAACGACTTATTCTGTGCCACCGGTCTGTCTTTCAGATTTAACCCAATCCCGGTATCAATTAAATTGGAGGTCTCACGCCACGTTGCTCAACAGCGGGTGAGTTGGATGTTTTGTTTCGTTGGTGTCGGCGCACAATGTCTTTAGTGATGTAAGGCTCTTTGGCGTTTTACACCAGTCCTTACTTTAAGGTTATGTTTGTTTTTAGAGCTGCAGGGATTAATTCCCCCTTGTCCCAGTACGGTTTGACTGGTAGCAGAGTCTTTGATTCCATCGCACTACAACCATTCTCGGGTGAGTGCGATAGTGCCTTTTTATTTGTACAGATTGCTTAACTCTTGACTCTGACCTTATGAGAGACTCATGGTTGCACATTCCATTTACAGATATTCGGGGGCGTCGTACATGACACGACTAAACATAGGTCAGTACTCATGGCGGCTGGTCACCACTTTATTTTGGTTTTTGGAAAAGGCGCCCATATTGATTTTATGGTTACTCCCTAGGTTCCCATCCCCCTGTCCTGAGGAAGACCCGCAGCAGAGGAGTCCACTCACCCTTTTGCATTAGGGTCGAAACGTCGACATTTACTAATTGGGCCTGCACTCAACGCTTATCCCCCCTCAACCCCAATCACAGATGAAATTGCACTGTGCATCTAACTGAAGAATAACTTTTGAAACGTGTTTTGCAATTTAATTTTGGGGCAGGCCTACCACATTGGGAATCATAGCCAGATCCCTCGCTTTTCAGTGGTTTTGAACTGTTCTCTTCCAAATGTTTTTGATTATCTTCATCTTTCCTTCCCTCTCACATGAGCACCAACTTTCATTTCCTTCTCCTTCCTTGGAAGTAAGCTTCTGAACATTACATGCTGGACACTATGCCCCTTTGTTTGTGTATGTTCTTCATCTAATGCATATAATTTATCATTAAATAAACCAATGTTTAACAATTAAGTTGCCTCTTGGGTGCCTTTCCCTAAAAAGTCACCATTGTGGAATGTGCTTGTATAATACATACTCTTCCAATCTGATGATTTAATCGCTTACCACAGCCGTGCGAATTTCTCTTATTTTCCATTTGCTGTTAGAAAGATTTTTGTCTAGGACCAACTGTTTTCTTTATCAATCGATACCCAGGTCCTTTGACTCTACACTGGGTCACCCCACTTATTATAATGGTTAGCTTCTTTTGATTGGCTTACTTGTATCCTTCCACTACTTACATTGAGGAAACTACTTTTTCTTTTATTTTCAGGAAAGTGAACATGTTTTCTGGCTTCCTCACCCATTTACCCTGTTTGCTGCTTCCCCTTCCACGCACCCACTGCCCCTCCTGCATTGCCTGGGCTTTGCGGTTGGTTCTCCCACCCCTTCCTATCCTACTTTATATCTTCTCTTTCAGTTGCTTTCCAGACCCTCCCTGATAGTGTTTACTTATTCTACCCACTCTCCACTGCTTCCCCTTGCACTCACACACCTCTGTCCTTTTTTCAGTTATTTTTTGTTATTAGAGCCCCCTTACTCATAATATGCATCTGAGAAAGAGCTGTGCTATACTGCCAATAGTGCAGTCATGGCCACTGGCTCATACTGGACATACAATATTCTTAGAGGCCAGGCATCTGTACAGTGATAAGCTGCAGTGCTGTGCATATGGAGAACTCCTGCATCCCTCACAGCTCCACTGCCATGCTGCAGTGTAACTTCCTTTTGTCTGTGGCCACATTTAAAGATGGCCACCATGTTTGCACAATAGGAGAATGGCATGAAGTGGTGCACAGGCAGACCCTTCCCCACTTCCAGGCCATGTGGTATCTGAAGATAAACAATGGGACCTGCTAACATGCTGTGGGACACGGAGTTTGAGAAACTTTCTCCTCCCAAAGCTGAGACATGGGCATATTTGCTTTCTTGTCCAGACACTTGTTTTCAAATACTTTGAGTTTTCAGCAGCTATGTTAGATCATCAAAGGCTAAATGTAAGAAAGCTAGTATCATGCAGAACTCGTCTTCAGATGCCTAATTAAATGTCATTATTTGGGGCGGGGGGGGGTTGTACCAAATTCCATACACTGCTGGGGACTGGTTGATTCAAGAAATTAGACGGTGCCATTTTTTTAATTAACTGCTACTCCAATAGATTCATAGAAGAAAAATGGTCATGTGACCACCTAGATTTTAGCAGAAAGGGGAGTAGTGGCACCTTAGTCTGTAAATTCACTCTCTGTGCGAACAACAGGATGTTTTTCCTGTAACAGCTGGATATCCTAATTATGATTACAGTTGTGTTAAGAAGAGCACTTATGAAGTTGCACAACAAATACACAGAGGACAGATTTGTGCTGCTGATTTTCTCGACATTGCTCAGTTTAGAAAACATGTGCAAATTCAATAACACTGTGGGGCCTATCCCCAAACAACATTTTGTAGTACATTTTGTAGTACTACAGTATGCACTGAAAATGCTATTCACAAGGGGGGGGGCCGCCAGTGAGCCCGACTCCAAGATGGCCGATCTGTAGCGAGGCCCCAACGGCGGGACGAGTGATCCGGCATTAATCCGCTTTTCCAGTCATTACAACAGCCACAAATCAGCGCGGATCTGACCGGGGAGACTGCAGCATTAAGTGGGGTGAATCTCGCTGCCAGTGGCCCCGGGAGCACTGAGTCACGGACCGAACACTGTGCAGCGGAGCTCTGGCCTGGTATGGAGACGGGCTGCGGTGATGCAACTGCTGAAGCCTGTGGAGTGGAATAAGGCCGCCGCCCGGAGCTCACCTAGACAGTGTGGGAGCACCGGAGAGCAGAGACGGGCCCTCAGGCCCAGATCGGTGGTCACAAGGATGAGGCAGCTGCCCCCGAGCTCAAGGAAGCTAGCAGGTACACACGCCCAGGCCGCCATGCACGTCAGTTCAGCCAGAAGGCCCTGCACTGGTAGATCCCCAGGCCTAGTCACAGCAAACATCGGCGCAGCCGGGAACACACCCCCAGGGGCCCATCCTGAGACTGACTCACCCGTGGAGGAGACTTCCAGCCGCAATCTAGCCCTGAGATGAGCGGGGCGCCTCGACTGCATGTGTGTGCAGATCGCATGGCAGGGAGACCGCTGTGCGCCTGCTTGTAGCGGCTGGAGGCCCCCATCGAAGCTAACAGTGGCAGCAGGCGTGAGTGCCTGAACCAAGCCACTGCCGCATCACGGCCTAACACCCAGGGCGCCTAGGGCTGTCATCAGGAATGAGAGGCACCCGCCCTCCTGCAATTGTACCCTCGCAGCCTCATAAAGAACACAGCCCCCAGCAAATTCTGGAGGGGCTGCATTGACTCTGAGCAGCGGCCCCCCTGCCCGTGCCAGAACACATCACAGTGCAATTTTAGCTGACCGACACAGATTACCCAGCACGCTGCGCCCCTGCACAAAAAAGAATGTGTCTTGACCTGGCTCAATCAAAACAGTAACCCACGCACCTCATGTTTGTAGCATCGCCCTGGTACGTGGGACAGTTGAGAGCCACACACCTGGGTGCCACAGAGGGGGGTGCTACTCGGAGGCCAACTGTCCCGGAGTGAGAAAGGCCTAGCAAGTATCTACTTATACACTCAACCCAATAGGAGGTGGCGCCACAGGCGCACTCCACAACACACAGCTGCGGGTGCCGCCGCCGCCGCCACTACAACACGCGCATGATCCAGTGATAGCACGCATCACACCTGGAAAGAAATGGGGAAAACGGACACTAAGCAACAAAAGCTGGTCTTCGAGCAGCAGAGACCCACTCGAGGGCCCCCAGTTATGGAGGATACCCATCTGGAGGTAGAATCAACTGGTGTGACCTCTTTTGTTACTGTACATATGGGAAATGTTCAAGGACTTGAAACAGTCCCTCACAGCCATTGACAACAAAATTGACTCTCTATCAGATCGGTTTGACTGCCTAAAGGAAACGGTGACGAAATATGGGGAGCGCCTGGAACAGGTGGAACAGCGCACCTCCGCGCTAGAAGACGAAAGCGTGGATACCCGTGAAAAACTTCTTAGAATGGAGAAAGTACTTGAGGTGATTCAGAACAAAAACGAAGACTTGGAAGCCAGGTCGCACCAAAACAATGTTCGCACAGTAGGGGTGCCAGAGTCCACTGCCATGACACGAGTAGAAGACCACGTTGAAGAAATGCTGCGGGTACTACGGAGAGTCACTCTCACCCGTGTGCATTGTTGAGCGCTCCCATCACTCTCTTGGCCCTCGTCCTCCCCTGGGCGCGCCGGCAAGGCCTATAATTGCACGCCTCTTGAACTATCGGGATAGAGGCACTGTGCTAAGCCTTGCCAGAGACATGCAAAATGTTGCAAACCAAGAATCTCCGATCTCCTTCTACGCGGACTTCACCTTGGCAGTACAATCAGCCAGAAGATACTTTTTACCTATTAAACGCTCCCTGCAACAGCTAGAAGTCAAATATTCCCTACTATATCTGGCAAAACTTTGAGTATTCCACGCTGGTAAGACCACCTACTTCACGGATCCCAAGAATGCAGCGCGCTTCATTAAGGACCTGCGTCTTACCAAGAAGACTGACCAGCCCAGGAAAGACACAGAAGATGAAAACCGCACCAGTGACAATGATTATATACACAGCATTGATGAACTAGTAGAGATTACCGGTAAAGATCCTGCGAAATGGGTCGGTCCTGCTCCAAGAGACAGCATCTCTCCTAACATGCATCCTTTACTATTAATCAGTAATTACGGCTGCTGATGTTCTTACCTGTTACACAATAAGACTGGAAACTTACCCCTGAAACTTTGTCCCGCTGCTCTGCCCTACGAGCGAACACGTTGGGCTCCTAGACTTCCTCCCCGGGGATGTTCCCCTTGCAACGCATAAAGACGTACTCATGTTGAGGATGTGGGTTAACTGGGTATCATGCTCAGCCTGATTGGGGGGCTGGAGTGGGTGGGAGTGGGCCCTTTTGGGGATGTTCTCAGAGTGTAATTGTTTGAAATGCTATTCCTTCCCTTTCTTACCTACTCTCCCCCTCGACTGTTGTTCCCGATGCGACCTGCGACAATGCACACATACAGGCTTTCTGTCAGGTAAGGTAACATGACCAGGGTTTAGTGTATCACATGAAATGCAAATGCCCTAAACGATGCACGAAAGTCTAGAATAGTAGCCGCACAACTGGACAGCCATTAAGCAGACATCTGCCTTCTGCAGGAACTGCACCTCAGGGAGAGCACGTGTGGGTGGCTGCGGGTGGGATGGGTGGTGGAAAAACACACTGCATGCTACTCAAATTATGCTTGTGGTGTAGCCATCCTCATCAGAAAAGGGATGCCCTGGCGCACACGCGTAACAATTAGCGATAAGATGGATAGATATGTCATGATAGCAGGCGCGCTGGGAGGATACCCGATCAGACTCATCTCAATATAAGTCCCCAATACTGATGACCCTGACTTCTTCACAGAGGTCTGGAGAGTGGCAAACAATCTTGGCCCAGGTGCCATCTGCGGGGGGACTACAACGTAATACTCGATGCCCAAAAAGATAGGTCAGGTGAGTCCCGCCGTCCCCACCCCTGTGCGGCACCTCAGCTGCAAGCCATAATCTCGGAGGGCAACCTGATAGATGTATGGCGTCATAGACACCCTGAAGAGATGCGTGGCACTTGTGTGACGTCAGCCGGACCTTCTTGGTCACGAATAGACTATTGGCTGGTCTCCCGAGATACGGTGACATGGGTCGCGGAGGTGCAGCATCTGCCCCGGACCCTCTCCGACCACTCCCCGGTAATGTTGACGCTGGACCTCCTGGACTACCCCACCAGAGCTTTTGCCTGGAGGCTCCCATCGGGAGCGTCCTGAGACCAAGCATTTTGTGAAGCCATTAGACAGGCCATATCCGAATACTTCTGTCTCAATGAGGGAACAGTTGACTCCCCCTCAACCCTATGGAAAGCTTTTAAAACCGTCATATGGGGCGAATGTGTTGCCAAACAGGCGGGAGTCCTTCGGTCATTGCGGGGGGACCTAAAAAGATTAGAAGGGGAAATACAGGTATTGGAGCAGGAGTTCTTTATCAGCAAAAATAGCAAATTGCTAAGCACAATCCGCGCCAAACTAGATGAATTTCAGGAAGCGGTTATCAGGGAAACACATTTCCTCAGTAAGGAAACTAGAACCCGACGATATGGAGAGGGAGAAAGTGCTGGTAGGATGCTGGCGGGGCTACTTCAGAAGCCCTGGGCCAGCGACTACATACCTGAGTTACACACTGCTGATGATAAGTTGGCAGTAGGCCAATCAGCTGTACAGGCTGAAATGATTTCCTTCTACGCATCCCTCTACCCGGCCCAACTAGACACGACGCCGCCTGACTTGGAGGAATTTTTTGACTCGCTGCTGTGGCTGGAAGCGGGCCATAGGGCCTACCTGGATGAACCATTCACAGAGGAGGAAGTTATCAGAACTATTCGGGCTCTCCCTGGTGAAAAAACTCCTGGCCTAGATGTCTTATAAGCTGCCTTCTATAAAGAATATGCGAGGCCTCCTCGCCCCGTATTTAATAAACATGTATGAGGAATAAATAGACCAGGGAGTGCTTCCTCCATTGTTCCAGGAAGCTCTAATCATCACAATTCTAAAACCTGACAAGGACCCTCTCAGATGCGACTCATACCGGCCACTCTCTATGATTAATGTGGACAACAAGATCCTCGCCAAGTTAATCCCGGCGCGTCTCCTCCCACTGCTGCCTATGGTGTTACGCCTGGATCAATGTGGTTTTGTCCCCGGAAGGGCCACGGCTCATAATCTCTGAACGCTCTTCACCACGATGCAAGAGACGGACCCACAGCTGCAGGCAGCTGCAATTTTACTTGATGCCACTAAGGCATTTGATTCACTTGAATGACCATATGTATTTGCCCTACTCAGATGCATAGTTCTCAGCCCCAAGTTCATTAGATTAATTGCGCTTCTCTACTAACTCCCCACGGCGTGGATAAGGGTCAACGGCGTGATAACGCCCCCGTTCCCAGTCTCCCGCGGCACCCGTCAGGGGTGGCCCCTGTCGCCTCTGCTATTCGCCGTAGCAATGGAGCCACTGGCAGCCCGGCTGCAACAGCATCATGCTCACAGAGGACTGGCATTCACCCCACGGGTAATATCGGTCTCGCTATATGCAGACGATATCACGTTTTACGTCAAACACCCTGCCACCAATCTTGACCCCCTAATCAGAGAGTTCCTCCAGTTTGGCAGACTCTCAGGTATAGTAATTAATTGGGCTAAATCAATGATCTTCCCACTGATGGAGGTCACCACACAGGTCCATTCGGAGTTCCTCCTGCAGTGGATACGTGACCACGTGAAATACTTGGGCATATGGATTAGCCGTGACCCCGAGGAACTATGGCGCTCCAACTACGGTAGGCTAATGGACTGGTTAGAGCAACGCATAGCGAGCTGGGTCACATTGCCTCTGTCCTTGACCGGAAGGCTGGCCATCGCCAAGATGGTTATTTTACCCAAGCTCCTCTACCTCTTTACGAACATCCTGCTCCCTCTCACTAACAGCTTCAGGAAGCGGCTACGCTCAAACATGATCACTCTAGCATGGGCGGGCATACAGCCCAGAATAGCATGGGAGATTCTCATCCTTCCATTTGAGCAGGGCGGACTAGGGGCACCTGACTTCGACCTGTACTACTGGTGTGCCCAAGCACAATTTAAACATCACTGGATATACCCCACACAATTCATGGCGCACTCTGCCCCCAAGCACGTTCAGGTTTCCCCACTTCCCCTTCCAGTGGCTCTATACCAGACAAGTCCCCTACCCAGGACCGATATTGACACAGTGGGATGTACGGTGAGGGCCTGGCATGGTATGCGTGGGAGGGTACGACAAGAAGCAATGTACGCACCCCTGGACCCGCTGATGAAGCATTCTGCGATGCCATTTCTGGTGGAGGCCGGTCCCTGCGCCAGGTTGTGATCTATGAAGCTCACCAAAATGGGAGATGTGTTCCCGGAGAGCACCTTCATTGCACCGCATCAAATCAGGGAGGGAGGTGGACTAACCACGCCAGAACAGATGACATACTACCATCTGTGCACCGCGCGCCTAGCTCCCCTCCTTTCCAGCTGCTCCCCCCACATTCCAAACTCTGGAGCGGTTTCTGAAAAATCCCTCCCCGCGCAAGCTAATTACGCGCCTACATACAGACATGCAACACAAAGCACCAGTGCGAACACCGAGTGCCCATCAAGAATGGTAGGCAGCGCTCGGCATCTCAATTACGCAAGACCAATGGACATTTTGCTGCACACAGGCACGCACTTTCTCCCCATACTACAGACTGCGCCTCATCCACTTCACATTTCTTCATAGCCTTTACAGGACGCCAGTCTGGCTCTAAAAAGTAGGCCTAATCACTGAAGCGCACTGCCAGCGATGTGGCTCGCCTGACGTGACCTTCCTACATCTGGCATGGGAATGCCCCCAAGTTCACCACTATTGGGCGACTGTCTTTGACGCAATAGAAGAAATGACGGGCGTACCCATGGAAAGGTCCCCACTGATGGTGCTGCTTGGCTATGTGAAGGACCTCCCAACAGATAGCAGAAAGCTTACTGCGCTGCTCCTGCTACTCGCTAAGCGACGAATTGCAATGACATGGGGTAGGACACGGGCACCACAAAAAGAGGCATGGCTTGGTGACGTGGCATTTTGCCAGGAACAGCTGTCCGCATACTGGGACCTAATGCCCACACGATCCCGACCGAAAGATGTATGGGGCCCCCTGCTGCTATACATGAGATTGCTCGCAGCAGATGCGGCGTCACACCCCCAGATCCCAGAAGATAAGGAATAACACAGGATTCACCTGCCACTTACACCAATGAGACTGACTCTTGACCCCCTGACTTGCCAAACTTGAAAGATCCCCTTCCCCCTCACTCTTCCCCTCTGACCCCCTCTCTCTCTCCCGGTTGAATGTAATGGCACGTTCCTTTGTGTTCTCTCTGTTTTAAACTCATGATCTCAAAATGTATCCTGTGATTGAATACTACTCTCTGCAGTGGAACATCAGAAGGACTGACTCAGATGCGACACTGAAATGGCACATGTGTGTTGAAAAAACATAAGACTGTACACCAGGGCAACGAGATGAGGTTGCCCTCTGCCGTTATAAGTGGCGTTCAATGTAGTACTTTGTGTAAACTGCAAATTTTGAATAAAGAGAGTTAAAAAAAATGCTATTCACAAACCCATGTATGGAGTTTGCGCTTTAGCCTCTCCTGTACCTATATGTGCAGAGATCTCCACCCTGAATGCAGAGCCTCCGCATACATAGGTATAAGTTTTAGTAGTAAATGTGGTAGGGACATAGAGGAATGGTTGAAAAATGGGGAATACTTCCAAACAAAGGCCAAGCGTTGAGGGAGAAGTAGGGAGGATATACGGAGAGTAAAAAAGTCTCAGGGAGGGGTTTAGGGAGAGACGTCTACCCACCCACAAAAGAGTAAGCCCATTGCTATTCTCACACTAACAATAAATCTTACTAAAATATAATACAATTATTTGTAATACATTCTATACATGACTTTTAATAATTATCAATGCATGCAAATTCTTTTTTTTTTACCATACATGGGAATTTATTTTTTAATTTGACCTTCAGAAAAAACATTTTAGTTTAATTCATTATTCTTACATTAATGAAATATTTTGGGTCCTGTTACGATGTCAGGCAAAGTTTCCTTCGCCCTACATCACCTCGGTCATGAGACCGACTGATACCCGATCAGCAGTCCCGCCCGACTAATTAGGATGCGACCGAACACTGTTCGGTCGCATTCCTATACTTTACAATGGGAGCATGTATTCCGGCCAGACTACATGCTCCCATTGTAAAATAGGAGGTGCAGTTCATCGCTGCACTTAATGGCAGGCACCTCAAGGTGCCTGCCACGGGGTGTAGGAATCAACAGGGGGGCACCATAGGTGCCCCCTCACTGCCATCCGGAGGCGTGCAACCATGGGAGTCCTGCTGGGGGCCCCAAAGTCGAGTTCTGACAGCCTTTCTGTGTTTGAAAGGCCAGCACAGAAAGGCTATCGAAATCCAACATCATAATCCCTCGGGCGGAAAGAGCCACCCATGGGATTACTGACAGCATTCCGACTGGCAGACGGGCTCTCTGAGCCAATCAGAACGACCTGTCGGATTCCTTTCCGACCGCCTCTATTATGATGAGGCGGGCAGAAAGGAATCCGACCGGCACAGTACGATGCTGTCGGAAAGGCTCCGACCAACGGTCAGAGCCTTTTCCGACAGCATTGTAATCGGCCCCTTCATTTAAAAAATGAAGTTAATAGTGCTGTAGCATTTTACATATTTAGGTCTATATTTAAAATAAATATAAAAAAATTATTTGCATAATTATCATAAAATAATTGTAATATTTTTTCAAGTATAATAAACTTTTTAAATGTTCCCTATACTTTACCACAGGGACTGTTCGCCAAAAATATTTGCATGGTAAAGAACACCTGCTCTTACGCTGTATGGATGACTGCGTCCTGTTTACACGTGTATCTAACATCCATGCAATGCACAGCCCCGAGTTTCAGAACTAGATTGCTTTAATGTGTCAGCAAGGGAGCAGATGATGCTCTCTATTCTGTCTGATTAGACAGGCCTCACAGGGAGATCTGAGAAAATCAATCCATTCACCTGCACCTAAAAATCTTTACATCAGGAGTGCTTGAAATACTTCTATTTTATTCTTTGCTTCTGTCCCTATATTTTATTTTCTATATCCTCTTTTTGAGCAGGAGGGGCCGTATCACATAAAGTGAGCACTGGCAGTGCTAAGATAAGACACAGTCTCTGCTACAATTTTGGGGTGACTTGTGTCTTAAGTAGCTGAAGAGCTGGAGCACGCTACATTAACATCATAGACAGTGGCAAATGGTTGCTTATGACAGGAACCTTAAAGCCAGCGGTGGCACGTGCAGGTAAGAGCGGTAGGGTGGGGGGAGGCTGGAGGGGGGATTTCGACAGACGACAAGGGAAAATTCATTATTTATTTAATTGTCGTTTGTCAAAATACCCCCACCTGGCCATACCGCTCGTACCTGCACGGGCCAAGGCTGCTTAAAGCCATATGCTACTGTTGGCTGGAATTATAGCAGTATTGGTTGACCCATCTAAAGCAAACAACTGAATATGACAAAAAATACACAAAGCAACGTAACAACACAAAACATAACATGGCATATCACAACAAAACAATCAAAAACAGAGCACAGCACCACAACCATAGTACAACGCAACAAAATTGGTATGCAATAAGCAGCTGAAACACACAGCAGCACATAAAGAACAGATCACAAACTGCCATACAACAAGTTTGCACACACGTCTTGTCATCACACATTGCCACCTTCAGATGCATGTTTTCATAACACAGGGGTAAAAAGTGTTAGGAAAAAGTGCTGCTTTACTTTCCAACGAGGACATCTAATAGCGCAGGTCAAAAATGTTTCATGATCTGGGCCCTTGTGGATTGTTTCAGTCCAGTTTAAATATTAAATATTTGTCTTTAACTTTTTTTTAAATCACCCTTTAAACGACTTGGAAAAAATGCTAAAGCCACTGTTCACCTGCATTCTTATTGATAGTATGATGTGCATTTTGATGTTTTTGTTAATCTTTACCTTGTTTGTAATAATAGATGTAACTCTAGCCTATTCTCTCACTAAGAACTTCTGCAAGAAAATGATGCAGTCCTTTC
Organism: Calotriton arnoldi; assembly: GCA_963921515.1. Taxonomy (NCBI): domain Eukaryota; kingdom Metazoa; phylum Chordata; class Amphibia; order Caudata; family Salamandridae; genus Calotriton; species Calotriton arnoldi. Next base: position 706,039 of record CAWUFW010009846.1, read on the forward strand.
TCGGTGTAGAGGGGGTTCACTACGTGGTTTGTTCACACTATACGCCTAATGAATGGGAACATTAAACCAGAATTGGCAATAATTAAATTACCTAGATTGTCTAACACTTCCCTGTTAGCTAAAATATAATCTATTCTAGACGCATGATGATATTTTTTACTATAAAATGTAAACCCCTGGAGATCTCCCTTCTTGGCCCTCCAAACATCTACCAAGCCCATGTCATGTAACAAATTTTTCATGGCCCGGCGAGATCGCGGGGCCCCTATTGCACGGCTCAAATTGGACCTGTCTTTAATTGGATCAAGGAGGACATTAAAATCACCTCCTATTATTAAGGGGGGGTGGGTCACCTGCATCAGTTTATCTTGCAATTTACTAAGGATCATCAACATTGGGACCATAATAGGAAGAACAAACTAACTCCAGGCCCCCAAACGCCATCTGAGCTAATATCCATCTTCCTGTTTGATCGGTCTGTACAGATTTAATTACACAGGGGATCTCTCTTTTCACCAGAATTGCAACCCCTCTACTATTAATTGATTGCTGCGAAGAGCAAAAACAATTTATCCAGGAGATTTTCGAAAAAATCGAACGTGACTCTTCAAATGTCAAATGGGTCTCTTGTAGAAGAAAAACCTGGGCCGAGGAGAGTTCTAAATACTTAAGTATCAACCTCTGCCTACGTGGACATCTTAAACCATTCACGTTCCACGAAATAAAACAGATTTTATTGTCCCCTTTAGTAAACCTGCCATCAGCTAGTACGTTTAGACAGCATTTCTTAAAATACAGATGAGATGAGAAATATTTTTTTTTTTTTCTCTCGCTGCTCCCCACCCAGTGAACCCCACCAAACTCCCCCCTCCCCCCCTAGGGAAGTGTTAGACAATCTACGTGAGACATCTGTCTTATCTAGCCATCTCTCGGACCATGCTCCTATTTCCTTTTCGTAATCCAAGGAAGGTAACATTCTACAAACTAGATGGACGTTGAATAGATCAATGCTGTTAGATCCAGGAATAGCTCAGTCTATCAGAATATCTTCCTTGGAATATTTCTCACTAAACTTGGGCTCCATGACTATAGACTATGTATGGGATGCTTATAAAGCTAGTCTGAGAGGCATGCTGCATGGTCTAATAAGCTCCAAAAACCAAGCTAGGACCTTGGAGTTACATTCCATTGAGGGGAAGATAAAAGAATTAGAGGTTGTGAGGCTTTCTCTCAATCAGGTAAACTCAGATAGACGAACACAGGTCCAGGTCGATCTGGAGGCAGCTAGGCAGGAGCTTAGGTGTTTGTTAGATCAGAAATGTAGAGCACAATGGCTTGTGAAAAATATGGAAAATTTTGAATATGGCGAAAAAGCAGGTGCTCTCTTAGCATGGAAAGCCAGGACTGATTCTTCAAAAAACAACATCAATGAATTGATAATCAATAGTAATGGAGATAAATCTAGCAAGGTGGAAGACTTGCAAAAGTGTTTCCTTTCTCTTTTCAGATTTGTATAAGGAAAATTTGGCTCCTTCCCAGGACATAATACATTCCTGGATAAAAAGTAAATCCCTGCCTACTCTAACTGAAACTAGTCGGGTCTCTCTTGATGCCCCTATTACTATGGAGGAGATTAGGGATCAAATAAAGAGGTCTAAAAACAGCAAAGCCTCCGGTCTAGATGCTCTTCCGAACGAGGTTTATAAACTTCATTCGGATGAGTTGATCCCGGTACTGTATACTCTTTTCAACTCAGTTTATAGAACAACAGGGGTGATCCCTAGATCCTGGAAGGAGGCTACCATTGTGTTAATATTGAAGCCAGGGAAAGATCCATTAAAGGCTGATTCCTACTGTCCGATCTCCCTGCTAAATGCCGATTATAAGATCTTTATGGGCATTTTGGCAGGGAGGATGGCTAAATTGGTTCCTAGTCTGATTAATATAGACCAGAAGGGCTTTATTGCAGGGAGGTACATTCAGGAACAGACCCAGTTGTTGATGGGTAATATTGATTTGGCTGTGGTGAGATCTGATCCTTTGGCAGTGGTGGCTTTGGATGCTGCCAAGGCCTTCGACAGAGTCTGTTGGAGGTATCTCTGGGGGGTTCTTGAGGGTATGGGCATGGGCCCTGTCTTTGTCCAGACCTTGAGGTACTGTTATCAGGGAGCCTCCGCGAGGAACCTGTTGAATGGTACATTGACTTCCAGCTTTGATATCCAGAGAGGGACTAGGCAGGGGTGCCCCTTATCCCCCCTTTTATTTGACGTTTATATTGAGCCCTTGGCACAGGCTGTTAGGTCAGACGATTTAATTCGTCCTTTTAAATCACTAAACTATTATTGTAAAATAGCATTGTATGCTGATGATATCATTATATACACTAGTGATCCCGAGACAACTATTCCACGGCTTGAAAACCTGTTGGAGGAATTTGGCTCTATTTCTGGTTATCTTGCCAATTCCTCTAAAATGGAAGTGATGTGTTGGAACATCGACTATAGGGGAGGTCTCACCAGCAACAAATTTAAGTACCTGGGTATCAAAATTGTTAAAGTTCTTAATAAAATTCCCATGATCAATTTGGAGAAAGTTATTAAGGAAATCGATCATCTCTTCGCCAGATGGAGGAATCTCCCTTTGACGATCTATGGGAGGGTCAATCTGGTGAAGATGAGTATTTTACCTAAATTGACCTATTTGTTCAATGCAATCCCTTTGATCTTAACAAGTAAAAGAATTAGTAAAATCCAGGGGAAAATTGGGAGTTTTATCTGGGGCGATAAAAGTGCTAGGATGTCCTGGAAAAAGCTGAGGAGGAGGCCCTCGAAAGGGGGTTTAGCCCTCCCCGATATTAGATGGTACTTAATTGCTTTTCAATTTAAAGGTATTAGGATGCTGCTTTCAATCCCAGATGATACAACATGGGGTAGGCTTCTTGGTGAAATGGCAATGGTTGAGGGGGGAAGTGGAGGAGAAGGTTTTCTATATAAGTTCGGGGCTCCAAGATTTTTTAAACGTGTCCGTCTTAAGGTTCTTAAGGCTGCTTTGGAGATATGGTATAAAGTGAGACGTCGATGGGGTATTGGATATTTCTCAGATTTTGCTCCCATACGGGACTTTCCTGGGACCCCACTCTGCCTTAGAGATAGCCTGGCGTTACCAATCAAGAGAGCAGGTGTGGTTAAGTGGTCTGATTTGATGGATGTAGACGGAATGTTGCCATGGGAGGTTTTAAGAGCTAAGATAGGCCCAGCACTCTCTAAGTTTAAGTATTTTCAACTTAAATCATGGCACGAGGCAGAAGGGGCTGAAATCAAGGGCAATTGGGAGCTTGAGTGGCCATTGCAAGAGGATTCAGTTTGCTAGAGGGTATTTTCAAGACGTGTTGTCTCTTGAAAACTTGGATGGATGTTTGCCCCTGATGAAGGTACAGCTTGTCCCGAAATGCATTGGGCGCTGCTCTTCTCAAGATTTTGATTTTGATGCATAAATTGATTGTATAATTATTGAAAGTAAAAAAAATTAGTTTTGTGTATAATGTATAATGTATTGATTAACTTTTGTGTTTGAAAAGAAAAATAAGAATTAAAAACAAAATTCTTAAGTAAAACAGAATACAGTTGGAGTAAATGGTACAATTGATGTAAATCTCTTATAGCTGTGCACGCCATAGTCCAAGTTGCCTTAGGAACTTGGCCACACTTTACTTATTCTACACATGCTAGGCAGGCATACAAAAAGCGTGGCACGCTGATCAGTTTATTTTGTAAAAATCAGGATCACTGGAAAGATACAGAGTGCACAATCTACCTCAACTATCACATGTCTTAAAGTGATCCACAAGGATAAAACACTATTCTTCAACATACCAGAAAGCACCTGTTTCTGGATGAAGGAGCGTCCTTTTTTTGTTTTTTCGTTTTCTCACCCGAGCTCATCGACAGGGGGAGTCAGTATACGGAAGTAATTACCGCACTGCATGAGGAGAAATAGGCAAATGCATTGCTTGGACGATGCTGTCTCCCACGGCTGAAAAGATTCTTGTTCTGTGCCAGCAGGGGTGCCCTCTGGGGACACAGCTGAGGTCAAGTAAACTAGCGAGGGTAACATCAGATCATGATTACTTTGCGTAATGTCATTTCGTTCAGCTGATGTGCATCATACACTATTGTACCAACCAGCGGTCCTCACCTCCTCTGTAGTTACGACCATCCACTTAAGTTTATTGTGTCTTCTCTGTTAAACTTTCCTGTTAGGATGACAGATGCTTTATGGGGAGAAGTGTAGGGTTGGGGTAGGGAAGGCATTCTATTGGTGAATGTTCTGATTTTTGGTTTGTGGTTTTCCTTATTGATTTTGTTCCCCTTTTAAGTTACCGTGCCAGGGCTCTCGGAGCCTCCCCATGCTGCATCACTTATACTACATCCACCCTATATGATTCCATACTGCTCATTCGGAACCGCTAGGGCTATGCTGTTTATCCTGGAGCTTTAATTAGGTCAATGACAAATTCAAAAGAATAGCACTTATGCTGTACGTAAAGTGGCTCCAACCCAGGAAGCCAATTTGTTGGGTACTAATTGTTCCTATTTGGGCAGACATAGCTACACTAGAGTGTACCACTTGGGTTGCATGCAGGGTTCCCAAGGAGTGGCCATCCTACTGAAGAAAACCTTCCCCATTGCAGGGCAAAACATTTCCACAGACCCCTTGGGCCGCCATGTCATGATTTTGGAACTCCTGGATGGCAGTGTCTGGATGCTGTTCAGCATGTACATGTCCTCCATCCCCAATAACTAGATTTGCAGCTTCTAGTTAATGCCACTCCGGCCTTCAGTCTGACAGGTGGTGAGAGGCGACTTTAACACAATGATGCACACTCTACAAAACACGTACTCTTAGTCGGCAACCAACAGATTGCCGCACCTTTATGCCTGGTCGAGGGCACTGGGACACATTGACATTTGGGGCCTTTACCTGCATAGCACTAAGCAATACATGTACTACTCCCCCCGCATGGCACATCCTCTTGTATCAACTACTTTTTTACTCCAACCACTGACATCGGTAATGTCTCTTGTACACATATACCACAGAGGGGACTCTCCGGTTACTATTATATGGTGTTGACGGCCGGTAGATCAAAGGGGGGTAGCGGGGGCCATGCCAGTTAAATGCTTGGTGGTTTTTGGATGATTCTTTTAGTGACCATCTCCACAGCACTATCACAAAGTGTTTTGATAATAATGGCGGGTCAGTCTCATCTCCCACCATGCTCTGGGAGGCTTGGAAAACAATTGCTAGGGAGAAGGTCTGTCGCATATGTGTGGTAAAACCAGGGATCAAGAGAGAGAGCTCCTGTGGCTTGAGCACATTGGCCGCCTCGAATTTGCCGATGTGGCCCATCCCTGCGATTTGGTCGCATGCTCCCTAGACACGGCCTGTATTGCTTCTAAACATAAGCTCCTTGTCTCGTACCATTTGAGCTGGTTCTTCACCCAAGGGAGGGTGTAGGAGAAGGGGGTTACGGTGGGGAAGTTGCACTACTGGCTCACAAACATGCACAGTGTCAGTGGGTTTGTTTCCAAACTTTGCACCCCCGCCGGAGAAACAGACTGTACAGCAATATCCATAGCAGCTGAATTTGCCTCTCACTACTGCGCTCTGAATACCCCACAATATCCCCTTCCCACCGAAAGTGATACCTCAATTATGCACGATCTCCTGATGCACATCCTTCTACCGGAGGAGACGGTTAGCTTAGATCTCCCACTCGAATGTATGATGTTACTTAGCATACCGTTACTTCGCAGGTATTTACTCCGAAGTTTTTACTTCGCAAATACCATTACTAAGCATGATTTTAGTGCGCATGCTTTTACTTCGCAAATACATAGAAATACATTCAAAATGCGTTTACTTAGCAGCTAATTATTACGCATACCGTTACAACGCGTTATTGTTAGCTTAAATCAAAAAATTAATCGTAATAGTAACCTATCCCCTGGCACGGGATGCCAGGGAAATAGGGGTTTTGGGTGGTGAAGTATTTTAAAAATATTTGTTAAAAATTAATACTCGGGTATTATTTTAAATACCTGAGTACTTTTTTAATACTCATTTTTTGAAATCTTTTAATTTTATAACATATGTCCAACATCCATTAAATAAAATATAATCAAAATCATGTCTTTTTAAATATCTAATCTTGTCTTCATCTAAAATACATAACACGATTTTAATGCGAATCTCACTGAACCCGAGATTGAAGACAATAATTTTAAAAGTCCTTCAACTATTTCTACAAAATCACATCAAGCAATCTTATCTCAAAATGGAAGTTATTGCAAAAGGTAACGTAATGATATATGTAATTTTAACTCGCAAAATTAAAATATATGTTCAGTCATGAAAATAATCACCCTAAGAACCGATTTACAAATCTTTTTTTATTTTAATTTAAGGACTAGTCTACTAAAACATATATAAGCAGCCGTCCACCATTTTGAGATCAGATGACTTCTGTCATTCACAGTGTTGAGACGCATTCTTGTGGAGAGAAGCGACATCGCGTAATTTCACAATAAAACACTGCCATCTACAGTAAGTAAGAAAAAAAAAGACATAAAGCACTTTGCCTGTAAATCACTCGTTTAAAAGATATTAATAATTCAGTAAATATGTTTATTTTTAATCCAAATTTTGGCATTATAAACTGATAGATGTTTTGATCAATTTTTCAAAAACCTTATTTGAGAATTTATTACTCGTTTTTTGTTCATCTGTTGATATAATCACTGAAACCTTTTAATGTGCGTTTCCACAATTAACAATTTGCCAATTTTTTTAAGAAATACAACTACTAATGATAATTTAATGAATTAAAATAATCTGTAAAGGCAGCAGTACTATTATTATAACAGAATTAATACTCGTGTATTTTTTGGGAGTACCCTTTTTTCAAATTTTATTTTCTTGTTCATCTGAGTGGCACAGTATTTACTGAATTAATACTCAGGTATTTTTTTTAAACATCCCGTTTTGCACTAAATAATAAGATCTTTTATTTGCACAGTAACTCTATTATGCGTAGTAAGTGCATGCGAAGTAATGGAACATGCGTAGTAAATGCATGCTAAGTAAATGCATGCTAAGTAATGGCATCTGCAAACTAAAATATGCGTAGTAATGGTAATACGAAGTAATGACCGCGAAGTAAAGGTAGAACACCCTCCCACTCACTCATATGGAGATACAGCAGGGCATTACCTCGATGCCCTCGAATAAGACCCTGGGCATCAATGGCTTTCCACTGGGGTTCTTTAAGTGATACTCCTCCTTGCTCACCCATCACCTACTGGCGTTGTATGAAGATTCTTTTGACAAACGATCGTACCCTCATGAATTAAGAGGGGCAACCTTAACAGTCATCATTAAACCTGTCAAACTCCCGAAGGAGTGAGCCTCCTATCACCCCATTTCGCTAATGGACATAGGGGCTTATTTACAAGCCCCTTCCACAGCCGGTACGTCACTTTTTCCCATATTAAAAGTTATGCACCAGCGGCGCAAGGGGCTTGTAAATAAGCCCCATAGAATCTAAAAGACTCACCAAAATCTTTGTGACTTGTCTTGCCAAGGTGGTGCATTTCCTGCTCCATGCCAACCAGAATAACTTTATGCCTGGCAGGAGCACAAGACACAGCCTTCACCACCTACACTTGGCTCTTGTCAAGGTGGATTAGTTCCTGAAGGACAGAGTCTTTCTTTTATTGCACGTGGAGAGTGCCTTCAACACAGTCCACTGGCCCTTACTCCTGACGGTTCTCCGTAAGATGCAATTCAACCCCGGTTTCTTTGTTGGATAGAAACTCTATTTACTGGGCTCAGGATTGAGTACTGTTCCCCTCCTTTCCTTCCCAACTGGGTCACTCGTCATGGTTGCTCACTCTCACTGTTTATTTTTACCCTGGAGCTCGCAGCGCTTGTATGCAGAGATGCCTAAGTGTGCAGTCTTTGGTGAGGGGGCATGGATAAGGGAAGAAGAAATCTCTTTCTTCGCAGATAACATGTTACTCTACGTCCAACAGCCTCAATCCAATATTCCCTGTCTCATGGAAATCTTACATATTTATGAGTATGCTTCAGGGTTCAGGATGAATTTGGGGAAATCCAGAGTGGTCCCAGTAACAATTGGCCGGGTATCAGGAGATGGGAGACAGATTCTGTTATTTCTGCATGATGATAGCCCTTACCCAACAGAGATGTTTGTAATTAAACATATTGGTGCTTCTAGAGGGGACGAAAAGTGACTTTGGGGTGTGGGTGTCCCTGCCGTTTAACATAGCGGGCTGGGGGGCAACATTAATGGTGGTCTCCATTCCTCGTTTTCTCTGTCTTACAAAATTACCCCTACCTCTTTCCCTCTATTTTTTTTATGAGTCTGCAAGCCCAGATCAGCTCCTTCTTGTCGTGGGCAAAACTCCTTGAGTTTCCTCTGACAAGTGTCAATTGTCACCATATGAGGTGGGAATGGGTTGGCTTGGGCAGAATTTAAATTGTACTACTGAGCTTCCTATCAATGATTGACTGTATGGTGACAAGGAGGAACCCACCAACCGGTTGGAACTTGGGCTCATTGACTCACATGAAGCGCTTAACTTGCTCTATGGTGGAGCCTTGCCCAGCTCACACCCCCTGCCCTGTAATTCCCTTTGCTCCTCTGGCAGGCTGTATTAAAATATACCAAATGGTATGGTAAAATAAAAGCAGCAACACAGGGTATCTAGTTGTCCGACACAGTGGTTTACTGTTTTAGTACATACGAGAAGGGACTACAAGAATGAACTCGACTCTAGTAATAAAGACATTAATCACTGGACTATGGTGCAATAAAGACCACGGTACAGAGATTGACTTTACCACTGGCCTTAAGTCACATCTGTGACATTTCTGGTTTTGATACACATGAAATCAGTTACGCATATTGTGCGAGAAGAGTTTATTCCGTGGCCCATTCTATAATCTTCAATATAGAATTTTTTTTATGTGCTAATTAAATCATGTATTGTTACATCTGGACAGGGTTTTAGATTAGAAGTTTTGGTAGGATTGGTTTTGGGGAAGGTGTGATATGTTTTGGTGATAATTAGTTTATAGTGGTTCATATGATTCCTCTCACTCGTCTTACCTATACATTTTTCTTAGTCTTTCTTGCTTGACAGACGATGCTGTAGAAAATGACTACTGAATACCACATAATCTGAGCTATATACTCATATTATTAACTCTCATTTAAGGCGTTTTAAGTTTAGACTGATGTATTTTGGACTTCTGACCTTCTTTCTAACATTTTTTGAGTGTGAGAGTTATATTTTAAATAAGAGTATAACATTTGAAAACATGATTGAGTCAATATTATCTCCTGTCTTGGTGTGCTTTCTGAGATGTTTTAAGGCATGGGCAAAGTGGACAATTGCTCCGGCCCCCCTCCTTGAAAGGGGCCCCTAAAAGAGTTAACTTTCTCTCTTTCCATCTCACCTCTTTCTATTTCTATATCTCACCCACTCTACTTCTCTGTGCCTACTGCTTGCTACCTCAGATTTTGTCTGTCATTGCACTGTGCCATCTTAATGAGTTTGGGGGCCCCAGAAAGAAATATTTCAACTGTTGCAGTGTGGCACCAGTTCTGAAACTTTTTTTGACATCATATTGGCTTGATAGATCATGAAATGGATAATACATTTCAAAGTTGTTCTGAACAGGAGCCTCAAAACACAGCAAAAAAAACTGAAAATTACAGTAATGGCTACAGCATGCTCCAATTTACTGATGAATGCACATGCACAATAAGGGGTTGCAGTTTATATGACGTGTGAGTACTCTGTTGCGACAGAAAAGTCCCTTGCATGATGATAAACTAGTACCCATACCTTGAGTGCCCAAGCTGCAAAGATATCTGGATCCCTGCTGCTGAATTTTTGTTGTCAGGATGAACATGTGTGTATGCCATGACATAGGCTGGTCTTAAACGTGTTGCAGTTTTGCGGGGCCAGGAAAAATGCCCAAAGCACTACTCTGATATTGGTGAAAGGCTACTGCCTTCACCAGGAGTTGAGTAGTGTGAGCACAGTGGTGGCAGCATATGTGTAGTGATCAGTAGGAGAGGATATGCCTTTTTGTTTGGTCATGTGTTAGAAATTGGGTCTCTAGTTGGCAGAGGTATGCACCCGGTCCAAGTAGTGATCACAATCCTAGTCAGGGTAAGATAGATGCACACTAAAAGATAACCTGTGCTCACCCTCCGGTAGCTTGGCACAGACCAGTCAGGCTAAAGAGGTAATGTGTAAAGTATTTTTGGAACACAGTAACACAATGAAAACACCACAAAAAAACCTAATAATGTTTAGAAAAATAGAGAATATGCATCTGAGTAAACCAAGACCAAAACAACAAAAATCCAATAAGTAGAACCAAAGTTATGATTTTTTTTAGAATACACCAAAAATAGTGCTTAGAAGTCAATAGCGCTAAGGCCCTTGAGGTTGCGCTAGACTGGGGAAAATCCAAAGTTCAGGCCAACCGCGATGGAGGGCACGCTGGCTACAGGACTCATACAGATCCCACTGACAAATTACCTTGGATGAAGCAAGTGTCGACATTGAAGACTTCATGCGAGGAGTTGAGGAGGAACTGCGTTGATGTCTATCCCATAGATGGAAGCAGTGTCAGCACCGATCCGCACAGCTGATGAAAGCTTCGTCGTCGAATCCCTTTACGAAGCAGGTGCTGCATCGATGTCGAGCTGTGCTGTCCATCGACACAGTCTGTCGTGGCGATGCCGGTAATCGGCTCCTGAGTCGGCGTTGAAGGGCAATGCGTTGGTTCCGATCAGTGCAAAGTCGTCACTGCGTCGATTTTAGTGCAGAAACAGCTGCAGGACCCACTTCTGAGGCCCAGGACTGGAGGGGACACCTCAGGCAAGGCTAGGACTCACAGATGGTAGAGTCCAGCAGCCCCAGCAGAATTGCAGAGAGTCTTTTATTACCCTGAGACTTCAGAAAACAGGAGGCAAGCCAGCAAATCCTTGGAGTCACTCTGGGTTCAAGTGAGATGTGTTTAGTCCTTGTCCTCAGCAGGGAAGAGATCAGCAGGGAGCAGGGGCTGCTCAGCACAGCAGTGAAGCAGTTCCTCAGAACAGTCAGTCAAGCAGAGTGGCAATCCTGGTAGCACAGCAGGCCTTACTCCTGGCATAGTTCTTCGCAGGTCTAGTAGTGTACTGATTTGGTAGGGTCGGAACCCTAGTACTTGTACTCAAATATGCCTTTGAAGTGGAAGTGACTTCAAAGCAGCTCCTTGAAGTGCACAGGTCCCTTTCTATCCGAGCCCTGTCTGCCAGGCTATCTGTGGGGGTCAATCAGTCCTTTGTGTGGGGACAGGACACAGCCTGTTCAGATGTGTCAGCTCCCTCTATCCCCTTCTGCTTAGGAAGCCTATCAGAATGCAGGTGAATGCAGATGAGTTCTCTGTCACACCCACCCTTCCTGTGTTTGTGGCTGTCTGAAGGGAATGCACAGAGTTTAGCTGTCACCCAGCCCAGACGTGTATTGGAGACAGGCTGCAGGCACACAGAGCTAAGTTAAGAGCAGAGAAATGTCCACTTTCTAAAAGTGTTATGTCAAATCCAATTTTACCAGCTAAGAGGATTTATCATTACCATTCCAAAGATATGAAACACGATTTAGCTACTCCTTTCTAATCAGGAATAACAGCTTAAAAGTGTTTTAAGGAATTCCCAGTGCTAGCCAATGAAAGGAGTAGGCCTCACAGTAGTAAAAAACAAATGTAGCTGTTTGTCACTATTAGGACATGTAAAACTTAAAAGTACATGCCCTACCTCTTACCTATACAGCACCCTGCCCTTAGGGGTGACCTTTGTGTAATAAAAGGGGAGTTTAAGGCTTGCCAAGTGGTTTTAAATGCCAAGGAAACTCCAAACACAGGTCATGCAATGGCAGTTTTGAGACAGGTTTGAAAGGCTACTTATATGGGTGGCACAACCAGTGCTGCAGGCCCACCAGTAGCATTTAGATTACAGGCACTGAGTATATGGTAAATCACTTTACAAGGGACTTATAAGTAAACTAAATATGCCAATCAGGTATATACCTATGTCACCATATTTTAGAGGAAAAGCAAATGCACTGTAGCACTGGTTAGCAGTGATAAAGAGCTCAGCGTCCTGAGGTCAACAAAAAGATACAGCAAAAAGTGGAGGTAAGCTGGCAAAAAGTTGGGGGAAGACCAACCTAAGGATGACAGGTCTAACATCATGCTATGCAGATTTCTAAAGTGCACTATCACCCGGCAGTGTATCCTAGGGCTGAGCAGGTGTCAGTCTAGGCACACCTAGGGTCTAGTGGGACTACTCGAAAAAACAGGTTTTAGCTGTGCCACTTGAGTGAGACCTACAGGCCCACTCATGTAAAGTTCCACTGCTGTGTGCTTAACTAGCCCCTGGTCTACATCAAGTTAATATGTAGAGTGTGTGTGGTTGCATGCATGTGCAGCTTGTATGTGTGCCTGTGAGTAGTACAATACATGGGAGACTCTGGGATCCATTTTGGGAGACCCAGGGCTGATTTGAGGAGCATGAGGAGGTAGAAGATTCCTCCCAAACAGATATGTGGATTGTTGCATTCCTGAAAGCTGAGTGGGACACACACACTGGAGGAAGGAAGAGCCAGGCTCTTCAGTATACTTCGAAGGATGCTCTTTGATTCAGAGAAAGGTTACTGGGAAGCGGCCAAGGCACATCTTATCAATCAATCAATCAATCAATCAATCAGGCATTTGTTGAGCGCGACTACTCACCCGTAAGGGTCTCAAGGCGCTGGTGCAGGTTCCAGTCCATCAAGGAGGGGGTCTGTCGAAGAGCCAGGTTTTGAGGTTTCTTGCGAAGATGGGGAGCGAAGTTGTCTGTCTGAGGTGGAGCGGAAGGGCGTTCCAGGCTCTGGCCGCGAGGAAGGAGAAGGAGCGGTCACCTGATCTGGTCTTTCTGGTGTGGGGGACCATGGCGTAGGAGAGCTGGGCTGATCTTAGGGTCCTTTGAGGTGTGTGGAATTTGAGTCGGCTGTTCAGGTATGCTGGTCCGGTGTCATGGAGGGCCTTGTGTGCGTGGGTGATCATCTTGAAAGTGACTCTAGCCTCGATGGGGAGCCAGTGGAGTGTGCGCAGGTGCTGGGAGATGTGGCAGTGTCTTGGCAGGTTGAGGACCAGTCTTGTGGCGGCGTTCTGGATGTTCTGTAGCTTGCGGGTGAGGTTTTTGTTTATTCCGGCGTAGAGTGCGTTGCCGTAGTCGAGTCTGCTGGTGACCAGGGAGTGAGTGACGGTCTTTCTGTGTTCGAGGTGGATCCATTTGAAGGTCTTACTTAGGAGGCCGAGGGTGTGGAAGCAGGAGGACGAGACGGAGTTGATCTGGCGGTCCATTTTGAGCTCGGAGTCCAGGATGATTCCCTGGTTGCGTGCGTGGTCCGTGGGGGTGGGCGGGCTTCCTAGGATAGGGGGCCACCAGGTGTCGTTCAAGGCGTCGGGGTTTGTGCCCATGATGAGTACTTCTGTTTTGTTGGTGTTTAGTTGTAGGCAGCTGTTTTTCATCCATTTGGCGACGGCTTCCATGCCTTCTCGAAAGTTGTGTCTGGCGGTGTTGGGTTCGTTGGACAGGGAGAGGATGAGTTCGGTGTCGTCTGCGTATGACACAATGTTGAGTCCGTAGGTTCTGACGATGGGGGCGAGCGGAGCCATGTAGACGTTGAAGAGCGTAGGGCTGAGGGAGGACCCCTAGGGGACTCCGCAGGTGGTTGATGTAGGGTCTGAGAGGAAAGGGGGGAGTCTGACCTGCTGCGTTCTGCCAGAGAGGAAGGAGCGGATCCAGTTGAAGGCCTTGTCCTGGATCCCTGCGTCGTGGAGTCTGCGTATTAGGGTGCGGTGAGAGACTGTGTTGAATGCCGCTGAGAGGTCGAGGAGAATGAGGGCTACTGTTTCTCCTTTGTCCAGTAGGGTGCGGATGTCGTCTGTTGCGGCGAGGATGGCGGTTTCCGTACTGTGGTTTTTTCTGAAGCCGGATTGGGAGGAGTCGAGGATGTTGTGCTCTTCGTTGAATGTGGCGAGTTGGCTGTTGATGGCTTTCTCGATGACTTTCGCTGGGAACGGGAGCAGGGAGATGGGTCTGTAGTTTTTGAGGTCGGTGGGGTCCGCCGATGGTTTCTTCAGGAGGGGGTTGACCTCGGCGTGTTTCCAGTCGTCGGGGTATGAGGCGGTCGCCAGGGAGCGGTTGATGGTGTGGTGGAGCATGGGTGCGATGGTGTTGGCGGCTCTGTTGAAGATGTGGTGGGGGCAGGGGTCCGTGGGGACCCCAGAGTGGATAGACTTCATTGTCTTCAGTGTGTCTTCGGTGGTGAGGGCTGTCCAGTTGTCAATCGCTGGCTTCAGGGTGTCAGGGGTGGTTGGTGAGGGTTCAGTGTGTTGGTTGTCTTCATCGAAGTTGTCATAGATGCTCTTGATTTTGTGGTGGAAAAAGGTGCTGAGTTTGTCGCAGAGGTCTTGTGAGGGAGGGATGTCAGTAGACTCGCTGGTGGGTTGGGCGAACTCCTTGATGATGTTGAAGAGTTCTTTGCTGTTGTGCGTGTGTGTGGAGATTCTGTCTTCAACCGCTTTTTTCCTCGTTTTTCTGATGAGTTGGTGGTGGGCGTTGGTGGCGGCTCTGAAGTTGTTGTGGGCTTCTGTGGATTTGGTGTTCCTCCATGCCTTTTCGAGGCGGCGGCAAGTGCGTCTGGACTCTCGAAGTTCGGTGGTAAACCATCTGGCTTTCTTGGCGTGGGTGTTGTTGTTTTTCTTGAGGGGGGCTATGGTGTTGGCACTGTCGGAGATCCATCTGTGCAGGGTTCGGGCTGCGGTGTTGGGGTCGTCATTTTCCGCAATGGTTGGGGTGGAGTTGCTGAGTGAGGAGGTGAGCTGGTCGTCGGTGATTCTGGTCCAGTTTCTTCATGGGAGCAGGTGCTGGTGTCTGTGGATGGTGGGTGTTCTGAAGGTGAAGTGTTCGCATCGATGGTCAGTCCATGGGAGTTCGGTGGTGTGGCTGAAGGTGATGGAGTTTCCTGTTGTGAAGAGGGGGTCGAGGGTGTGTCAAGCTGAGTGCGTGGGTTCGGTCACGATCTGGCAGAGCCCAATGTTGTGGAAGTTGTCCAGGAGGGATGTGGTGTTGGGGTCCAGTTGGTTGTCGAGATGGAAGTTGAGGTCTCCCAGCAGGGTGTAGTTGGTGGATGCGATGGGATGTGGGGAGATGATGTCCGTGATGGAGTTGTCGAAAGGTCCACAGGGTCCAGGGGGTCGGTAGATAAGGGTTCCTCGGAGGGTGGTGGTAGGGCTGGACAGTATCTTAAAGTGAAGGTGTTCCATCAGGTCTGTGGGCTCGTTGGGGAGTGTGCTCAGGTGGAGGGTGGATTTGTGGACGATGGCGATTCCTCCTCCCGGGCGGGTGGGGCGGTCCTTCCTGGAAATCTTGTATCCTTGGGGAATGGCGATGGCAATGTCCGGTCCCGAGGTGGTGTTGGTCCAGGTTTCGGTGAAGAACGCTACGTCCGGGGTGGTGCTGTTGAGGAGGTTCCAGATTTCAGTGGCGTGTTTGTGGAGGGATCAGACGTTGGGGAGGATGCATTGTAGGGTCTTCGGTTCGGTTGTGTTCTTGTGGGCGGGTTGTGCTGGGTCTGTGTTCTTGGCAGTGCTGTAGGTGTGCCGGCAGCGGTGACAGCTGAAGGGTCCGTGGGTGTCGGCCGGTGACGCTAGCTTGCAGTTGTTGTTGCGGCCTGGGTTGAGTGCGTGGAGTGCCGCTGGGTCGTAGCGTTGGTGGTGCCGAGGTCCAGGTTTCCTGGCGCTGGTCGCGGTCGGGTCGCGGACGGGCGCAGACGGGCTTGCCTTCGGCGCACCAGCAGCTGCCATTAAGTAGGGGTCGGGGAGGGCTGGACAGCTGGGAGGCGGGAGCGGGGAGGGGAACTGGAATGGGCCGGTCGTGCAGGGGGGAGGGGCCGTGGGGGCAGCGGCGGGGAAAAAAAACGGGCGGAAAAGGGCCTAAAAAAAAGAGGAAAGAGTGGAATAGGGCAGAAAAAGTGCAAGAAAAGTGGAGGGAAGACACAGAAGGAGAGTGAAAGGGGGAGATTGAAATGAGGGAAAAGCGAGTGAAAACAGAGGAAAGACACAGAAGGAGACTGAAAGGGGGAGATTGAAATGAGGGAAAAACGAGTGCAAACGGAGGAAAGACACAGAAGGAGAGTGAAAGGGGGAGATTGAAATGAGGGAAAAATGAGTGAAAACGGAGAGAAAAAGTGGTGCGAGAGAAAGGAGACAGAGGTCCACTGGACCACCAGGGATGAGGCGCAGGTAAAACCTGCGGGTGGAGGAGGGCCTCGAACACCAACACTCGAGAGTGCAGGGGCTCGGGGGAAGGCCTCACTTAATGGTGGAGCTACGAGGGAGGAGAGCAATTTCACTGACATTGAGTCAGTGGTCTTGCTCGCCTGTCCCCGCAGCGGCCGCCATTAAGTAGGGGTCGGGGAGGGCTGGACAGCTGGGAGGCGGGAGCGGGGAGGGGAACTGGAATGGGCAGGTTGTGCAGGGGGGGAGAGGACGCGGGGGCAGCAGCAGCGGGGGAAAAAAACGGGCCGAAAAGGGCCGAAAAAAAAGAGGAAAGAGTGGAATAGGGCAGAAAAAGTGCAAGAAAAGTGGAGGAAAGACAAAGAACGAGAGTGAAAGGGGGAGATTGAAATGAGGGAAAAGCGAGTGAAAACAGAGGAAAGACACAGAAGGACAGTGAAAGGGGGAGATTGAAATGAGGGAAAAGCGAGTGAAAACGGAGGAAAGACACAGAAGGAGAGTGAAAGGGGGAGATTGAAATGAGGGAAAAACTAGTGAAAACTGAGAAAAAAAGCAGAGCGAGAGAAAGGAGACAGAGGTCCACTGGACCATCAGGAATGAGGCGCAGGTAAAACCTGCAGGTGGAGGAGGGCCTCGAACACCAACACTCGAGAGTGCAGGGGCTCGGGGGAAGGCCTCACTTAATGGTGGAGCTGCGAGGGAGGGAGAGCAATTTCACTGACAATGAGTCAGTGGTCTTGCTCTTAGAGAAGAGATGGGACTGATATGAGAATCATAATGAGTAGGGCTGGGGCCCTTGGGTAACCCTTTGACACACATATAACTGTGGCTGACAATTATGTGTGAACCTCAAACTACGCCCATGCCCTGTGTGTGGGGCCATCAGATTTGGAGTTGGGCTGAATGTCAAGGCGGAGAAGCTCTGCAAGATTTCTACCTGTGACCAGGACTGAGGGCTAAGATCTGCCAGTCTCCCAGCAGGGTAAGGGTACATCACCCAGGGTAATCCAAGACCACCTGCCCTGGAGCCTGAAGCACCAGCACCTGTCTCCTTGCCAAGACCAGTGTGCCCTGTGAGGAAGAGGAGAGCTCTTGGAAGGAGCAAAGTCTAGTGGGGGATCCTAATGAGTGGATCCCCATCGCGAAGAGTGAGAAAGCAGCTGCTGCACTGATTGGGCTGTTGCCGGTGTGCAGATTCAAATCGACAACCCATATGCCAGAGAGGACCGGCGTGAAGATTGCATTACTGCTGTGTCGATCAGGCCGTAGCCTGTGTGTAGGGTAAAGTCGGTGACCCCGTATGCTGGAGGGGGCTGCCATGAAGATTGCTCTACTTTCATGTCAACCAGGCAGTAGCCGGTGCGCAGAGTAAAGTCAGTGACCTTGTATGCCGGAGGGGGCCGCCATAAAGATTGCATTACTGCGGTGCCAATAGACTCGTTGGATGTATGTGGAGTAAAGTCGGTGATACCGTGTGCCAGACGGGACTTCCGTAGAGACTACATTACTGTCATGCAAAATGGGGTGGAACTTACTGTGCCATCAGTGGAAGTGCCATGGACAGCCCCCTGCTGCCCCTGCAAAGTGGAGATTGCTTCTCCCAGCAACAGCTGCTGCAGACCTCTGCGATATCCGAGTGTGGATTGCTCCCGGGTATTCTGTTAGAGCAACCCCTGCAGGAGCGGGTAAGATTGGTCAGAGGACCAAAGGGACTAGGGGTACTTGTTCTGCCTCATTGCACTTCAGGCACTGGAGCACTTTTGACTTTGGAAGAGATGGAGAGGGACTCTTGAGATTCAGACTGCTAATGGGGCCTAACCTGAATGTTACCAACTGTGAATGGAGAATAACAACTAAAATTAGAGAGAGGGAAGTGAGACTTAGAGTACTGCCTGTGGAACACTAGACTACAGATCTCAATGTACTGTGTGTTTTATCATTATCTGCGTATGCCATATTATACTCTGTGTTTATATATAAATACTATTTTTTTCATAAAAGTATTTGACTGGACAATCCTTTACTGCTGCTATTGAAAGCATTTTGAGTTGAGAGCCTGTGTTCACCCCTGCATCTACCCCCACCCCCAACCCCAACCCCATGGAAGTCTTGCACTATTCGACCGCGCTACCACTGAGAGTCAAGTGCTGAAGGGGTACTTGGCCCAGTTGCTCAGGCCACATTGTAAGTCAGGCCCTGGAACTTCAGGAGTGAAAGGCCTCCTGCTTGCCCAGACACCCACTGAAAGGGATTCTGACATACTGTCACTTTCATTTGCTCTTTGGTGTACATTGATAGATTTAAAAATATTCTTAATTTCTACTGCCTTATACTGGTTCTTACCTAGTACTAACATGAACAAGTCCACAGAGCTCTTGGATGAAACACATTTTACTTGTATCAGGGTACAACTGGTTGTACTGGAGTTAGGGTGACCACCTCCTTCCAGGTCATTACGGAATAAGTTTAGAGTTTAAGTCAGGAATGCATTCACTCGTCCTCATTTTCGTAAACACATATAGATGTACCTGTGAATTAAGGATCAATAAAGCAAGTCGTTCAAATTTACATTGAAAGGGACATTATCTCTACTCTCAGAGTGCACTCAGCTCCTATATTTGTAATCTGTGTCAAACGCTGAGAGTTAAACCCACAGAAGCACTCAACCTAAAGCCCTGAGCAACCTAACCACAATCTGAAAGGCAGTTCCAACCAGAAAGCCAACTATAATAAACCCTCTTGCTGCCCATCATGTGCTCCTCTTCCCCTTAATCAAAAGACTAGTCTACAGCAGTCTGAGTTGCCTGCTCCAGAGCTTGTTTTTCTGAAGTATTATAAAGTCAAATTTCATGATAACGTTTTATCTGGAGAAGTAAAGAGATAATCATACTGAGACCTACGCAGCATTCCTACTTCTATTGTCCTCCTGTCATTAACCATGACTGCTTCATGTGCCCATATGATACTTCTATTACCAAAATTTTCTGTAAGCTGAGACAAACACAAGGGCTGCAAGAATGGCATTTACATCTACCTCTCCTTTCCTGACTAGTTCAGTTTCTGTTCTATGAACTCATTTTGAGAACACTGAGCTCAGATTTACAGAGAAGTCAGATCCATTTTACAGACAGCATCCCGAGAAAAAACCTGATCATACTTTCATTAACATATTCTTAAGGCATACAAAATAGTTGGTCTGCATTTTGACCCCTTAATTATTTTAGTAAATAGTGTTGATTTAATACACAATTAAAATCACAGCACAAAAGCAGCGCTAGCAACCTACCACATGGCAAGAACGTTTTGTTTTCTGAATGAATCTAGAGGATAGCCTTTGGTGCTTTCTTTGCTCATTCACAACGTGATTTTATCTGAAAGGCAATCTGTGGTGGCTGGCACGCGCGGCGGGCAATCGCGCCCCAGATTCTGCTACCGCTTAACATCATGGCCCTCGGTGTGTCACTTTACTCACTTGGCCTACTTCTTCTGTCCGACCTAATTAATAAGCAACCAGTACCCGAACGGAGGACTATTTTTGCTTTGCATCTCAGTGATCTATTTTTGCCTCGGCTCTCACTCCAAGGCCAGGGAAGACCCACCCGCCTGGCTATTACTGCCACTGTTGTGAGCATGTCCGCTCGCGGTGACAACAAGAAACCTTTCAGTCCATTTAGGTTGTGTTCCTTTTTTAGCATCAAGGCAATCGTTCAGTGGCTGAAAGGTGAATTCCAAAATTAGCTGTTCTGAAAATAACTGTACATAACCAAAACGCTCCAAGGGACAGGTCAGAAAAAGTACAACTTCCGTTGTTGTCTCTATCATGAGGAAGTATGAGGCTGAGAGAGTGATTTATTTATCATGGCTTTTCAGAACTATTTAATTTCTCTCTTGTAGATGTTTGAAAGCATTTAAAAAGTAAGAAAGGCACGATTTTAGAGCGTACTTGGAAAATACCTTTTATAGAAGAAAGCTCTACTCTGATTTAAAATCTTCTGACACTGCTTACAGCCTATATATACTTGCAAAGGATAATGTGATGTTTGTATCAGGTACAATTAAGGGCAAACTAGGAAATAACCACATTTACTTTGAATCTCAATTAAAAAAAACTGACAGATGAAAAGGAAATTAATTTTATTCTTTGCAATTTTGAATTCATACTTACACTGAAGTGTGCCACCCTTCCCCAATCTGAAAACGGGCATGTGGCTCCATTGAACTAAAGTTTTCTTTCTAGTATTGATTTCAGCAAAATATTTTTTATACAAAAGCTACATTATAAATACGTTGTTTGAACAATTCCTAGATTTGGTAAGGTCTCCTGGCTCAGGCCACACTTCACTCAATCCAACCATATTGCATGGTCATAAGTAACAAACATGGGGGCCGATTCCGATTCGGGCCGGAAATCCCTCCGACCGAGTCGGATTCGGAGAGATATCCGACCGAACCGGACTCTAGCAGTTCGACCGAACGAGTACGATGCGGACGCATGCTATCGGACTCGATTCGGTCGGACTCCCATTGAAGTCAATGGGAGCCGGTCGTACGACGCGTACACGGGCTCCCATTGACTCAATGGGTGCGTCGCGAACAAGGTCACCCCCTACAGCGGGTATGCGTCAGTGCGACTAGCGCCGTACATGCATGTGTAGGGGGGACCCATGTGTGCGACTCGCGCGGCTACGCGTACAGGGGGGTCCGACATGGACCCCCGAAGTTTGGCTCCGACTGCTCTTTCGAGCCGGACGGCGCGAGTCGGTCGGACTGTTCGAGGCGCGCATCGTACTTGCCCGGTCGGGGAACGTCTCCATTGCGTGGTGCGAGTCGAGTCCGTACGAGTCGGTCGGAGCGGTTCGGAGCCGGGAACGAGTCGGTCGGGGATTTCGCGTATGCTCGCATCGTACTTGCTCGCGCGGACGGGTGTTCGAATCGGTCGGAAACAGGGCGCCAGAATCGGATCCGGTAAATCCAAATCCGATTCGGTGCCCTACCGGCCGAGATCGGAATCGGCCCCTTAGTAGTATGTATTAATGTTAAGTGACCAAATGCAGTTGCAAAACATTAATATTTTACTAATACCTAAAACGAGGTGGTAACCTGTGAGCAAAGGGAAGGAGTCGCCAAGGGACCCCTTCCCCTTTGAGAATGTTAAAATATTGTTTAAATATTTTAAGATTAGGCAGTGGTCTGAATGATCACAACCTAGTCTTGAAAAAGGAAATTTACACTTTACATTTTTTGTTTTTTGAAACACATCCCGTTGTCCTTTAAGGAAAATGGGTTGGATTAAAAAAAAAAAAGATTGTTTTATGTAAAAGCAGTTTCAGACATGGTGTTCTGCTGACCTCACCAGACCACCATCTCTGTGATGGCTATCATTCTTAATGGGTCGCAAATTGCAACCTACCTCATTAATATTAACAATGTAGGTTGATTTGCAACCTACTAGATATCGCTATTTTAAATGTAAAACCTTCATACATTAGGAATTGTGATCTCCAAATTGCGATTCAATAAAAATGGCAAAATGGAAATTGCAATTTTTACTGTTAGTTCCCCTGGCCCCTGGTGTATTAAGGATTTGTAGTTAGGCAATTATTGAAGGAATTGGAAAAAAGAGAAACTTATGAAGTACAACTAATGTATCATTTTATATAAAAAAAAAAGGAAACAGAGAAAAAGATAAAAGAAAAGAATAGTAGGAGTGACAATAGGATGAAAGAGGAGGGAAAAGGATAGGAAGGAGTACTGAGAGAAATAGAGAGATAAGAACTTAAGATAATGACGAGTGAGAGGATAGGTACATAGTAAAAGGTAACCAATATGAATCCAATTTCATCTTCATAACGATACTGAGGAAACTGCAGATATTTTGTTTTCATCACAAATAACATTCCACCATGTTGACACAGATAATTTAGAAGTATCTTTCTAACAGGAGAGCATAACCTTAAAGGCAAGTGCAATGAAAAGATTCAATAACATAGGTTTGGGGGAAAAGTGATCAAAGTCAGGTGACATAGATCCAAAGAAAACATTTTGGATTGTTAGTTGAATATAACAATAGAAAATCTTTAAACATTTGGACCAAATAGCTTTCCAAAAATTGAACACATGAGAGCAGTGATAGATTAGATGAATTAAAGTACCATTGGACATGGAACATGACCAACATATTGGAGAAGCAGATGGATCAAATTTAGAGACACAATCAGGGTGATAACAGCTCTGTTATAAACAAAAAATAGAGAGTGTGTAAAGTGTGCAGCTTTGGAGGTGTTAATCACTTTGAGCCATATTTGATCCCATTGATGAATAGAAAATGATGCAGAAAGGTAATTTTCCCCTAATAATTCAATAGAAATGTTGAATCACACAGAAGTTGGTGGTAGTAAAATTTTGCATATATAAGCAGAATTGTGATTATTATTATCCAATGGTGTCAAAGGTGTGAATGGAACTGGGGCAGTGAGTAAATTGTGAGTCATTAAAAAGGACTGGAGAGCAGAGGATATTAATTCATGTTCCTTTAAATAAGAGCTTGGTAAGTTGTATTGTGTTTGTAATTGGGGAAAAGGTATAGCAGAGTAATGCCGTACCAATTGGTGGACAAACATAATACCCTTCTCTTTCAAGTGTTTAAAATAAAATGATTGGCGGCAAAATTTAATGAACTTATTATACAAAAGTGAAGAGGCTATAAAACATTGTTGAAAATCAAGATCAGCTGAAAATGTTGTATGTAACAACTGGTGTGAGTATTTTAAAATGGGGTTTTTGGAAATAAAAGTGCAATTAGACATGTGAATCACATCTTTGAATGAAAAATCCTTCAGCATGGATTGTTCAAACGCAATTCACTGTGGTATGAGAGAGTCTTAAAAGTAATTAATCAAGGCGTACAATTGTCAAATTACAAAAGGCAGAGCAATATAGCTTAAAGTCAGGGAATCAGACACCACCTTCATTCTTTGGGTGTTTAGGTTTAGATAAGGCAATGTGTGAATGTTTGCTGCTCTAGAGAAATGTAGTACAAACAGAATTTAATCTGTGGAAAGTAATAATTGTGTATTTTGAAAGGTAACATAGAAAGTATGCAAAGGACTTGTGACACAATCATCATTTTGAAGGTGTCTGATCTACCCCACCATGATAAATGGAGAGGAGGCCAGGATGAGAGTAACTTCTGTATATTAAGTTTTAAAATATTAAAATTGAGGCTAATTATGTTGGAAATAGTAGGAAAAAACCACACACCCAGATATTTAATTCTGGAAGGGCACCATGTAAAGTTAGTATTTGCAAACATATATTGATAACACAAGGAATTCAATGGTAAAATTTCAGTTTTAGAAACGTTTCGTTTTTAATCCAGAGATGTTAGAATATAAATTGATCTCTTGTAAAAAGGGTTTAAGGAGGACAGGTAATTTGACATGTGAATAAGAAAATCATCTGCATAAGCCGGTAGCTTAGTCTCAAGGTATTGTGTTTAAACCTGGAGATAAGTGTGTTACAGCGAATGTGTTCAAGGAAGGGTTCTAGACCAAGAATGGAAAGCAATGGGGAAAGTGGACAACCTTGCCTGGTACCTCTATGTAAATTAAAATAAAGGGAAAAATTACCATTAACAAAAACACTGGCACAAGGGTCAGAGTATAAACATTTTATGAATGAAAGAAATTTTGGGCCGAAGCTGAACCTTTGGAAAATAGTAAACATAAATTGCCAATTAATGCGGTCAAATGCTTTTTCAGCATCATGAGATAGGGCCACAATGGGGGGAGTATGATATTTCTTAGCCAATGCAAGAATATTAGAGAACATTCTGACATTGTCTGCAGCAAGTCTAGCCTTAATGAAAACAAATTGGTCAGGTTTGACAAGGTGGGGCACGACAGTTTCTAGGTGAGATGCTGGGATTTTGGCAAATATTTTACAATCATAGCTAATCAATGAGACAGGTCAATAGTTTTTACAAAGGGCGGGGTCTTTTTTAAGCCTGGGCGGATTTCGCGGAGTTCCGATGTGCTGAACTCCGCGAAGTGATAAAAAAACTCTGACACGCTAAGCGGAGTTCCGCGAGTGGCGGAGTGCATTAGGGTAATGCCGTTCGCTGTGATTTTGAGTGCCGGGTGTTTGTCCCACGCTGTAAAATCATAGCGAATGGCACCATGCGCAGCGCAAGAGGGCGCATCTTCCTTTCTGCTGCTAAAGTAGATTTTCTCCTCCAGTAGCAGCTTTCTCAACGCAAATGGAAGGTTTCTCAACTCGAGTGGTCACGACCTGTTAAGACCACTCGCATTGTGAAATCCGACCACTCTCATTGAGAAATCTCACCAGGAGGTTGATTTTCCGCACTTGCGGTTGCCAACTAGACCTTGGCGAGCGCAAGCAAGGAAAAATTTTACCGGCAGGTTGATTTTCCTTGCTCGCACTCGCCAACTTGATGTTGACGAGTGCAAGTGAGGAAAAAAACCCTGCTCCGTGAGTTTTTGGGAACTTTGCGTACTCCGCGGAGTGCGAAAAACTCCTCAAATCTGTGAATGGAGCAGGGTTCACCGCCCAGGGTTAGCCTTTATCTAGCTTAGGGATAATAACAATGAGGGCATCCAGAAAAGAGCCACTAGCCTTCGAATTCAAAAGAAAAAAGTTAAAAAGCTCTAATAATTTGGGGCCAAAAAAAATGAAAAGGAGGAAATTAGTTCAATAGAAAATCCATCAGGGTCAGGAGCTTTAGGTTTTTTTAGGGATTTGATG
This sequence comes from Calotriton arnoldi, assembly GCA_963921515.1. Taxonomy (NCBI): domain Eukaryota; kingdom Metazoa; phylum Chordata; class Amphibia; order Caudata; family Salamandridae; genus Calotriton; species Calotriton arnoldi. The sequence continues at coordinate 731,233 of CAWUFW010009846.1, forward strand.
GCATCTATAATTTCTTGAAGAGTTATGTCAGCTTCTAATGCTTTGAAGGTATCAGGTATAGGGGGAGGATTGGGGAGGCCATTAAAAAAAATTTCTACATCAAGTTCTGAGGGGATTGTATCTTCTGTATATAATGATTTGTAGTAAGCTTGGAAGACAGTGGAAATATCAGAGTCAGAGGTCGCAATGGTATTAGTGAGTTCATTGTGAATGGGTTCAATATTTTTATGATCTGATTTAATTTTTAAGTAATTAGCGAGCATTTTACCCACCTTATTTTGACCTCCGTGAAATTTAGATTTAACTGAGGTAAGATGTTACATGCATTAGTGGTAGCTAGTTTACTGAGGTCAGATTTGGCTGTAATTTATTCATGTAAAAAGGAGGAAGATTAAGGGGTGAAGTAAGTGTGTTCAAATGTTTTAATTTGCTGAAGTAATGAAAGGTATTGGGAATTTAATTTAATTTTCCTTTTAGCTGAATAAGCTATAGTAAAAGCCTGAAATGATGCTTTGAAAGCATCTCAATTATTTGGAATGGAAGTGTCAATATATTGGCTAATTTGAAAAAACTGCTTAATAAAAGCAGTGGCTTCTGTAATAACATTGTGATCCAACAGCAGGGAGTTATTGAATCTCCAATGACCATTTTTGGAGTTATTGAGGGACAAATCAAAGGAAGATAAAAGAGGGACATGATCTGAAATAAAATTAGAACCACATTCTGAGAATTGAATAGAAGGAAATAAGGACTTAGGGGTCTATTAGGATGGCGGTCGGAAAACCACCCCGACCGCCATGGTAGCGGAAATCAACCGCCTGCTAGTACCGCGGCAAAACCGGCAGTCAGATTAGGATCAACCGCCAAACAATCCCGACCGCGGCAGAAAGAGGCAACGAAAACCCGCCTGCAGCGGGCGGAGCCGGTGAAAAACCGTCCACGATGGTTGGAATCGCAGCGGAAACACCCAAACAACCGCCGTTAGGCACGCGGAGTAACCACCCGTGAAATTAGGATTTCACGCGATGTGACAGCGGTACGTTCCGCAGTTCCCGACCGCCGCGGTCGCAAACAGTGATGAATGGGAGAGCCGGCGGAAGGGCTGTAGTATAGCCACTGCTGCGGACGCTCCGTGACAAAAATGGCGGTCGATAGAAAAAACCCACAACAAGGCCAGCAAGTGCACACAGGAAACTAGCCCTGCCCCCAAAAACACATAACACACCCCAATGACCCACCCCCATGGCAACTCATAAACTACAAATCCCAGGACAACCCACACAACACACCTGACAGCAATACCCAATCCTGACACACCCACATAGCTGAGTATAAAACCAGCCCCTTCACTGACAACAATCCTTTGCAATACTCCAGAAGTGAAGGGCCAAACACCACAGCTGAAAGGAGAGGCAAATCAACACACCATCACTACACACACACACCACACACATCACCACCACCACTCCCACACCTGCACCTCCAACCCCTTTGCACATCACACACCATACACATCACCACCACCACTTACACACCTTCACCTCTAACCCCTTTGCACATCACACACCATGTCACCACAAAAAATGCCCAAATTCACAGACAGTGAGTTGACAGTCATGGTAGATGAGATAATCCGAGTAGAACCACAATTGTTTGGTAACCTCGTCCAACAGACACCATTAGCCACCAGAACGCAAATGTGGGTAAGGATAGTTGACAAGATCAATGCAGTAGGGACCACCCCACGCAACAAACAGGAAATCATGAAGCGGTGGCATGACCTGAAGAGTGTCGTCAAAAAGAAGAGGAACAAGAACCATCAGCTGGCTCAGAGGACTGGCGGTGGCCCTCCCATTCCACCAAGAACATTCACTGCATGGAGGGGAAGGTGCTTGCCATACTGCATCCAGAGAGTCTCACAGGAATAGCCGGGGGAGTGGAGGCTGGTAAGTACCAACAAATGTCTCACATTACACTGCTATGTACTGTCTTGCACAACTACAAAGCGACACCTCCCAGGCCCAAATGCATTCATGTGCACCACAATACCCAACACAGCTCTCACAGATGTAACATGCACACCATCTTAATCACCCCAGAGGCAGCCAACATTACCAGGGTTGTATGTGACCAGGCAACCAGCACAACAACTCCCACAAGGTCTCCCTTACCCACCCCTGAGCAGGATGTAGCACTCCCCCCCCTAGAAGCATGTGTCAGCCATTGTATGGTTCCCCTCACCTTCCCAGGGAGGGCTGTTTAGGGGTGGGAGGCCTACACAACAACTCCCACCAGGCACCCCTGTCCCACCCCTGAGCAGGATTTAGTACTCCCCCCACACCCAGAAGCATGTGGCAGCCAATGCATTGTTCACCTTGACCTAACAGGTAGGTAGCCATCTTCCCAGGGAGGGCTGTTTGGGGGTGGGAGGCCTGCACTACAACTCCCACCAGGTATCCCTGTCCCACCCCTGAGCACGATGGAGCACTCCACACCCACCCAGAAGTATGTGTCAGCCATTGTAAGGTTCTCCCTCACATAACAGTTAGGTAGCCATCTTCCCAGGGAGTGCTGTTGGGGGTCGGAGGCCTGCACTACAACTCCCACCAGGCACCCCCGTCCCACCCCTGAGCAGGATGAAGCACTACCCCCACACCCAGAAGCATGTGGCAGCCATTGCATTGTTCACCTTCATCTAACAGGTAGGTAGCCATCTTCCCAGGGAGGGCTGTTTGGGGGTGGGAGGCCTGCACTACAACTCTGTGAGAAGTTAGCCTGGTATATGCTGTTCACTAATTAAAGTGGACACCTTGCACCAGGGCAAATCGACTCTTATGGTAGATAGGTTTAAGACAACCTTTTAAAGAAAGCTATCCTAGTGGTAGCTGTGGAGAGCAGCCTTCAGGCTAAGTCTCGGAGGAATGTAAAGCAGCTTGTTTTACCATATAATCTCTTGAATCACCAAATGAAAAGACACCACACAGGTATATATATCAAATATATATGTATTTATTTCTAAATAACTCTCTACTAATCTCTTTATGAGATTAGAAGACAAACATATGCACAAATCAACGTTTCACAATAAGTTAAGCACAAAATATGGCTGGGGCCCTAGGGGCGTACCAGACCATATACTAAGTAAGAGACTTAGGGACAACGACTTGCAGGGAGACAAGGCCTAGGGCCTTCAGAAGTGCTGGGGCCTCACGAAACCACCCAAGGCAGGTAAGTAAAGGACCCACGGGGGACGCGTGCAGTGTAGATACACAGGCGCGGATCGCCGTTGACTTCAATGGGGCAAGTCGCGGTTGGAAATAAAGAGTTTTAGGATACTTCTGTAGAACCTACAAGCAAGTCACTTACAGGGTAAGTCGTTCTAGGGCCCACACCCACAGGAGCACCGTAGTGCTGGAGTTACCTCACCCAGGGAAGCCGGGTGCACAGGTGTCCTTTGGTGTCGGGTCGCGGCGTCGTTTTCAATGGCGAACAAAGAAGACTTGCTGCTTGCGGGAGCTGAAGAAGTGTCCGGTGGAATCCAAGCCTGGATTCTGAAGAAGGATGACCTGAAAGCAGAGGGGACAGTGTTCAAAGTCACTTGGCAGTGACCCAGGGCAAGGAAGATGGATGCCCACCGTCGTCGGTCGATTCAGGTCGGTTGCGGGTGCCTTGACTCTTCAGCCACGTGGTCCAGGAGGTGTCGACGATGACCAGGAGCTGGATTCGGTGTGTCCCTCGACGTCTGCAGCTGACTGCGGTGTCGGCAACTCGATCGGAGCCAACAAGCCTTGGCAGCCGCAAGTCTCGGGGAGATGAAGAAAAGTCGATGGCGCAGACCAGCAAGGTCTGTGGAACTCACCCAGCGAGGGTAAGTCAGGGCAGGCCTGGAGCAACCAGGGGAGCCCTTTGGTTTCTTTAAGAAGTCTTCTGGGGACCCACAAGCCAGCGGGCAAGGGATCGCGAAGACACCTCGGGCGGAATCACTCAACAGGGGCCCACGGTCACTCGGGACGGTGTAGGCCTCTGATCTTCGGAGGGATTCCTGCTGGAGGTCGGGACCATACGTGGTCCAAAGCACAGGTTCGTAGAAAGTTGTGAAGGGGTTGCACTCGACAATAGTGCACGGTACCCAGGGGTCGCGGTTCCTCGTTACTCGTGGGGTCCACTTGCCTCAGCTTCGCTGGGGACTCACGATGGCCTGGGAGAGGTCAGGAAATCCACTTCTTGGGCTGCAGGGACTTCGGACTCCGGCGGGAGCGGCATAGTTTGCGACCGTCGTTGTCGTTTTTGGTGCCTGCCAAGCAGGGGAGTCACTCCTTGACTCCAAGGGAGATTCTTCTGTCTTCCAAAGGTAGTGGAACGTCGAAGGGCCAGGATTCTTCTGTAGAGCGTCGTCCAGGGGTTATCTGCTTTGCAATGGCAAGGTTCCCCCTCTTATACTAAAAAGAGGGGATGGACTAGCTCTATGACCCCACCTATGGGAGGGTCAAGGGAGGGGGTGGCTACACCCACTTCCCTTTGTCCAGTTTCGCGCCAGAGCAGGGGCAGGTAGCCCCTGAGCTGGTTTGAACTGGCATATGCACAGAGGAGCCTTCTGCTCCCCCAGTGCAGGACTTCAAAGCACTCTAAGAGTGCACCCACCCAGCCCCAATACACTAAACCCTGTCTGGGAGGTGGTTACACCTCCCTGTGACAGGATGCCTATTGTTGGGCTTCCTCCACTGTGAGTTTCGGTCATCAGCAGGAGGGCAGCCCAGTGTCTGTGACTGGTGGCATCCATTTTGTGATGCCAGGGCTCTTCAGGATTCTACCGCGTTTCCACAGCAGGTACATGTCTTATCCCTCTAGAAGGGTGGAATGCTACCCCCGCCGCCAGGATTGGCGGGGGGTAGTATTCCAAGATGTTTGACACCAAACACGACATGTTTTGATGCAGCCATTCCAAAGTTAGCATTTTACCGCGAGGATATAATGCACTTAAGAGTATATGGTTTAACCGCATCCACAAACAGCACCAGAGAATAGACTCTGAGAGCTGCAGAGGGGCCCTGCTCAGGCAGAGGCACCCCCTCACATAGAAGCCAAGCACCCTGCCCTCAGGATTGATAGGGCCTGCCTTAGGGGTGACTGATAGGTTTATATGTGTGTGCAGGAGAGATATAGGAAACCTATATCTCAGTGAGGGGTGCTAGCACCACCTCACCCAGGCTGCAGTAGCAGGCCTGTGGTGTCAGATTTAGTCTGCTTCCCAGGGGTGGCATAATACATGCTGCAGCCCCTGGTAGGCCTGTGAAGTACCTATGCCCTTGGCACCTAAGGTACCATATACTAGGGACTCATAAGGCACCACAGTATCCAATCACTAGTGCACCTAGAGTGCACTCCATGTCATTTAGAGAGAGCAGATAGACTGGGGCCCTGAATAGCAGGGTCCCAGTCCAACTAAGTCATAAACCAGCAAAACACCATAAAAAAAATGGGGGCAACCATATAGTCAGATTCCACCTTCCTACATAACCCCCCCCAAACGAAAGGAGATAAGGCTAACCTTGGCCAGTTGAGCCTTTATTGACTAAGTGGCCATATAAGGAAGCACCTGCACTAGCATGGTTGCCCCCTGTCTTATGGTCCACTAAGCAATCCCTCACCCTAAGGGTATGAGAGGGTCTCCACCATGGGGAATCACTACCTGTGGTGTGCTTTGGTAAAGTACCAGGCTGGTGAGGTGTCTGAGTAGGGAAGTGTGGCCCTAGGAATGTTGGCCTCAGCTTTCTCAGCTCACTGGTCACCATGTATGCCTGTCTTTCCATGACTGAGTGGTACTCTGCTCTAAGGGTCAACCTTTGACTGCCTACAGCCGGGGGTTGGGTCCCTTTGGGTGGAACACTGGAGGGACATGGCATGTTTGGAACCTTTTGGTCCCAGGTTTGCCCTTGCCTAACAGAGTCCTTCTGGGGGAGGTCCCTACATAAAGGTATGGGGGATCCCTCAGTGGGTTGAGGAATTTCTACCTGGCTAGGGCTACTAGCCTGGGTGCCCCTAATCTGCTGATGGGGGTTCCTCTGGACAGGGGGCCCTGGGGGTCCACTGACCTCCCTGACCTCTGCAGCCCTGGGCTGACTGAGGCAGGGTAGAGAGGGGCAGGTTACCTGCTCCAGACTGGGTACCACCTTGTAAGGGTCCTCTGCCATCAGGGGGTGGCCAGGCCAGGCCTGACTACCTCTGTGGCAGTTCCTTCACTAGGGGTAGGGTCAGTTCCCTGAGGAGGCTGACCCTTACCTACTGTCTGGAGGGAAGAAGACTTTTCTTCAACCCTTGTGCTCTCTTCTGGGGGAGAGTGGGCCATTCTTCCAGGCTCCATCTCTCCAAAATCTTGGGCTGGGGCTGTGGCCATCACAGCCCCACTAACCTTTACAGGGACACCCAACATCTTCAGATGGGTTTGGTGTTCAATTTCAGCCCAGGCTGAAATTTCCAGATCATTGCCCATCAGGCAATCTACAGGTAAGGTTGGGGACACTGCCACTCTTTTTGGGCCTGTGACCCCCTCCCAGCTGAGATTGACTATGGCCATGGGGTGATCTGTTCTGACACCATCAATGTTGGTCACCTGGTATTTAAACTCAGGTAAAAGCTGGTGAGGGGGGACTAGTTTCCCTGCCACCATGGTGACACTAGCCCCTGTGTCCCTAAATGCCACAGCTTTCTGACCATTAATTATTGGCTCCAGTCTGTACCTGCCCAATGCTGTGGGACCCACGGTAAAGGTGGCAAATCCTATACCACCATCAGAGTCTGAGGAGTCTGTTGAGGGGGTCCTGTCTAAACTAGGGCCCACCTCTGTTCCTCTTGCAAAAGCACCTAACTTTTTGGGTGCACTACTCCCAACTGGAGGATTACTACTGGTAGTACCAGGAGGGGTGGTAGTAGTTGTTGGAGGAACATTTTCTTTATTGCCATTCCTGGGACAACTGGGATCAGATTTCCAGTGCCCAGGCTTTTTACAGACATGGCAATAGGGTTTCTTTTCAGGAGAGGAAGGAGTTTGGGACCCACCCCCAGAAGAGGAATTTTGGGGCCCTGTAGTGGACTTATCCTTGGATTTATCCCCACCTTTCTCTTGGGACTTGGTAGAATCTTTCTTGTGGTCACCACCCTGATTCTTAGGCCTTACTCTGGTTCTGACCCATTTGTCTGCCTTCTTTCCCAATTCTTGGGGAGAGGTCAGATCAGAGTCCACCAGGTACTGGTGTAAAAGCTGGTTTTGACAATTATTAAGGATCTGTTCTCTCATCATTAGATTATAAAATCCTTTGAAATCAGTAACCCTACTGCCAACCAGCCAACCCTCCAGAGCCTTGGATGCACAATCTACAAAGTCAGTCCAGTCCTGAGTCTGTGCCTTCTGGGTATCTCTGAACTTCAACCTGTACTGCTCAGTGGTTAAGCCAAACCCATCTATCAGTGCACTCTTCAGGACCTCATAATCATCAGCATCCTCCTCTCTAACAGTGAGGAGCTTGTCTCTTCCTTTATCTGAAAAGGAGAGCCACAAGATTGCTGCCCACTGCTTTTGGGGGACCTGCTGTACTCTACAGGCCCTCTCCATAGCAGTTATCCACTTGTGGATATCATCCCCACTCTGGTAGGGAGGAACAACCTTGCTCAGGTTCCTATGGTCAGGAATATATTCTCTGCCTCTAGGGACACTGTTGCTGCCACCAGGGGGTTCTAAACCCTCCCTTCTGGAAGCTCTCTGGATCTCCAGGGCTTCTCTATCCAGTGCCAACTGCTTGGTTCTGAGGGCCACTTTGGCTTCCTCATACTGGAGCAGTTTGCACCTTCTCTCAGAGGAGGTCTCTCTTAAGGGAAAGTATGAGTTCCTCTGCTGGACAAATTCTCTGCCAGAGTGATAAGAGTGGTCAGATTCCCTGGAAGGGGATCTGTGCCTCTCCTCCTCTCTGTCAGTTCTCTTATGGAGAATTCCTCTGTCCTTTTCAGGCCCCTTGAAGCCTGGCCCTTCAATCACAGAGTCTTGGTCATTCTGATTTTCATCATCTGACCCAGATACTATGACTGACCCACCCACTGATTCAGACCCTTTAGCTCCTAGAGCCAATCTAAGGTCATCTGCTGTCAGCAGATCTATCAGGTGTAGTGTTGAGGGACTCTGTCCTAGCCTCAGGTGTCTGTCAACACACATGGCTCTCAAGTCAGAGAAAGCCATGTCCTTATACTGAGGCTGAGTGGATCCACTGGGTCCACCCTTTAAGGACATTCTAGTGTTGTGCAGTGTTGTACTACCTACACTAGTTTGTGGCCTACTGATCCTAGCTTGAGCTGTGGAAAGGGTGTGCTATCCCTTGGCACACAGCTCTAAGTTCAGTAGAACTTATTGATACTAAGCTTGACTTTATATGTACCTTGAGTACCTATAATGGTTTTCAGTTAGTAATTCAAATAGAGATTTTCTGGTAAAACAATGGCAAGCTGGAATCCCACACGCTGCCCACCAATGTGAGAAGTTGGCCTGGTATATGCTGTTCACTAATTAAAGTGGACACCTTGCACCAGGGCAAATCGACTCTTATGGTAGATAGGTTTAAGACAACCTTTTAAAGAAAGCTATCCTAGTGGTAGCTGTGGAGAGCAGCCTTCAGGCTAAGTCTCGGAGGAATGTAAAGCAGCTTGTTTTACCATATAATCTCTTGAATCACCAAATGAAAAGACACCACACAGGTATATATATCAAATATATATGTATTTATTTCTAAATAACTCTCTACTAATCTCTTTATGAGATTAGAAGACAAACATATGCACAAATCAACGTTTCACAATAAGTTAAGCACAAAATATGGCTGGGGCCCTAGGGGCGTACCAGACCATATACTAAGTAAGAGACTTAGGGACAACGACTTGCAGGGAGACAAGGCCTAGGGCCTTCAGAAGTGCTGGGGCCTCACGAAACCACCCAAGGCAGGTAAGTAAAGGACCCACGGGGGACGCGTGCAGTGTAGATACACAGGCGCGGATCGCCGTTGACTTCAATGGGGCAAGTCGCGGTTGGAAATAAAGAGTTTTAGGATACTTCTGTAGAACCTACAAGCAAGTCACTTACAGGGTAAGTCGTTCTAGGGCCCACACCCACAGGAGCACCGTAGTGCTGGAGTTACCTCACCCAGGGAAGCCGGGTGCACAGGTGTCCTTTGGTGTCGGGTCGCGGCGTCGTTTTCAATGGCGACCAAAGAAGACTTGCTGCTTGCGGGAGCTGAAGAAGTGTCCGGTGGAATCCAAGCCTGGATTCTGAAGAAGGATGACCTGAAAGCAGAGGGGACAGTGTTCAAAGTCACTTGGCAGTGACTCGGGGCAAGGAAGATGGATGCCCACCGTCGTCGAGTCGATTCAGGTCGGTTGCGGGTGCCTTGACTCTTCAGCCACGTGGTCCAGGAGGTGTCGACGACGACCAGGAGCTGGATTCGGTGTGTCCCTCGACGTCTGCAGCTGACTGCGGTGTCGGCAACTCGATCGGAGCCAACAAGCCTTGGCAGCCGCAAGTCTCGGGGAGATGAAGAAAAGTCGATGGCGCAGACCAGCAAGGTCTGTGGAACTCACCCAGCGAGGGTAAGTCAGGGCAGGCCTGGAGCAACCAGGGGAGCCCTTTGGTTTCTTTAAGAAGTCTTCTGGGGACCCACAAGCCAGCGGGCAAGGGATCGCGAAGACACCTCGGGCGGAATCACTCAACAGGGGCCCACGGTCACTCGGGACGGTGTAGGCCTCTGATCTTCGGAGGGATTCCTGCTGGAGGTCGGGACCACACGTGGTCCAAAGCACAGGTTCGTAGAACGTTGTGAAGGGGTTGCACTCGACAATAGTGCACGGTACCCAGGGGTCGCGGTTCCTCGTTACTCGTGGGGTCCACTTGCCTCAGCTTCGCTGGGGACTCACGATGGCCTGGGAGAGGTCAGGAAATCCACTTCCTGGGCTGCAGGGACTTCGGACTCCGGCGGGAGCGGCGTAGTTTGCGACCGTCGTTGTCGTTTTTGGTGCCTGCCAAGCAGGGGAGTCACTCCTTGACTCCAAGGGAGATTCTTCTGTCTTCCAAAGGTAGTGGAACGTCGAAGGGCCAGGATTCTTCTGTAGAGCGTCGTCCAGGGGTTATCTGCTTTGCAATGGCAAGGTTCCCCCTCTTATACTAAAAAGAGGGGATGGACTAGCTCTATGACCCCACCTATGGGAGGGTCAAGGGAGGGGTGGCTACACCCACTTCCCTTTGTCCAGTTTCGCGCCAGAGCAGGGGCAGGTAGCCCCTGAGCTGGTTTGAACTGGCATATGCACAGAGGAGCCTTCTGCTCCCCCAGTGCAGGACTTCAAAGCACTCTAAGAGTGCACCCACCCAGCCCCAATACACTAAACCCTGTCTGGGAGGTGGTTACACCTCCCTGTGACAGGATGCCTATTGTTGGGCTTCCTCCACTGTGAGTTTCGGTCATCAGCAGGAGGGCAGCCCAGTGTCTGTGACTGGTGGCATCCATTTTGTGATGCCAGGGCTCTTCAGGATTCTACCGCGTTTCCACAGCAGGTACATGTCTTATCCCTCTAGAAGGGTGGAATGCTACCCCCGCCGCCAGGATTGGCGGGGGGTAGTATTCCAAGATGTTTGACACCAAACACGACATGTTTTGATGCAGCCATTCCAAAGTTAGCATTCTACCGCGAGGATATAATGCACTTAAGAGTATATGGTTTAACCGCATCCACAAACAGCACCAGAGAATAGACTCTGAGAGCTGCAGAGGGGCCCTGCTCAGGCAGAGGCACCCCCTCACATAGAAGCCAAGCACCCTGCCCTCAGGATTGATAGGGCCTGCCTTAGGGGTGACTGATAGGTTTATATGTGTGTGCAGGAGAGATATAGGAAACCTATATCTCAGTGAGGGGTGCTAGCACCACCTCACCCAGGCTGCAGTAGCAGGCCTGTGGTGTCAGATTTAGTCTGCTTCCCAGGGGTGGCATAATACATGCTGCAGCCCCTGGTAGGCCTGTGAAGTACCTATGCCCTTGGCACCTAAGGTACCATATACTAGGGACTCATAAGGCACCACAGTATCCAATCACTAGTGCACCTAGAGTGCACTCCATGTCATTTAGAGAGAGCAGATAGACTGGGGCCCTGAATAGCAGGGTCCCAGTCCAACTAAGTCATAAACCAGCAAAACACCATAAAAAAAGTGGGGGCAACCATATAGTCAGATTCCACCTTCCTACATAACCCCCCCCCAAACGAAAGGAGATAAGGCTAACCTTGGCCAGTTGAGCCTTTATTGACTAAGTGGCCATATAAGGAAGCACCTGCACTAGCATGGTTGCCCCCTGTCTTATGGTCCACTAAGCAATCCCTCACCCTAAGGGTATGAGAGGGTCTCCACCATGGGGAATCACTACCTGTGGTGTGCTTTGGTAAAGTACCAGGCTGGTGAGGTGTCTGAGTAGGGAAGTGTGGCCCTAGGAATGTTGGCCTCAGCTTTCTCAGCTCACTGGTCACCATGTATGCCTGTCTTTCCATGACTGAGTGGTACTCTGCTCTAAGGGTCAACCTTTGACTGCCTACAGCCGGGGGTTGGGTCCCTTTGGGTGGAACACTGGAGGGACATGGCATGTTTGGAACCTTTTGGTCCCAGGTTTGCCCTTGCCTAACAGAGTCCTTCTGGGGGAGGTCCCTACATAAAGGTATGGGGGATCCCTCAGTGGGTTGAGGAATTTCTACCTGGCTAGGGCTACTAGCCTGGGTGCCCCTAATCTGCTGATGGGGGGTTCCTCTGGACAGGGGGCCCTGGGGGTCCACTGACCTCCCTGACCTCTGCAGCCCTGGGCTGACTGAGGCAGGGTAGAGAGGGGCAGGTTACCTGCTCCAGACTGGGTACCACCTTGTAAGGGTCCTCTGCCATCAGGGGGTGGCCAGGCCAGGCCTGACTACCTCTGTGGCAGTTCCTTCACTAGGGGTAGGGTCAGTTCCCTGAGGAGGCTGACCCTTACCTACTGTCTGGAGGGAAGAAGACTTTTCTTCAACCCTTGTGCTCTCTTCTGGGGGAGAGTGGGCCATTCTTCCAGGCTCCATCTCTCCAAAATCTTGGGCTGGGGCTGTGGCCATCACAGCCCCACTAACCTTTACAGGGACACCCAACATCTTCAGATGGGTTTGGTGTTCAATTTCAGCCCAGGCTGAAATTTCCAGATCATTGCCCATCAGGCAATCTACAGGTAAGGTTGGGGACACTGCCACTCTTTTTGGGCCTGTGACCCCCTCCCAGCTGAGATTGACTATGGCCATGGGGTGATCTGTTCTGACACCATCAATGTTGGTCACCTGGTATTTAAACTCAGGTAAAAGCTGGTGAGGGGGGACTAGTTTCCCTGCCACCATGGTGACACTAGCCCCTGTGTCCCTAAATGCCACAGCTTTCTGACCATTAATTATTGGCTCCAGTCTGTACCTGCCCAATGCTGTGGGACCCACGGTAAAGGTGGCAAATCCTATACCACCATCAGAATCTGAGGAGTCTGTTGAGGGGGTCCTGTCTAAACTAGGGCCCACCTCTGTTCCTCTTGCAAAAGCACCTAACTTTTTGGGTGCACTACTCCCAACTGGAGGATTACTACTGGTAGTACCAGGAGGGGTGGTAGTAGTTGTTGGAGGAACATTTTCTTTATTGCCATTCCTGGGACAACTGGGATCAGATTTCCAGTGCCCAGGCTTTTTACAGACATGGCAATAGGGTTTCTTTTCAGGAGAGGAAGGAGTTTGGGACCCACCCCCAGAAGAGGAATTTTGGGGCCCTGTAGTGGACTTATCCTTGGATTTATCCCCACCTTTCTCTTGGGACTTGGTAGAATCTTTCTTGTGGTCACCACCCTGATTCTTAGGCCTTACTCTGGTTCTGACCCATTTGTCTGCCTTCTTTCCCAATTCTTGGGGAGAGGTCAGATCAGAGTCCACCAGGTACTGGTGTAAAAGCTGGTTTTGACAATTATTAAGGATCTGTTCTCTCATCATTAGATTATAAAATCCTTTGAAATCAGTAACCCTACTGCCAACCAGCCAACCCTCCAGAGCCTTGGATGCACAATCTACAAAGTCAGTCCAGTCCTGAGTCTGTGCCTTCTGGGTATCTCTGAACTTCAACCTGTACTGCTCAGTGGTTAAGCCAAACCCATCTATCAGTGCACTCTTCAGGACCTCATAATCATCAGCATCCTCCTCTCTAACAGTGAGGAGCTTGTCTCTTCCTTTATCTGAAAAGGAGAGCCACAAGATTGCTGCCCACTGCTTTTGGGGGACCTGCTGTACTCTACAGGCCCTCTCCATAGCAGTTATCCACTTGTGGATATCATCCCCACTCTGGTAGGGAGGAACAACCTTGCTCAGGTTCCTATGGTCAGGAATATATTCTCTGCCTCTAGGGACACTGTTGCTGCCACCAGGGGGTTCTAAACCCTCCCTTCTGGAAGCTCTCTGGATCTCCAGGGCTTCTCTATCCAGTGCCAACTGCTTGGTTCTGAGGGCCACTTTGGCTTCCTCATACTGGAGCAGTTTGCACCTTCTCTCAGAGGAGGTCTCTCTTAAGGGAAAGTATGAGTTCCTCTGCTGGACAAATTCTCTGCCAGAGTGATAAGAGTGGTCAGATTCCCTGGAAGGGGATCTGTGCCTCTCCTCCTCTCTGTCAGTTCTCTTATGGAGAATTCCTCTGTCCTTTTCAGGCCCCTTGAAGCCTGGCCCTTCAATCACAGAGTCTTGGTCATTCTGATTTTCATCATCTGACCCAGATACTATGACTGACCCACCCACTGATTCAGACCCTTTAGCTCCTAGAGCCAATCTAAGGTCATCTGCTGTCAGCAGATCTATCAGGTGTAGTGTTGAGGGACTCTGTCCTAGCCTCAGGTGTCTGTCAACACACATGGCTCTCAAGTCAGAGAAAGCCATGTCCTTATACTGAGGCTGAGTGGATCCACTGGGTCCACCCTTTAAGGACATTCTAGTGTTGTGCAGTGTTGTACTACCTACACTAGTTTGTGGCCTACTGATCCTAGCTTGAGCTGTGGAAAGGGTGTGCTATCCCTTGGCACACAGCTCTAAGTTCAGTAGAACTTATTGATACTAAGCTTGACTTTATATGTACCTTGAGTACCTATAATGGTTTTCAGTTAGTAATTCAAATAGAGATTTTCTGGTAAAACAATGGCAAGCTGGAATCCCACACGCTGCCCACCAATGTGAGAAGTTGGCCTGGTATATGCTGTTCACTAATTAAAGTGGACACCTTGCACCAGGGCAAATCGACTCTTATGGTAGATAGGTTTAAGACAACCTTTTAAAGAAAGCTATCCTAGTGGTAGCTGTGGAGAGCAGCCTTCAGGCTAAGTCTCGGAGGAATGTAAAGCAGCTTGTTTTACCATATAATCTCTTGAATCACCAAATGAAAAGACACCACACAGGTATATATATCAAATATATATGTATTTATTTCTAAATAACTCTCTACTAATCTCTTTATGAGATTAGAAGACAAACATATGCACAAATCAACGTTTCACAATAAGTTAAGCACAAAATATGGCTGGGGCCCTAGGGGCGTACCAGACCATATACTAAGTAAGAGACTTAGGGACAACGACTTGCAGGGAGACAAGGCCTAGGGCCTTCAGAAGTGCTGGGGCCTCACGAAACCACCCAAGGCAGGTAAGTAAAGGACCCACGGGGGACGCGTGCAGTGTAGATACACAGGCGCGGATCGCCGTTGACTTCAATGGGGCAAGTCGCGGTTGGAAATAAAGAGTTTTAGGATACTTCTGTAGAACCTACAAGCAAGTCACTTACAGGGTAAGTCGTTCTAGGGCCCACACCCACAGGAGCACCGTAGTGCTGGAGTTACCTCACCCAGGGAAGCCGGGTGCACAGGTGTCCTTTGGTGTCGGGTCGCGGCGTCGTTTTCAATGGCGACCAAAGAAGACTTGCTGCTTGCGGGAGCTGAAGAAGTGTCCGGTGGAATCCAAGCCTGGATTCTGAAGAAGGATGACCTGAAAGCAGAGGGGACAGTGTTCAAAGTCACTTGGCAGTGACTCGGGGCAAGGAAGATGGATGCCCACCGTCGTCGAGTGATTCAGGTCGGTTGCGGGTGCCTTGACTCTTCAGCCACGTGGTCCAGGAGGCGTCGACGACGACCAGGAGCTGGATTCGGTGTGTCCCTCGACGTCTGCAGCTGACTGCGGTGTCGGCAACTCGATCGGAGCCAACAAGCCTTGGCAGCCGCAAGTCTCGGGGAGATGAAGAAAAGTCGATGGCGCAGACCAGCAAGGTCTGTGGAACTCACCCAGCGAGGGTAAGTCAGGGCAGGCCTGGAGCAACCAGGGGAGCCCTTTGGTTTCTTTAAGAAGTCTTCTGGGGACCCACAAGCCAGCGGGCAAGGGATCGCGAAGACACCTCGGGCGGAATCACTCAACAGGGGCCCACGGTCACTCGGGACGGTGTAGGCCTCTGATCTTCGGAGGGATTCCTGCTGGAGGTCGGGACCACACGTGGTCCAAAGCACAGGTTCGTAGAACGTTGTGAAGGGGTTGCACTCGACAATAGTGCACGGTACCCAGGGGTCGCGGTTCCTCGTTACTCGTGGGGTCCACTTGCCTCAGCTTCGCTGGGGACTCACGATGGCCTGGGAGAGGTCAGGAAATCTACTTCCTGGGCTGCAGGGACTTCGGACTCCGGCGGGAGCGGCGTAGTTTGCGACCGTCGTTGTCGTTTTTGGTGCCTGCCAAGCAGGGGAGTCACTCCTTGACTCCAAGGGAGATTCTTCTGTCTTCCAAAGGTAGTGGAACGTCGAAGGGCCAGGATTCTTCTGTAGAGCGTCGTCCAGGGGTTATCTGCTTTGCAATGGCAAGGTTCCCCCTCTTATACTAAAAAGAGGGGATGGACTAGCTCTATGACCCCACCTATGGGAGGGTCAAGGGAGGGGTGGCTACACCCACTTCCCTTTGTCCAGTTTCGCGCCAGAGCAGGGGCAGGTAGCCCCTGAGCTGGTTTGAACTGGCATATGCACAGAGGAGCCTTCTGCTCCCCCAGTGCAGGACTTCAAAGCACTCTAAGAGTGCACCCACCCAGCCCCAATACACTAAACCCTGTCTGGGAGGTGGTTACACCTCCCTGTGACAGGATGCCTATTGTTGGGCTTCCTCCACTGTGAGTTTCGGTCATCAGCAGGAGGGCAGCCCAGTGTCTGTGACTGGTGGCATCCATTTTGTGATGCCAGGGCTCTTCAGGATTCTACCGCGTTTCCACAGCAGGTACATGTCTTATCCTCTAGAAGGGTGGAATGCTACCCCCGCCGCCAGGATTGGCGGGGGGTAGTATTCCAAGATGTTTGACACCAAACACGACATGTTTTGATGCAGCCATTCCAAAGTTAGCATTCTACCGCGAGGATATAATGCACTTAAGAGTATATGGTTTAACCGCATCCACAAACAGCACCAGAGAATAGACTCTGAGAGCTGCAGAGGGGCCCTGCTCAGGCAGAGGCACCCCCTCACATAGAAGCCAAGCACCCTGCCCTCAGGATTGATAGGGCCTGCCTTAGGGGTGACTGATAGGTTTATATGTGTGTGCAGGAGAGATATAGGAAACCTATATCTCAGTGAGGGGTGCTAGCACCACCTCACCCAGGCTGCAGTAGCAGGCCTGTGGTGTCAGATTTAGTCTGCTTCCCAGGGGTGGCATAATACATGCTGCAGCCCCTGGTAGGCCTGTGAAGTACCTATGCCCTTGGCACCTAAGGTACCATATACTAGGGACTCATAAGGCACCACAGTATCCAATCACTAGTGCACCTAGAGTGCACTCCATGTCATTTAGAGAGAGCAGATAGACTGGGGCCCTGAATAGCAGGGTCCCAGTCCAACTAAGTCATAAACCAGCAAAACACCATAAAAAAAGTGGGGGCAACCATATAGTCAGATTCCACCTTCCTACA